>CM061041.1:139563945-140192558 GCA_030762985.1 Adelphocoris suturalis | reverse complement strand
ACCAACGATGGAGTTCACTTTTCACAAGCTTGATTTGTGCCTCATTAATAATTCGGATTGCAGCACCTGAAGGGTGCTTACATTGTATTCGTACAAAATTTGGAATCACACGTTTAGAAATACACTGTTGATTGAACCAAATGTTCCTTTCCGCTAAAGCTATACGTATCTTCAATTTTATAAACCAACTCGCGGTTTCTGCTCGACTTGCAGAACTGATACGAACTAAATCACTCGCGGCGAAGTTGTGGAAACCCATTTAAAAACGGAAGTTAGTGAAAAACGTTGTCTATTTCTAGACAGAAATAGATTCCAAATTTTGTACGAATACAATGTAAGCACCCTTCAGGTGCTGCAGTCCGAACTATTAATGAGGCACAAATCAAGCTTGTGAAAAGTGAACTCCATCGTTGGTATAGTGTTCGTGATATTGCCCGGGAGAAACTTTACTATATGTTTCAAGAAATCTCCGCCCGCTACACTTCCGCTGAATGGGAACTTATCGAGCAGTATGCAGTCGAAGCCGCATGGAAGAAAGGATCGGCGAAAAAGAAGATTCTGCAAGGTAAATTACATCAACTTTTGAAGACTAAAAAGCCAGTCCCTAAGACTCCAGCTCCACTAACAAGGCCTCACCCATTCTTCAAGAAAGTGGAGAACCTGTCTGATGTCGTATTTTCTCCGGCAGAAGTATCCCTTCTTGAGAAAGGGTTGAAGCATAACCCATGTTTCTCCCTTGGAACTCCTGCGACTCGGGACTTAGCATTCTCCGTCGAGGCTACGAATGGACCATCTGTCTTATTTTTCGTGGAAATAGACAACGTTTTTCACTAACTTCCGTTTTTAAATGGGTTTCCACAACTTCGTCGCGAGTGATTTAGTTCGTTTTACTGTGTTACTGTGATTCTAGGGGGAGTTATGTCCGTTTTAATCTCATAAGGTACAAAATAAAGCTTAAAAATTGAATAAATTGAAAACGAAGCGTTTAAAAAGAAATCTCTCAAGAGTAACTTTCAGATCAGAAATGAGCTGTAGAATCGATTCCTTGTGTTTATACAATAATTTCTGTAGACAACCTGTATATTAATTTTTGGAGCCATTGTTTATTATCTACTTAACATTTTATCTACTGTTGGATTTAAAGAAATACGAATTATAAGTTATATTTAAGTATAATACGAATAACGAATACACCTGAATGACGCTGCGGGATGCGGAATGACTCCTTGTGAAGCACGCAAGCGTCTTCCGCAGGCGGGAGACTTAATCCGCATCGTAGGAAAATGTGTACGCAGCGAAATAAGTATAAAGCAGCAATCTTGCGATAGATGCGAACGGGATCAAGTTATGACTTACGGTGAGGGATTAGTAAAAATTCAGATTAGTTGGACAAATTACCCTTACCCTCGTCAATAGCTA
This sequence comes from Adelphocoris suturalis, assembly GCA_030762985.1. Lineage (NCBI taxonomy): Eukaryota > Metazoa > Arthropoda > Insecta > Hemiptera > Miridae > Adelphocoris > Adelphocoris suturalis. Next base: position 140,191,139 of record CM061041.1, on the reverse strand, counting down.
CTTTTTCCTCTTGCACGCATAACATTTCGCTGTACCCATTTTTCGTGCTACGTTTTACATTGAAGGTGTGAGCTGCGTTTCCGCACCCCGCAGCGGTACTAACCAGTCGATAGGAAACGTGCCTTTAAGGGTTTTTCTTGTGATTTAAGCCACATTCAACTCAAAAAGATCTTAAGAAACACTGGGTGGCATTGGGGGGGTTGCAATATACAGAATAAAAGCACAGAACACAGTTTGACCGTTTGCAGACCTCAGTTATACTTGTTACAGCACAGAATAGTTCACCACGGTTACATCGCAGAAGAGTCATACGTATACATGTTACATACAGAGCTCAGTAAAACGGGTTGAAATACACTGTTATAACAGTTACTACACGAAAAGTAGATGTAATGGCAACAACACAAAATACGGAGAGGAATATTGGTTAGAGAATAGAACAGTTTAATGATACAGGTTAGATCGCAGGGCTGAGTAATTGCCTGTTGCACACAGAAGCAACGCAGAATTAACGCCATATGAACGGGCCCTGAAAGGGATGTTGCTCTGGTATGTATGTTGTGCTCATAGCTTTTCTTATTACCCGTGGTGGACAACATAGACAGAGGTTGTTGGCAGTTAACAGACGAATTGGGTGGATCGGCACCGTGGGTAGATCCTAGAAAAGATCCGTATCTTGTTCAACTTGATCATTGGATGGTTTTTAGGGTCGAAGGGCGTGGTAATCCTTGAAGATCGAACTGAGCATGAAAGGGTTACTTTTTCCAACACTAACGTGAGGCTTGAACTGCCAGACGATCAAAGGTTTTAACCGTACGTTAGAGATAACTCGTGTTGGTAAAAGTGGCCTCAATCATTACATTGTTTAAACGCTATCGTTAGGGGCATTCCTCGTTGTAATGCATGCATTACTCTTCAACATATTTGCGTTAACAGCTACCAAATCACACTCATTACTTTTGGTTTACGTGCGATGACTTTGTAATGAAAATTATGTAACTATCTGTTTTTGTTTCAGGTAAGTGATCGAGTTGGGAGTAATGTCGGTATCACTTCGCACGTGAGTTATGAAAATAGTAAATCATATGATTTGATTCTACTTAATAGCTAGGGAACAGTTGCGTAATGATTTGAAATGTGTAAATCCCCAACGTGCTGATGGTGTGAGGGAATTGGCTATTTCATTAGAACACAGTTACCCCAGTAAATTTCACTTAGTTGATTTTGACTAAATGATCTTTGGAACGTAGTCGATGACTGTACCATAAACTGTGCCTAAATGAACAATTCGCTGCTTCTTGAGTCATATCACTGAATTGATCTCAATGCACTCATATGAGGATATAATTCATATCATGACAGGAATTTACGTAAAGTAGAATGACATGAATGAACATTGGAATTACCTAATCATCGGTCGATACAATCATTCATAAATTTTTACTTTTGATTATTGTCTCTCTCTCTCTCACACTTGATGAATTCGATTCTTCCAAGATGCATAACATGGTATTCCTCGTGATCCTCTGAACGGCCATTCAATACTTGAATGAAATACGCACATATATCAAACAGAAGGTGTCTTCAATACAATTTTCCTCCAAAGATAAGATAAATTATATGGAACATTCAACCTCAAAGCTGGTCAAGTTGATTCCGTAATAGTTTCATCTTTATCCCCCAATCAACGGGAGATTAATTCATGAAACCTGTAGAATTTTTCACTTTCTTACTAGAATTTTACGTTTTTGTATTACACTTGCTGTATTTATTACGTCGCATAATTGGGGTACTGTGTCGGATCGCAAAATCGAGTCAAAAAGGAAATCATGTAGTGAAGATTTGTCGTAAACGTGCATTACAAGTAACTACTCAATTACTAAAAAAATCACTAAAAACTGCTAAATTTATATTTAGCAGAATATTGCTCGAATAAAGTTTATCAATTATAGAAAAGAACATTCAAAGATTGATGTACAAAATGATGGTGAAAAATCTACTTAAATTTCATTAAAATGTGCTAAAATGTCGGTAAAAAGTGCAAAAAAAAAGTTAAAAATCCAAAATATAATTTTTGAATCGGTAATTAACAATTTATTTTCACTCAGTCTTCAATTTTCAAAACACTGTAACATAATATTATAGTTCGATATTTTTCTTGGTTGCAGTATTGCAAATCGTTACGTGGAAAAGGGAAACATATCGAGTCGAATTATGATAAACCGGCTGTAGAAATTACTAATCGGTGGTGGATTTTGAGAATAGGTCGTGGAAAAAAACAATTTTAAGCCGCAGTTTCCGAAAATGTATTTTTTATTGTCAGAGCTTCAAATCATGGATATGCCTATAATTTCACTATGCTTGGTGGGCATGGGAGCAAGTGTTGGTCGCTACATTAGGCCGGGATATCATAATATTTAGTGGTACTTAATTTATATTTGTGCAAGTACCACCAGGGATAGTTTAATATGTAAGTTGGATTCCAGAGTATACGGACTGCCTTACAATTACTCTATTCCTATTACTTGCACGACTATAAAATACCACTAAGTGATGGGATATAACAGTTCCAACTATAAGTGCTATCAACATCACACCAGCACCATGCTCTCCTAAAGCATCATGAAATTCTAGACATACCTTTGATTTAAAGTTCTAATGATGGAAAATAACATTTTCCTCCCACTACTATTAAAATAACTAATTATCTGTTCTTTATAAGTTCAATAAAATTTAAGCTCTCAACTTTGTTTTTAATCTTCTCATTTTGATGCTAAGAAAACAGGCTTTTGCTCATTTATCTGAATCGCGTGCTGTTAATAGATTCATTTCCGTTCTCATTTATAATTTAGAGCGTTAAAAATTATTCGCTAATCGCAGTCCAGGTTCTCGTATGAAATTTTTCGCTCTCCACCAAACTCGAGAGGGAGTCCGAATGTTTTAAAAGAGGATAAAAATTGGGTTGAGAAACGAGTTGAGAATTAGTGGAAGGCGAAAACGGATTGTGTTCCAAAACTTAACCGAATGCTTAATTGGGGGGAAAAAATAATCTCGTAAATCGGTTGAGACCTCAGCGAATACATCGTACCACTAAATGATAGGATGAAGCAGTTCCAACAATAACTGCAACCACGGTCTCCAAGAATCATGAAACTATAGGCATATCTATGATTTAAATCTCTAATGGTAGAGGCCTAAAATCGCTATTTTCCACGACCGATTCTCAAGATCCCAAATAGATTGTACATTCTTTCACGGACGAGAACCTCCCAGTATTGAAATATCTAATTATCTGTTCTTCAAACGATAAAATTTAAGCTCTCAACTTTGTCAATCTTCTCATTTTGATGCTAAGAAAACAGGTTTTTGATTATTTATCTGAATCGCGTGCTGTTAATAGATTCATTACCGTTCTCATTTATAGTTTAGAGCGTTAAAAAATTATTCGCTAATCGCAGTCCAGGTTCTCGTACGAAATTTTTCGCTCCCCACCGAGCTCGAAAGGGGAGCCCGAGAGTTTTATAAGAGGATAAAAATCGGGTTGAGAAACGCCGTCTCCGAGTTGAGTATTAGTGGAAGGCGAAAACGGAGGTTCTCGGGGAGTTGAGTTGGAAAAGGAGTTGGGGCCGGCCTCCCTCGATGCCGGGTCCCGCTGGGCGACGTTGCCGGTTCGTGCAGCCGCGTTACCACTGCCGTATTGATCACCGCTCTCCCGCCTGCAACGTTGCCTCCAATGGCCCCCAACTCCTGTAACACCCCCTCCACTACCCACTTCACCCTGTTCTCGTGTTCCATCGCTTATATTCCCCCTCTTCAAACCGTGTTCCACCAATCAAAAATTCCATCGTTTTCTTATTGCCGAAAATGCTGATGCTTTTCCCCGTTTCGGGCTCCGAACCCCTCTTTATATTCTGTACCTGCAAAAACCCTCACGATCCGATCCTTGGTTTTTCCCTCGAAGCAGAAAAAACAACCTCCAGCCCCGTAATTAATTTTCTTCCCCATGATGGAAATTTCAATCGTTGACAAATAAAGCCCTTATTTCCTGGCAGTGGTGGTGATTTGATGTCAGACATCTGCCGTTCATTTTTCCTGTTCATTCGATGATTCTATTGTCCGCCTTAATCAACCGTGTTGCTTAATAATCCGATTTATTGAAGTATCAAAAGCTGTCTCAGCACATTCATGAACTGGACTGTAGATTGGTACCACACTGCAAGTGTGTTTATCGAAGCATTCTTGAGTGACAAATGGACGTGGCGTATTCCACCACACACTGTGGTTAAGGGTGTTTCCTGTATCGATTCAGTGTATAACATTCACTGTGAAAACACCTATTGATGCATCTACTTTACATGTTTCTACAAAGTAGATGAATTTAGACTCCACCTCAATTTTTTAATGCGTTCTAGTTCAAAACGCGTAGTTTCATAGGAATGCTAGAGTTGAAAAATTAAATACAAGAATATTTACGACTGATTCAAAGTTGAACATCAGTTGGAAGCAGTAGCCTGAAATCCCTGCTATATATCACCTGTATTCTGTGCCTGCAAAAATCCACACGATCCGATCCTTGGTTCAAAGTTAGAGGGGGAAAAAAAACTGCCTCGTAAATAATTGTTTTCTTTATGATTGAAATTTCAATCGTTGACAATAATAAAACACTTACTTCCTGGCAGTGGTGGTGATTCGATATAAAATCATCTGCCGTTCATTTCCTGATTATTCGATTGCTCGTCTTGATCAACCTCATTGTTTAATATTCCGGCCAGGAGGACCAAATGATGTCACATCACATCCATGAAATTCACCGTAGATTTTTACCATACTGCAATGCGTTAATCGATGCGTTTTCACGCAACACATACAAGTGTTGTATTGCACCTAATTGCGTTAGGTTATTTCGTATATCGGTCCAGGTTGTTCGATTTAGAGATTTAGAGATTTCTTAATAAAATAATTATTCAAACATCAATACATTTTTACTTCGAATTCCCCAGATTAATTAACTTAGGTATATATTATGTTCTTCATGAATATCATTTGGAAGCTTTATTTCCTGGTAGTGGTGGTTATTGTAATCAACTGCTGCTTGATAATCTGGCTTAAAAGCCCAAAGGATGCCTCAGCACATAAAAGAGATTCACTCCAGTTTTGTACTACTACGCAAATCGATGCGTTTTCATGCAAAGAATGGTGTATTTCACAATGCAGTGTTTTTTCTAATTTATTTAAAAAAATTATTATGGGTTATTTGAATTAGAGGTTATTTTAATGAAATTGATGGCAATTATTGATGCATAAGCATATTTCTACTCGTAGTTCACCTAAAGTGGATGATTTAGATCTCTATCGTTGTTTAATCAGAGTACGTGTGATTTTATATCAAGAAATCTGCTTTTTATTTTCGCTGTTCATTCGGTTCTATGTTTCATTCAACAACATTGCTTAATAATCCGGCCCAAATGACCAATCAATCTCATCACATGAGACAGTTCCCGCGAGATCCAAGAGAATGCGCTGCGCGTCCGTCGCTTTGGCGCCAGGCGTCCATTCTCACGTTGTTGAATTACTGTGGTTGGCAATAGATGAGGATCCGAGAACCGGAAAATCATCTTCTCCGAACATAGCACATATGCTATTAGTACGAGCTGTATCTCTTATGGTACTGTCACACCCCTCTCTCTCTAAGGGTGCAGATTTAGGCCCCCAATGCACCTCCGGGGCGACCCAAGTTCGTTACACACATCCAAATTTTAAAAAAGTTTGAAAATTTTAGATAAACTATCAATTTCGATTGCACGAACCTCGCTAATGAGTTCAGAAAAAATGTCTGCAAACGAGTCCGCTTTGAGGCGACTGATAGCCTTCATGATCCAAGGGATTAGGGGAAAAAATTGTAACTCGTGTCAAACTGTGGTTCAGTAAAGTAAAGAAAACACGGAAATCCAATCTGTTGAGAAATTCCGATGCATCGACAGCTCTATGCAAAACTGTAAGAGGAAAGTCATATCAGAATTCTTCTGCTCTTCTCGAGTGTTTCCAGCCCAAACATTCTCATTATGTCGGCGTGAGAAATGACGTAATCGTTCATTTTCTATGTTCAATGGAAATTAAACTTGAAAACTGTCATTCGGAGGAACTGTCGCTGAATCTTTTCAATGGTCTTCACCTGTTTTTGGGAATAAGGAGACCGAATCAAACTTGTGAACTCGAGTTTTAGTATATCACCAAGGACTTGTTAAGTAAGCAAAATGCCCTTTTTTGCTTAAACTTCTTCGATGTTATTACGTATAAAGCCCAAGCAGCGAGCCCCCAATGAAATAGTATCAATATGAGGAACAAATTACATTTCGCAGTCCATAAATATCCCCAGGTCCCGAACTTTCTCAAGTTCATCGATCTTGTAATGAAACATGGGGGGTTTCTCCGTTCTCGTGATTGATATGCAGCAGCACTTATTAATGTTCAGCATCATTCTGTTCCACCTGCCAAGTAGTCTCTGTAGTGCTAAAGCGGAAGTTGGTGAAAAACGTCTGTTTCCACGAAAAATAAAGAGTTACAATGTTGGATCGATTTTGACAGTTAGGTCATCATCAGTAACAAACCATAACTGAATTAGTGATTTATTATTTAATTTTAACATAAGTCACATTATTATGAATAGCGCATAATTAATTACACATGCTGCAACATTATTACTAGGCAATATAGGCCAACGGCCCGATGCTCCTAGTAAAAGTGTTGCCCCACATAACAGGAAAATGTTTCAAATTTTCAGATTTTTTTTTTTTATATCAAAGATTATAAAAACTTGTCATAAATCACGCTTAAATCTACGGTAAATATATACTTTTGGGGGTCACATTTCCAACCAATCTAAATCTCGTGCTGTGTTCGTTCTTATGCCTTTACTCAACTATCGCTGTATTTTATGAAACGCAATGAGGAGAGCTTTTATTTATAATTATCGGGGGATAATACCTTAGACTGTTCATATGATATGGCATCCGGGAGTGAAAACGAGTTCTTATCCCCTTTGAATAACATTTAATTTTTCCAAGATACATGCTGTATTTGTGTTGTATACAAGATGTGTTGCTTAGCTGCTTCCACTATTGCCCTATACAATACTTCAAGTTTGTCTATTACGAATATTTTCCTCGTGTCATAAAAGACGTATATAAATTTCAAAATTTCCTAAGCTTTTTTATAATATTGTCAATGTGCTTCTTCCAAGTCAAACTATTTTCTATAATTATGCCGATAAAACGATACCTATTCCTCCATTTTCTCACTTTTTGCACTTTTTGAGCTCAATAAATTGGTAAAAATCCAACAAATGTGCTAAAAAAATCTCCTTAAAAAACGGCTAAAAATAGTTTTTTTCTTCTTTTTAGCAGAATATTGGTCAAATAAAGTTTATTAAATATAAAGTAGAACATTCAAAATTTATTTACAAAAGTATGTTAAAAAATTTACTTAAATTTTATTGAAATTCGCTAAAAATTCGATAAAACTACAAAAAAGCTAAAAACCCAAAACCTTCTTTTGAATAGCAGATTATTATTCAGAATACGTTTTTGCCATACAATTAATAGTTAACAATTCCCTTGCACTCAAAAAGCTTAAATTTTAAAACAGCAACGTCATACAGTACGATAATTTCCTAAAATTCACTCATGCGATTATGCTGCATGACTGGAACTTTTCTATTATCTCTCATCCGGTCCCGTCAATTGGAACATTGCTTGATCTACTCCGCCAACCGATCTAAAACCCAACAGTTGATTACACAGTAGATCATTTGACTCTAGGTAATTGCTAGGAGCATCTTGATCCATATTTTCTGTATTGCAGTCCGTACTGCTACTGCAAGTACCCCATCCATCCCGTTCGTCCTCATCGGAAATTGAAAGTGCGCTTCCGCTCATTCCTCGAATGACGGTCACTCAGTGTAAAATGGGCTCATAATTCCCTTTTGAAAATCTCAATTGGTTAGGTTTGGACGGAACCGATGCGTGAGAAACGTTTTCACTTTTCATTTCCCCTCCTCCCACCGCCTCGTCGTTGCTGTCCGTTTATTGATTCTCGTTAAAAGAAAATGAAACGATAAAAGCCGATTAAAAAAATAAAAAAACCGGCTTCTTGCCTCTTGAAGAGAATGCGGTCATTCCTCCTTCCGAAAAAGGGGAGCGGTTCAACTACTGACACGATTTACTAAGTGGTTTTCAGAATGGACGGAAGACGAGCTTTAGTGTGAGTGAAGGGAGAGGTAGCTGTGTGAGCGTGTGCGTGAGAGAAAGAGAGAGCACAGAGATGATAAATCCCTTCAGTGAAAAAGACCGCGAGAGAGACGGAGGCATATATCCGAGTGAGAAAAAAAAGAACCAAACAAAACAAAAAAAGTCCAATATTATGGGGGCCTTGGGGGTCTCGTGCGGTTTTGTTGAGGGAAAAAGGAGGAAGTGAATTGGATTTATGCGTTGGGAGCAAGGTCAAATTAAGACGGTAGCGTGGAAGTGTGAGCGGGGTCAATGCCGGGGGGATCTCTAATAATAGACGTACTCCCCATTAAACTGGACATACTGTCGACACATAGTTCTATTTATAAAACCTTTCACGGGAGAAGCCCACTATTTATAAATGTGTTTCCTTCCTCCGCTCAGGTGTTTTCGTGTTGACGATCGTCTTCATTTTTCTGTCGTAATGTTTTCATTTGGGTACGTGTGGGGGGAAGTGACCTTGTGCGGGGTTCCTTCATCTCTGGCGGTGACTGCTCTGACAAGCGGTCAAGAGGTCGTAGAAGTGATGGAGTTAGTATTTCAGGATTTCCATGAGAATTTCGTAAGAATTGCGGTACTGAGTGCGCTATCTGTGCGCCATCGCGAAAAGTTTATAATATAATCAATGTAAATAAGATCATGAGTACTTCTTCAGTGCTATTGAGTGACCTGAGAAGCTATGTCTTGGGGTTGTCTATTTCAGGATTCCCACAATAATTTAATTCGCTTGGTGGTACTGAGTCCTCTTGTTTGCCATCAACGAATTTTGCAAAATACTCCATGCAAATAAGATTAGGAATGAAATTTGGATTGACTTACCTACGGTCTTCATGTCGTAGGAGCGATAGATTGAGTATTGCAGGTTCCATGATCATCTTGTTAGAATTGGGTACCGAGTGCCATCTCTCTATGTCACCCTAAAACGCTTGCTTTTACCCAGTGTAAATAAGAGCTGGAATGCGCCTTCAGTAATACTGACTGACCTGAGACAACCATTACTTGCGGTTGTCAGGTAGTGCCTATTTCAGACTCTCCACGACCATTCCGTTAAAATTGTGTCTCGAAGCAGAATGGTATTGTACGTATTCAGCATTGTAATTTTAAGTCATGGGTATATCATGAATAAGATGAGGCAAGAAAAATTGTAACAAAATTTTAATTAATTTCGATTCGTGTATTCTAGTAAGTTGTCTGTCAAGCCCATCTCCATCATCATGTTGGAGTCATTTTGTATTGTTAGTGGAAGGTTTGGTCCCCACTTCAAGACATTACTAAATAACTAAATGGTAAACTAAAGTATGAATGCGTATTATGTACATCATCGGAAGATTGCAAAATACTTGATGTAATCAGGAGTGCTTCTTCACTGATTAACCTGAGAAGCCACATTTTGAGATTGTCAAATATATCTTTTTCGAACATCCCATGATAATTTCATTCGAATAGCGGTACAGAGTCCTCTTGTGTCCTATCAAGGAAATAATTTTGAAAAATACTAAATGCAAATTAGACTAGGAATTTTTCTTTGGTGGATTGACTGTCCTGAAAAGCGGCTTTGAGGTCGTAGAAGTGATAGAGTGAGTATTTCAGGTTTTCCATGATCATTTTGTTGGAATTGTGGCCACTCAGTGCCTCTGTGAACGAAAAGATTGCAAAATACTTCATATAAATAAGATCAGGAATACTTCATCAGTGGTATTAACTGTCCTGAGAACCCATATCGAGGTTTTCAACGTGTATTTTTTCACACATCCAATGATATCTAATTTTATTCGACTAGGGGCTCTGAGCCCTCCGTGTGTCATCAAACAAATTTTGCGAAATACTCGATGCAAGTAAAATCAGGAATGCTTCTCTAGTAGTATTAACTCACCTGAGAAGCCAATTATTGAGGTTGTCAATGTGTGAGGATGTGTTGTGTTGTGTGTCTATTTTTGTCATCCCTTGATACCTAATTTTATTCGAATAGTAGCACCTACCCTCTGTATGTCATCAATACTCAATTTAAACAAGATCAGGAATGCTTCTTCAGTGCTATTGATTGACCTGAGAAGCCATATCTCGAGGTTCTGTATCTATTTCGCACGTCCCTTTTTCATGATAATGTATTGTTTTCGAATTTTGGCACTAAGCTGTCTTTGTGCCATTGTGGAAAATTTGCAGAATATTGAACGTGAATAAGATCAGGAATGCCTCTTCAGTGCTTATGTATCCTGCAAACCATATCTTGAGGTCCCAGAATTACCACGATATTTTTATTCGAATTATATCTCTGACCATTCTTTGTGTCGTCAGTGTAGTCCATCTACTTTTCCAAAATTAATCTATGTCAGAAATGCCCCAGCACCAAGGAGCCAGTTCCTAAAAAATACAGTAAACATTTTTTTATGATGTGATCTAACATTTATCTCATCTCCTGATGGACTTTCTCCTGTTTAGGAAGTATATATTTTATAGAGAGCCTCTAAGGAATATGAAGAGGCAAATGAAATTACGGGCTCCACCCTGATCGGCTGAATGAGGATATTCTCTCCTGTTCGTCGAAAAAAGCTAAAATTTTACAGGAAGCCTCCTAGAGACATCAGGACACATACCTACTTGCGCCGTTGTGATCAGCTGGGAGAGAATTATTAGGTACAGTTTTCTTCCGTTGACCATTGACAGCCATCATAATGCTCAGTTTTATCCATATATCCATGGAGATCCCTCCATGAGACAAACCATAAGAATACATGAATGAGCTTGAAAATTAGTTTGATTTATCGTTTAAAAAAAAGTACCTGATACCATTTCCTCTGATTTTGATTTTTTCATGAAAATACACAATCAGAGTTCGTATTTTATTATATATGTATGGGTGCAATGGTAGGTTGGGCAGTTGGGGTATGTATATTTCCTTTGCCCGTCGAGTATAATATGTCTGCCCTTATCCATGTCAGTGATCGGCTCGTTTCCTCCGAATAAGTTAGGCGTCTTTCGCCTTCGTCCCCCGTCTTTCACTATCTGGTTACTCGGCCGTTCCGGATCGTCGGCCCAAGAATGCAATAGGGGTCCGTCTAATGCAGCTGTACGAGACCAACTACAGCCCACAACTGCGTGGAAGGATCTGGGGGGTCTCCCCTTGCGGTGAAAGCAGACTCACTTCACTTTCTTGTCTAATCTATTAGAAGCCATCGAGGGGCAGGCGTGGCGGGAGATAACGGCCAAGAATTATTTCCTTCCGCTCCGGCGGCGCATTTTTTTTTTCAAGTCTGACAACCTGCAGCTTGGCTGAAACCTTTTCTTGTCCAAGTGCTGTACTTTGCTCTAGATATCTCGATACTAACTATGCCCAGAATCATACAGACAAATCAATCAAAAATTGAAAAATAAGAAAGTCTAAGAATTGAACCTTAAGAAATAGGACTTTATTTCAATATTTTAGAAGCGTAGGTTGGTTGAGAACGGGTTCCTGCATCTAATTTCGAAACCTCCAAACTTACAATTTTCAAGATTAAGAAACAGTTAACTATTTTAACGTGATCTTTAGCTTAATCCACTGAAACTTTTTTCGTCGCTAACATTTTTTCGAAAAACATTTGAAATTTTCTCGCTGATAGCGGCCCATTGAGTATCTGTACTCGATTGCTGGGGTTCAGCTTCAAGCATTTGTTACTAAATGCGATCTTCAGGTGACGTTGGACTTCCAGCAGACTTTTGCTTATCACGTAAGCAGATCTAAAACTGATACTCGCTTTCCCATGTTCATTAAGATTTCGGATTTGGTCTAGATTTGACCGGCCCATCCCAAAACGTGGTTGGATTCAATGATATTCATATTATGCTGTTTATATATAAGTTTGGCCAGGTGGGTGCAGCATGTTTTCTTACGGTATGAGGGCAAAAGGCTCAGGACTTGTGGACTTCTCAGTTCATGTATGCCGATCTCGTAAAACCAAAAGTACTGGCTATACCAGGAGCACAATCCTTTCACCATTAACTGTCCAATGGCGTTAATTTCGACAGCACTGTCCTTGATACTGAATTTACGGCAGAAGCCTTGCCTGTATTACCTAGCTTCTGAGGGACGTCCTAAAAAGTAACAGGTGTTCTCCCAGGAGAATCGTTGTTTTGTGTCAAATATGGGATTTCACCATTGACAAACGAAAATGTCGACTGCCCTAATCTCTCTCAAGCCCGCAGTTCTTCAGTACGTCACGCATACCGTTGTCTTCTACTAGATAACCTAAGAATCCGCATATTTCATGATCGACAGGAGAGGCTAGCCTCTAGGTCAATTGGTGCTACATATTGATATGTTACACCAGCGCCTCTTCAATGCGTGCATTTGTGCAATTCACGATTTACTTTGCAGTATAGTTGTTGCTCATGTTGAGTGGAACGTGATATGTGTTCATTACTTTAGTCAGTTAACTGTTAACTGTAAACCATTTCGACATGAATACGTCTTAATCGATGGGGGTTATTCTAAAACTCCTGTTACCCGTTCTGTAATCTAAATGTTTTAGATGATTTTCTCTTAAACCAACGCGTTTCTAGGGAAGTATAACTCCCGCAGTTTTCATCGCACAAGAATCGTTCTCTATTCGTTGGAAAGCTCTCGATTTACCTAACCATTCACCTCTGCGCAGAGCGTGGCCGACAATCTGGAGGTATGAGCGTAGTTTTGTGAATAATTGGGTACATAGAGAGCCTTCTCAATTAATATTTAAGCATGATTGCAGTCACTATTGAGACTTTCTAGTTTGAATCGAGATATTCATGATCTAATGCATTTCCCAGTAAGGGACAAGTTTACGATTCTTGGTAGGGTTTTACATTTGAACAAGATTTATTAGCTGAAAGAGAGATATTTCCAAAAGTTCTTCTTGAATTTACACTGTAGCACTTGGAAAACATTTTTCGACGGAATTGGGATATCTAGGCAGTTCTTTATCAATTTAAATCCTGAAACCCTGATCTTGGTGCGAACTTCCACAATCTCCCGAAATTTCGATTACTCAGCTGGACGTAATACCAGGCTGGAACAAGTCGTTTATCTCTGGGGGTTCCCGCCGTGATGTTAGTTTTACTCGTAATAATGGCCCAGTCCCGATCCCCTTATCCGCCTTAGATCGAAAAGAGGAGATTGTCTTTTTTTTCTCCTCTTTTTCTTTATTTTATCGCTTCATCTCCCGAGTTGAAGGTTTTTCCGGAGGAGTAAATGTGGGTCAGAGCTGGTCAAGTTCATCAATGAAAGTGAACAAGTTTTTGACAGTCGGGGAAAACTTCCGAGTGAGTCTTCCTCGGCATCGATTAGGGTTGGAGTTAATTTGAAACTCTACGCAAACTAGCCGGGGGGCGGGACGACGGGGCTTTGATTATACGAGTGAATGTAATTCCATCACCGCTCCGCTCTCCGTAGGACTTGGCTAGAGATGTGCGATGTAATTGGTATTAGAATTTATGGATCAAGAATGAACTTTCGCAAACATCACGGACCACAAATGGGGAACCGCCGGGGAACCGAACTGTAATAAATCTCGTCCTGACACACATCTCTTGCATTAACATCATCGGCTATTGTGTTTCTATGTTGATCATGGTTACGATTTATGTATGCATATACAAGGATGTCCCAAAAGTAACCCCCCTCCCTAACATTTTCTCCACAATCTTTGAGATCGAAGTCAAACTTGGAGAGCGTTTTTGTTGTGTCTGGTACCAAACAGGAAAGCAGGAAAAAAATTCGAACCTTTTCTGTTACCTTACCGGCAGCATCTCCTGCGCTGCCTCCAGAAAGCAAGCATACGACCGCCAACGTAATCTAAAGCGTCATTATCTTTGGTGGTTGTTTGAACTATAACCAATGAAACGAAAAAACTGAATCTAGCTGTGGGTTGAACTATAATCAGTGAAACCGGAAAACAGTAGTCTAATTATTAGCCTTCCTCACTCTTCGGTCGTTTTCACTAGTGCGTGTGCTCTGTTTTAAAATTTATTTCGTTTCTCTTTACGAATCAAAGGAAGGCGCTGTCCACTTTTCAACAGAAAGAGGGATCCTCCCGTCGACGATGATTTTCTCACGAGGCCACCAATGCACTCTAGCTTGGAGAAAAACACGCCTTGCAGCTCGCGCTTTTGAGTTAATTTTGAATATTTCATTTTGTACCTACTTTTAATTTTGGCTATTGTTCCTCGTTTTTTGCTTGATTTGATTGTTTTAGTACACTGTGCTGATTACTTCAATGCTTTACCCATTTTCGTTCTCTGATCATTGGTAGCCATATGCTATCTGGAGGCTGCGCTGGAGGTGTTTGCGGTCGGATAACTCAAAGGTCTAAAAATACAAACTTTTTTGGACGACCAAAAGGAGGGGGATGGGTAGAGTTTAGGGTATTTCGAAATTTTCTTTCCATTTTTTGCTGAGTGATACTGTATCTTAAAGATTTTTTTAGTGTTGATCACGATGGTGAAACCAGAAATGCGATATCTCATTCAGTTCTCTGATTTGAGCTGTTAAACGAGGAAGAAGCGCAATGTTTTCTAAAAGTACCTCTCTATCTTTAGAAAAAAAGCGCTTCTTCTTAAATTCCTTTTCATGAATTAAACACATGTTCCATGTTTTTATTTTCTATGTTTTTCTTCTAAAGTGTAGTATTAGAACGCTTTCTGTCGATATCGTTCAAGTTCGGACAGATCTTTGTCCGAATGATAGCCTTGATCTATACGCTAAAGGTCTTTTCGGAGGGAGTTGGAATTCGGTTCGTGCTTTTTGATATTGAAAAATCCCTTTTGACTCCGAAAACCCTTGGAAAAACACTCGGTTTCCTCCCCGAAGAAAAACAACCCCGCGAGAAACGTTCAGGAAAAAAAAGCGAGAGAGGGGATAGGAAGAAGGGAATGTTATGTTACCAGAGCTCCCACAGCGGGTAAGTCAGTCCGCGCCTGCGCGGTAGCCTCGCCCCGGACAGCCAATACCACCTACTTCAAACAACCTCGTTCCAAAAATATTTCTCAACCGTCCCCCGAATGCTTCGCTAAACTGCTTCGTACAAAGAGAAAGGGAATAATGGCGCAAAGGGACGGGGGTTGAACGCGAAATTCGGAGCGGGTTTTACAAATTAAGGGAAAAATCCCGACAGGAAAAACCCCCTTTTTCCTCCGATCTCTTTTTTTAGGTCCTCGATAAATTCCACGACCCCACTCGTTACAATGACGTGTAACTGCTCAATCGACGCCGCTTCGTTTGTGGGTATTCCATTGTTTTAGAGACAGACCCCATTTGATTCCTTGGATTTTCGATGCGTCCCTCCAGAGAATGATATAATTCGTAAATTCTTGAGTAAGCGTAAAATTGTTTATAGTCTTTTACTATGTCAAACTTATTGTAATTTTGATATTTTTGCAGTAGGACTACTCGTTTTGATTTCGAAAAATCGTGGAAATTGCTTCCTCATACTTTTCATCTGACCATTAGCCAGATACTGGAGAAAATGTGGATGATGATTAACTCTTTGATCAAGTTTACGATTAAAATAGTTTTCTGTTTGAGCTGAAAATCGACCAAGGGAAAAACATCATTCCCCCCCCCCCCCCCCCCCCCCCCAAATTTGTTGTTTTACGTTTCAAGATTCATAGAATCCAAAAACCGAATACAAATATCCGTCCTTCCGCCGCCTGCCGTCCGAATGTTTCTCAGAAACTACATGACCAAACTTTATGAAATTTGGTTAAAAAATCGTACTTCTGCCGGAAATGTGCCAGTAGAATCGGCATCACGCTTGATCACCCTAATAGGTAGAACACAAGGGCTGAAATATATAAAAATCGAGATCTCGAAAACTTTCAAAGTTATAGGAATGTTTTTTAGGATTTCATTAATTTATAGATATCCGCCCTAACAATCGAATGAAACCACCCTGGTCGCTGTACGTTCATCCATTTGCTGTTCCTAGGGGCTTAAACATTGACAAGATAAAAGGCATCAACACAGGAGTGAATCGCAACAAGTAAAACCTATTAACGAAAATCGATCAGTAGAGTACGACGATCAACTACGCTGATTTAAGTCCAATGGAATTCTCACTTCACGAAATCGAGTTTATTATAACTGCAGTATCCTATAGATGGATTTGTGAAGCGTAGGTAGGTGATCACCTCATTGATTTTCAGTCGGCTTGTCAGCTCTTGTTAAATATACAGAAGGACCATTAAAAGTGTGGGTGTTCTATTTAATTTAATTAATGTCTCCTCGGTTGGCGTTTATGGCTTTGCTGTTACATTTACATATTGTACCATATATTTCATTTAATGATTATAGACAAGTTAGTTTTCCACATTTAGGATTCTACGCTTCTTGAAACGTGAACCATCTACAACAATCTACCTCTACAGCACAAGTACAAAGTATGGAGGGACTCTGATCAGCTGTGGGACCTCTGAGGCCAACTCATTTTGTAATCAACTAGTCATCTTGAAACGTGTACCATCTACAACAATCTACATCTACAGCACAAGTACAAAGTATGGAGGGACTCTGATTAGCTGTGGGACCTCTGAGGCTAATTAATTTTCTAATCCACTGACGGTGCTGAAATTGCTCCTTTAAGACACCTCGGAAACAATTAGGTTCGAAGCATGGAGGCGCACTGATCAACTAAGGGGCCTGAGAGCATAATTTCTTTCCTCATTGGCTTAAAGTGATTTTGCTCATGATCTGTGAAACGGTCAGTAATATTACTATATTGAGAAACCAATTCTGCCTCATTATGTGGTACAAATTATTTCACGTATTACGGTTTCACGTATTCCAATAAGCGGATATATACCGTACATCTTTTGAATTCCTCGCTGAGGTCAACCGATTTAAAACTGACTCAACTTGGAAACTCCCATTCACTTTCAACGAGTAGACTTTAAAGTGGGGAAGGGAAATGTGATTTAAAAAAAGAAGGAAAAAAAAGGTAATAAAAATCAGTTTGAAAAGCCGGCAAACTCCCTCTCGCCCGTAGTCAAGGTCTGCTTACAACTCTGAGAGGAACGTGGAATCGACGAGAGGTGGAAATGGATGGAAAGTGGAATTCGAGGGGGTGGGGGTGTGGAATGGAAGGGGGGGTGGCTATCCCCCAGACAAGAAAACTCATAACCCCCCTTCCCCTTGCAACCTTCGTTGCAACCCGCTATCAGAGTACCCCTTGGTTGCACCCTCTATCACAACTCCCTCCCTCATAATCCCCTCTTCGTTGCACCCTTTATCACGAGCCCTCACTCTGCGTTTCTCCCTCTATCAACCCCCACCCCGAACTCTCTCATCGTTTCTCCATATACCTTTCTCCGTCTGAATCCTCTCTCCCTCTCACTTTCTCTGACCTAGTTGGAACCTCCCCCGACATTTGTTTACTAACCCCTACCCCCTCTCCTCCACCCTTCCACCCCCTTCCCACTTCCTCCCCCCACCTCAACTCCTGACATGACGTACACGCGAAACTTCCCTTTTCCGTGCAATAAATTCCTAATAAACGTGAATGGATTGAACTGACAAGAATCAAAACACAACAAACCTCCCTCACAAAGGCCCCACTTTTCAAATTGAAATGTTCGACATCTGAATAACAAACATCGATAAGTTGACTCATGAAAAACAAAATAAAGTGTGTGTTGGTGGTTTCACACTATTTTCAATTTACATTCATGCTATCGGTCTATAGGACTGAGCATTTTTAGTCATTCAAGAAACGATGTTGTTCTAAAATTTTCATTTCAAAATACGTAAATTCTAAAAATTTAATTTGAGAAAAAGCTCTTCGCATCAACTACTACACTTGATATTTATGACATTTGATTGGTAACCGGATGAAAAACTCTCGAAACAAAACTCCCGCGATTTGATAAGGAGGAAAACACTCCCAGCCTCGAAGTTTTGGGAAACTTGAAAGAAAAGACATATCTTATTTGTGGTGAACTTACGTATAATGTGGTGATGAGACCACAAATAGTGTGGCTACAAAATTCTTTGGCATTTTCAAATGCTGTGTCGATGTCTATCAGTTAAAAATTCATATTCGAGTCTTCAACAAGAAATGCATCAACGAAGGAGGGCCCTACTTCATAGTTACTTTTATGCATAAAGGGTATCTAAAACTAAAATGGGAGCAAATCGCCGCCAACCGCACATGCCAATTGCAACACCTGCTAATCTCTCCAACTCCGTTGTGACCGAGTTTTACACTTTTAACTCACAAATGTTTAGTTTATTTGTTATGCTCAATTTTCTGCGTTTTTCGGGATAAAATAAAACTATAGTTAATCTAAGTGTAAACTTAGTCATAACGGGTTCAAGCGTGAAAAAATACGTAGACCCCAAACTCGTTCATGAAGGGTCACTTTTCGAGAGAACCTTCGATTCCATTGAAAAACCAAGTTTGTCAACATTCCAGTATAAACCCCCCCCCCCCCCCCCATCCAAGGTATTTAACAAAGTAAAATTTCACAATACAGTGAAGTGCGAACTGAAAACATAGTCTGTTAATTTGAGAGACTGTTCTGTTGAGTTGAATTTGAGACAGTTTATTTGAAGCTAAACGTGTTTGTAAGCTCATTTCTTCTGCGTATTTTTAATTGTTGTTTGCATACAACAAATTTAGTGATTTTTTTAGCTGTGACTTAATTTTCTAAAAATTTGAGGTACTGGTAACTTCCATAATATCGACTAAATCCATGAAAATTTGTGATTCAGATTTCAAAATAAATAAATAAATAAAATAAAAAATTAGGCTTTGTGCCTACTATATTACAGCTTAATAGTTGAATAGCGTAGCAAAGAAATTGGCTCCGGAGCTCACTAGGATGATAATAGAAACTTCATTTATATATCAAATTAAGTAATTGTTTATTTGGAGGTAGTCTCTCTGTTATTAATTACCCATATGTTACTACCATGACTTCGTTTACTCGTCTCGCGGTCCTGCTAAAAATTTGGTCCTGCGGGTCCTGCCAAAATTCAAATCCCATGCCATCCTAAAGACATGAAACGTGTAAAAAAAAAAAAACTTCATTTCGAAACTATCAAATCGCTCAGGAACTCTCTATAATTGATATAGCGCGCGGTTTCAATAAACCAGAAATTTGTCCAAAATCATTTATAGCAAAAATCTATCGGGAATGGTGATAATGAACCGCAACTTTTCATCTCACCTTTCAAAAGTGGTTGTCTCTTGAAGTAACTATAAAGGGTTAGCTTCACTTCTAATTTGAAATTAGGTTATCAAATTAGGTTGTAGCACGGATATTCGCCTTAGGACTTCTTCATTCAACATGCTCAAAAACATATCTCAAAGCCTAATTTTTTCAACGAGGATTTAGTTTCTATTAACTTCATGTTCCATCTTCATTTACTTGATGACAATCTCAACTTTTCGACGCTACTCATCTTTTAATGTCTATGAATAACCTTTTACACCGAGCGCTGCTGGGAAATCCCTTTTGAAGGAAATCCGGCTGGTCGCAAGCGAGTTCTTTTGAGAAAAAAGAAAGAAAGAAAAAAAAGTCACCAAACAGAAAAACTTCCCCTTTCGGGGATTACATAGACGATTAATTTCGTCCGACAACTTCAAGCTGTTTTCAAAAGCCATTTAATTCGCTCAAAGCCTAATTCCGACGGTCAACATTAATAATCCCATAGAAACTTAATCCTTGGAATGGAGGAGTTGCTAATGAAATTAATTTGCTGCAATTCAACCCAAGGGAGAACGACATTGTGAATGCTGAAAACTTCATATTTTGAGTAATGTAGTAGACTAGAGGATTTTGGAAGACGTCAATGAACGGAACCAGGTTCCAATATGATAGGTATATATACCCTGCCTGGCTAGATTCAATATTGTATTAAATGTTGATAACGTAAAGTAATGTACACGAAATGTTCATTATGTACTACATTTGTTTTAATGAACAACTATTGAAAAATACGCAAAGAAATAAACTTACGAAAACGTTTAGCTCGCATGATTTTTTTGATATTTTTATTATATTGATACATAACATGATTTTTTGTGTAATATTTTTATTATATTGATCAGACTTTTCATGACAGACGTGATTGTTTGTTTAATCCAAATTTTAGTCCAGTTATGCAACCTCGGAAAATTCAAATTTACCGTCCGTGAAGGGGCGAAATTGTGGGGGGGGGGGGGGGGGATTCTGAAAAATCATGATACTTTTGTTTGTTTTTTCTCTAATTTTAATTCTCACCAAAATTATATACAATCCATTCATAGGGACGTCCCTTTAATGCATGCATTGCTTACCAATATGTTTTAATAGTCAATCCATAAAGAAAATGTAGCTCCATGAGTTGATAGCCCTTATGTTGTCGCCTACAGACACCAATAGGATGCAAACGGCGCTATCTGCGAGGCAGTATTTATCTGAAAGATAATTTTATCCGCTAGGTAATTCGGCATTGATAAACGACTCTCATTCTTTATCTATAGTATAGTGCTATACTCGGTATAGCTATCCTGCAGTTAATTTAGGTAATTGATAAACCGGCCCTTAGTTAGTTATGGTATATTTAATCATCGTTGTTAAAGTTATTGCCTTTTGTGGAAATTCTTATATTTGGCGTTCGACGTTTTTGTTTCGTTCGAACTTCCGTACTAATACGTACTAAACTTCGTAATTGGCAGCACTGCACTAAGGGCAACACTATCAATTGCCCTTTCCGACAAACGCCAAAATGTCTCCTCGGAAAAAAAAACACGAGGAAAAAGGAAGCTCGAAAAAAAGGCATAATTTCCGCCAGCCAAATTTTGAAGATAAAAAAACAACTCTTGATATGGGAACACGAGAAGCCTGGAAGACGGTGCGATGTGAAAGGATGATATCAGTTGTATCACGTGCGGTCGTGGTAACGGGCCGCTTATTACTCTAATTGCTTTGTTATTAAACTCATTAGCGACTTAGTTTTTTTCTTTTGAGTTTTTTGTGGGGTTCCTAAAATGGCTTGGAGGTATAAGGAGCCGCGGTCTGCTTAATTCGGACATTCTTCGAGGCCCGGGAGGGACTTGAAAAAGATTGCGTGAGATGCGTTCGAAGTGGGAGGAGCTCCTATATGGAGTTGCTATGACAATCAATTAAGTAGGTACCTCTGCTATGTAATTACTGGAGATATTTATAATATTTGTATTTATAATTTTTATATTCATATGCTGATGTAATTACCAGGTTTCCAACATATATGGCTAAGGTATTAACTTATGTATTTAAAGTATATTACTACCGACATACCAAAGCGGCTTACTTAGTTCTCTAATCTCTTTCTTCTTCCATTGACCTGGTGGAGATTGTTGTATCTTTTGAATTTGTATTGGTTTCCCGTTCCCGCCATACTAAGATTTGTTTTCTTTGGCGCTAGGTAAAATCTTGAAAATTTTAGATGGAGCGAACTTGAGGGCTATAAGAGAAAAAAGCGTTTTTGCTCAACCTTCCATCCAACACCTGGGGCATGGATTCTTCATGACTGACGACCACATCAAAAGTATTGTCGACGTTCTCCCTCCGACGAATACAGCGACACTAAAATCATTTCTGGTATGAGTTACCTTTTATATAAAATCAAACAATGCAGGTGACGCTCTCCAACCTCTCTATGCGTTACTCAAAAAGGACACCAAATGGATGGATGGAACGTTGTCAATGATCCTTCGAAAAAATCAAGAAAATCCTTATGTCCAAGCCAATTCTCCTCATTTTCACCCTCAACGCCCCTTATGTTAGACAGTTGATGCTTCATCAATAGCTTTCGGCGCGGTCTTGGCTCATAAATGTGGAAATTACACCAAGCCGAATGCGTTTACCTACCTTCAATGGAGAGAGAAGCGTATGCCATCTACTATGGTATCATGAAATTCAAAGATTTCCTTTTTGGTAGATCTTTTGAATTGGTGACCGACCATCGTCGTCTCCTCTACATTTTTGCTGACAAGAAGGGTTTGCTCATTTGCGCAGCCAACAGAGTTCAACGTTGGGCCTATTTGATATCAAATTTTGACTACACAATCAAGTGCGTCCGATCTGAAAATAATTGCTCAGAGTATTAGTCAAGAATAGAGTGGAATTCCAAGAACTCCCAGGCAGGCTCAATCGAAAACGTTTCCTACCTGAATTACATTAATGAATCTTGCTCTTTTCGAATAGATTGGTGAGGAATTCAGAAGGAAACGCGTAAGAACCCAGAACTTTCAAAATTAGTTTCTCCACTGCTGAATGGTGGACACATTCCAAATGAAGAACCATCACTCCATTCAAAAGAAGAGAACATGAATTGTCTGTTGACAAAGGGTGTGTAATGTGGGGCTACCGGATCATAATCCCAAAATTTTTTCGATCATCCATTCTCCGAAAACTTCATGAAAACCACTTTTGAGTAACAAAATGAAGTCATATGCCGTTCGTGACTGTGAAATTTGTAGGCAATTTAGAAGTGCGCCCCCAAAATCCATTTTACGACCTTGACCAACTCCATGAAAAGGCTTCATATTGATTTTTTGGGACCCCTGAAAAATCGATATTATTGTTTCGTCGTAGAAAACTCCACATCGAGATGGATTGGAAATTTTTTCGTCACAGCGCAGACGGCCGAGGTTGCCATTCAAAATTTACGAAAAACTTTTGCATGGTTTGGACTGCCCCGTGCCATCTGATGGAGCAAAATGCTTCACAGGAAGTGAATTTAAGGATTTCCTCAAACCTTATGGAATCCTACACCTATATGGACCACCCTTCCATCCACAACCAAATGTATGCGCTGAAAGCGCAGTCAAAATTGTCAAATCCTGCATAAAAAATGCATTTGCAGATAAAAACCGCAAAATCTCGCCTCAGGCAACAGTGAACCTATTCCAATACCGCAACACCATTCATGCAACGATCGGCGAAACCCCTGCAAACATGCTTCTCAAGAAGAAACTATTTGCATATTTTGATTTGCTATTGCCTTCTACGGAAGAACTCGTTATGAAGATGCAAAATTCTATGACGCAGCAGGGAGGACGTCGAGATTTGAATCTCAGCCCGAAGATGACTTATGGGTAAAGGATTATCGTAGCGATCATCCTAACTACGTTTTGGAAAATCAAACGATTCTCGTCAATACGCCAGACGAAAAACTTTGGCGTCGGCATTCTGACCGAATTCGGCCAGCAAAAGCAAGATTTCGAAAAGGATCAAGATGGATGGATGGATGGATCAAGATTGATCAAGACCTTTGCCTCTCACTCCACCAGCAAGACCACCTCCAAATGATGCACGTGTACCTCCGCTCAACCCAACAGCGTCCGAGACCAACAACGCATCACAAAATAGAACGCCTAAAAGATCCAAGAGACTGATAAAAAAAAAAAAAACCACTTCATTATCGAGGGGAATTTTATTATACAAGAAGACTGAACGTCTACATGACTCCCGATTTTAAATATCAGAATTCCTGAATTCAAGAGACTGATTATATATATATATATATATATATATATATATATATATATATATATATATATATATATATATATATATATATATATATATATATATATATATATAAGTATGTACCATGAAATTTGTTTTGAAATATTTGTTCAATTATCGTGAGATAGCTTTTGTTGCAATCTAGGAAATGGCCATTCCAATTTATACTATCTTGTAACTGATGTTTAGTCGAGAGGTTCATTTCATTTTCCTTGTTCAACTTACACTATAAATGCTAAATTCTTCTCGGCGGAGAGATGTTGTATCATTTGAATTGGTTTCCCGCTCCCGCCATAGTAAGGTTTCTTTTCTTTGCCGCTAGGTGTTATCACCACTCTCTGATTATTCCTTTTGAAATATGGTAAGCAGTTATTTTTCGCCCGTCACATTGTCGTCGCCCCCCCCCCCCCAACCCGGTTTTTCCTGGCTATTTTCAGTATTTCTTCAAATATTATATACCTTTACAGAATATAACAGAGGTAAATTAATGTGAGTTGAGATAAGGTCTAGCTTTACTCATGTATTGTGGGGGTTGCAGAAATTTATTTTAAGAAGATCGCACGACTTTCTTATATTACCCTTTGGGCGAGTCGGAAAGTAGTAACCACTTACCGCAGCAAACATTTAAAATGAAGCATAACATAACGAGTTTTTGTACGACAAAACAGTAATTGAGCTGGCTTTTCAATTGCTTCGAACTTCAAGACATCAGGCGAGCAAGAGTTTTCAATGTTGAATTTACTCTATTCATGTTTAATATTCTGCCAAAACCAGGAGTTTGTTGCGATTTTTCATGATGATTAGAAGACTAAACTACTCGCCCGGAAAGTAAATACAGGAAGTCACACAATCCGTGTTTATCGGTCTCTTAATGACAGCCACCTGAAGAAACGTCTGGTCTAAGGAGTCCTATACTTGAAAATCAAACAATCGAATAAAACAACCCCATCCCTCCATGATGTGATCCATCATGATAGCATCCATCTAAATTGGATACAAGTGAGGAAAGTAGTGTGAAGCCTCGCACCAGATGTTTAGAGTAGTTGTCGTTGGTCTATGAACTCTAGCGCTGTTCCATAATTGAACTAAAGTAAATTAACTTGATTGGCTAAGCTCAGTTAAGTTATGTTTCTTATGAAGAAATTTAGTGAAAAACTGCATGATTCAATTATGCAATTGCTGATGAGACGATTCTGCGAAAAACTTTCATTCTTATGTGTACTACCTATTGGTGTGAATAAAGCCTTGTAAATTTCGTATAAGCTTTAATTCATAATCATATGAAGGCAGAATGAGTAGGTGAACGGAGCTCGTTCGAAGTTCGTTTGATCTTTCCTTGTAACAGTTCCTAGGACCAATATCTATAATTGGTTCAGAACTGTTACTCCCTTCCTTCCCGACAAAAGAAAACCAACAAGTTTCAACTCTGACACGGCACTCTGTTACGTTATCACTTAACTTATTATGGGCACGTGGATCATGCCGACCGAGTTCTGACGAACCGATTCAATAATGGACCGGTCTGGCCCACTTCAAATAACTTGCTGGAAAGGGGACAATAAAACCACCGCCCTTCCTCTCCTTGCACAGAGCTCCTATTTACCGCAGCTGTCAACAAAAACGTTGCGTAGGTCAAAAACCCGCTTTACCGACCGGCGGGGGCGGAGTCGGTAACCACGGGCCTAATTGCTTATTCATTGAAACCCCCTTTCGCCATTTATTTTTTATTTTTTATCTCTTTTTTACGTGGCTGCCGGCTAAATATATATCAATTTCCTCGGCTACGTGGAGGAGCCATAAAAATGCGGGGGCTTTTAAAAGTTTATCGGCTGCACTTATCGATCTGACACACCCTTCTCCAACGCTCAAATGAACCTGGTTATTGAAAATGGGAAAGAGGAGAAAACTGAATATGTCGCGAGGCTTCACACTATCTCTTCTACATGAATTTAATTTACAGTTTTTTTTTTTTTTTTCCTCAAGGCTTAAGCCGCATCTCAACCAGAAGGGTCATTAGCGGCTTTGAACAAGGTGTCTAAAGGGACACTGGAAGTGGCTCGATTCTAAGGGGAGCCATGTTGCCATCCTTGACTAAAAAGGAACGTCATCATGTCCTCCACAGGCAACTTGGAGAGGGGAAAAAAATGAGGGGTACAGTGATGACCACTGTTTAGCCCCCAAAGTGGATTAAAAAAACCCAAAAATGAAGTAATACAACTAAGACTAGATGTAAAGTAGGCTGATAACTATATACATGCTGAGAAACTTTGCTGATTAAACTATGAGTTTAACCTAACTTACGGTGCTGAAGCTTGAAAGGGGGATTTCTTAGGACTCAACAAATAGAATTTCTTGTGCGGTACCTCTCAGATAAGATCACTAAGTGATTTGAAAAAGATGTTCGACTGTTCATCTTCATTATCTTCTGTGATTGGACATTTCGTCGTATGTTATTCCAATAAGCCTCTAAGTCTGATCTTTGGATCAAGATCGATATATAGCATTTGCCGATTTAATTAAACCTTTTACCAAATGAATCAAACCTTTTTCCAATTGAGTTAAACCTTTTGCCAAAACAATTCATACTTTTCCCAAAATAATTAAACCTTTTCCCAATACAAAGAAACTTTTTTCCAAAATAATTAAACCTGTTCCCGAAACAATTAAACCTCTCGCGAGAAAATATAGAATTGCATGTATACGAATTGCGAAACAGTTTAATATCCTACGCCGATTGTCTAGGCTCTTGAGCCATAAGACTTCTTGCAGCCCAATACAATTTCGCTGTTTAATCATGAATTAGGAACTACAGAAAATTGTATAATAAAGGCGTGGTAAACAATCGTGACTTGTGACATCGAAAATCGAAAATTGAAATTGAAAATGAAAATTGCAAATCCTATTTTATAATGTACCAAATTACTGCAGCGGTTCTCCATTGGCCGCAGCAGGCAACAGGAGGAACATGTCTGTGACGTAGTTCGCGCAGTCTTGGGGTGTTACTGTAGCTGTACTTGTTGCAATTACTTGCGGAAGAATGTACTCTTCTCGGCGGCCTAATATCCCTCTTGCTGCTAACTTGATTTTGGAGAAAGCCTTTTCTACTGGGTTTAGCATCGGCGAGTACGGTGGTAAAAACTTTATGGTCATTTGTGTGGAAGCAATAAAGTTTTGTACTTCATTTGCTCGATGAATCCGAGCATTGTCCATTATAAGTGTAACATCCTCGGTATCAGGTGGTTCTGTTTCGAGTTCCCGTAGAAAGGTAACGAAAATTTGGGCAGTCGTTGTCCCTGAAGTCACAATTTTCGAGTGAACGATGCCTTGATTGCTTAACGCCACGATAAGTGATGTGTTTCGCCCTCGCACGGTGGGAACAGTGACAACGGCTTTTGTTCCTACTCTTGAGCGAGCTTGAGATCGCCTGAGATGAAGATTGAAGCCACTCTCGTCAATGAAAATGAGTTCTCCCAGTTTACTGGAACTGACCGATTGAAATCCAGTGCATATCGTCTTCTGGCCCCAATAGTCGACTCACTATTCATTCTATCTACTACCGGTAAGGCTTTTTTAAGAGTGATTTTCAATTCATTCAAGGCCCCGTGTATGGAGGAAACACACAAATCTACATTTCGCTCAAGAAGATTCTGTCTGATTCGTTTAATAGTTATACCGGGCTCATTTTCAATCGTTCTTTCGATCATTTCAAGCACGTCGGAGTTGACTTTCACGTGGTCTGTGCCCTCGTTGTCTATTGTTAATAACCTCATTATCTCTCATATATTTGCGCAATATGGTTTTTCCAGTATTCAAATTAATACCTGACCTTGAGGCTGCTTCCTTAACTGAAAAACCTTCGTCGTACAAATTCACAAAGAACTTCTTCTTTTCAATAGAAACACTCTGGTATTTCCCACGTCTCCGTCTAACATTCTGATTAGCGACAGCAGATTCTGATGAACTTGATTCACTTTCAATTACAGCTCCACGCCTTCGCCCAACAACAATAAAAGAACTTGAGCTAGAATCGCTAGCACTCATAGTGAGATTCGTTCGAACTGAACAGTACAGCAGAAAGTGGTATGCGGCTAGGAGAAAATGTGGGCAAACGCTGTTGGGTCATTACGGAGGAATAGCCGCATACCTAGAGGTATCACTCGGAAGGGTGTGAGAGGTATCAGCCGGAAGGGATTCACCAGTGGTGTCTACTTCATGCGGGTTGTTACGTCGTTTTTTAAAATTTCTATTAGATCCCCTTTTTTCGAGAGGTTTAATTGTTTCGGGAAAAAGTTTAATTATGTTGGAAAAAACTGGACCCCCCCCCCCCCCCCCGGATGTTATTACTTTGAGCCTGACTGCTAAAATGTAAAAAACATGGAATCATGTTTTAGCTCTTCGCTCTCACTTTATTATAGAAATGATCACGACGATTGAGCTCTTGTGAGATGATGATCTCCTAATAGAAACTCGCGAGTAAACATTCACTTTATTATAGAAATGATCATGACGATTGAGCTCTTGTGAGATGATGATCTCCTAATAGAAACTCGCGAGTAAACATTCACTTTATTATAGAAAGAGGCTACATACGAAATTACAGCTTCCTATAGTGTAAAGTATAGAAATTACCTATTAAAATGATTTAACCACCGCTTCACAAATCAAACCGTTCTCGCAATATTCGGATCACCTGCTATGAATGACATAATCGAAACACCAGCTCAATGAAATCATCAGAAATTAACAAGCGGTTGCAATCATGTTCACAATATCAATAATTGAGAATGATCACCTGTGTGTAAACAATTATTCATATAACCATGCTCATAACTCAGCTTGTTGGCCACGCACTTCGCAGTAGTTAATATAGTATGGTTGGATAAATCGAGAGCTTTCGAACGTATGGTCAACGAATTTTGTGGGATGAAAAACGACGAAGTATCATATCCCTAGCAACGACTCGGTTGTAAGCGGAAATCATCACAATTATTGGCGCTACTTTCATCTCACTTTTCGGCGGGGGATCCATCGCTAAAACGTGATTCCATGTTGAAACCAATTTAAGGACACAAGGCCTTTTTTGTGAAGCTTGTTATATTATAATCTGAACTGTAATAATAAAGACACGTTATAGCACATCTCTGAAGTCACTCAACAAGTCCCAGCTTTTCACTCACTAAATCAGCCAATCTCTGGGGAGGACTCCGAGGTTTACTCTAGGGATTAAGGAAGTTGTGGAAGGTGGAGGATGGAGAGAGGGATGGAAGGAAGAGCGCCTGTAGAATGAATACCAGTTGAGGAAAGAGCCCAGAAGACACTGTAATGGTAATAACACGAAGCACTCCTGCCGTGGTGCTTATTTCGTGTAACTCCATAGCACTTTTCCAGCACCAAACCGCGATCCTTGACCTTAATGTTATTTGACGCCACTCCTTTTAGCTCGGACATCGTTTGCCACAGGTCATTTCTACAGGTATTTTCCACATTCGCGCTGCCTCTGACGACCTGGACATCCAGGATAATGGCAGATCCATCGGGCTTGATGGGAAGGATATGTACCGGATTCTAGCCCGGTACACACGAAACAGTCCCTCCCTTTCCACATCCCAGTCGCTATAGAAGTCAGAGCAACGCTATCTGCTTGTCCACCGCATCATGACTAAAATGCGGCCATCGTGAATCTGCGCGGTAGGCTGTCAATGGTCCCCTATCAGTTTCATTATGCACAAAGCATTACTCTACTCTGCTCAAGTGCAAACGAAAATTCCATCAAACATAATTTTCTCACGTTCCAGTCGTCCGATCCTTCTCAAATTCGGAAGATAGATAGAAAAAGATGAGTTAATCGTCCCGTTTCAATTGCATCACGATCTTATCATTAGTAGCTGCTTTGCTTGCGTGAATGTGGAATACTTGCAAAGCGCCCTACTTTCATAGTTTCAATTCAATTTTGATGAAATTTTCGGGGAATGTGCGTTGTAGGCTAAAGATGTAATTTTCACTACGCGTGCGCAAACTTAAATCCATTAAATCTCGTTTTCTCATGGCCAATTCCTCCGATTTTGCTCAAATCTGTAAAGTAGTGTTGGGAAATTACGATGTGATTACCCCATATGAATTTCATCGCGATCTCATCAGTAGCCTGCTGCGCATGCGCGAACCCCAAATCGTTGTACCACGCATGACTTCTGCAGTTTTCATCTGATTTCGATCCTAAGGTTCATATTTTAAGATTATTCAAAATTTCACTGATCGAATAGATCAGTGAATGTATAATTGTGTAATGTTTAACGATCTTGTGTGATGTATAACGGATTTAAGGAACCTGTGTGCCCACCCACCTTTTTTTTTTTTTTACCTCAAATTGTTTGATGAAGTAGTAATTTCATGTTTCCTCATCAGGAAATTATTATCATTTGTACATAATACTGTAAATGGGCATCGTCCGTTTTGTAAATAAATAGCCTTAACTGTCTTTTTATGTACCTAATATAGTGTTGGGTACTGCCATTCCAATGTATTCCAATATTCTCATTTTATTATCAATTCTCATTCTGCCATATAAAATTCGTTCGACTCGTTACGCGGGAAGGGAAAAAGGTACATATCATGTGTGTCTACTAGCAAATGCTGGCAACCAGTGGCAAACAAGTTGATTGTGTTGACATTAATAATCTATTCATACAACCGCCGGCCGCGCTGAAGGCCTTTTGTTTCCGATATTACAAAACTCGGCAACTGTTTCTATTATTCCCGTTGTTCGAAATATCACCCGTCGCCGAGTTGTTTTTGTTGTGATCCTAGGTCGAACGTTTCTTGGGAGTGCTGCGATGTTCAAATGTAACCCATATTTAGGATTTTGACGACGAATTCACTTACTCCAATTTCAAGGCGTTTGGGTTTAGTTTTGTCAATAATAAACCTTGGTAATCGACCAAGAATTTCTCTTGCCCTCTCAACAATTGTTGGTTTATGTTTCAAGATACGTAGAATCCATACAAATCTCTGTAGGATATATCCCTTCATGCATCACTGGTTCATGAAACTTCTAGCCTTTGGTACGTCTATCTGCTAAGAAAGGAAATTAGAGAAATTAAATAAAATACCTGCACTATGCATGTCGTTCTGTACGAAAAAACGTGGAAATCTAAGTGCAAAGTATTTCTACCCCACCAAATGTAAATTAATGAGAGACAATTAAACACTACCTTCGTTTCACCTATAGATGACGAAAATTATAAGATCGATTCCTTGAAGTGAGAATTTTTACATGTTCTCACTAGTTTCCATTCACACGCATGTTGACAATATTTTTTCCAGTTATGAAGAGCGAATAGATGAACGTACAGCAATAATATTTATTTAAAAATGAAGAAAATCAGCTCTCAAATACTATAAAATCGATTTTTTCAAATTTTCATTTTTGTTGTTGATGTTCAAGTTGAATATTGTTCTCTAATAAACCTTGACGATAGAACCAACAGATATATTCATACATATCATATCGTTGGTGATATGAAAAAAGGGCAAATTCCACATTTTAACGGAAAATGACTTTTTTTTCCTAAGTTTGGTTTACCTTGAAAATACATTTGCTAGGACTTCGACTTTTTCACCTGTTAATATACCTTCTATTAGAAACATGATCGTTGGTGAAAAAAAGTCATTTTCCGTTAAAATGTGGAATTCGCCCTTTTTTCATATCACCAACGATATGTATATGTATATGTAAATGTACATCGAATCTATTACAATGAACTAAATTGAACAACGTACAATAAAATTTCCTCTTCAAGAAATAGTGTTAATTATAACCTTCATTACATTCTTGAGCATGGGTGGAGGTTTTATTTTGTTACATCATTTTGCTTCCTCAATACCGAAGATAGAGAATCTTTGTGTTCGTGATTGAAGTCGAAATTCTTGTCGAATTTCATCTTGATTTTTGCGTTTCAGAGCTTGCTGATCAATTTGGTTTCCGTCACGCCCAAAACTATACCAAGTTTCAGTCCGATTCCGATGAAATTTTGACGGATTTTGTGGGTTAGCTCCTGGACAGTCCCCTATAATTTTCAATGCAGTCGAATCAACATTAGCCTGTGCGCAAGCGTAAACGTGAATTTCACATAACGATGATTTCTCATCATCTTTTGGTCCGATTTCGTTCTAACTGGGTAGGTAATTGGGTATATGTTCTAAAAAAATGCCTTATAAATTATTCCGCGATTGGTAGCCTAATAACCATTGTGCATGCGCGAAACTGATATAGATTGACACAGGCAAAACTCCGAGTCTAAGTTAACGAGTTTGATAACATTTTCAGGGATTATGCGTGATAGCTTGTAGACGGTCCCCTGGACCATTCATTGCCGCCACATAGTTACCGTGCGCATGCGCAGACGTTAATTTATTATTACATCGATTTCTTATAATCTATTCGTCCGATTTCGTTCAAACTCGGTGGGTAGATGGGTACATGTTCCAAAAAGATTTCCTATAAATTATATCGCGATTGGTGGAGTAATAACTATAGCACATGCGCAAAACATTAATTGATCGACAGACAAAACTCCAAGCTAATGGACCGATTTTTATGAAATTTTCAAGGATTATGCGGATTAGCTCATAGACGTTCCCCTGTAAATTTTATTGCCGTTGGATTAATGGTAGTCTGTGCGCATGCGCAAACATTATTATCTTATAATGCCGACTTATCAATAATTTCGTCTCGTACTTTGTTCTTCAACTAATTCTATATGTCCATGTTACAATATGTGAGGAAGCTATACTACCCACCCAACTTGGCAGACGGTTTTTCCACCGCCTGTTTTCATGTTTGGTACATGCTTAGATACAGATGTACCATTATCTCCGTTTCGTAATTCTCCATAGACCAGTGCTTTGCGTAGGAGGCCTCACTAATGCTGAAATAATAATTCTTTGCTTAATGAATTGCAGCGTTTTACCAATCAAATTTGTATACTTGCAGCTCAACTTCTATCAGAAAACGATTACTACTTTGTTATTGTGTGTAAGCTCTAAGCTGCGTGTAAATATTTTTCATTGCTTTCATTC
Organism: Adelphocoris suturalis; assembly: GCA_030762985.1. Lineage (NCBI taxonomy): Eukaryota > Metazoa > Arthropoda > Insecta > Hemiptera > Miridae > Adelphocoris > Adelphocoris suturalis. Next base: position 140,158,275 of record CM061041.1, on the reverse strand, counting down.
TCACAATTGATTAGAAGGTTACGAGTAGTATGGAGAATGAATGAAATGTTTTAACTGGTTCAGTGATTTAAGGGGAATTGGGGTTGACAACGGAGCCCTGTTAAGGACAGTAAAAAACCGCAAATGGGAGGAAGTGCATTGAAAAACGGTTAGATGTGGACGTTAGAAAGCAAACAAATGATTGAAAAAAATCGAGGGGACAGCAAGAAACGGGGCCTCGAGGACTGATGAACATCTTAAAGACTATCTTTTTTTGATTAAGTTCTTCATTAGGAGCGAAGTTGGGTTTAGTGGGGAGATGGGTTTTTAAAACTTGTCGAGCAGTGGAGGGGGATGTGAAATGGCCGATGTATGCGATACGGAATGCCTCCAGGATAGTAGTACGGAAGGCCTCATGCCTACAGTATGTACATTCGTTGTGCTACTGTTTACTATCTCTTTTTTCTTTTCAACATGTAGATCGTTCAAGTATTGTCATTGAAATAATTGACCATATTGAGAGAACAACATAATAGCTTGTCTGAGTCTGTGTTATTGAATACAGCTCTCAGATCAGCTGAATCGTTGTGTGCAACTCTTTGGCCAGCTTATAGAGTGATTTCTCTCAATCATATGAATTTCATTTTGACCATGGAGCTTTCCGCATCAGCTGAATCGGAATGTAACTTCCTGGTCAGCTGGCTGATGATATAGCAATGTATATTGAGTAGGCGATTGACATTAGATCTTTGCAATGGCCAGCAGTGTTGCCATAACGTGCGGTAATTACCGTTTTGTACGGTAATTTGTTTGGTACGTTGTAGTTGGAGTTCTAACATATCCTATGAAATTAGAAGTGCTTGTAAATCACACAATTCAAAACATATTACTGATAGATAATAACCAACCCCTATCATTGATTATTGATTGATTGAATGATAAATTTGTATGAGCATTTCCAAAGAATAGTTTTCGGGTTTCGATGCGCATATACAGTACCTACACTTGTGCCTATCGTGTAATAAGTAAACTTATATTACAACTGTTTGTGTACCTCCACGCAAATTATTCAAACTAAAGTGTGACGCTAATACTTCTGTTACAGAATATACAGATCTAGGTGTTCCATAAAACTCCGATAAGATACATAGCTACCTAAAGTATGCACCGGAGTAGATGATACTTAGTTAGTAACTCGTTGTTTATTTCATATATCTGTTCATTTCTAAGTGTGATGATACAAGTAAGGTAACAATAGCAATTTCCAATAATTTGCCTACCAGGTAATTTCCATCCCTGGACTTCATTTCATTCATCAAACAGTTAGGAACATAAATGAAATCTCATTTACTCAAATGTTGTGTAATTTTTGAATGTTGATTGAAACCTCTTCCAATCAGGTTATTATAATTATTTAGGCTCTCCACAAAATGAGAAATAAGACTTTTGGCCGTGCTCATTTTTAATTTCTAGGATTAAGACAACCATTAGCGAATTTTCGTTTGCGCTCGTTCGTGTAATATGAATATACATGTCATTCCAGACGATAAATGTCCTTAGAATTGAGATAAAAATCCCATTCTTGCGCCATAAAATCAAGAATTTTTTGAGCTCATTAAATTTGTCAAAACAAATAAATAAATAAACTAAGAAAATTACTTTAAAAAAAGATCGAAAATTGTTGAATTTATAATTTTTTGCAGAATTTCAGTCGAAACAAAATTATAAACAATAACTTGGGCATGAAAAAATTTTGCCCAAAATAATTATGCTGAAATTTCATTAATATTTGCTGATAATTTTTCAAAACTGCAAAAAAAAGTATAAAAATCCAAAATCTGTTCTGAATTGCCAAATTTTATTCAGCAAGAGTTTTTATTTTTCTTTTTGCTATCAGCTCGGTTTTCAAGCATTTCTTTGTACTCAAATTGCTCAAAATTTAATACAAGCATATTAAAGAATTATAAATATTTTAAGGAAATTCACGTATATAATCATGCTGCATGACTGGAATTTTTTATAATTTTTTTATGTCACCAAACCCCAGTGAACCTCAATCCTTCAGCGACCATGGGATGTTACTCGGAGTCAAAAGTTGGGAGATGGTTCAGTGATGGAGTAGCTAAATAGAAGGAGCAAGCGAAACTAGGCGGATATCGTGCTAATGGAAAATGATGCCAATCAATTTCATCTCAATTATCAATTCAACGATGGTAAACATAATCGGTGAATTTTCCCGAATTTCGGAGCTGATGGCGCCTCGGTCCCGACTTTCGGGGTTCTCCGAGGAGCTCCAGGGCACCAGTACGTGGAAGGGGGAGGGGGGTCTCCCGTTCCAAGGCCTTCATGAATTCAAGGCCGAAATACGATATTTTTACTTTCCGAGCCATCCCGAAGGGCTATGATAAAATTGAGCAATTGTCGCGAAAACAAAGTTCTTCGATTTCCCGTAAAATATCGGAACTCAATAACGCGTCGTATTTCTTCCGAATCTACCCGTATTTAGCGGAAGCATTTTGTTTTCACTTTTTGGGGGATCAAAAAAGAAAAAAAAAAAACAATGTTTTTCCCCCTACAAAAATCGCAATTTTCTTTCGCATTTTGCGTCTTAGATCATTCAGAAACTGTTAGTCTTTCTGAGTCCGCGCGGTCCGTGCACAACTCATAACTTCTACGGTTTTCATTCTATTTTGATGAAATCTTGAGGGGACTGTGGGAGTTGGGCTGTAGATGGTCCCCCATCACTGCATTCGTTGCATAAGAATCAAGACTTCCCTCTTCGCATGCGCATACGTAAATTCTATCATTCTATTCTATCATTGGACCTACGAGGTCCAATCTCGTACAAATTTGGAGGGTGGTTAGAAAAAGACGGTAACCTGTTCAGCGTACCCACTAGGTAGGTTCTTCAATATGTAACTTCTACTATTGTTTCCTCATTTTACTTTTAGCGAATTTTCGAAGAAAAAATGAGATGTTCAGATGGCTTCAAAATAAATATGAGGGGGAAGGGGCGGGGGCCCCCTACTAATCCGTTTCCTACATCAAAGAACACAATCCTAGAATCCAACGTCGTATAATATATATAGGGTGTATTTCCAGACGATGATTCCCTTAGAATATTATTTTATTTATTTAATGTATTTGAACGTGTATGTTCCTTATATTCGAGTATGCTTTACAAAAAATACACAATTGAAACAGTTGTAGTGTAAACATCATTAACGTAGTTCGTCAGATCGAGTTCGTTGGGCCAGCCCGATTGCTCCACAATTTCAGGCTCAAATTTACAATTTAGTGGCCCAAAAAACGCTAAAAAATTGGTTTTTTGACAATAGGGCACGTGGGGTGTCACAATCGAAGTATTTTCAGCTCTGAGTCCATTTCAACCACTTCCAGATCTCAAAGGTTCATGTTAAATATGAGGAATTTTGTAGTTTTCGAGTTCGGCTGCGAGTCCTAAAATTTTCTATGCGATCTCGTCACTCGGCTGTCCCTTCAGTTTTATTCAGGACGTGGTGGCCGTATTTATCTAAATTTAAGTGCCTAATTGAATTTTATCCACAAGATTTCCGTGAAAGTTTGCTCTATTAGCCATGCTGCATTGGTGAGTACTATTATGTACTGCGACCGCCCTAAATCCTCTACGCCTCTCAGCAGTTTGGGAACCATAATTTTAACCAATTGGCAAAACGGATTAAATAACACACCTATACTTTTCCTATAGTAGGTATTTAACAAGAGCTGACTCACAGACTGAAAATTGATTGTATAAAATAAATCATCCACCTACGCAAGTTGTATCCGGTTTCGTGAAGTAGAAACCCCTTTGAAATATATCAGCTGATACGAGCGTCGCGCTTGCAAGGCGATTTTTTCCTATATTCCACCAGTTAAGTTTTGCTCCTTCTCTCGGAGTGCTCAGGATTCTATGACCCAGCCGTTAACATCCCAAGGAACATTACCGAACTGCTAGGAAATTACTCTACTCACTTAAATTATTTGTTCCAAATTCTAAACTCTCTTTCGCTATATCACCAAATCTAAAAAACTATCCAGTAATCCATTGAAATGCCATATTTAATTTTTAATCTACTGTAAATTAATTTTGTTTGACGCCCATGACCACGAATGGTTGATTGCGTCCAAATAAAAAAAATAAAATAATAATAATTTTAAAAAACTAAGTTTTGCTTCCTGTCTTTCTTCCTGTCAAAGTTCCAGCCCTCAGGGAGAGCAAAAGGATGAAAATACAGCGACCCTGGTGGTTTCATCCGATTCTATGGGATGATACCAATAATTAAGACCCTATAAAAAATTACTGCTGTTGTGTTAGTTTTCGAGATCTCGATTTTTCAATATTTCATCCCTTAAGTGCTTCACGTCAGGGTTGATCAAAATTGATGGCACATTGCTCATCACCGGCCAATGTATGATTTTTGAGCTAAATCTCATAAAGTTTGGTCCAGCAATTCCAGAGGAAATTATCAGACGACATACGGTGGACTTTTTTTAAAACTTTTTTCCTCTTGGTTGATTACAAACGTTCATTATTGAAAATAAGTAAGCAAAACGGTTCGGAATTTCACCTCTAACAACGAGTTCCAAATTCGCGGATGCCCAGTCGCCATATTTAATTCAATCGCGATAAAATGTTCAACAATTCTTGAAATTTTCATCAAAATCTATTTTTCATCAAGGTTTCCATATTATAAATACAACCTCATTTAGTTAATCAAAATTCTTCAAATTTAGTTAGTTTAGATATAGTCATTACATAAAGCTTTAGTTTAGATAAAGGCAGTTCTACACTAACCATTGAGTACCTATAATTATGTTCTCGTTATTCAACGTTTGAATGGGTCACTACAAAATCAAATAGCCACTAGTCACAGGCAGACACCAAGAATTTACGAGGGTATTTCCGAAGTTTGAGCTTGATGGTTTTTGCCGTTTCGTTCGTAAATTGTTTTTGACGACTATATTTTCGAAAAACTCGTCCGAAGTGACGATTGACGCTAGTTAGGGAACCCATCAGGTGACCCATTAGATAACGTGGGCCTGGACAACTGAGATGACGCGCTACGCTCAATTCTCTCCGTGTTTTTCTTTCGAACCTTTGATAGTACCCCCCTGACAATGGTATTTATAATATATAGCTTAAAGTTGCTTCTACTCACATTTACACCATATTCACTGACTGTTACGTATCAAAGTTTGCAGAAAATGAACACAAAATTGATACCTAAATTCAAGAATCCGCGAGATTTTCCGTTATTTCCGATGAAAAACTTGGAAGTTATCCCTGGTATATGGGTTTTTTATTCTCGTATGTGCAGAGGCCACCTTTGATTCGGGTAACAACAATAAAAATTCGTAATGGTCTAACTGTCCCCGACCCTCAATGATAGGACAGTTGAAATCGGAATAAAATTGCAATTTTGGGCTTATCAAAAGAATTTCCTGTCCTCGCATGTACAGATATCCCTATTGGATAATATAAATTCGATTATAATTTGATCAAAATTGGTTGAAAGCTGTAGCAGTAGTTCTTCAAATACTTCAGAGTTTACATTTGAGCATGCGCAGATGATACCACTATTACGGCAGCGATGAAATTCAGTGGGGACCTTCCATCACCCAATTAATATAATCCCTAAACGCTTCGTCGAAATCAGGTTGGTTTTATTTCAGAATGTTTCAAAACGGATTTCGATTAAAATAATTTTCAAAAATTTTGATTTTAAAATCTTAGGGGCAATTGCAATAACTTCATTTTCATCGGAAATTTGCTAAAAACCAATTTAAGGACAGAAGTCTATTTTTGTAAATTCTAATTCGCATGAGCAAACTGAGTGCCTCAAAATGAAATGAGGTTTTTAAGAAGAGGTAGTTGGCACTCCTTAAACGCACTGTTCGCTATAAAGCAGATGGCCCAAACCAAAGAAAATTCTTCATATTTGAAGGGAGGCAGAAGTTATTAGGACCTGAAATCTAGAAAATCAAAACAACGCAACGCGTCATGCAAACAAGCGACGCAGGCAACGCGTCATGCAGGCAACGCGTCTGCATGTTTGGTAGCTACTTGCAGCCCAACAGCTCAGTAGAGTGTTGTGAGATGTGTCGCCAAAGCTTCAAGTTACAAACATACCAATATCTCATCAATATCAAGGTGCTTGTCTTGAAGACTTCCTATTGACTTCATAATTGTCACTTCTTTCTCTAATAGTACCTAAGTATTAGTTCTGTGTGGGGTTCTCTCAAATTAACCCATTTAAGGTTTAAACTTACTCCGCTTGTTGCGACCGTCGTGGACTACGATTGCGGCCGATTTCGGGCTCTCAAACTCGAAGAACTCACCAATATCAAGGTACTAGTCTTCAAGATTACCTATTGACTTCATAATTGTCACTTCTTTCTTTAATAATACCTAAGTATTAGTTCTGTGTGGGGTTCACTCACATTAACGCCTTTAAGGGGTTAAACTTGCTCCGCTTGTTGCGACCATCGTGGACTTCGATTGTGGCCAATTTCGGGCTCTGAAACTCGAAGAAATCAACGTGTTTCTCTTGAAGACTACCTATTGACTTCATAAGTGTCTCTTCTCTTTCTAATAGTACCTAAGTATCAGTTCTGTGTGGGTTACACTCACATCAACCCCTTTAAGGGTTAAACTTGCTCTTCTCGTTGCGACCATCGTGGACTACTATTGAGGCCAATTTCGGGCTTTGCGAAGAACTCATCAACGTGTTTCTCTTGAAGACTACCTATTGACTTCATAATTGTCACTTCTTTCCCTGAAGGTAGTCAAATTTAACTTATGAAGGTTCACATGGAACACCCAGTAAGTCATGGGTTGAACTTGTTCTCATGCTCCTGCCATCGTGGGCAATTTCGTTCTCTGTAATTCAAGAACTCATCAAAGTGCTTGGGTTAAGGAGTACCTTTCTTTTGACTTAGTCATTGCCTTTTCTTTTCCTGAAGGATACCCAAGTATAACTTCTATGTGGAGTCCGCTCAGACCTAATATGTCCCTCAATTGATAAATTTGTCCTCGTGCTCCTGTCATAACTCGCTACGTTTCTGAACAATTTCGTTCTTCTAAACTCCAAATTCTAAGCTCTAAGCTTTCTTCTAAGCTCCATGAGCTTGTAGATTTCAGATTGACTTCATGATCCCCCCCCCTCTGAAGGTACCCACTTATAACTTCTATGTCGGTTCATATAGACCCTCGTAGTCACTCAAGGGTTAAACTTGCTCGTGCTTCGGCCATCATCCCCTACGATTGTGTACAATTTTAGGACTCTGAAACTCAAGAACTTATCAGCAGCAAGTTTCTTGTATTAAAGGGTACCTCTCGCTATTGACTTTGTCATTGCCTTTGTCATTGTCATTTTCTTTCCCAAGTATAACTTCTATATGCGGTCCATTCAGACCCAAATATGTCCCTTAATTGTTACACTCTCTCCCCTCCTTCATCCTCTGAAGGTACCCAAGTATATCTCCTATGTCGGATAAATATTGGTACAAGTTAAGGTTTAAATTGAAGCATAGCCTATGTCGGATTCATATGGGTACAAGTTAAGGTTTAAATTGAAGCATAGCTAAGCCCCCGTTCAATTTTGAAACTTGGTTTAAACTACTGATCGCGTTTGGCTTGTGTACAATTCTCTATTACATTGGTATAGGAAACTGGAGTTTATACGTCAAAGAAAGAGAAGAAGAAGACAAATAGGCAGCATAAACTCGTGGAACTAAAAGGACATGTTTTCGGACGTTGTTGGGAAGAGAATCCATATGCAAGCGAGTTCTGTGGTTATGATCAGTGTTATTCTCCCGTGTTCGGGTTAAGCAATTTTTTATTCCTTCAATATTTCTTGCAACGGTTGTTTTCTCGTTTGACTGAATTATTTAGGTCTTTATGTTATGCTTAAAATATGGTTGTTCTATCGTTTGTTGCAATGGCAGGAAAAAGAAGAGTCACAGATTCTAGTAAATCTTACGAAAGTATTTTATTGTACTTCGTTAAAAATTATTCCAGTATAATAGAACACATAAATTCGGATGCTGTTAACAAGGCATCAAAGTCAAAGAAATAGGAACTAATAGTAGTTTTAGAATCCGAGTGCTCCACTTCGGTCCATTTTAGAAATGAATTTAGGCCACTCGGCAGGTAGTGGTTGCCATTATCTTGTGGTCCGTACTGGGTACTTTTCCTTAAAATATAAATTGCTAGACAAATTCTTCCCTAAAAACCCATTGAACTTGGTTTAAACTGACCTCGATGATCGTTTAACTTTAGCAGAGCTTAGCTGTTATTATTAAGTGTGAGCGACGATTAAGAACTTTAAGATACACCTGGCATAAACTATATTCTTTGTTTAAACAGCAGTTTGAGCGTTGAGAAATGTTTAAACTGGTTTTGTGCCCCTGGCCCTTACGTCGAAGACTTCATCATTTTCTCTCTCTATCGAAGTATGACGTCTATGTGGGGTTCCCAGAGACCCCGATATTGTCCCTCAAGGGACCATCGTACTATGCTCTGGTTCGCGCTCCGGCCTTTTCGTTTCGGTGGCGTCTCCCCGTCCGAGTAATAGGCAAAAGGCAACGGGCGATTCACCCAGGACGGACGACGGGCCCGCGGAGGATCCGGCAACGTCGCAGAGGAGCGGTTAAGCCGCCATTTCACCTCCCCTCCGCTCGATCCCCGGCCTCCGAAACACATGGAACCGACCCCCATCCACCCCCCTCCCGCACTCGGTTTCATTTTTCGACAAAATTTGTCGGTCAGTTTCTTTTTTTTTCGGGGAGTTGCCGTTTTGGAATCGGGTTCAACTCGCCGACAACTGTGGGAACGACGGAGGTGGTTTTTCGGGGGATTTTCGATCGGTCCGTATCGAGTTCTCCCCCACTAGGCGGCCTACTCCTTCCCCTCGCTCCACTCCCAGCGTTAGTCGACCAAGTGCTTGAGCGCAGTTTGTGTTGAGACGACGCTACGCGAGTTTCGTGTTACGTTTTCGGAAAACTTTTCATTTTTTCGGGCAACGCCCCCAAGATTGACAACGGCAAAAATTTGCCGGAATTTTCCGAGTTGAGTTCCCGCGGTAAAAAGTCGCCCTGGCCGGCAAAGTTTTGCAGCAGTTCGCTTTCCAACAGGATTGGAGCTCGTCGTCGTCGGATAGCACGGTAATAAAACGTAAAAGGATTCAAGTTTTATTGCAGGTTGAACGAGAAAAACGGATCGGGATGGAGATTTGTTATGAAAGGGCAGGGAAGGCATTGGGAATCCTGAGCGGTGGAGGGAGCCCCCCACGTGGGCTCCCCTCCCCTCCCCCGCCCGCTCATCGCGGTATCAGCTGATTGTGAAATCAGTGTCAAGAAGAAGTGTTTTTCCATGCCCGTGTGGCGTGGCGGTGGACGAGGGGTGGCGGGCGGGGCGACGCCAGCGCTCCCGTCCCTCCCCTCCCGCACACCCAGTCCACCCCCCCGCACACCCTGTCATCCCTCCGCACCCCCACAACCCGCTCTCTCTTCTCCCGTAATCTCCCTTCACACACACACACACACACACACGCTCTCTTTACTTCCCCGTAAAGTCCTTCGTGTCCGCGTGTGCGGCCGCGATCCTTCTATAGATGTGACCGTCTCCGTGTGTGTGTGTGTGTGTGATTGTTTATTATCGGCCCCTTCAGAGCCGGCGGATCAGCTGTTTTAGTTGAAGGTAGAGCACGTGCTCTTCCGAGGTCACTGACTTGGCTATTAACATGACCTACAATTGTGTTGACCGCTCTTTCCCTACTTCACATTTCCTTCTCAGACACGTCTCACTCTTTCTTTCTCTTGTTATCTTGTCCACATTCCTCTTGCTGCCATTGAAAGGAGAGGACTCGTATTTCGTCCTTTCCCTTTCACCTCGTCCTTCGCCATATGGAGCAATGACCATCGCTAACAATAGCTAGGGTACCTAAATGGATCTTTGTTTTCATTTCATTGTACCAATATTCCCTATGTCCTTCGAGTTGTAGTACCTGTAATCTGCACAATTTTGGTTGCTTGTCTTATATTTACGTGTGTCTTAAACCATAGGAAGTTAGTCTCATTTCAATGAAATGGTTAGTGATTTTGCAGGTGTGGCCTTCAGCATACTACTGGCAACTTCCTCATCCATACTTCGAGAAATGCCATTATAGTTAAACCTCCAAGTACCTGCTCTACAGACTTCGTTGTTGGCCAATACAAAGTTGGCTCCATTGCTAATCATACCAAGTGAAGGAAACAGCATTTTGACCAATCTTAAATTCTTAAAACCATAGGAATTGAGTCTCATTTCAATGAAATGGTTAGAGATTTTGGAGGTTGGGCCTTCAGCATACTACCAGCAACTTCCTTATCCATACTTCTGGAAAATTGAATGAAATATGAATTGTGCGACATTGTTCATACTTCGAGAAATGCCATTATAGTTAATTATCCAAGTCCTGCTCTACTGTCGGCGAACTCTGATTAATACAAAGTTGGCTCCATTGCTGACCATACCAAGTGAAGGAAACTGCATTATGACCAATCTTAAATGACCACTTCTGACCGCTAATCCATATAACGGCTAAAACTATACGAAGTTATTCTTATTTCGATGAAATCGGATTGTGCGGGTTGGGCCTTCTGCATACCACCAGCACCTTCCTCATCCAGGCTTTTGGAAAGTGGAATGATCATACCAGTGAAATATGAATCCTACGTCATTATTGTTCACACTTCGAGGCATGTCATTTGTAGGTGATTCTCCAAGAACCTGTCTACTTCATTAAGACGTTATATGCCAGCTGTTAGAACGTTGGACCCTTTACAAACCATGATAAGGAAATTGCATTGAGACATCTGATGAATCAGTCAAAACGCATTGGTTTCATTTAACCCTAGAAATATAAATAGTAGATTGATGAACTGACATGACCTACAACAAATTATGTTGACCGTTCTTTCCCTACTTCACATTTCCTTCTCAGACACGTGTAACTCTTTCTTTCTCTTGTTATCTTGTCCACATACCTCTTTTTACTATAGAAAGAAGAGGACTTGTATTTCATCCTTTCCCTTTCACCTCACCCTTCGCTATATGTAGCAATGGCCACCGCTAATAATAGTTAGGGTACTTATTTGGATCTTTGCTTTCATTTCATTGTATCATTCTTCTGTATTCACGTTTTCTTATAGTTATATCCTATACAATGTTAGTTCTGTGTCTTTTTTCTCCACTAATACCTGTAATGGACAAAACCACACCTATCAAGTGACTCATTTCAATGAAATAGAGATTTTGTTGTTATGGTCCTTTGCATATCACCAGCACCGTACTCATCCTGCCTTACACTAAGGATTATGGAATGAGCATCAGAATAAAATGTGAATTGTTGTAGGTGCGTTATTATTCTTACTTCGAGAAATGTCACTCTCTAATAATTACCTACTTACCTTTTTACCTGGTTACCTTCTTCATTACTGGTTTACTACTATTGCAATGTATCCAAAATTTCCTTTTTAGAAATTCGTTTTGAAATTCCTTGAATTTTAATGCTTTTTGATATGTGTATGTAGAGTTTGGTTCTAAAGGTTCTTTTCAATTTGCGCGCAGAGGTTCGTTGAAACTTCTTAGTGGTCTATTCGTTACTATTTCTGAGTCACCTGGTTATTTTATATTGATATAATATTCTCAGTTCTCGTGTTATTCTGATCACTTTCGGAACCACCGAGGCTAATTTCTTTCCTAATCGACTCACGTTGCTGAAATTTAATTGAGCTCGTTCGGGACCCCTCACAAACATTTACAAGGTTCGGAGGATCACTGAATAGCTGATGTGGCATCTGAGGCTAATTTCTTTACTTTTCAACCTGCCGTTTTACTAAGTTTTTTGTTTTGTTGTTTTGACATCATTAGAAAATTATTCAACATTCACCAACTATAAACCGTAAAATTGTTGGATCCTGAGCTGTAAAGATGTGAACCCTTTTGGGAGGCACGATGCGCCAAGTTTTGATCATTTACTAGAGATATACATATGGGGCTTGATATTAATTAATTATAGACCAATGATCTGCGTTGAAGAGCTGTCTAATATAGAAATAATAAACCTTTGTGTAATAATTTGCAGCGTTTTTAATATGTGTTTTTAATTATTGGTTTTAGTTTTTGTCTCATATGTAGAAATATATATAAGGAAGGTTGCTGAAATTTCGACTTTGAAATTTTATTATATCAGTTGAAAAAAGTTATTTCGGTATATTCGCTCATTAGGTCAAGGTGCTTGGCTAAAACTTTTGGTTGGCAATATTTACGTTCTTCGTCCTTTTGAAAACAGATTTTAAAGTAAATCAATAGTAGTGAACGTGTTCAATTATTTTCCTATTCCATGTAAAACTAAGACCACTTGTTCTGTTCCTCTATTAATCACGAAATACTTGAGAAACGTGAGCAAAGTGTTGAGATTTACAGGGTTTTAACATTTCGTTGTCATAGAATTGGTTACCTTCATTCAGGTCAACATATCAACTGCAACTGCCTGCTCCCCTATCTGTTGTGGTGTTGATGTTTTCTAGGACCTGCATTCTTTTGAATTTGATTTGTACAATAATATCGTGCTGTACGATGATTCACTAGCATATATTTATCTCCTCTCTCTCTAGATGAGATCGTAAGGAGAATGTAAAATGAATCTTGTTTGCTATTCCTTGCAACGGTGTCTACAAAAGTAAGATATGATTTCATTGCTCCCATGCTCCACAATACGCTACTTATGTCTACCAAAACGGTCTTCGTAATTTGAAGTATCGCTAGAGTAAGAAGTGATGGAAGTTCTACAAGTGATAGATAATATTTTTATTATCCAGAAAAAATCAGATTTCCTTCCTCTAAGAGATCATAATCTCCATTTAAATTTATGCTTGCTTAAATTATTTTCCTAATGGGGGAAGCAAATTTATTCGCTATCACTTTTCTGGGAAAAACGTGAAACTTACTTTTTGCAGCCTCCTTTCTGTTATCATGATGTTGATTAGTTATGACATTTAATAAATCATGATGTTCATGAATGATGACGTTAAGTGCATCATGAAGTTCATGAATTTCCACACTACAAGAGAATTCTGGACGAGGCGATCGAACTCATTCACCCCGGTTGCCTTTTATCGTCCAAATGAGATTATTTAGTCTCTGCGTTAATTTTATGTATTCATGAAATGTTTTGGCGAATTTTCGCAAAAATGAAGCTATTGCAATGACTTCAACAATTCAAAATTGAAGTTTTTCAAAATTTTCTTGTTGGAAATCCTTTTTGTGCTATTCAGAAACGATTCCTTGATTTTAACGTTTTACGCACACATAACATTTTTTAACACATTTTATCTGTACACACGCATATTTGCGCTCGTGCGTGCGTGTATGTCATTCTTAACTCATAACTCTCCTTAGGAATGAGGTAAAATTCCGTTCATGAACTGAAAAATCAAGCGATTTCAAAAGAAATAATGAGTTTGTTGGCCAGCATTTTTTGAGCATGTTAACTAGGCATGTCAAATTTAAAAAATGTGCCTAAACAACTACTAAAAACTGCTGAACAGTTTATCATCTTTCAATTAGAACATTAACAAATTAACATTATGCTGAAAAAGTTGCACAAATTTCATTAATATAAATCCTTTAAAAATCGACAAATTGGATGTTAAAATGCGACTGAATTAAATTCTTCGAGCTATTTTCCTTAAATAGGTAATATCAAATATGTAATCTCCAGAATGCACTCCGAAATTATTATATTTTGCAGACTTTTCGTGATCCCACGGTTTTTCGGTTTTTGGAAACCTTGAATGAGACTGAACCCAATATTCATTATTAGTGGTACCTATCACTCCAAAGATCGGTACCACCCAAAAAGACATACTTGCGTATTACAATTAATAGAAATAATAATGATTTTTTTACAAGAAAATTTAATATGAAAATAAATTGTACTGTTTATATCATATAAACGGCCCTCTATGCTTTCTATATCAATATCCCTCCGATATTAGAAAAATCTGAGACCATATTACGTCATTACTATGACAATAATTGGAATAAGTTTTTTAAAATTCATCCATGGTTGTAATATTTAACAATTCTGTTATTGGATTAGTATGTACATGTACTTATATTGAATATCGTGTTTCTAATCAATCATATTTTTGTTGCAGGTAAGTGGATAGTGTTGGACTTGGTTGCAGACGACCTTTGTCTGTATAATTTGTAAGTAGTTCTTATAACATTTTGAAATGAAAGAGGCTAGAAGGGACTGGTATTGATAGATTTTCAATAACCTCCCGCCTCCAATCATTTGATTAAAACGATTAGTTGGTCTGTCGTGGTAATTAGAGATTACTAAGTTTTTCCTAGATGCATTTGTCATATAGTAATAGGAAAAAACACCAACCAAATTTGTGCAAGACTTATCCGAGCCTAAGAAGCGATTTTTTTTTTAGTCGTGATGTGTTGTTTTCCCATTAGGCGCCATTGTTCTAGAGGGGGCCTTGGGGGGGGGGGGGGGGGGATACATACCATGTTCGTGCTGTTGATGTAGAACATGAACAGTTTTCGTTCAATTCATACACCGTTCATCATGAAGTTAGTTCTTGGACTTGCCCAGTACGATTTACCACCTTCCTCAATGCGAGGACGTACTTGAACCGATGGCCGGTGTCAACTATAACATCTCAGTCCAAGATGCGCTAGATGTCAATGTTGTGTAAGGAGTTCATGAACTGAACTAGACGTTTACCTGTATGAACCCATAAAACACGATTGCTCAGCTCGAATGACACCTTCCACAATGCTTAACCTGACTTGAAACGAAGGCCAGCATCAAATGTAACAGCTAGGTGCAAGATGCCCTAGATGCTGAAGCAATACTTTTCACTAATTGACCATAAACCGAGCAACAACTTTGGCCTGTTCGAATACCCAGAACAAGATTGTTCAGTTCGTTCTTACGAACTGGACACCTTCTTACATGGATGGTTCTTACATCATGGGTGGCACCTCCGGCAATGCGCATCCTTACTTGAACTGAAGGCCAGCATCAACTGTTACAGCTTGGTGCAAGGAGTAGAGTAGAAAGTTCATGAAATTACCATGGGCCGAGCCTGCACGAGCACAGAATTTTTCAGTTCTTGTACTGATTAACAAGAACTGTCACCTCCCTCAATGCGTATACCTACTTATCATGAAGCAAAGGCTTGCACGAATAGAACTATTCGAAAACTAAACGTAAAGATGAAGCTAACAAACAGTTTTGAGTCGTGTATTTCAATTATTTGAAAATAAGTGAATAAAATAACCGCTCAATCTTTACTTATAATAACCTTGTAAAACTTATAATCGACCTTTACTTATAATAACCTTGATTCTAAGGAGATTTTATACTAATTTTGGTCGTTGCCAATGAATTAAGCAGCATCGGTTTTGCTTCTCTCTTGTTTCCGCGCAGGAATTATGCCGGCTTGTAAATTCTTAAAGTAAACCTCGAAATGGAAATAAAGAAAGGAATGACGCCGGAAGCCGCGACAGTCTTTTTTCGCTATCTTTGTCCTCTGGTATGTGAAAGTGTCGTAAACTTTTACAGTTGCCGTTTTACGTTCCGGTCGGGATATGAACTGCCTTGACCCGTCGATAAACCTCCAGGTTTTACTCGTTCCCTGAAATAAATTTATTTGTGACGTTTCTGTTTCATTTGCGACATATTTCGAGAGTCGGTGAATCTAAATTGATAACGTCGTAATCCTGCCTATGTGTGTATTTATTGTCAAATACGTGGTTCTTGTTGAGTGGTCAATCCTCTTGGTTAAAACGTGCTTTTGTCAATCGTTTGAAAAAAGGTACCTAGTAATTTTGATTGATTAGTTGACTAGACGGTTGCTTGAAGGGTGAGTCAGTCTTTATGATCAAACTATTAAGACCATTTTTATCCCCCTAAAAGGAGTTTTAGCCAATAAATAATTAATTTATAATTTATTTATAGCCAATAATTTTAACAATAAATTTGTTAACCAATATGGGAAACAAATAAAAAAAAAAAATGTTGTTTAGTAGTCTGAACGTGGAAAAAGTGACCTGGTCAAGAGATATTTCGCGTTATGAATCCTTTATTAAACCCTTAATTAAGGCAGTTTTTATTCCCATACATGGAATTTTTTTAAATCAATATTAGGTAGATACATAAAAACTATAAAAAATATATATAATAATAATAATAAATAAAATCTTGTTTTATGGTCAGAACGTGGAAAATGGTGACTTGGTCATGAGATAATTCGCTCTATGAATCCTTTAGAAGATTTGTAAAGTCCTTGCAGCCCCCGAAAAGGTCGATGAAATTTCGGGTTGGGTCCTAAATGGTCCCCTATTAAATCTATAGCTCTCGGATCAAAGGTACTTCCCATGCGGAAACGCAGTTTTTCTAACAAGCACTCCTCCAATGTTCATTCTGTTTCGGTAAAATTCCCTGAGGTCTTCTGGATTGGTGTTGAGATCATTTTCCCTAAAATAATGTTCCCGGATCGAAGATAGCCAGCTTCTACTCATGCGCAAATGTCTTGTTCTTTGTAGCAAGCATAACTTTGCCTGTGGGTTTTGATGGCATTGTACGGAATAAGTATGGGTGTGATCGTACTTGCTCCGCATTTTGCAGATTGCGATTTTGCTTGTGATGGATGATCACAAGTCACATATGAATTTTATTGTTCATAATGTTGTTCCCATAAGTTGAGTTGGTCGTTCCGAAAACAATATATTTGACTTAGGGATTCCTTAGCAGTGGAACTCATCTCTAGTTTTGCAATCTCAAATTGTAATAATTAGAATTTACATTAAAACCCCACGTGAAATCCTCGTGATGTCCTCTTTTATTTTGAATTCGCACGAAGTGCTAATGTCATCCCGAGATTGCACAATTCTCCTTTTCCTATTCGTGTACTTGATTTATAATGCCATACCATCCTAAGTTGAGCAAACATTGATGTTCTGACGGGAATGAAATTTATAGGGGACCATCTAGAAACTACACAGCACAATCCCTGAAAATTTCATCAAAATCATCCCATTTAATCAATATTAGTTTCGCGCATGCGCAATGGTTATTACTCTACCGATTTTGATAAAATTTCTAGGGCATTTTCCTACAACATATACCCAATTACCTACCGAGTTTGAACGAAATCGACGTAATAGAAATTCACTTTAGCGCATGCACACAGGCTATTGTTTATTCGACAGCATTGAACATCAAAGGGGACTGTCTAGGCGCTAACCCGCAAAATCCCTGAAAATTTCATCGGGATCGGACTGAAACTTGGTTTGTTTTGGGCGCAACAAGGATTTACCACAGACAGACAGACATTCATGGAACCAAAATTGATCAGCAAGCTCTGAAACGCAAAAATCAATTGGAATTTTTTTTATTTTGGAGGATAACAATTTTTTTGACTTCTATCACGAACACAAAGCTTACCTGCGGTAGTGAGGAAGCAAAATTGTAGATTTAGGTTTGAGTATCGAGGTTGGTGGCTATTAAATAAATGCACAACATCTTCACGTCACCATGAAAAGATACAATACTCAGTCCATAGTGGAGAGTCCAACGTAGGCTTTCTCCTAGACCTCACTTAGTTCGCGTGATAAGATAAGAAGTTTCCATTTTCTTCTCGCTTTTCCTGGAGTGTCTGAAAGGAAAAATATAAAAAGAGGAATGAGGATCTGAGAGACTGAGATGCGAGGTGTTTGAGTGGAGGGTTTAGCCTTCACAACTTTTCCAATGTCAAGGCCACGGAAACCCTTTCAAGGGCGTAGGGCCGTGGGTACTTCCTCTTTAATAAACCAAACATCTGCTTTAAGGTGGAGAAAACCCTCAGTCTCACTCTACCCCATTCTATTCCTCTTCCCGTCTCTCTCTGACACTGGGAAAACTCGGCGTATCCCCCCCCCCCCCCACCCGATATCTCTCTCTCTCTCTTTCACTTCCTCTCTATCTTTATCTTTCTCAAAAAGGGTAAACAGCTACAATGCGACAGGACGGGGTCTGGGCGGGGATTCCAGGGGCCTTTCACGGATTGAAAGAAGGTGAAACCCGACACGTGGTTTCCCACCCGCTTGGTCACGTGTAATTATACTAGAGTGCGATGTTGACAAATGACGTTCAACAACACCTCCTCAGCTAAGATTTTAAAAAATCCAACAATGAGAATGACACCCACTCTAAATCCCGTCAACCTGTGAGACCCTACGAGAGAATCTTTGTTAGAAATGTGATGTTTAATGATTTTTGTTGCTTTATTACCTATTTTCAATAATGAACCTTTGTGATCTACCAAGATATATTTTTTGACCCCCGTCTCCCACCCTCAAAATTTGTTGGTTTACGTTTCAAAATACATAAATCCCGAAAATCGATTAGAAAAAAAAAAAAAAAAAAAAAAATCGCCCGTCCGCCGTCCTGCGGAATTAGATTCGTTGGGTAATTACAATAAACATCACAATAACCGCACATTTTTCTAAGTAAATTGTTCACAAATAAAGATATTTTATAATGATTTGTAAAAATATATGATCCGATCAAGCATAAAAACATCGTAATAGCCGACGCGACAAACCGAAACAAAAACAACCTGATATTTGATAGTTATTGATAGGGAATACTTAGTGATAGGTAATAGTACCTATCCATGCTTGTATAGATTAATTTTATTTAGTATTAGTTTATTTAGTTATTTGTATAGTTTCTGAGAGATGTTTGTACGATGAAAGAAGGAATAGATCATTACCGACCTTTGTACCCAGGTCCGCCCATAGCTTACGCCAGCAGCCACTGTCAGTGCTAGAATCGATACGCACGAGACCTATTATCTCCTCCTTTCACCCCCTTCCATACTGAAATTTGAAACTTCTGACATAATTATGTTCCAAACTTTGACCGAATCCTTGAGTAAACAAAATTTGCAGAATTATAGCTATCCCCCCCAGGTCCCATACCAAGCGCGAATCCAGGAATCCCAAGGCTTGTTGCTCAACCAGGCTAAAGTTAGGATCGTACCAAAAAGTATCATGCAAATTGGTTGAGAACAAGTAATACCCATCTGTGTGAAGAAGATTCCATCCCAAGAATTTTGACATCAACCTCAATCTCCTTCTACGAGCAGTTTTCTTTCCATGATTTTTCAATGTTCGCACACTGGTGACGTCATAGCACCCCTCCTGCCTGGAAGCACGCTGCCCAGTGTGACGTCACTAGAGTAGCAAACTTTGAAAAATCATAGAAAGATAACTACTCACTCATCGTAGAGGGGGCCCACACACGCTCAGTTTATCTGCGCAGTTTTCATGAGAGAAAACTGAGTAAAACACTGTACTACGGTTATCTGAACTGACGGTGTGGTAGCAACTGTCAGTTTTTGCAGTTTTCCCCTCGTTTTTGGCTCAGTTCGCTCGGTTTTGTCAAGTATAGAGAGTTTCCGCTCTCCGTTCGGAATTTGAACATGAACTCGTGATTGTTTTTGTGTATATAAAGGGATATTGTCTATTTTCCGTAAAGGACCGGAAAAGAAGTGCAGCCTTATGCTGTCTCCTTGCTGCTGGGATTGAGCAGCTGCGAGAGAGTAAGAGAAGGAGTCGTGAACGCTGGAGAAAGGAGTGGAATCTTCAAAGAAGTGTCTTGCCATGTGATATAAGTTTTCTCAATGATTTGCTAATTTTGGCCGAATTCAACTTTATTTATATAAACACAAGGGACGGGTGACTCGCGACTGGTACCTAGATGTCTTAAGTGGAAAACTGACCGAACTGAGCGATTTACTGTGGAATCTACGAAGTTTATCTGAAGAAAGTATTAACTATTGCGCCGTCCAACCTGCGAGAACTGCAGTTTCATCAGTTTGCTCACTTAAATCGCTCTGACATGACGTCACACGAGATGAACTGCGCAGGTAAGCTGAGCGTGTGTGGGCCCCTTAGGAGAGTGCGGATGGTGTCAAATTTCTTAGAATTTGATCTATTTTCATTTAAAAATATAAAATGAATACAGGGCTAACGCTCATTGTAGCCTGGGCAAGGTCGACAAAATTTGTTGAAGAAACTCCTTTTCTCCCTTTCACCATGAAATTAAAAAATTTCCTGGATTCGTTATACTACAGCTAGACTGAAATTGGGATCAGACACGGAAAAATCTCAAAAACGCTGCAGATTATTACACAAAGGTTTATTATTTATGTATTAGACAGCCCTTCTACGTAGATCTCTGGTCCATAATTATTAAACGCCGCTTATAGTATATTTAGTATCGCAACTCGGAGCTTCGGACCTCACAAATAGGTTCAATCCATTACAGCAGCGGAATCTCACAATTTTACGCTTTTTAATATAGTTGATAAATAAAACAATTTATTACCAAGTCATCTTTCCAACACATAAAAGTGTTAGGTACCTATACTGTATATTGATATCATCTAATTGGTCAAATTTCAAAAAATGTGCTGACAAAATCACTGAAAATGGCTAAGAATTGTTAAATTGATATTTTTTAGCATAAGATTGGTCAAATAAATTTTATAAACTATGAAATAGAACATTCAAAAATTTATGTACGAAATTATGCTAAAAACTTGAACTTCATTAAATTTTGTTTTAAAAAATCTATAAAATTGCAAAAAATAGCCTAAAATCCAGAATCTCTTTTTGAATAGAAGAGTATCATTTAGAATACTTTTTTTCCATAAAATTAATAGCTAACATTTTCTTTTCACTCATATATCTCCAATTTCTATACAACTTGAAATATACACACAAAAAAAGACACTTTTTCACCTATTTTTGGCTCATAGCACCCATGAGAGTGGAGCGATCGAGCTGGCGAGAAGTTAGGACCAACTAGACCCCAAGTCGAGTCTATGCGCGAAAGAACAGATTTTTTAAGTCAATTCTAAGGCCTTTTATGGCCCGAACGGCGGACGGACATTTCAAATTTGGATTCTACACACCTTGAAACGTAAAGTGACAAAGTTTGAGGGGGGGGTTATAGAAATTTTTTGCTATACGATCACATAGGCTTATTATTGGAAATAATAAACCAAAATCGGTTGAGTACGTATTGTGGTTCGGGCAGCGTCGAAAGGATTTGACACACACAAACACACGCTTCGACACTCAAATATACGAAGCCTTTCTCCTATATGACCCAGCATCCTAAAAATGGGAAACATTTTTCTACGTACGGAAGTTTTGGATTTTTTCTTCTGATATATATTTTTGGTTCTCTCTTCTATTCAAAAAGAGATTTTGGATTTTAGGCTATTTTTTGCAATTTTATAGATTTTTTAAAACAAAATTTAATGAAGTTCAAGTTTTTAGCATAATTTCGTACATAAATTTTTGAATGTTCTATTTCATAGTTTATAAACTTTATTTGACGAATCTTAGGCTAAAAAATATAAATTTAACAATTCTTAGCCATTTTCAGTGGTTTTGTCAGCACATTTTTTGAAATTTGACCAATTAAATGATATCAATATACAGTATAGGTAACACTTTTATGTGTTGGAAAGATGACTTGGTAATAAATTGTTTTGTTTATCAACTATATTAAAAAGCGTGAAATTGTGAGATTCTGCTGCTGTAATGGATTGAACCCATTCGTGAGGTCCGAAGCTCCGGGTTCCGATACTAAATATACTATAAGCGGCGTTTAATTATTATCGACCAGAGATCTACGTAAAAAGGCTGTCTAATACATAAATAATAAACCTTTTTGTAATAATTTGCAGCGTTTTTTTTTTTTTTTTTTTTTTTTTTTTGCATAAAAGTTAGCATCAACTACTCCGAAATGCTCTCCAAGTTTCACTTCGATGTCTCATAAATTGTGGCAAAAAGTCAGTGGTGTTGGGGGTACATTTTGGACACCCAGTATATAGAAAAGAGCAAACTCTGGGAATCGATTCAGGAGGCCTCGAAACAGATTTTGATGAAGAATTGGTGGAAAGTTTTTATTTTAAAATTGCAAAAGCTTAATTTCGAGGGAAATTCGCTCAACATGCTGCATGTCTGGAACTTTTTTTTTACGGACTCTCCTTATTGTTGGAGGTGGGGATGATGCGAAGTATTTTAGAAAACGTTGGAGGAGTTTTCGAGGGTCACGCTTTGTGGAACAGACGGACTTGTTGGAGCAGGTGATGTGGCCAGCTGGCTCCCGAGCATCCGCTTCATCTGCTGCCCTCCAAGGTAGATACGCCGCGCAGTCCACCCGTCCATCCAACTCTAGTCCGCTTTTTATTGTTTGATAGCATCTCTTTCCCCTTCCCTCCCCTCCCATGTCCGTCTCTCGTCCATCATTATGTGATGGTCTGCATTTCATAAAGGATACATCAACGGGGAGTTATAGAATTCACATATTTTTTAATGCTCATGTTTTTATCTGGTTTCCGGCGTGGGGGAAAATAAGGTAGGCAGTACTGGCCGCATGCACAGGGGGGACCCCAGAACGCTCTATATCGGGTGATGGGGCTCTGAACTTATAAGGTCCGCCGCCAGGAGCGCTAGGGACTTCAGGAACATGGTGATTGACATGACTTCCCCCTTGTCGATTGGTTGCTACATCTTCCGTCGCCTTCTTCTCCAATTTCTTCACTTTTCCCGAAAAGCATTGGGGTCTTTTCTGTTATATCCTCGTATTTACAAACTATTTTCTAAAGAATGGGGATTGATGAACCCCAATCATTTCTGCGTCCACTGTGGTGAAATAGATCAGAATGCTGTGAATAGTTTGGTGGTCTGGATGCTCGCAAGCTCGTATCTAAAAAATACATTACATCAAGTAATCAATCCCTTGATACAAATTCAGATTTGTTGGACATATAGGTCAGAATGATGTGTATAGTTAGGTGGTCTGGATGCTCGCAAGCTCGCATCTCAAAAATACAAAACATCAAGTAGTAAATCCCCTAGTAAAAGTACAGATTAGTTGGACATACAGGTCAGAATGAATGAATAGTAGAGAATTAACGGAAATATGCGGGGATATAACAGAAAAGGCCCAAGCATTGGTCACATTTCATGGAAAGTCTGAGTGCCTTTTTAAGTTTTTCAACGTTTTCAACCGTTTTCAAACGCTTTCACCCAGGGTGAAAAGACTTTCCGCAACCATCTCATTTTGCCGTCTTCTTCGAAGATTGAAGCTCGCGTGAACATTTATCGCAATCCATGATTAGAAAGCTCGGGCTACCGCAACAATCAACGGAGAACACGACACTGATAACTATACGTCTTTCAACTCCGGAGTCTTGAGACCAACTATATGCAGTTATATTTTATTATTATACAATTATTTTAATTATACTTCGGTCAACATGCGTGCAGTTAAGCATGAGCCTTTAGTACCTAGTTCTTTTTTTTTTCTAGGTTCTGCTCAACCCCTCGTGTGTACCAACTTGTTGTTCGAGGTAATCAACTAGAATTTGAGGTCCAACATGTTAGATAATGTCCGAGCGTGATTTTCATACGATAGCCCAGCAAGAAAACGGTGATATCTCTTGTGGTGATGAACTCGTTTGCCGTCAAGTGATGAATACCTAATAACCGAAATCGTCGTTGTCTAATAAGTGCCCTGGAAACACTCGAAGGTATCCTTGGTACTGAACTTCTATGTTAGTACAGATGAGTCTCTTGGTTTTCAGAGTCTGCTCAGATCATTGTTCGACTACCAGTCTGTGTACCAACCATGTCGCCGTAACACGTTGTTGATGGTGATCAACTCGACCCGCGACGCGACGCCTCCAGTCCCATTCCCGGCTTATCTCTCCTCCACCGTGGCGCCTTCCCCTGCAATTTTCTACCCTCGGAAGCCGCCTGGCTTTTTATCTCCGCTCTCCACAAGACCACGTTACTAAACCATCCTCACAAATTGTTGGTTTCTAGGTCGCTGGTTTCACCGATATAAAGTAGCGATACCGCGGTATGAATTAATATTCATTACAGTATCACGATCCTGCGAAAAAAATGCAATCTCAATAATGCACAAAGCTGCACAACTGCATCAAATCGTATGATGCCCTCCAAACTGATGTTGTGCACAAATTACTCAGACAGTAATTCGAAGTGCAAAATTTGGTAAACTTCGAAATTTCACGAAACTCATTGTTTTGATTCAACTCCAAAATTAATTCGATAGCCCCGTGAGATCTTTTTTTTCCCCCCTATAGAAACACGGGAGACAAGTATTATTGTCAGTGTTATTTTGAAATGGCCTTTTAAGAAAGACCAGCAGTTACTGCGATCAACTTCGCCAATGATTTACACTATGGGTAAGGTGGACTGACTTTAAATGGTCCAATTTTGCTGGTTTCAGGGAACCATTGGGGATAACTACTGCACTTAATTATCACTACTAGCCAAATTATCGCGTTAATCCAAATTTCAAATAACCATCATTATAATATGTTTTGGCGTTATTTCCAAAAACTGGTAAATTAGACAAACAGTTTCCATTTTGATTGCATCGTTTGATTCAGTAAACATGCAGTGTTTGTTCAATAAAATCAAGTATTCGGTGTCAGGAACTATCTCTTGACTGCTACTACGGCTTTTATCTAGTCTGGATTATTAGTGTGAATATTATTCTGTCAGTGATTTCATTTGAAAAATAGCTTTTCGTAGGCGTGTGGAACTAGAGCTCACAGCAGCGTAACCGATTTCGAGCATGTATGTATATGTATGCGTGTATTCACGATTGTTATGGCTTGCTGCGGATACTGAATCTAACCGGGTGGATCGTATGTCCTTGAATATTTCATCCCAAAAATATATGTAGCATCGGACTGACCGATTGAGGTGCAGGGGATGAATGGCACTAGTGATCAGAGTTAGCTATTTATACTTCCCACCCATTTGTCTGGCTTTATAAAACGACCATCTGATGTAGGTCATAGAAGCAAGCTAGGGTCATAAAGGTTCGCTATCCAGGGGGGTGGGGGCAACCCAAGCATCAGGGAAAAAAACCCGAGTACAAATCCGTTTCAGAACATTCCAAAACCGAACCCGTGAAAATGTAAGCGTGTTTGAGTGAATATGTGACAAATTTTGTCGACGCCGCCCAAACTACTACAATCCCAACCGATTTTCGAGATTCTTTCTTTTTTCTATCCCAATTGCTGGCCTTTTTTGGAATATATGGGAAGAGTATCAAATTTCATTGTGGAAGGAGGTGAATGGAGAGGGTAATATTTTCGATCCACATTCAAGTCCAGTTATACAAAAAACCTTGGTAGGTCAAATTTACTAGAATGTGGGGGGTGATTCCGGAAAAGTTTGATATTTTTATTTTTGTCATCCGTTTTTTCTTGTTTTCAATCTTTCGGTTTCGATGTGCTAAAAATCGGGGATTTCATTTTTTCATTAAGAATTTTAGTGAAGAGGAGGGATGGAGGGGGAATGAAATCTATTTACGTTATTCTGAACCGATTTTGATGATTCTCTTATTGTTCGAAGTATTTAGTATCTTGATAGAACCACTCTCAGTAAATTAAAATTTCGGAACGGTGGTGGTGGGGGGCTATATATCGTGATATTTCCAACTAGTTGGCGGCGGGAGGGGGGAGGAGGATTTCTCGCTACACATTCATGTTTGGTTATAATGGAGGGGGCACATCCTCCATCATTCGCTATTCTCACCAAAATTCCTTACAAACCAGGCATAGGGACATCCCTGTAGTGTATGCATTACTTACCAATACGTTTCTATGGAATTCCCCGACCTCGCCGGGAAAATCCTGATAGTCCCGAACAGCTGGCACGGCCCTGAGTTGGCGAACTTTTTACGACTATAAATTATGCATACCACTCGAACAATGCTTAGATTATCTTCGTCTACACTCCCAGAGAGCTACCCCGGAACTTCATCTGTGGATTCGCAACAAAACAACTCCCCCCCTCCCCTCCCTACTCCGGTTCAACGCTTTTGTCGGAAATGAATAAATTATAAGAGCACCGAGGCCTCAAGTTGGCTCGAATCCTTTGACCTAGGTCATGGATACGATGGAACATAGTTGCGTTTGGCTTGGCCGAGATAAAATATCGAGACCCGCCAACACGGAAGGTCAGAAAGGTTTTTGGCCCCCATCCGAGGAGGGCGTGGTTTCTAACGAGATGATCGCTTTCTGATTACTTCTCGGGTTGAGCGTCTTTTTATACCTTATACTCAACGACTTCTGGTACCCAGCGTGAGTGATATCTGCAGTTTGACTGTGAAAAGTTTGGTTCCTCTGTGACAGTAGGTACCTATACCTCTAGGTATGTATAATAAATTAACAATCAATGGTATTTCGCAGTGTATGTACACCTATGAGTAATATATTGATTCTATTTTGGAGTAATGTGTTATTTGAATTGGTTGGGACAACAACATTTTGGAGTAAGTAAATGAATGACTGATGCAACATCTAAAACGATAGCGGTTGGGTAAAAGGACAAAGACTGCATAAACATAAAAATACTGATCATAACATTTGAAGCACAAACTACCTGTTTGTCCAGACATATCACTTGCTAATATGATAATGTGATTGGCTCCAAGGGCATTATACATATACTGGACCACCTATACTTGCACCTATACCTACACCTTTACTTACCTAGAGAAACAAGATTGCACAGTCCTTCTTGGGAATTACGCCATATGGACCAGTTGAGTAAGATCTATGGCGATTACCCATCTTTTCGGATTAGTCTGTAGTCCAATACTTATTTTGGATTTTTTCAAAATGAAGTTTCAATACTACGCTCCATAGTACATCAAAGTATTCATGCATTATTCACTTGACTTGTGCACTGAACAAAGGTATCAAGGTGGAAATGCTGCCCGTCCGGTATAGTCCTGAAAAGTACTAACCTGAATTACCTGAATAATTTGTGGAATTATATGCCCGCTGTATCGTCCATGTGCTCGTAATGAAGTATCTCACGACTCATTCACCTAACGATTATTAAATACTCCATGAAAATGAATTTTGGGAGACTTTGTCGACAACTTAGCATTTCAACCCTAAAAAATTAACGATTTTCGTTATTATTGTAGTTGTTACGGTTATTGCGTTTTTATCATTGTAATGGTAACATTTGTGTGGTCATTCATTCCTCATGATTTTGATTTAAAATTAGTAATGGTGTAGATTGCGCACGGTGCACTTGTGCAAAACGCGCTTACATGATCTTCGTAGAGAAAGGTAAAAACCGGAAACTTATTCTATAAAGGTTTATTGAAGTCCTCAATCAAGTGGTCATCCTACCTTTGGCAGATATATGATTTTTGGGCTAAACATATAACTTGCTAATGTGGTAATGTGATTCGCTCCTATGAAATTACACTTAGTACAAATACTGGGCCACAGGAAGTATCCTACAGCTTTACTCACAACACATGATCAAATTTGTTTGATAGCCGGTTTGACAGCCTGCTTGATCGTGTGTAGGGCCTTTGGCGCTATTGTTTGGTATTGTATGTGTATTGTTCCGTGTACTAAATCATTAATGTGTAGACATTCTATCGTATAATCTTGGGTAAGCCGACTCTGATTATTGTTTTATTGATAAACGTCTTGATTTGGGACACAACCTAACTTCGGTCCTGTATTGGATACGGTCATGGATGTAGAGCTGCTATTTTCACCCAATCCCTAAATTTTAACATCCGTGGAATCGGAATGCGGAGGCTCATGGCCAGAGGGCAACAGAAGGGCGCGTGGCGTGTTTGGGAGGCCGCGGAATGTTGACATAGTTCCCGGGGCTTTGATTCCGCATGACGGGACTGTCGCGGTGGTTTACGAGTAGGTTCGACATCCCACTGTATTAGGACTCCACCTCTACACCTCAGCTTCTCTGTCACGGCCCATTACCTGCCTAATCCTCCTCTCGACTGCCCTACTCTTGTATTTCACTTCATTCACAATATCACTTCATCAGCTGACGACGAGAGATGGGATCCACAATCATGACCGGCTGGCCAAGTAGGCTAGATATTTCAACATTGAGAATTGGACGTTTTTCCAAAGAAAACAGGGCTTATTCCAAGTCGAAATTAACATTTTTGAAACCAAATTCGTTTTCCAGTGCGATTTTCACATTTTTCAAGCCAAATTCCATATTTTCTGAAGCAAATTTGATTGAACTTGTAATCGTAAGTTGCATAGTAAGCCTTGGATTGAAAATGTATTCATTCCATGTATGGCGTGTGTTTGGAATCAGTGGGGTGTGTGAGCACCAATTACCGAATTCCAGAAGTAAAAGAATGGATGTTGGATTTTTCTCTACTCGAAGGACCACTCCCTTTTAAACGGGAGAAAAAGATATTTGGATGCTGGTAGAATGATAAAAAGATAGATTTAAGTTAGTGCAGATAATATGCAAAATATATACTTGTTACGAAAAGACAGGTGTATACACTTTCTATGGTTTGCCTATGTACCTAAGTGGCCACTGAAACGGAAGATATGTTGCAAGCAAAATGTATGTAATATTAGCTACAACTAGTAACAGGTCGTATCGCTTTCTATTTTAAACAGTTCGTAGGATTCGATGATAGAACGACGAGATCCTGACAGGAAGATAAGTAGATTTTGATAGGTCGGAGAAACACGTATTCGCAATGGGCACCAAAGGCAGTGACGTGGCAGGTAAGTATGCACAAAGTTGTAGGTAGGCGAAAAGATCAGATAATGGTAGGTATTTGAATGAATTTACCTCGCAACGGGCGTTACCTGGTCGTCTGCTGGTTTTACCTCTGACAAATATCCTTCCTTCGTTCAACTGTCGTCTGTCCAAATGCTGATTCGAACTCGCAGTAAATCCTCTACGGTCGGTTGGCCGTGGTTGAGGTAGGTCAGGCAATGCGGTACAGTTCCCAACGTAGAGTATATGAAAACCCCAGGAAACGGATGATCGTGATACTGACACCCAATTCCGGTTCACTCTTACGTCAAATGAACGACAGACGATAAAATAAAAGGAAAAACTAAGGATTATTGTCAAAATACTTGATGGAAAGCGATATAAGTTGAAAAAAGGCAATAGTTGGTTGTAGCTTGATGGAGAATTCGTTTGATAATGATGATGGCCGGACGATACGCAAAGGGCCTGCGCAGAAGGATGGTAGAATGTTCCAGAACAATTTGAGATCACATCACAATTTCACACTCTAATGTCCGTTTGATAGAAAATAAATAAAGTATTATTTTAATATAAATGTTAATAATAATAACAATAATTAACAACGATAATAAATTAGAATAGGTGAACAACAAAAAGAGAACAATGGGATCCAATGGGGATAACGGACCATATCCTATTTCGGTGCATGGATCTGGCCAACCACACGGACAACAAATCGAGCTGTACGGAACCACTGCATAGTTGAAAACATTGATAAGAACCAACCAACATATGATAAATAAATAATTTAAACAGGTGATAACAACAAGTGGTAGCAAAATAGAATAAATTGAAAAACAAGAAGATATTTTGTGGTTTGTTTAGTTAAAGGCCGGCAATGAAAACTTCCGGAGGATATTTGTTCGATTATTGGTGAGTACTGTTCCAAAACATGAAAACGGCGTGACCAGCGTGTCTAGTTCTTCTTCAAAGTGTTAGGGTCCAGTTTGGTTAGGTAAAACATCCCACTATACCACAGTCCTCCTCTCGACTATCCTATTCTTGTATTGTATTCTTCATTCACATTATCACTTCATCAGCTGACGATGAGAGATGGAATCCGCAACTCAAGCTGGTATGTACTTCAAAATCATGATCCCCCAGGTAGGCTAGATATTTTGACTTAATCTGAGTCGAACCGAACAACTTCCTGACCAATTTGGATGTTTTTCAAGCCAAATTCCATGTTTTCCAAACGAAATTTGACTGTTCTTTAAGTTAAATAGTGAGCCTTGGGATGAAAATCTATACATTAGAGGTATGGAATGTCTATTCCAACTTCAAGGTTGATAATGTCCAATTTGGTTTGAAACTTGGACAATTCGGTTAGGTACAGCATCCCACTATACTACAACTATGAACACCATCTCGAAACCTCAGCTTCCCTGTCACGGCCCATTACCTGGTAAAACCCCCTATATCTACTGGCCTACTCTTGTATTTCGCTTCATTCACAATATCACTTCATCAGCTGACGGCGAGAGATGGAATCCGCAACTTAAGCTGGTCCTCCAAAATCATGATCGACTGTCCAGGTGGACTGGATGCAGCATTTCCCATTTGACTTGACTATTTTCCAAACCAAACTGGACTTATTTCAAACCTCAATCTTGTTCCAGAGCAGTTTCCACACTTTTCGAAACCAAGTTAATTCAACATTTTCCTAAGGCAATCAGTCTTTGTATTAATTTCCAAGTAGCTTAGTAAACCTTGGGTTGAAAATGTCGGATTCATTACAGGTATGGAACGTACAGTACACCTTCAAAATTTTTATAGTCCAATTTGAGTTAGGAAAATCAAGAAGGTTTGGAAAATCTCCATATTGGTTCAACTCGGCTTGAAATTGTTGTACATAGACTCGATTAGGTATACAGTCTTTTAGTGAACACTTAAGACTGTACAACAATATAATAAACAAATTAAGGATTTGACAACAACAAAAAATTGTCTTCTGGCTGATGACGTTTTGTGTTTCATGGTAAAAAAGAAAAGTTATGATTCTGGCAAGGCAATGTTCCTCTTAATATTACGCCAAATGCATGTCCGCCCCAAACCCTAGCAAAACTTCAGCCGTTCTCCATTTTTTGCGTGTGTCTCTCAGGCACATACTAGAGGCTCGACAAGCATGTAAACACTTAAGATATAAACATGCTTGTATTCCGATAGCTTATTTTATACTAAAAGATCATATCTTATTTTATACTAACAGATGGGTTCCTAAGGAATCGAACCTAGTAAAATGGAATCTTCCAAAATTTCTTGCATGGAATCCATTTTGGAACATTTACTTTAAATTATGAATATTGTATAAAAGTATTTTTTATGTCATAAATCACATATAATTCACATATTTACCGTTGGCGATGCGCTAGCTTTTGGTGCGCATCCAGTTTTCGACGTTAACTTGCTGACGACCTTGATGGCCATCATGCAGTCTAGGCTCGTATGTGAACCTTCAGAAGCTTTTGCACAGCTTGCGCAGGGCTACATTCTAGTCACCTGTACGGCTCCTTCCGAAAGGTTACAATTTACGCTCAGAAAGCTTATAATACGAAGTTTTTACAATACCCGTAAGTTAAGTGTGGCTTTATCCAAGAACTGAACCGAACTTGCAACTTGTGCAAGACTTGAGGTATTACGAATAAAATTAAAACGGATCACTCGATTGGAAAATGAATCAAGTTTTCGCTTGTAAAGATACATCCTGAAAAATCTATACCTCAGAGGACTATGCTAATACTTACTGGGTACTTCTATCATACGTTCAGACTGCCGGTTGCAGAAATGTTTCTTTTCGTTATCTGGTGGGCATAACTTGATCTTTAATTTTGAAGGGTTGACCTCCAACGGCTGGATTTGGAGGTTCCGCTAAGTTTGCTGCTCAGGATTTATGTCTCATTCTATTCTGAATCTTCTCGAGACACCAGTCATGCTCGAACTGCGCAGTAATCCCTACGGTCATTATGCATGGTTGATCGCACCTTTTAGAGTGATATGTTTAGTTAGGTGGTCTGGATGCTTGCAAGCTCACATCTCAAAAATACATAACGTCATGTAGACAATCCCTTAGTAAAAATTCAGATTAGGTAATTGGACATACAGGTCAGAATGGTGTGTATAGTTTGGCTGTCTGAACTGATTTGAAGGCTGCGCAGTTCGACACTACCCACGACTTGACCACTACTACACACTTTTGTGTGGGGTTCTTGCTTGGATTCTGAGAACGCCCTTGCGCCGTTCGATCGCACCCGAGACACCGACTATAGTGATCACCTCTGGATAGATTCATTTGTGTACGTATTCGTGCCCGCAGGGTGTAGATTGTTCTAGGATTGTTCATTGGTTGTATTGTTCTAGGTTGTACATACAAGATACTTCAATAAAGTGGTATATGGATTACTGTACAAATAATCCTAAAATGATAATAGATTATGGCTGATGGCATCGATATCCCATCATTTCAAGTGTTTGCATGAGTAGTTGGCAGTAGTAGGTGCTTTGGTCCGGACATAGAATATGTTACGATCATGCTCCTGTTGACTAATCTTCATACACGTCGAACGGTCTGAACCCCGATTGTGTTGTTTTCAGCCGATAAAACCTTTCTCGTGACGATATCGGCTGATAAAACCCGCTCCCTCCCGGGCCAGGGAACCGGGAAAAGTAAATCGTGCCGTAATCCGGAACATTACGAGGTCCTGCCCCATTCAGATCGCCTTAATTGAATGGGCAGACTTCCTCTCTCTCTTTCACCCAAGTTTCCATCTCTCTCTGCCGACTCGTCCCGGATAGTTTATTTTCTTCCCCTCTCACTCGATCGCCCAGCTTCTATCCCTCTTTGTCGGGAAGGGTCCCCTTCGTCCTATTATGTAGGCCGGCGCCTAACCGTCTAGTTCCACTTCCTCATAATTACCTCAGTAAACCGCCCTCCAATTTTTTTCGTTCATTTTTTGTTTACATCTTTCCCATTCCATAGTATTCACTATTTTTACCCTCTCTCACTTCACCGCTCTTCCTTAGGCCTCTGAATGACCTTTATTTACTTTCTAACAATGGTAAGGGTCAATGGAAAGTTATGCAATTGGCCTGAAGACATTTCTTTAAAACTCTTCCAATGCATCGGTCTTCACATTTCAATTCAGAACACGTTTAGACTTTGGCGGCAAGGGTCCCCCGTTAACGGCATTGAGAGAAATCAGTGGAGTATTTCTACACTCAACAGTGTGATTCACCGAGAATAGATTGAACCGATATTCATAATTAAGGTACTCCGGAAATCAAATATATGAAAAATCTCTTGGTTCTAGTCAAGCATTGGTGTACAACCTCGAAAAACAGGTAAAGCCCGATAATTCCTTGGCTTTGAAAACTTGGATTTGGTCGTTCGACAGTAAACTATAATCATGGAAATTCCATGGTACTTCAGTGAAGAGAAGAGGAATTATGGAATATTCCTTTGGGTATCGGTAAGAAGATGGATTCGTAACGTGTAGGTTCCAGTCAAACATTGGTTTATAATATCTGAAAACCAGGTAAAATTTGCGAAATTTTAGAGGATTTCAATGAAATGAAAAGCAGTTTTGGAATTCGCCTTAGGTAGTGTAAGAAGATGGATTCGTAACGTGTTGGTTCTAAAACAATGGCGTTCAGCCTTGGAAAACCTGGTAAAGCTTATTGGCCTACAGTCCCAAACTTGTGGGAATCATAAAGGTACTTGATGAACTTGAGTTGAGCACAATTCCAATAATTCTATGTGGTGTTCTCAATATGAATTGGAAGACCACAAAAGGTGCAGAATTTGTAACTTTCATGCCTGAAACATTCATTCATGCGTGAAACAAACATTCATCAATCTAGAGTTTAATAGTGATCCAGCTATCTCTACAACCAGAAACAATACAGTCATTGATGCTGTATTCACACGATATATATAGATCATATGGAAACAAGACATTTTATCTCATATTTTTCTTACCATAAACCAATATTGAGCATTACTAACGCTACCGCTAATATTTCCCAATTTTGACAATTTTGTTCATTGATGTTCAATGCTAATAAATTTTTCATAAAATATCTCGAGTGTATTTTATTTATTTCATCATTTTAATTTTCTAATTACACCTCCAACAATGGACATATCCATGATCTATTGTTTTTCCCCCCCAAGGAAAAATTTCATTTGGTTTTTTTAGTCCTGGAACTCAGCCAGGATCAAGATTTTTACGTCATTGGGCTCATATCCTATTCGTTTCATAAACATGTATGGATAGGTTAGGTGTATGTCCATCTGTCCTTAGTAATTCTAATAGCGAATTTTACTTAATTTAGTGGATTATTACAAATGATTGCATTCTTGGCTGATGGGTTTCCCGGGATTCACTATGAGTTTTGGACCGCGTATCACCACTTTTCAACCTGTTGATTCAGGGACCTTTCTAACCGAATTGATTGACGAGTTGAAAATGGCCGTGGTGAAGCACGTCGATCCAGAAACTGAAAATGTGCCGACGGTTTCTCACCGACGACCTGTCACATTCTGACATGGATGTGTTACGTTTACTGGGGCTGACTTTATTTAATCATTGCACGTTTCTCGTGCACCCACGGCACGGTACATTCATCCATCTTCAGTCCAAAGATTTGTTGTTGTTGTTATTTCAGAGTAACGGGAGGTAATAATATATTACTTCTCCTTACGCCCAGATCAATTCATCAATCGTGTGTCGAACGTGTGATTTGTTCAGTTCATTGAGTTTTATCATAATAAATTGATGAGACAGTACATAACAGTGCACTCAATAAAAAATCAAGCACAATTATTGGATTTTCTGCGTCATATTCCTCAACCCTATCTCTTGCTGATCCTACCTTCCTTAGCACTATTTTCTGTCTTATGTCATTTTCAATGTTCTCGTGGGTTGTACGTGATCTCATTCTTCTGTTTTATTTTTTGCAAAGATGATGTTCAAGGTTCTGCAGTAGGTATTACGAAAAAGTGTAGAATGATTGTACGCTCGTAAATGAGTATACGGTGTCATTGCTTGCTTCTCCCTTAGTATTCTGTCGGTACCCTATAGGACTTGCCGATTTAATTAAACCTTTTACCAAATGGGGTTTGAACCATTTGCAAAAATAATTCACCCTTTTCCCAAAATAATTGAACCTTTTCCGAATATCACCAATTTTTTTTCCAAAATAATTTAACCTTTTGCTGAAACATGTAAACGTCTTGCGAGAAAATATGATTGTTTGTATACGAATTTCAGAACAGTTTAACCATGAATTAGGAACTGGAGAAAACTTGAAAAATAACGAAGGCGAGGTGAACAATCTACGGGCCTTTGAACAATGTACCAAATTTTAACCCCCCCCCCCCCCCCCCTTAAATTTTGTTGGTTTACATTTCAAGGTACGTAGATTCCAAAAATTGGATGAAAGAAATCAGTCCGTTTACCGTCCAAAGCTCTTCTCCGAAACTACTGGTCCGAGCTTCATGAAATTTGGCTCTAAAATCATTCATTGGCCATTAGTTAGCATTTACTTACATCGGTATTAATTTTGCTCAGCCCATAAGGGTAGAATTTAAGGGCTAAAATGTTGGAAAATTGATATCTCGGACACTTGGAATAAATGTGGTTTTTTTCGTCATTAATATATATCATCCCAAAGAATCGAATGAAACCATCCGGATCGCTTTGCGTTATTTAACGTAGTGGTTTAAACCGTTCGCTCTCCCTAAGTCTATGGCGCTAGAATTTTGGCAGAACTTTGACATCCCTGTTTGGTAGCGGTTTTTTTGTTTCGGGAGAATGTTTAATTAGGCCGGAAAAAAAGTCAAATTGTATTAGGATGAGGTTTTAGGATAAGGATAAATTATTTTGACAAAAGGTTTAACTCAATTGGCAAAAGGTTTGATAGATTTGGTACAAGGTTTAATGAAATTCGCAAATCCTACACATGCAGGCGCGCCCCTGTAAGTATGGAGATACGAGATCCCTTCTTCAATTGGTATTCCATGAATCCTGATCTTTCATATCAATTCAACAATCCTCTCATCAATGAATTCGTCAGATCAATGCAACTGAAACAAATATGGCTTCTGCTTACTAGTGATATGTTGAACTTTGTTGGCATTTCATGATTCCTGACCCATTTCCGGCGCATGCAGCCTACGCGCATACAGAGAGGTACAATCCTACAAACACCAGGAAATAAGTTGTCCAATATTTCATTTTAAGGTGTCTAGCAGACTTGCAGATGTCAAAGCAGCCTTCGTCAAAGCAGTCAATGACAGCCTTCTTTATCTTCCCTGCGGGGATACTTTACTATTTTTTCAGTCTCTCCCTTTCTTCATCGTTGTTATTACAGCGGTTCTTCTCCCTTTTAAAAACGGTCCTTATTCGACCTCTTCCTCACTTTTTACTATCGTTAATGATCTCTTCGAGCGCTCTGACATTGACCTAAAGATAATCTAACTTGAGGTTTACGACTCGGTCAAGTACCTCGAGTGTTGGTATCCGTATCTCCTTGTTCCACTAGTTAATGAACTGGTCCATGTTGCAGATTCTTATATTATAAATGATGTCCAATTTAACCCAAACAACCCAACTTCGACACAAAATAAGGCACTAGTTACAGAAAGTACACGTGTAATTAATACGATATTTTATCACACGTAATATTTTATCACACGTAATATTTTATCAGCGATGTGGTGGTTAGCGTATAATTGTATTCCAAGTGTTTCAAAAGCACTCCATTTCAAATTTCATTACTGTAGGTCGGTTAGGAAAGAAATTGGCTTCAGAGGCCCCTCAGATGATCAGTGCACCTCCGTACCTCTTAATTGTTTTCCAGGTGTCCCAAAGGGGGCTCCATTTTAGCAACTAAATGAAACTTTAAAGCTTCCTATCTTAGCTTTAATTTTCTTTCTTCAGAGTTACCGATTTTCTAAGTTGCTGTCTTCTGATTTACCCTGTTTTTTCTCTATGTCAAGAAATTGTAACTACGGTGTATGTGTAACATGTGAAAAGGATTCTTTCCTCTTGGAACTAACGATAACAATTTTTTTATCACTCATAAAAAGCTTGACTGTTATGTAAATTTGAATGTTGGTACCTAATTCCCCTACATGAAGAAGTGGTCGATATTTGTTACAGAGACTCCAAAAAAATATTACTGTTAGGAAACTTCTTTTTTTTTTAAAACATTTCTCCCCTTTAAGGTTGACAGAAATTTATTCCGAGGTTCTAGGACCAAGTAGACACCATAATATGTGATTCTTGATCCAAGTTTCATAAACTTATGTCCACTTCATAAATGGTCCAGTTCTTTGAACACAAATATCGTGGTTATGTTATTTAATCAATGTTTACATTATTTTAAACGGTTTTTCTCGTTAAAAAAAGTTAAATCAGTAATTTATAAAAAAATTTGGAACCTAATAAATTATACAGGGTGATTTTGATGTTGGACAATGGTCGAAGTATTTGATACTACGCAAATGTCTCGCAGAAACTGAGAAATAACCAATTGCCGCTTAAAAAGCTCCGCAGGTTGGTAATTTTCCAAAGGAAAATGAGTATAATGTTGACTGAAAATCTGACTAAAATTATATTGACTGAAATCTTACTAAAATTATATTGACTGACTACTAATCGAAATGGCTATCCTAGTGAAATGCCTAATAACTCACTAGAAACCACTGTGTATATAGCGGAGAACAAAAAAAAAAAAAAAAAAAAAAAAAAAAAAAAAAAAAAAAAGATATTATGAAAGTAAAGTATATGTATTAAGAAATTAATATTATTTTTTATTAATTATTATTATTATCGAAAAAATTGTTGTCCTCCAAAATCATAAATTCCTATCTGTCTGTGGTAAATCCTTGTAACGACCAAAACTATACCAAGTTTCAGTCCGACTCGATGAAATTTTCAGGGATTGTGCGGGATAGCTCCTAGACTGTCCTCAATAAGTTTCATTACCGTCACGTAAATAGTATTCTGTGCGCATGCGCAAACGTTAATTTATTATAACGTTGACTTATCAATCATTTCGACTCGTACTTTGTTCTTCTACTAATTCTATACGCTCATGTTACAATGTGTGAGGAAGTTTACTGCCCACCTAACTTGGCAGACTTTTTTTCTTTACTTAAGGAATATAAAGTAACTTATCCGTTTGCGAGGCACACGAGTCGGGGAATCAGGATCGACTTCATCATCCTCTTCATTCCATTTACTGCAGATTGACGCATTAATTACTTGGAAAACGAGTTCCCACATGCCTATGACACAGAAAACCAAGGAAACCCCTATTCCGACACCCGTTTTTCACCCATGGCGGTAGAGAAAACGGTCTGGGACCCATCGCAATTGATTCTGCGTTAAAAGTATATGAAAAACGGTACCCAAGATGTCTGTCACCAAAAACCTCAAAAACTCATTTTTTACCCTCAGCACTTAAAATTTGATTAAAAATCTATTTGCACGTTTTTGCATGATTTTATTGAAGATTCGTTTACTCGGATTGTTATTGAATGCAGAACTTCAAAGAAACCTCGATGGATCAAGTAACTTTATCAAAATTGTTAATTGTTATTCACGGTTTTCTATAATTGTACGGTGTTCTTATCAGTATTAAAAATCGGAATATGCAATATTTTGCGATAAAGTGTTCCAAATTATATGTCTACACGCACCTGAAGGACAATCAGCCATCGCGACTTTTTTTTAAATTTTGTATTATTTCATTTTTCGCTGGTATTATTTGAAAACAACATACAGGACGATGGCTGTTTGCTGACTGAGAGTCGGGCGTCTACGAGAAGTATGATTACTTGTCTTCCTCCCATCTCCTTCAACCGTCAAAACACAGTACAAGGTTCGCAAATATGTTAGTCAACGAATCCAGCAGAAACAAATCGGATCTGATGCGTTTTCATTTGGTCAATTTTCACTACCTTTTGAAGTTATTGATTGGCCCATATGTGCGGCGGACGAACGGACGGATTTTTTTGGATTCTAGGTACCTATCTTGAAACGTAAACCAACAAATTTTGAGGGTATTTAAAATTTTGTTTTCTTGGTTGATTACTAGGGTTCATTATTTAAATAATGAACCAATATCCAAGGAATTGTCAGTATAAATTCAATTTGTTTGAAGTAGAAAATCAACGCGATTATAGATGGGGTGTATGAGTGGGTCCGACAACCCTACATATTGCGTTTTGGCGAGTTGGCGAGGGCCGTGCACTGGTTATGCAGATAGGAACTCGAGGACCCCCCTCGTCCCTCCACGGGGCGGAACGTGGGGCGCTGGGGTGCGGCGTTGCCGGGGCCGCTGCGGCACGAAGCGGCAACGTCGCCCGGCTCCCCCCTCGCCTCCCCTGTTGCCGGATCTCCGCCGAGTACCCCCTCCCCACCCCTCCGCTCACTCCACGAGTACCGACCCAAGGGAAAGGCCTTGCCCCCCTCACCGCCCCTCGCCGTCGTCCTCGCTATAATTTCCACCCCTCCTTCCTTCCTTTCCTTTATCACCTCGCTCTCTTTTCATCCTTTTTCTCTCCCGATCATCCTTTCGTATTTTCGCCAAATTGACACTTTTACTGCCCTCGGCCTCTCTTTATGCTGAGGACCCTCCGTTGCATTGTTTTGCCTTTTTCCCTTTGTCATTCCGTTCTCTGAGAAGTGGTTTTGATGCTCCACCTTTCGACAGGTGTAATATCAACCATCTAAATTTTGAACACATATATTGTATTGTTTTGATTTTGACATGGATTGAACTGTGGGGATTAGTTCCGCTTTTTTGTTTCGTCACGTTTTCCCGTTGATCTTCATTTACAACTAATCGTTTCTGAAGACTTCGCTTCTCTTCTTTGTTGATTTTTCTCAAGTTTACTACTAGATTCTATAAGAACGTATCTCAGTACCAGTTACAATGTCTTTTACTGAACGTGATCAATCAGTTTCAATTATCTCTGAATACAATGTCTCACTACTTCACTGTTTGATTTCTTTATAAGTCAGTTTTATTTAAATATTTACTTCGTAAAGCATCATCCTCAGCCTCTTGCAGGTAATATCCCTGATTGCCATGGCAAAATTAGTTTCGTCTGTAATTTTGACGATTTCCGGTAACTTAATTACAAACCTGTGGATTCCTGATGTTTTTCCTTTCAGGCACAACCAATCCGTTTCTAAATTAAAAAAAAAAAGTCCCAGTCATGCAGCATGATTGTATGAGCGAATTATCGTAAATTATCGTATTGTATAATGTTGAATTGTTTTGAAATTTGAGCTTTTTGAGTGCAAGGCTATTGTTAACTATTAGTTGTATGGCAAACACAATTTCTAAATAATAATCTCCTATTCCAATAGGTTTTGAATTTTTAGCTTTTTGCAGTTTTTATCGATTCTGTAGCAAATTTTTATGAATTTTAAGTACATTTTTCAGCATAATTATACTTATAAATTTCTGAATGTTCTATTTTATTGTTAATAAACTTTATTTGAGCAATATTCTACCAAAAATATAAATTTAACGATTTTTAGCCGTTTTTAGCCTTTTTAGTGATTTTTGTAGTAAGTATATGTTTTTGAAAATTTGACCAATTTAATGTGCTCGAAAAGTGATGGCCTACACACTCATCCTTTCTATTGAAAAGCTTGATTTTTTGGTGCAAGAACAAACAGGAAAAAATTTGTTAAACTAAATATTTCTGCGCAAATCCGTCTTTTTACTATGTTGAAAAGTAGGTGTAGTTACAGTTTATCAGTTTTTGTTTTGTTTACATTTAAGTCGCTCCTCTAAATTGAAAAAAAAAATGTTGATAGAAATTTTAGGAATCAAAATAATATTTTAAATAGCAAAATTTTATTTAGAAAAACAAATATTCAAAATTTCAAAAAACTTTTTTGTGTTGGACATAAAATGCGTAGTTGATAATTACTTTGCACCCAAAGCGCTCAGATTTCATAAAAATTTAACTTATGTAAACATAATATGAAATAAATATAACCACGAAAATTCGCTGGTATCATCTTGCTGCGTGATTGATGAAAATTTTCATTCAGTTTCTAACTTCTTTTGTGTCATAGAAATGTGAAGCTCAATCACTTTAACACTGAATTGTTGAATGAAGTTTTTGATGCAAACCAACTATAGAAAACCGGTCTTTTGTATTTTATTGAACCCAATTAGAGGAGAAATTAATTATATCAATCAGTGATATGAATATATGTGAATAGGGGTGATAGGTTATTGTACTGTCTCGCTTTCAGAAACCTTCCGACTCATTGTTGACATGCCCGGCCGATATGCCGTTCCCTTCTGTTCACCTTTCATTATAAATTACCGATCTTATCATCTATCCTTCTGCAGATTGAATATAATTAAATGCCCCTACAATGGGAATCTCCTTTGAAAAGTTTGTTCAGTTATAGATAGCAAACAGATTCCTATCCAAGTCGTCGATATTTACGAGTGCCTCTCTTTCTAGACATATTAAAGGCCACTCTATGCTAATTATAGTGACACAGCCATGAGCGCTATATTAATCGTATGTCATCCCTTGTGTTCGGGTTACGTGGAAGTTGTTCTATTTGCTTATTAAGAAAATGTAACCGTGCCGGTTGGTATATTTGCCAAAAGTGCATGCACTTTCACATTTAGTATTTGTTTCTTCCAGAATATCCATG
The DNA here is from genome assembly GCA_030762985.1 of Adelphocoris suturalis. Lineage (NCBI taxonomy): Eukaryota > Metazoa > Arthropoda > Insecta > Hemiptera > Miridae > Adelphocoris > Adelphocoris suturalis. The sequence continues at coordinate 140,116,830 of CM061041.1, read as the reverse complement.
TTTTTTCGAAGATAGATACGCCTCTATCAAAGGATAAAATGTAGATGTGATACAGTGAGGGAATAAGAATTTTACAGTACATAGTATGTCGTAGAACTTTGTATAAGGGGGCAATTTTATGGGTGGCTGGCGATCGAAGTAGATGAAACTTTTTCTGATCCACTTTGGGAGGGCTAATTTAATCCATATATTTTGATGTCACTAATAAGCCATTCTACCAGTTTTATGATGAAAACCGTTGAGGTATTGATTCAAAATCTGATGGATCAAGCCCATTTTTTCAATGGAGCTGGATCCGATTTTGAGGTCATAAATCGCCATGTTTACTGGAAATTCACAACGGAATTAAAATTAATCTGGTAGAAGATAAATCTGGATTTGTGAATGTTGCCTGACATATTTGTTGTTTTTGTTTCAGGATTTAACCGGGCAAAATAGCAATGACAGCTCGTCCGGTGGGGGGCCCGCCCCCGGTACCCCCAACTCTCAAGGCATGAGGCCAACACCTTCCCCAACCGGATCGTCAGGTTCTAGGTCTATGTCCCCCGCTGTTGGTAAGTTCTTTTCTTTTACATTTTCAAATAACCAACATTTTTTAATCCTCTGAAGAAGCAATATTAGTTGGACGGGCACAGTAGTTGGACACTTATTCCCAGTGGCGCAGCTGTCATTTCTTATGGAGGGGCATTGATCAAGGGTTTAATTCTGTTTTATAGTTTGTTATATAGTATTAATTTCTAGTACTTTTTGTTGAACTTACGACTACTATAATAAATTTTCGGACGTTCATATAGATATTAAATGGCTTTTGTCGTGATTTTAAATTACGTTCGCTTTCATATTGCAGATTATTAAAGCATGATACTATTTAGGAAAAATATTATCCAATTAACTAATAAGAACGTTAAAAACTACGATAAATACGAATAGGTACCGATGAACTAGGGAAGGGAGCACTAGGCTTACTATATACTCTCATACTACAAAAATTAATAAAAGAATACGGGAAACTTTTTTGAATCGAACAACCAAGCTTGATCAAATAGGCAGTGAAAAGTAGGGAAAGTTCGTAAGAAAATTTTGGTGGATACTGAACAATGGATATTTTTCTAGGGAAATATTGCATATGTGCTTGCACTAAAAGATACCTAGTGGAGAACGACTTGATTTCAATAATTTGCAGTATCCACATCAACATTTCTTTAAACTTTTCTCCTACAAATACCATTCAAAACAATTTTCGTTCCATGAAAAAGTTATAGAGGATACGATTCCTCGCTGGTTGACCACCAGAAATTCTTAAATTAATTGATCCTTGAGAAAATAATTTTATTTCAATATTCGTTGTACTCGGAAAATACAATCAGATAATTTAAGAATTTCTGGTGGTTAGTTGACGCAGAATTTTATCTTATATTACTTTTTCTTGGATCGTATTTGTAGGAGAAAAGTTGAAAATATGTTGAAAAACTTAGTATTCCAGAGATAAAAGCGTTAAGGAGCCGTTTTAGGTATAGGATAGGGACATATTCGGATTCAGCGCTGATTTTCCTGTAAGAATAGCTCATAAAATGATTGTGTCCACCTAGATCGGTAATTTTGCCCATCAGCTAACCCCCGATGGGCGGATATGTTTAGAATTTGTTCTGATGATCTCGCGTAATGTTCTCATTACCTAGTCCCCATGAGATGAGAGAATTGCCGTTGTATCAAATACACGTCCTTTTTGTCGAATTTGCCTCTCAATTCTATTCTATGCAATATAGCTCAGTTGCAGCATTTGGTTGCCAAGAACAGCAAAGTAGCAGCAAATATAGCAGCTTCATGCAAATATAAACGCATATTGTGAGCAATGCAGCAGTTGGTACGTGTAATCTGGCAAGCTCATGCATCAGTTGAAAGCTTGTCCACAGTAATTAAATCATGTAACGATCCAGTTGGCTTCAGACATGGACTGTGTGGATGTTGAACATGCTTGCTGCAAGCCAATTATTAAAGCCAGATAATTATATTCCGCGATCTCTCGGACTTGGGAACTCGTTGGCTTTCGATGACATCGAAATATTCTCCCTACTTCTTCAGAAGAATCTTAGGCCTGCAGGAATGTCCACAGTAAAATTACCACGCTCGTCCTTTAAAGTGATCTGACTCACGGGCGATGTGGAGCGGTGTAATTTTGTCTTTGGTCCTAGAATTTTTAATTTACTCCACGATTATTAATGTTGGTATAGTGCAGATCTGGGTGAATGAATCAAGCCACGTGCCCTCAAATAATGTGGTTGATATACCAGTTGGTTTTATCTTGCTTTTGGTACCGGGCAGATTGGAAGCTTCCGATCAATGTGGATGTTGAATCTGGCATACTGCGGTAGTGTGGATATACAGCATATCAATTCCTAATACCTTAGCATTAGCAAGACACGTACGTATTTTCCAAATGCACCTCAAGTTCCTTATTAGATTTGTATTTTTCTGCAGGTCAACAATGTATAGCAATCCCCCTCCCCTTTAGCGGCCAATTCGGATAGTGGCAGTATAATATTACCAAGTTCCAAGGTAATGGATAATTACCAAATTCTCCTCGTTATACATGATTCCCTGGTGTTCGTTCGTTATACTAAAATTTGTTGACTTTTCCAGCTTGGCAAGATCACATGATTTTTTTCAGTTGCTTATATCTTCACTTTGGGAAGGTTAAAGCATTAATGGCAGGAAAACATTGGGTATATTTTCCTCTTGGAAATCACATTAGTCGGCTTTACGATTTCGCACTGAAATCGAAATGAAAGGAACTAGATTAAATCACTTGCGACGAAGTTGAGGAAAACCATTTCCGTGAAGAACGTTATCTTTTTCCACAAAAACAAAGATTTACAATGTTAAAACAACTTCGACGGTTATCTTATCACCAGTAAAAAATTACATCTGAACTTAAATTTAGTGTCCCAACAATGATGACTTGGTACATTCTTAGCCATAACGCATCAGACGAAATCCGCGTTCATACTAGATACCTATTCTTCCTCTACACTACAAACGACACTTTTTATATTATTCTTCCTCTACTTATTCCTTTCTATGGTTTGTACCATCCATAAACCCGGTAAAAATATTCACAATGTATGGAGCATGCAGCATAACATTCATTAATACCCCAACATTAGCAAGATACATACGACGTATATTTTCCACCTGTACTAAAACCACAAGTTCCTCATTTGCTTTGTATTTTTCTGCAGGTCAACAAAGTATAGCAATGCCCCCTCGACCCTCTAGCGGCCAATCGGATAGTGGCAACGGTCCCACAAGCCAACATCCCAGAATGAGCCATTCCCCCATGACCAACCAAGCCACCCCACCGCTTCCTATCGGTGAGATTTTTCTTCATCCTCTTCCGTATTACTTTATTTATAAATTAACAATAATTTCTTTAAAATTATAATAGTTTGGGCCATCTTGAGATTCGCCAGGATCACACACCCAATCATAGTTATAAATAATCCAGCGGATAGTTTCTTCAAGGGTGCCACATCTTGGGTAAATCTCCAATTCTTATTTTGTTGACTAGTTGAATATTACATATTTTACTCTATTACCTATGTAAGTATGAGTGGTTCTCTGAATCCAGCCAACATCAAGAACCATTTTCTACTTGAATACAGTATAAAATATGCACCTATTCGATTTTCTATAATTCTTCATGTTTGCTATATGGTTGTTACAGTTCTGTTTTTATATTACGTGTACTGGTTATACCTGCATCCTACAAGGACTTCATACTGCTTTAATTTTTTTCATTCAATTACCAAGCACACTCATTGCGACGATCACTAACAAATTTTAACCCCTGAATCAGACCGATATTAACGACACTAGGTGATTTTGAACGGCAAAATTTTAGACGGGGGGGAGGGGGGCTCGCCCAAAATTAGCACGATTTTCATTGTTTGTAATTTGCTTATTTTGAGAGATAATTCAGAGTTTTGGGATCGAATCTTTTTTTTTTTTTCTTTTTTTTTATGCTCTACAACTTTGCTACGTATAAACAGTTCTGTAGGATTTACGGTTTAGGAATTATTAGAGAAAAACTTTAAAATGGGCAAATTAAGCCATCTTTACGAGACCGCCATTTCGCATTCCACCAATTTTGAGATAGCAGACAAGATTTTCTCACTCAGAACGGACTAAATTTTCAAAATCTAGTCTCGAACCTCCTCCTCAAATTACCTATTTTCGGCCCTGGCTCCACGAATATAAGATTCATAAATTACTTAGTAATGGCGATTAAAGTAAAGAATAGATAATAATTAAAATGAAAAGCATTGTAATGAATTATAATATAAGAGCAATATAACGGAATATACTATGGAATCCACTTGCGATAGAGCAAAGCTCTGCGGTGCGTGTTGGATTCTTGAAATTTACCTCAATTTTATTATTAAATTAAATTCATATTACCTATATTTTGAGTATTGTAAACAAAAAAAGTAATTCAACTATCATTAACATCCAGACCTCAAGACAATAGATAAAGAATACAATTTCATATCTACAATAGGATATAAGTTATGAAGTAGCCAAAAAGGAAAATGAATCAGTCACGTTACATGATGTCATTTCCGTTGCCAGTGTCACGTCATCACCTCAACCAAGTGTTTGATATAGTAATGACATAAACTTAAATTGTTGCATATTCAAGATTACTTTTGTTCTGTTGTACTATGGATACAGTAGAAATTGAATAGGTATGTCTATAGATGATTTCTGAATATGCCTATAGATGATTTCACTATCTTTGCTACATAGATTTTAAAGACACGTCTCCTTATCCGGTTTTACATTCGTTATCATTTCCGTAACATATTGACATTGTCGTAACTGTTCTAAATTGTATGTTTAAATTCGAACAAGATAAATGATTCTAATCCTGCCCTCTCGTTTCAAACCGTCAGAACGGTATGCTAAGTAAATCAGAAAGTTGAAAAATCCTTTTGATTATGCATTTTTCATAATTTTATTTTAAAATTCTGAACTACGAGTAGATGAATGATTCAAATTGTGCCCACGCATTTTACAACTATCAGAAAGGTATCCTAAGTATATCAGAATGCTACAGGATCAATTTTGATTAGGTATTTTTCACCTTGTGTCTCCGAAATGGCCGGTAATATGAGAATGACCCATGTACTCTGATGTTCGAAGGGTATCATTCGATTTTCTAACTTTTTGGCAATTGCGCAGGTCAAGGAGGTTACCCCGGTGGTGGCGCGCCTCACCTCCACAATTACAAAATGAGCCCTCACCAAATGCCCCCTCACCCGCCGCCCCAGTCGCAACAAATGCCTCCATACTCACCTCAAGGACCTCCTCAGCATCAGTATCCAGGTATGAGCACGTAATTAAGAACTGAGCTAAAATTTGAGATGGATATGGGTAGTTCCCCCTTCTCGATTCTTTTAACTGCCGCATCTTAGATGATTCCTGGGCTTTTCAGCTTTCAATTTTCTGGCTGTAGTAGCAGACTAATCGCCTCTACGAGTTGAAGGGGTAGCTACTCCATTTCCATCACCTTCTCATATGTTAGCAGAGCATGGTTCCAAAAACCCCTCCCATCACTCAGCCCTTCTATTATTGGCCGCCTTGAGTCCTGGCGCCCCTCTCCTCCACTCTCTTCCATAGGCAGGCAAAATGAGCAATATACATTAAACTTCAATCATTTGAAATTCAAATATATACCACTGCCCTGCCCACTTAGAGCCCCCCTTTCACTCTGCCACCCCTCTGCTTTTTGAAATTCCCGGGTGAATGATAGATGCAGGTAGTTCCCCCCTTCTCGATTCTTGTAACTGCCGCATCTTTGATAATTCCTAGGCTGTCCAGCTTTCAGGATATCTTCTGGGTGTAGCAGGTAATCTTTTACCTTTTGCTGGGGTAACTGCTCCATTTCCATCACCTCCCCACTCAGTCCTTTTATTATTGGTTACCCTTAGCCCCTCACCCCTCCCCATAGGCAGGCAAAATAAGCAATATACTGAGGGGTAATTACTTCATCACCATCACCTCCTTGTCATTAATGTAATGCGTACGGAATGCAGATACAAAACTTTACAAGGTATTGGTCAGAGTTGCGTTATTAATATGTAGTTGGTGGTTGAGGGTGAAGCATATTAGATTTGGCTTCTTCAATTTTTTCGTTGTCACATACCTACTAGTTTCGCCTCATATGGCACTGAAGCACTTGTAGGTAATCACAGATTGCAGGTTGTACATTTCTCACTATGAAGTGGGAGTGGCAAGTAATGAGTTAGGTGATACATATTTTCCCATATCAAATTCACGATTACTTAAAAGTAGAATAAATGTTGAAAGTTCTAATTTTAAGTAGTCGTGACTTTGATGTGGGAAAATGTTATCACCCCACTCATTGCTTTCCACTCCCATTTCATAGTAAGAAATGTACAACCTGGGGCCTAATTGGTCTTTCAAGGGTCTCGGAAGACATCCTAAATCTCTCGTTAAACTCAAAAATACCCATGAAGTGAGTTTTTATTCGTGGCCAAAAAAATCTTTAGCGTCTTCTACAATGAATGCTTCATGTCGGTATTCTTCAACAGAAGATAATTGTCACATATTAAACACCGAAAAATTGTCAACTCACAATGCTGGAAAATAACAAGATTACAGGTGAATGGACGTAGGTTAAAAATCGGCCATGTTTTACTACTGTAAAACAGTGACTTGTATAAAATGATGAGGAAACACCTGTAGCTTGTCCAAATTCGCCTTTACACTTGCTAATTTTCACAGTACATTACACGTCTACACTTGTACCTTTTGTCTACGGTTGCACACTCATTTTTACTTGTACATAAAATTGGCTTGTAACTTGCCACTTGTTGCTTTATGAAATAGGCCCCTGTAATCTATGATTATATACAAGTGCTTCAGTCCCAGTCGTTCCCTGATGATGTATATCATCTGACAAAACTAGTAGGAATGTGTCAACTAATAAAATTGAAGAGTGTGGGGTGGGTTACAGGGTGTCTCACCGATATTGCACTCCAAATGTTTATCATGAAATACTGCATTCAAAAAAATATCTGAGATACCAGTCATTGCTCATGGCTGGAAACCATGATTTTGGACGGAGCTTTGAAATATTCTATCATTTTTCTAGGACTAAATGCTATTCTTAGAAGAGCTTGAGGTTTGATGTAGTAAATAGGGTCTTCTATAAACCCAACAATCATAAATGATAAAAATTTCACATCTGCAGAGGTGACTTCGCTGAAAGCGAGGACAGCTTTCACACAGGTTAGATGCGAGACATCTGGTTTCAGACCAGTAGACACGGGACATGCTTTTTACAAATGCTGATGATGGTGTTAAGAAGTATTTATTCTTGGTCGATTACAAAGGTATATTATTGAAAATCATAAACCAAAATTGCCTTTTTCATACCAACGGGCATCGCTTCAAAAAGCTGATTGGATTGGGCGTTTCGGCCTACACTCGTCGTTCCTTTCTAAAGCTCCCCTTCTCCCGCGTTCTCTTCAAAACGAATACGTTTTCCCTATTCGCTGAACTGGAGAACGATGAAATACGGCCGGTTTTGACGAAAAGTCATTACCGCCCCGAGGGCACGCCATTTCTGAAAAAAAAAAAATAATAATAATAATAATAATTAGAAGCGTAAAAGTAAACCACACTCGTTCAAAAGGCCCTTGAACGTTTCTTTATGCCTTTTAAAATGGTTGTTACGCGGGTTTTATCGGACGCGAGCTTAACGACGCGGAGCTTCAGTGATTGTCAAACTATTACTGCGTACGACTCGTCAATTTTCACGAGGGTTTCTGGATGTTTACTGTTTTTCCTCCCCAATAATTTCATCGATTTCCTCCTTTAACGATCCATTCGTCACTATTTTTTCTCCCATTAAAAATCGTCGTTTTATCATTGTATTGTTCGGCGCGGGACGGAGCGTGACAGTTCACCGCCGCTAAGGGTTGGTCGATGAATGTTTTATAGGGAGGATTAAAATGGGGAGATTCGCTTGGGTAACAAGGTGGGTTATCGTACTAGGGCTCTGCTCTGCAGTTTACCTGAGAAAATAAAGCGATTGCTTCGTGTTGTTTGTATATTCTTAACTGCCGAAGGAGTGAAAGTGCTGGAATGATTCTATCGACGAAATCAACTATTTCTGCTGCACCAAACATTACTAGTGGATCCGCTGATCAGAAGCTTCATTCACCTTTTAAGAGGTGTATCTCAGAACGTTTTGTTCCTACAAGAAAAATTATGGGAATCAAATTTGTTGGAATTTTGATTTACTAGATTATACGTCCCGAAAAAATCTCTTAAAAGTTCCATTCATGATCGTATGAGCGAATTTTCGTACATTACCGTATTATATTATGATACATTGGTCCGTATTCATAAAGAAAAGGATTTGCTTTTACTTATGAACTATGAAGGAAATCCTTTTGCACGTATTCATAATAATTTCGAGCAAAACCTTTTCCTTTTGAAGTAGAAGTATACCCTTTTACTTGTATAAAAGTAAATGGTAATGCATAAACTCGACCTTTTACTTCAAATGAAAAACCATTGCCTTCTAAAAGGCTGAGGTAGGTGAAGTAGCAAACTCACCCCTGTCGTGAACGGTTGTGCTACTGCGTCCACCATTTTCAGCGCGATGGTAGATGTTGTGCGTGTGAGGGAGGCTGAAAACTACTAGCCCCTATTTTCTACACTTGCTCGTGACTTCAAAAAATTGCATAGATTTGAAGAGAGTAATGGGCAGTAGTGGCTCACGGACAGATTTTCGGGGGCGGACATAGAAACACGTGGAGGTGCCTTGTCATCAGTCCATAAAATGAAGGTATACTTGCGATATCTCAGTGATCCTTGGTATCAGAAAGGTATTGACGAAGGAAGTACTTGGTGTTAGTCAAGCTGCGGTATCTCGGACTGTGAGTGCAGTAGTTGATAGCATTATCACTAATGCGAATGAGTTGATCAAGTTTCCAACCACCAATAATGAAATTACACAAGCTAAAGAGTCATGGCAAGGAAGTTCAAGTTTCCATCAGCTATAGGTTATAGCTGGAAGATACTAAGAAATGAACAGCTGTCCCTCAACTCCAGGAACTCCATTTCAGAGAATTCGACAGAATTCTAAAGCTAAATGAGAGCACCAAAACCGTAAACCTATCCCAACATTTTACTCCCGTGCGTGCAGGATTTCCTTACAAGTATTAGGTAGTCATTACAAATACGAAAAAAAGGAAATGCTTATACTTCAACCTTTTTCTTCAAAGCATGACCTTTTACTTCTACCTTATACTTCAGAGGAAATCCTTCGTTTTTATGAATACGGCCCATTGTTTTGAAATCGGTGCTCTTTTCGTGAAAGAAATTGTTAGCTCCCAATTTAATGGCAAAAAAACTCCTTCTAATAATATTCTTTGATTCAAAAAAGAATTTGGATTATTAGCTTTTTTTGCAGTTTTATATATATATATATATACACACATATATATATATATATATATATATATATATATATATATATATATATATATATATATATATAAAGCAAATAATAATATAATTTAAGTACATTTTTCAACTTACCGTTATTCATAAATTCATAAATCTCATCGTTGATAAACTTATTTTTGTAAGTCTTTTTCGTTTTACACCTTACCCTTATTTACTATGATTTCTAAAAACTAATTGTTTTGGGAGCGCTGTGTTAGTTTTGGGTTTAAAGAGTGAAAAGTTTGAAAGTCCTGTTCTAAGGGGCTCCAGAAATATATTTCTAATCGGCTACATAACGTTTGGAAAGTAAACACAGAATCTGAGGAATTATTCATTAAAGAGAAGAATGACCGAGAATCAACTAATCAAACAGATGCCGACAATATCATCAGAGGTAGAAATATTTAGTTGAACCCGACTGTTTGACTCGCAAATAGCTGAATCGGGCAGTCAGGCATTAGACGAGGTCAGTGAATAATTATTTGGTTGTCGAAACAGAGCGGTGAAAATCGACGAGGAAGGAATCCCCTTTCAATTATTCTGGAAGATAACAGAACGCTAGTTTCCAAAACGATTATAACTTTATTTGTTCAAGTTGGGGTGAGTGAGTGACTAACGAGAGCGGACATTCTGGGATGGCTTCCAAGGAGAAAATCGCCGGGTTTCCCCAAGGTTATACAGCAAAGGCCTGGTCTTGGTTAGCTTTCAAGTTTCAACCAGCCAACATGAATAGAATAGGGGGTTTTTGCAGTTTTCCATCTGAGTCGTTCAGCTGAGTCGTAGTTTTTCTAGCGCAAGCAAACCAGAAGCTAACCACTGAGTCGTACTGTACGAATGGGGAATCGTTGTACGATTAAATGATACGATTCAAAGTCACACTAACGTGACTGCACTTCTCCAAATCTTCATAGTTAAGCCCGATTACGAAACGTGTAATGAATTCTTTCATAATGGAAGAAGTATCAAATTAGCAAGAACTTTGTCTGTGATTTAATTGTTTCAAGAAATAGATGTAGTAGAAGAAGGAAGGGAACTTGGATGGGTAGGTAGTTGTTAAGGCAACAATGGAAATTTGGGTGCCGGTTCAATACGCGCCCCAAAGTCGTGTTTCCGGTTCAGTACGCGCCCCACATAGTGTTCTGACTGTGTACTTCCGCCACCGCACTTATGACAAGGTCCTTCCGGTTCCGAATCCAAAATATCGTGTTCACTTAAAAAAATAATTGCACAATCATCGATTTTCCCGATACGTTCGTAAAAGTCACGGAGCAGCATAGCGTACCGGTTGAATTCAGAAGATAACTGATCACTCCTATAGGAATGGAAATCATGCTGATGTAGATAGTTTGTTGCCCTTTGTATTTGCGATAGAGAAACACCTTCCACACTCATCGATTGTACTAACTGGCGAAGTATTTGTCAACACGGTGTTTACATCTGGACAGGAAAGAGTGAGGCTACTGTGGGGCGCACACAGTTTGAGCGTGGGGCGCTCGGGCTCTGTGGGGCGCGTATTGAACCGGCACCGAAATTTGCCTTGGGTTAGGAGAATCTCTTTCGGGAACTTCAACATGATCAAGGATCAACATGTTCACACCTATATCATAAACATGTACCTACCTCTGCCTGTACCCATTACCTACATATTTACACTTTTTTCCCCATGACCAATTACGTTTCATTATTGAATATGTGGATACCTGCTAATACACGGCAAAGGGCAAAGACCGCCGTTTCTGTCTGTGTCTATTTTCTCTGTTATGTGGTACGATCCCTACCCATTTCTTGAAAATCGATCTATCAGTATCGGAGCTTCGTCTATAACAACCAATTTCAGGTTTGGCAGGTGCAATGGTTACCTATTTCAACAAAAATTTTTAGGATGACATCCTAAGACTTGTACCCAAATACCCTCGAACAAAATCGGACTGTTAGTAGATCGTGTAGTTTTAGAATCCATTATAAGCTATCAGCATAATTTAAGTTAGGATGAATCCTACAAACCGAACACCTTTTTTGAACTTCACGAATATTACAATGCGCATGTCATGCCACCTTGAAATAGGAACTACAAAAATTGATTATAGCATTATGGGTTATCGTCATGGAAGGTTACATGCGTATTCGGTTTCCCTTGAGCTCCGAATAGGATTTTTCTATTCGTACAACGAATGGACCGCTAACCGTTAGCATTTTTCGCGCATGCGCAATGCTCCATTTCTAATCGTAGTTCCTTCCACTCGACTACGACTCAGCGTTGCAAAAACTCCCTAATAACTTCGCTTTAAATACGAGATTAACTAAAGGAACGAAAACGGATTGATTTGAATGATAAATATCCAATCTACAATTCAAGCCTACTATAATTCAAATATTTTTACTCGAGAGGCAACTTGAGGGTTGAAGAAAAGTTATACAATCAAAATGAAAACACGTCCTTGAAGTCCAAACATTACATGGATTTTGACTCAATACGAACATAGCAACTTTGACCGTGCCTATACACGGTTAATACTTCGTAACTTGAAATTATAATTTGCGTGAAACTAGTCTGAAAATAATGGATTAGATTTCCAACATCCCGCACCTCTTTATATCAATCCGTCACTGAGATATGATTTTTAAAGTTGTAAAAAAGAGAGAGAGAAACCCACGTTTTTTGCATAAACACCCACATATTTCCCCTAATTCAGAGAAGAAGAAATAATAATGCTCTGAGTAGTAATTTGCAATTCTTTCCAAATGCTGAACCACCAAACTTTAAAAATAAACGACATCCTTCGCTTATTTCATTTTACTCAGAAGGCGTGCGAATTGCTCTAAATCGTCGAGGGGCTCGGAATCAGATGTTGGGCACTATACAATGCTCCTGAACAAGATTCTCACAGATATTACATACATCCCTACACCTATACATACGCAAGAAATGTATAGGTTCATATGCTGCCATAACCGATTTATCCTGGTGAGGTTCCAGATATTTGTGTTTTAGACTGATTATTATATTACTTTCCCTAGACCCTCCCTGTCAAGTAAGCTATACACTACTACTTTATTATCTATTTGATTTTATAGAGTCTTCGTAATGTGTGTATTCAACGAAAGTTTCGTTTGTTTCAGCAAATTACCCAGTTCGAGGAGGGATGGGCTACAGCGGTCCTGGCGGCTATCAAGGGCCTCCCGGAGCCATCCCCCCAGGCTCGGGTCCTCCTCCTCAGTCCCAGTACCCTCCCAGGGGACCCATACCAAACCATGTACAGTACCCTCCTTCCCCCTATCAGGTACGTCAATCTGCATTTTATGTGTAGAATCAATGTATTCACTGTAACGTTCTGTTCAACTTATGTGTACTAGTTTAAAATTTTTAACAACAAATACCAAAACGGTTTCTAAACATCTTGGTTATCTTGATATGCTTCCAGTTATCTATACATTCTTTGGTTGCTTTCTTCCTTGGTTTTCAGTGGTTCTCAAAACCGCCTCCGTTGCCCATGATGGGAACGAGAGCACCATCTTCGATTCCGATTAAGTTAATCTCGTTGTTAATTGTATGAAGACTATGAATGTGTCTTCTCGAGTGTCTAAGTCTCACTGTCATAGCTCGGATTTTAGTTATTTGGATCTTGGTCCTGCCCTGCTACCCATCTTCCCAATTTTCATGCTAAAACCGCCTTTTATATGCTCTCTGGAAAGACTGATTGAGTGGTGTGAATGTGTCTCGAAGGTCCTTCGCCCTTTCATACTTTCTATGATTGTCATGAGCGGTGCTATCAGCAATCTCATTCGACTGACGTGAGGCATAGGAAGAAACGTCGGGGATTCTCACGCGTAGATTAAAGAAAACGATCTCTTGCAGTTGTAATTTTGTAAACAGAATGGTCTCTTATAGAGCGAGAAGGAATGTTTCTTTGTGTAGTCATCTCTCATGCTCCTGCAGTGTATCCAGCCAAGTGCACTGGTGACGTCATCAAAACTTCGGGATTTAATTAAAAATCAACGACACGTGTCTCGCGAAAAAACTGAATAGGTATCGTCTCAACTCAATCTCAACCTTCAAATTGAAAGAATACGTGGGTAACGCTCGTTAAGCTCACTCAGCTGATCAGGAAAGAGCCCATCATTTCAATCGTTTCTTACTGTCCCAGAGAGTCTTCCTATCAATTTCAGCTTCGTAGGGTGAACGCGAGAGAATTTGGCTCACTCAGCTGATAAAGAGACCAACTCTTCAAACGTCTCTTAGTGTTCCTGAGAGTCACCCTATAAAATATTAACTTCCTAGGGTGAACATGAGAGAGCATCTATCAGCAATCTCATTCGACTGACGTGAGGCATAGGAAGAAACGTCGGGGATTCTCACGCGTAGATTAAAGAAAACGATCTCTTGCAGTTGTAATGTTGTAAACAGAATGGTCTCTTATAGAGCGAGAAGGAATGTTTCTTTGTGTAGTCATCTCTCATGCTCCTGCAGTGTATCCAGCCAAGTGCACTGGTGCCTCATTTGGCTCACTCATCTGATTAGGTAAGGGCCCGTCATTTCAATCTTCTTTTAGTGTCCCAATGAGTCACGACATTGTAAGCAATAATCTTCAGAAATGGTGTATAACGCGTTTTTCTGTCGCTTTTCGGTAACACTTTTCGTGTTTGTGTTCCAAAGTAAAGACTTGAAAATGTCAAAAGTATCCTTTTGTAACTGAGGTACGGAACAGGAAAGATCATTGATTTATGCGCATTGTTTATCTACCGGGATATATAATCAATTAAACTTTTTCCAATGAATGCACCGCTTTTTAAAATTATTGTTTTAGCATTGTGTTATTTACCGTTAATAAGCAAAGTAATTTAAGGAGGATGATGACGATCGTGATATTCAAATTCGCCTGAAAGCGGTCCGTTTTACAACCTTCCCATTTCTTCTGTGTTCATTACACTACTTGACATTGAACAACTCGTCCATTCAAGAACCGGTCGTCAATACTCATTAAAGCGATCATTAAATCTTATACGTCGTGAGTAGAGGCCAGTTAATCGATAAATGATTCATCTCCAAATCATTTGGTTTGTTGGCCACTTTTTTTCCGCTTGACTAGGACTGGTCACCGTAAATGGTTCAAATTTCTGTGCAACCTAGATTCTTTTCAAATTCCCTGCCCACTAGAAATCCGTATTTCAACTTTTTATCCACTAACGCATTTTGGAGTGATACCTCATTTATACTCCTCGTATTCGTTAATCTATCGAATATCCCAGATGAGATTAGGTGCGATTTCCCGTTATAATATGAATAAGCGTTATTTATTATCGTTATTTTAATGTTGTCATTGTTCAGTTGACAAGGATGTTTTAGTTGTAAAATCTTCTTGGCGTGACGGATCGCGTACAAATGCAATGAAAGAAAATGTATAAAATAAACAAGGGAAAAGAGATGGCAGAGAAGTCAACAACTTATTGAAATACACATTGATGCATGAAATTCTATTTTTGAATGACATTTAAAGAAAATTTGGGCGATTTGGAAGATTTTATTAAATCAGTAACCAATTTCAAGTTTGAAATGTTTGTGCATAAAGTTTGCTTTAATTAATTTCGATAAAATATGCTTAAAAAACAAAAAGGTTTTTAAAAGTTGATTTATCTTAAATTTGATTGTTAGATGTAGGAGTAAAATGTAGGTTAAAGCGCTCTAATCAGGCATTCTATGTGAGTCTTAGTCGTTTGCTGGAACTTTTTATTATGTATTCTGAAAACGAGCATTTCTGTGTGAGCTTTCAGATAAGGCGCAATAAAAGGCGGCATCTGTAGATCCAATGTGTTTTTGAAACAGTTGTTTAGCTTGGCGCACTTTTAAACTTACTAAATTTTTTTGAAAAGTTCTGTTTTTTGGATAAGAGTGTAGGAGAGTCGAGAAGGGTCTTTTCTGTTATATCCCCGCATTCAAATTTCAATAGGGCGTCCCCCCCCCCCCCCATAATATGTCTAAAAAATACATTACATCAAGTAGTCTATCCCTTAGTGAAAATACAGATTAGTTGGACATGTTGGTCAAAATGATGTGTATAGTTTGGTGGTCTGGATGGATCCCTTAGTAAAAATTAATACAGATTAGTTGGACATATTGTAGGAGGGACGACCTATTGAAATTGAATGCGGTCGTATAACGAAAAAGACTCAACAATCCGCATAAATCCCGATCAATCCCCATTCTATAGAAAATAGTTTGTAAATGCGGGGATATTAAAGAAAAGACCCGTCCCTGCTAAACGCACATTATTTAACACCGTTTGGGATATTAATTTTTATTTTTAATTTTTAATTGCTACAGCAGGTTGTCGTTTTAATGATGATTATTAATAACCTATTGTTGTTGGTATGTTTCAGCACAAAGTAGGTTATGGCGGGAACATGCCTCCTAGTCCAGGGAGCTACAACTCTCACGGGTCCATGGGCCCGCCGGCCCCTCACCACCCCGGCATGCCGCCCCCTCCGCCCCCACACCACGACGGCCCGATGCCGCCTCCGCCGCCCGCCTCCACCCCGACCCAGCACGACGTCCACGACCCCACCATCACCACCACCAATGCAGGTCAGTCACCGACAAAGTCAAGTCAGTCACTAGCAACTACAGCAGCTGGCCGTTTGTTGTGATGTTGCCTTAGTAGCAACTATAGGCGCCTATCACTAGCAACTATAGGCACCTACCACCACAGGGTGTCTACAGGTCACGGATTCCCGGAAAGTGCCGGAAAAATCACGGATTTAATAGTAGAGCACTGATATTTCCGAAAGTCACGGATTTTAATATAGAATTCACCGATTTTTATGGCCTCGGTAACCAAATAATCATAATATAATGCCAGTACTGGGATTCTAGATTAATACTTATAGGCTAGAATCAATAAAAAAGTTATGAAGATCCAATTTTGTATAGGCTACTCATGATTACAGTAAGTATTTCGGTACGCTATTCCTAAAGAAATTAAAGCCTGTAAAAGGTCACCGATTTGCTAAATTCAGAACCCCTTAAGTCCCCGATTTTTATTTTACAGATCTAGCAGACACCCTGGTATAATAGTATCTGTGCTAGTCTGTTCCTAGCGTCGCTTCAACAGTTTTTAATTAATACCTACATGATTTGTTAGAAACCACCAGAGCATTGTGGACTGGCGACTAAAAGTGGATTGTTGTATGTTGTCTCGAGCAGGTCCCTTCTGGGTAATGACAGTGCACATTAGAGTTTCGTTCGGCATGTCCAAGAACCCATTTTGCAATACACTTCCAAATCAGTCAGGTGTTTGCAGTGGTCGTTCAGGCGAAACTCTGACTGTAAAGAGTCCGTGGTAGTCTGTTCCCAGTATTATTCCAACAATTTTCAACTAATACGCATCCTGATCAAATCCAAGGTTCGGTTTGGCTAAAATTCAAAGGAATGAGGTTTAGAGGAATGGAACGGAGCCGATCATATGAAGGAAACGTTCGCAACGTGGTAACGCTAGTGTGGTGCCAAACCACCAAACTTGCGCTTACTGCTGCATCGGAACGAGTTTGGATCGATGTTGAGAACGTTGTGATGTTGTCTTTTTTGTCGAAATGTTCAGTTCGGAGGAACAGAATGGCCGTTTGTTAATCCATGTGCGCACTTGTAATAGACGATCGTACCTGTCCTCCAAACCGAACTTAGATCAAAACCTTTCGACTCACGACTGCGCAGCTTTCCAAACTTCGTTCTGATCTTGCAGCAGTAAGTGAACGTTTGGGGGTTGATAACGGTGAAACCTGTCAACACTGGCATCACCCGGTTCCGAACATATCTTCGATGCAACGGTAAAAACCGCCAACTGGCCAATCGGCTCCATTTCGTTCCTCCGAAGTTCACTCCTTTAAGTTTTGCCTTCCTGAACCTCGGATTTGATCAGTTGAGAGGAACGGTACAGACGTTTGTTCAAAGTGCGTACGTGGCTTAAGAGGCAATCAAATCATTTCCTTGCAATTGAACAATGAATATTACTGATGAATCGTAAAGCCCAGCAAAATCCAATTGATGATCTCTCCCTCATTTGCTAAGTGAATCACAATTCATTTATTTTGATTCACGCGCTGAATGGCGCAGATCTCTTATCTCTACTTTTAAATTGCTTCGACACCGTTTCCAAGACGACTATTGAACGTGGTGTTTAGCATTCACTGTACAGAAGGTGTCTATTAAGGGAGGATTATCCGACCTC
The DNA here is from genome assembly GCA_030762985.1 of Adelphocoris suturalis. Classification (NCBI taxonomy): domain Eukaryota; kingdom Metazoa; phylum Arthropoda; class Insecta; order Hemiptera; family Miridae; genus Adelphocoris; species Adelphocoris suturalis. Next base: position 140,099,068 of record CM061041.1, on the reverse strand, counting down.
ACCACGTCCAATGAAGATAGTAGGATCGTATCGATCCGCTGTCAGTGAATGTAGGTAACCTCATTAGGACTTGACAAGTGCGGTAACGCGCTAATACCCTCTCCTACTCCTGCTATGTATCCCGGTCGTACAGTTGGTATTCGGGTTGCCAGGTGGTACGGAATAAAAACCCACCATCAATTAGGAATGTCTGCATGTTTGTTTTATGTTTTTCAATGAAAGCATATAAATTTCCCAAGAGTACAGACACCAACTTCATTCTTCTACGAAAGATTTCTTTCTATGATTTTTCAAAATTATGGCAACGAACGATGTCATCACACCCATCTCACCTGGGAGGAAACCCCCTGCCTAGAGTGACGTCACTTTTTGCCGAAAGAAAAATCAGAAAAATCCAACCACCTAAGTAAGAAAATGCAAACGGTGTAAAAATTCTCAAGATGAAATCTTCTTTAATTTAAATATAGTAAACGCAACATTTTCAGACCAATAGGTAGGTACTCCTCATTATGGATTTTCATATTCTATATAAAACCATGTTCAAAACGGAACCTACTTACAGGGTGTATCAGACACGACTCGCCAAAGTTCAGGGATTGAGTCTACAACTAATTTGCAACAAAAAGCGCCTCCTAGACTTTTTTTAGAGGCTTCGTTTCCGAGTGATTTCACTTTTAAGATATTTTTCTTGTTTTTGACTATGTCACTAAAATGGTCATAACTCCCTTGATTTGATGAGTAAATTAAAATTTTATTACACCGTTGAAAAGAGCGTTACATTTCCTATCTCCCTGATGCTAAAACAAGAACTTTTGAGCAGCTCCGATAGCTAACATAAGAGGTCAAAGTCAAATTTTGAAAAGTTGACAAAATTTCACTGTTTTCACTGTTTTTGCTTATTGACTTTTTTACTGTAGTGCTTTTGAATCTCCGTCTTCAGGAAAAATACCTTAGAATTTCAGCTTTCCAACGGTATAGTCAATTTTTACTTCACTTCGCTAATTAGACGAGAAAAGTTTGTTTGACTTTGGCCTCTTTTGTTAGCTATCGGAGCTGCTCAAAATTTCTTGTTTAGACATCAGGGAGATGGGAAATTTAACGCTCTTTTCAACGGTGAAATCAAATTTTAATTTACTCATCTAATCAAGGGAGTTCTGACCATTTTAGTGACATAAAGTCAAAAACACGAAAAATTTCTTAAAAGTGAAATCACTCGGAAACGAAGCCTCTAAAAAAGGTCCAAGAGGCACTTTTTGTTGCAAATAAGTTGTAGAATCGATCCCTGAACTTTGGCGAGTCGTATCTGACACACCCTGTATGTTTATATTATCTTCATGTACCAGTAAATACTTTTTCTTCAGTGAAGTTTATATACGTACATTCCAAGTGATTAAAATTCACATTTGCGTGACAATAATCTCTATTAAGAAGGTTCTCACTTAATCATCCAATAGATTGAAAAATAACCCACTTTATAATAACCTATTACTATGTATCATTTGAAAACACTTGGACGTCAAACTCCAATGTATATTATTTGTATAAATAAAAGGAAAGAAGAACATTGGGTTAAAATTCATGATCATGTTCAATTTAACCTTTATTCTGTGATCTGTAATAAAAACCGCGTTCCACGATTATTCACCTATGTCAAATTTGATAGACTATCGATAGTTCCTTCGTATGAAAGAATGTAACAAGAATAAAAATTCCTATCATTTCGCCGAAGTTTTGTAGAAAATGATCCAAACATTTTATAATCAAAATTTGCGAAAATATTCTCCATTGAAATCCTATTTGAGGCAGTCTGAAACGAATCCTGGATTCATCATTATTTTTCCTTCCTAAAAGGCAAAGTATTCGTAAATATCTGGCATTTACCTAACTGAGAAATGGTTTCAATGTTTGCAGTTAACTGTTCCTAGGAATGCTAGAAGTATGTTTTTTCTGTTCTTCAACAAACTAATTCTATAACTACTCTTTACAGTTTTAAACTATCTAAAGTATCTAAACATTGATTTTGATGAAAGTGACTAAAATTCTACAAGCCTGGTGATCCGGCTATCACGCTTGTCATATAGATTCCGACCGAAATATATGAATTTTTCTCTGTTCCGTATGTACAAGAGTGGCCAGTTGCTGAGGTTATGGGTTTAAAACAAGGCTAAGAACCGAAACTAACGAGCTAAGCTTGTAGTGACGCACAATCAAGTAATTATACTGTTCCTGTTCCTACTGTTCCTTACTGTTCTGTAGTTGTAGAACTAAGTAGGTTCGGCGTCAGATCAGAGTATGTTGCTTATATTAAGAGTTGCTGTTACCTATGGTCTATTTACTACCGTTTCTAAGGTAGGGAACATCCATTTTCAACAAATTCAGTCTTAAAATACTCAAGTTGGTCAACAAACATCGATTTTATCAACCAAACCGATTTAAAAAAATTTTTAGTAGCATTGGAACGATTTCAAAGAATTTTTCCACGTATTTAACCGAATTTTATGTAACGGTGGGTGTGGTTTTTGTGTCCACAGGTAGTGGTAATATTAGCAACGTGACCTCCAGCAGCGGAGCGCCTGGTCCTCCCAGCAGCATCGGCGTTACGTCCATCGTTACGACAGGACCTGACGGAACGGCGTTGGACGAGGCATCTCAGCAGTCAACTTTGTCTAACGCTTCCGCTGGTGAGCTTCCACTTCAGTATACGAATCCTATCTGAATTTAACCCTAGGATGGCGGTAATTGGCCTATTCGTTCCCGGGTCTTGATCATTTCATAATCTTATCATAAAATACCAACTGAGAGGGTTGCTATTAGCAATGGGGAAAATGATAGGGAAGACGCTGGTAGGAGAGGAAGGTTGGTTGGTGTAGGTATGTGTTAGGTGTTGACCTAACCGTCGAAATCGATCTAAAATTGTAACTATTTATTTTCGTGGAATTAGACAACGTTCTTCTTTAACTTACTTTTTTATTGGGAGATTGTATCTTTTTTTTGCTGATACCTCTGTTTTCCCCGTACTAAACTCGTTTGCTTTTGGGCCTTTAGTTAAGGATTGATAAACGAGCAAAAATTCTGGCCTCAAGTCTATTTTTTCTATATTAATTTACGATGCTGCTACTAGGTACTTGAATGTACATTTACTGATTTCGTTTCCTCCTCAGCTTCCGGGGACGACGGGAGCTGCACGCCCGGGAAGAGCAGGAAGGACGGCGGGGGCGGGGGCGGCATGATGGGGTACCACAACCATCCCACGACCCCCCAGAACACGGTGCCCTCGCCCGGCGCCGCCTCCCAGCACTCCATGCTCGACGAGTACCCCCCTGACAACAGCCCTTCCTGGCCGAGGACACCCGCGAGCCCGGTACGAACTCACCACTTTACCTACTTATAAGACAAGCTTTCCTTCGTATAAGACCAACTTACCTACCTATAAGAGACCATATTACCTACTTTTAACCTTTTAAAAGAGCATCCTAGGTCTAGAGTGTCTTGAGGGTTCGTTCGTTCTGTCGGTTCTGAACAGCTCCAGACCTACTTGTTTCATCATACTTTTATCTAGAATTTCCTTCCTATCTACCCCACATTTCCCGTCTCCCACTTCAGAAATGTAATGTTTTTCTCTACAAAACTACGTCTTACCTATTTTTTTCCTACTTACCTACGTCTTACAATCTTACCTACTTCAAACAACTTAGCCTTTTTATAAGACCAACCTGCGAGATATGAACAGCTCCAAACCTACGTGATCCTCCTCATATAGGGTGTCTACAGGTCACGGATTCCCGGAAAAGTCACGGATTTAATAGTAGGGCACGGATATTTCCAAATAGAAGTCACCTATTTTTATTATTAGATTTTTGAATCTATGATATAAAATATTTTGTACATTGTATTTTACTAATATTCTGTAAGTATCTTAGACTTCTGTACTTTATAAGTAGGCTAGAATCAATTAGGAGTTATGAAGATCTAGTTTTGTATAGACTACTCATGATTACCGCAGGTCTACTAGTGAGTATTTCGGTACACCATTCCTAAAGAAATGAAAGCCTGTAAAAGGTCACCGATTTTTAAAATTTAGAACCCAAAAAGTCCCCAATTTTTATTTTACAGATCTAGTAGACACCCTGTCATTGATTATCTGAAATTTCCTTCCTGACTACTCGACATTTCCCTCCTACCATTTCAGAAATGCAATGTTTTTCTCTAAAAAACTACGTCTTACCTATTTGAGCATGTTACCTACTACCAACTTCTTTATCTATTTGTAAGACCAACCTGGAGGTTCTGAATAACTCCTAGCCTACGTATTTCCTCATAGATTATCTAGAATTTCCTTCCTTCCTAACTCGAAATTTCCCTTCTACCATTTCAGAAATGTAATTTACTTTTTCTTTACAAAACTACATCTTACCTTCTTTTATGACCATCTTACCTGCTTCCAACTTGTTTGCCTATTTATAAGACCAATCTGAGAGTTCTGAAACTGTTTACTTCATAGCTTATGGGTTCGTTTGTAAGCCGGTTCTGAACAGAATCCGTGAATCATAAATTCGAATCGTTACATAATATAAACAACTAATTGGAATGAGCTCAGTGTTCACAACTGACTGGAACGAACAAACATTAGGCTGTGAGTGAATACGTAATTCAGAGCCTAATAGAGGGGCCCGATGTTAATTGACAAAATCATTAACTTGTTTATGAGAAACAGATCAGATTATTTTTATAACCTGACTAATTCATTAATGACTAGCGAGTTTGAGCAATTCAAGACCGTATATACAAAACAGTTGGTTACGCATATAGGGCAACAATTTTAATTTGACAATTTTCAAATTCATTACGCAATACAACTTGATTTTTGTTTGTGTCTGGTATAAGAGGGAAATCTTTCAATCCTTTTTATCAAAATAAGAGTGGATTATTTGACGTATATTTGCCTTTGAGGCGAGGAGCGTTCATTCTAAACAGGAAACCTGAGCGGAAAAAAATAAATATTTATAATGAGTTACTCTCACCCGCTTTTCATTTATTTTGAGTGAAGTCTGAGTTGATTTTATATTAATAAGTAAAATATGAGATTGTTTTGAGCTCAAAATGGTTTTATTTGTGTTACATATTCATATTTTTTTACCATATAAATATTTTAGATTTTTGCGCCTATTAAAACTTACAAAAAGCGAACTCCCTGACTTCAAAAGCTAATCACTTTCAACCCAGACAATTTTTTTTCCTTCAAATTCTTCACACAGTGATATAATCAGAACATATATAATGATTTTTGATGGTGTGGTGCGAGCATAGACATGTATACTTGGATGGCGAACTTAATTGAGGCGAGTTGGCCCCAGAAAGTTGGGAATCCAATTTTCATTTAGCCCTTTCCGTACCCACCCTTCCCTAACGCTTTCTGGACGGCAAAAGCAGCTCGCTTTTGACGCCATAAGAAAGGCTTGATGAAATAAGTAATTTCACAAATATTTTCTCAATCAAGTTGCGTTCTTTTAAAAAAATATCAATATCTAGGTCCCTAATAGCAGGTACTTATCTACCTACTAAACAATTGGAAAATTATTCACGATAATAGTGAAGGACTTGAGATATTAGAAAACCATACGGAGAGGTGGCATAAAATGAATGATTCGTGGGCAAAAAATAAAACGGATGTAATTTAGAGCATACACAAGATACAATTATCCCTTACAATATACATTACTCAAGATATAACACACCAAGATATAATCCTTACAACTTTTTGTTTCAATAGGTACTCATAGGACTTGAATATGCCGTAGAACTACAGTTACAATAGGTACAGATTCTCTAAGCATTATTGAACAGTACAATCTACGTCATTTCTGTCTGAAAACCGAGTTGCTGTGGTGTATCAATCGTGCGATTTTTCGCCAAATGTTGGCATATAACTTTAGCCAGTAAATTACTTATCATTTAAATCAAAATATAGTCATGGCTGTTGCCTGCCCACTCTCGTTTTGTCAAATGTTTTATTAATAGAGTCCCTCTAAAGTTAGTGTAGGTATGGCACACCATACCCCCAATTGGTCATACCAGTCAAAATTTGGTGGCAAGATTTTACTATTTCAAAAACATCATTGGACGCCCACAACAAGCCTCCTTTGTTCACAAAATCGCAAAAATGAATCTATGGACTCAGGTCGGTCTCGTCTGTTACCTCGTTGACTGGTCGAACTTACCCGAACGTTCACCTGACAGCAGTTCGCCATTCAGGTATACATAGCAATGGGTGCTAGCCACAATCAGCGGGTTGAATTCAGGTCAAGCCTGATGAGATTTTGTTAGCTACATTGGTGAACAAAAGGTTATCTCGTACCATTAAACCGATTTTTTTTCTCCCAACTTTGAAAACTGAAATAGAATTTTTTCTGAATAGTGAACTTCATATTTCACCTTATGATTTTATTTTGGCTTTCTTCTTACTCAGAAATCAAATTGCAGTAAGGTAAAAGTTGTAAATGGAAAAAAACTGAGGTTTTTGGACACAAGTAATTGTCCGTGATCACAAACTGGATTCTCATTTCACGAAAAATCTTATAGGGTTCTATAATTGTCTAAGGATTTTCTCTCATTCCATTATATTTTTCGTCATTATGGTTTTATTACATTATTTGGATTTATTTTATAGTTGTAATGTTTCGTTGATGTTTTCTGAAATGTATGCATCTCCTTTCCCCTATTGTTCCTATTGCAATCCTATGTTGTATTGATAAAGTCTTTCTTACTTCTCTTTCAACAATGACTACATCAAAATGTAATCAGTACAATGAATGCATGATTTTTAATATTTTAAATATTTATTCGCTTTCATTGTTCTCCGTATTAAATGTTATTTCAAACCCCATTCATACACAGCCCCGTTATAGTTTTGTTATGTAACTATTAGATTTTTTCCAATACTTCACTTCATTTATCCGTACTTGGCCTACGACGCCTTCTACTTGTTTTGATCGTCTTTCTTTATCTTATTGTTTCTCAGTACAACCCAATGTCTAAAGAAAGTTTGTTCCTCCTTTGAAGGTGTGTTATTTGTTCTGTTTCCAGGTGTTTAACAGTCATGTTCCCCAAGACCTGTACAGGCCTAAGGTTAAAATCAGTTTTTTTTTTCCTTAATTTCCAAAGCTCGATTTCACCGCTTGCTTTTAATTTATGTCATGCGCTTACCTGTGTACATACTTTCACGTTTATTCCCCGTTTTTAACGGCTAGGAAGGCCACTAATTTTCACTAATGATCGCACTAATGCACAAATTTATAGTGATAATTTTCATCATTCACATACTAACCAACGCACGCACCAATGATCAATGATCGATCGATGTATAAGTCGAAACTAAACCAATCGAACTTATAAAATTCACACAACTTTGTGACACCCTCAAAACCGACAGTATGTTGACACGAAATACATTTATTTTTTAACTGAATGATCCATGCTGTGTTGTACCTACTGCATGTACAATGGGGAGGTCGCTTGCGGTGAAAAATGAATTAGAGCTAACCAACATATAACAAATCTAGCAAAATCGGCAAATCGAATAATGGCGCGGATAATTTATTTGTGATGATTGATTTTGTTCTTGACCATATGTTGAAATATTAATCCTAAAATGCTACTTGTCGAAAATATTATGTCCTCCACTATTTCGAGGAGACGTTTTAAAAACAGAACTTAGAAAAAAGCAGAATACCTAACATTTGTAAACCGAAATGGAAAAAGAAAAAAAGGTTGTTTTACCCTGAAAACTATATCATGTTGACACGAAATATCTTGAATTTTTAAGTTTATGATCCTTGCTGTGGAGTACTGCATATGGTATAAGAATATCCCTAAGGGTGAGAAATATATTAAATGAAAGAAGAACAACAAACGGAAGGAATACTTGAAGTATTCAAACCAAAAACCTTCAGTTTACCACAATTTATTATATTTTAGCACAAAGCTTTTTGTTCAGATTTTGAATACCATCAGGTACATAAACTATACACATTTAGCCTTGTGGCTTTTGTGCATTGTGGCTTTTTTAGTTATGATGCACAGACTCACCAGTGTATGTGAATAGATGTACGTACTACTTACCTGATGATGCTCAAAATCTGTGCGTAAATCTTTGTGCTGAAATACATAAATTGTGATTAACTAAAGGTTTTTGTTTTAGGCTCAGATGTATCAGATGACCCCATCAGACATTTTATGATAGTTTACTACTCAATGGTAGTGGTTGAATTGAAGTTTTCAAATTCAACTCTTTCCTCTATTTCCTTCTAAGGGTTCCCACACACTAGGTAAACAGGAAGGGACAGTTGTAAGTTACCTACGTGTAAGCCGCCCCGTCCTGTGCCCGTCCGTACACCACCAGCGGGACGTTCTTGCGCCAAAAAATCAAGATTTCCAAATGAAAGGATGAGTTCGTTGGCCAGCACTTCTTGAACCCATTGAATTGGTCACATTTAAAAAATGTGGTGAAAAATAATTAAAAATTGCTAAAAACGGCTAAAAATTGGTAAACAACTCTATTTGCACTCAAAAAGCTCAAATTTCAATACAGTTCAACATTATACAATAAGATAATTTACAAAATTTTGCACATACGATCATGCTGATTGGAACTTTTTTAAACATATTGTTTTACAATTACATACCTAATCCTGTGATCGGCATTTTTCATTGCGGAAGGTACCCTCTAACGATTTTATTTTTGCCTTTAATTCCTTCACAGGAATGGATAATTCACCTGAAATGCCCCTCCACGCATCCTCTCTTTTATTTTTATTGCGGTATATTTTGTATTTGACGTTCCAGAAATATAGAAGAGACTTATATTTCTCCACAAGCAAGATTCTCTTTTCCTGATCCACATTATTAACAACTTCAAATCAATTCTGGTTCGCTAAAACAAAAGAACAAATTGAAGAAGCGAGGTTACCACTCATCTCGCGTTTACACTTTGCGCAACACCACCTGCGAATCTCCTTTGAAGCTCACCGAAAACAAGTCAAGATTCGCGGTTTTAAACCATCTACACAGTACGATTCTTGACGCGCGCATCAAGCCTCGCGGAGAAGATTCGCACCGTCTAAACCCGCCTTTCCATCATAAAATTAAAAATTTCCGGGGTTTGTTATACAACTAGACTAAAATTGGATTCGAACATGGAAAGAATTCCCAAAAACGGTTGAGAATATTTTCTCTTTCAATTCTCTCTAGAAATGAAATTTACCTCCTTCTCTCTCTCACACACACACACACACGCGCGCGCGCGCGCGCAGCGAAGGGCATACTGAAAGCCCCAAGAAAATGTATGAACCTTCTACATGTATCAAGCATCATTTGAATAACCAGTAGGTAAACATTTACCTCACAACAAATTCTTCAATTCATTCTTATTCAATTTCTGAAATGTGATTCATGATTTCGATCAAACGTGCCTGATCTGAGTTTTCAGATAGTTTGTAAATGGAAGAAAACTGCAATACAGTTCCCTAGCATTAAAAAGGTTTCCGGGTTTCGGCCGGCGGTTGTAGTCATCATTGAGGTTATAGTACTCCTAACAGAAAATTTATCATTTCCCATTCCTTCTCCGTGTCTAATCGCTTCGAAAGTACATTTTATAGCGTATTAGGTTTATTCGGACCGACCATTCTGAGCGTGGTTAACGTTTACGATTAACGATTACGGTTCTAGTAATATTATCCATAACAATGTGTGGGAAATCGAAGATAAATTCAAATATGAAGGGCTTATGCTGAAAACATTCTGTGCACATGTCCCGAACCAACTGTTCTGAGGAAAATCCAGAACCGGTAGAACAGGTTCGGAACGGTTCGGGATTGTCTGTCCGAACAGCGAACACACGTTCAGAACGCGTTCTGTGACTGTCCGAACGGCCAAAAAGGGGCGTGGCCTAGGTAAAACGGTTCCGAACGAACCTGTAGATGTAGAGGCTCTCATTGTAAATAAAAATGGGTGGGGAACCCAAAAACATTGTACTTCAGTCTCAAAGTTACTTCACCAGTCATAAAGTTTAAAGTAATAGGTGCCATTAATAAAACACGGCTTGAGCGAATGCATTTAACATACTTGAATGACAAAAAGTCTTAGTTAGTGGGATATGACTTTAATATAGAATTGTTTTGTTGGACATTTGCAGGTTTAAACATGTTTGCAGTGAAATTATTTCATTTTTTCTCTGAGATTTGTTTTGCTTTCCAGCATGCTTCTCTCCTCCACTTCTGTGATCACCTGAATTGGATTGTATGCTAATTATTTGTTGGTATTTATGCACAAATGTGTACGCGTAAATTTGACACCGTAACCCGATCGTAATGCCTCATAGCATGCTACTAAGATAAACGACATGAACTAATTATGCATGAAATCGAAAACTAATAACTTATCTTCACCTTTGCGCCAATCTGATATTGAGTTGTTATAGCGTTGAAAGATATTTATGCATTATGCACCCAATAATAATTACAATAACTACAGATTTGGGCATAAAAATATTGGAAACGTATGCTTCGTATGGAAACGTATGATAAATCTGTTACCTGTTTGTGCAATTGAAAATACATACCTATATCTGCGTCGTCATGTTCTAGCGATGTAACCTTCTGACTTTAGTTATTTGGCCTCATACTCAGCTACTAGAAAGTTTTTAGAGACGAAAAATCATTGTTATATCATTTTTTGTGTCACTGGTTCTTTGTCTAGAATGGTCGAATAAAAAACACGAATTTAAATCGTAAAACGTTTTTCAGCCGCAGGAAAATCCCTAATTTCTGATGATTCCGCTCGATCGTATTTTAATTATTTTTTCATTAATACTGACCATATTAGTTGATAATATTGGTGTAACTGGCTACAATAAGCTCTGCTTGGAAAAAAAAAAACGCTGCAAATTATTACACAAAGGTTTGTTATTCTGAATTCGAATCGCCTTCTACGCAGAACACTTGTCCATAAAAAATACCTATCAAACTGAGTCTAAGGTGCATTATCGAAATATAACTGGACGATGCCACCTAGCAGAAGAAAATAAATGAATAGGTAAATGAAAAAAATCTTGAAAGTGACTAGAAAGAAAGAATTGAAAAATGTATTGCCTCCGTTGGGATACGAACCTCCGCCGGTTGGTTACACGGCTATTGTGCCACCCTCAGTCGGACGCTCCATCTGCTGAGCTATGATCGCCTGCACAACAATGTTTGCAGCGCATGATTTCTCTATTTTCTCGCTCCTGGAAATCCGAAGGTGTTTTTTCGAAGTTCGAAGCCCTTAGGGAAAGCAATCGGTTCAACGTAAAGCGTTACGGATGGTTTTCATCGATTCTTTGGAATTACATTCATCATTACTGTTATCTTGAATGTTTTCGAGATCTCGATTTTTTAAAATTGTAGCCCTTAGTAACTACCCTTTGGGGAAGATCAAAATTGATGCCGATGTTACTGGCTCAAACCCAGCCGGTGTATGATTTTTTTTAGCCAAATTTAATAAACTTTCGTCTAGTAGTTTCGGAGAAAAGCTCAAGACGGCGGATGGACTTTTTTCCTTTGATTTTTGGATTTTACGCATCTTGAAACGTAAACCAACAAATTTTGAGGGGGGGGGGGGGTTAACTTTAATCCCCTCCCCCCTTGGTCATAGGTTAGTTATTGAAAATAATAAAAAGGAAAAAAGGAACATGATTGTATTTGACATTATCTCACTTTTATTATAAATATATCTACGTAATTACCCTCAAATTACGCATTTGATACGAAAGTAGGTAAGTATTGGTTTATTATTTCCAATAATAAGCCTATGTGATCGTATAGCAAAAAATTTTTATAACCCCCCCTCAAACTTTGTCACTTTACGTTTCAAGGTGCGTAGAATCCAAATTTGAAATGTCCGTCCGCCGTTCGCCGTCCGCCGTCCGGGCCATAAAAGGCCTAAGAATTGACTTAAAAAACCCGTCCTTTCGCCCATAGACTCCATTTGGGGTCTAGTTGGTCCTAACGTTTAACCATCCCGATCGCTTTACTCGCATAGATGCTATGGGCCAAAAACGGGCGAAAACGTGTCATTTCAAGGCTTTGTTAGACATACGCACGCACGCACGCCTGGCACGCTTGGCAGGGGGTCACGGTGGGCGGTGAGGGGGAGTGAGCGGGGGGTGGAGTGAGAGGAGGCGCCGGCGCCGCGGCACCTTGTGGTGGATACGGCGCCGGCGTTCCTCCGAGGCTTGAATATATGTTTTTTTCAAGGTCATATTTGTGTGTTAATACCAAAGCTTTTCCTACGCATATTTAATAACATATCCTCTCGACTTTGCGTACGTACTTAGATAATGATATTATTAAGGCAATAACTATTTGAATAGATAGGAGCTCAAATCGAGAAATATAAACATGCGTATATAATTTTAGAAGTATAGGTTGTGGCAACTCGAAATAGGACACGCCGAGGAGTCTGGACGGGCCTTATGACGTACGCTAGCCAACTAAAACTACGATCATACTCAATTGAAAAAATAATAAACCTTTGTGAAATAATTTGCAGCGTTCTATTAAGATATGATCTACGTAAAAGAAAACCCACTGACAAACTAATGAACCTTTTTCTAATTGTTTGTATCGTTTTGTAGTCGCATGTTCTTGGAAATGGGATTGCCGTAATTTCTTGCATGATGATCTGCACCATCTATCATTCATGATTTTCATTATTTGAGGAGGTGTTCGTACTGATTGTATGCAATAACTGACTGATAACATTAATCTTATTATTTATATTTTTTACCCATGCCTAAGGGTTCCGCATTTTACTATATATATATATATATATATATATATATATATATATACGAAACTGATTGTTTCTGATGGCTTGGTTGCAAGGTGAGGCCTTTAAATCCCACGACTTTTACCATTAATGTTGATAATGCGACAAATAACATTAATTTCTTGGTTTGATATTTTTATTTTGACGAAAGACTTTCTTTCTCCTTTCGTGACTGATGATATTGATGTCCGAATTGTATCTTCAATTGATTTTCGATTACATGTCTTCAACTAGATAAAAGTGGTAGAAAACAACTTGAACTGCGATCTTAGTTTCGATTATTAATACAGATTAATGCACACATTTTAATTCCTTGTTACGTGTTATAATCTGATTGAGTAATTTTAGTAATCATATGAATTGATTAGCACACTCAGTTCACAATAAACTTATCGTTTTGGAACAACTGCATGGATCGCAAAGGCCCCACATGTTCCACGAGTAAGTAATAGCTTAATTAAACCTCATAGGATTACTTCTAGATGTGTCAGCGGCAAACATAATTTAGAGATTAAATAATTTGCATATTTCTGGGAGAAATCATAATTCAAGCGTTTACGATATTATGCATCTGATATTCCTATAATATTTCAGCCTTGACGGTTGTAGAGCTAATGTTTGAAGTTTGTTCCTCAAGGTGTATGACGTGTATATCAAATCATCAGGATCAGCAAACACCTATGTTATTGATGTATCGATTTGTGCAAGCTCGACAAGAGTTGTTTATATGTAAATGTAAGTGTTAAAGATGGTTAATGATTAAGTACTCAAGCCAGATCTTAGTTTACTATTTTATTCAATGAAGTTGGTCTCGTTCTTCTTATTTTCAATCAACTCACGAGTCGGTAACGCCTAAACGAGTTAGCAATACGAAGAAATAGATAGCACTGACTGGGAATTAAGGAGAAAATGAACGATCATTGCTGGTTTGTAGATCCTCAGTGCTATGATCATCCTCGCCAGCGCAAAGAGCCTATTTCGCCGATCTAGGCGGAAAAAATTCAATTCAAAGCGTGATCATAATGATGGTGATAATTTCTTGATCATAACAGTGAAATACAGGGTCGTTTTGTGGTAATTTTAAACCCATTAAAAATAACATACAGTCTTGGGTTCAATGTAAGAAGCACAATTTATTGATTTGCATTTTCTAGTAACAATTACTTAGTACATTTCTAAAATTAGGCACTTTGTGCTATTTCCAACATCTCAAAATTATCCATCCTATTATAAAACTGAAAGGGAGAGGGCTCAAGTAACGGGCAACGAAGAGATCGAGATTTACCTCTTATAAACGGATGTGACTAGAATACAAATGTTTATGATTTTGGAAATTTACATGATTCTAGGGTTTATTGGCAAAAATACCTGTTAGGTTAATGTACTCTAGAAGTCAGCCTCTGACTAGTGGGTTCATAGTGTAGGACTTTTTGTGTGCAAAAATTTTATGTGTGCCCAATGAAGTTGGACGAAAATGAAATGCTCTAGACGAAGAAAAATGTTGTGGTAACACGCTACTGCCAAAATTTCATATCAAAATTTAGACGATTTATAGCAGTTTGAAATTTGGTATGGCGGTCTTGAAATATTAGGTGGGTGTAGTTTCGTATGTGTTCCCACTTTCAAACTAATGTAAATCTGTCACTGTCCTATCAAAAAATGAATTTGACGAGTATTTCGGTAACCTCAGATTCTCCTCTTTCTCATGGTTCCATTATAAATCAACTTTCCCCTGAGAGTACATGAGAAATATGGAATTGGAAATAGTACGGACACATTTGGAACTATTATCACAATCGAAAAGTTCTGTATGTGACCCCACGCTTTATGTTAGCCAGTAAGTGAAACAATGAACCCTAAAACCCTTTTGTAGTTGAAATTTGATCAAACATCGTTGATTCTTATATTGCCTAGGGTGATATACAGGGTGTCCCATCTAAACGGGCCCATCGGGAAATTACAGCCTTACGGTGCGAGCTATCGAAAAATTGAACTGGACCTTTTTTATAGTATTTCAAGTCAGCTTCACGATGCGGAAGTTCGATTTTTATTTTTCCATGTTTTAGGGTCTCAAATCATTGATTGGAACTTACGGTTTCCTCTTGACCCCCCTTTTTTATTGCTTTTTTCGATTTTAGGTCTAATTTGGAACAGAAAATGCCTCATTGAAATTTTCTTTTTGGGGCTTCGTTTTTGAGTTATTCCACTTTTTGCGGAAGTCCGATTTTTATTTTTCCATGTCTCGAATCATTGATTGAAACTTACGGTTTCCTCTTGACCCCCCTTTTTTATTGCTTTTTCCGATTCTAGGTTGAATTTGGAACAGAAAATGCCTCCATGAAATTTTCTTTTTGGGGCTTCGTTTCTGAGTTATTCCACTTTTTGCGAAATACAGAAAATCACCGATTTCTTACAGACATTACCAACACTTTCTTACTATTTTTATCTTCAATTTTTGAGATGTTCACCACACTTTTGAAATCAGCATTAACCTATCATCATCAGACCCCAGCGTCCATAATCAACAATCACCATCAGGGGGATGACATTACACTTGAACCGCATACGATTTTAAAAAAGTTTTCCAAATCGTCGTTAAAAAAAAAAAGAAAAACCCTCAAACTGTTCAGTACACACAGAATCACTGTTCAGAGTACAGTTTAAAAAATGTACTACAAGGAGACTTCCAGTCAGTTGTGTTGTGATAAATCGAAAATGCCACCTGCTCCTTCTGCAGCCTCTGCTCCTTCTCCTGCAAACTGTATTCAAGGGTCAAGAAAACCACAGCTTCTTGATACTTATTGTTCAGTCTACACTATGATCTTTATTATTTAAAGAACCTTAAATTAGTCCAGAATACGGCGTCTCATACGTTCTTCTAATAAATGAGTAATAGTACTGAACAGTTTGAGGGGGGTTTTTTTTTTTTTTCAAACGACGATTCGGAAAACTTTTTTAAATCGTAAGCGGTTCAAGTGTAATGTCATCCCCCTGATGGTGATTGTTGATTATGGACGCTGGGGTGTGATGATAGATAGTTTAATGCTGATTTCAAAAGTGTGGTGAACATCTCAAAAATTGAAGATAAAAATAGTAGGAAAGTGTTGGTAATGTCTAAAAGAAATCTGCGATTTTCTGTATTCCGCAAAAAGTGGAATAACTAAGAACCGAAGCCCCAAAAAGAAAATTCATGGAGGCATTTTCTGTTCCAAATTCAACCTAGAATCGGAAAAAGCAATAAAACAGGGGGGTCAAGAGGAAACCGTAAGTTTCAATCAATGATTCGAGACATGGAAAAATAAAAATCGGACTTCCGCAAAAAGTGGAATAACTCAAAAACGAAGCCCCAAAAAGAAAATTTCAATGAGGCATTTTCTGTTCCAAATTAGACCTAAAATCGAAAAAAGCAATAAAAAAGGGGGGTCAAGAGGAAACCGTAAGTTCCAATCAATGATTTGAGACCCTAAAACATGGAAAAATAAAAATCGAACTTCCGCATCGTGAAGCTGACTTGAAATACTATAAAAAAGGTCCAGTTCAATTTTTCGATAGCTCGCACCGTAAGGCTGTAATTTCCCGATGGGCCCGTTTAGATGGGACACCCTGTATACTCTTGAATAAATACATGCGTCGTTTATTATCTGTCGCATAATAATGCGTCTGTTTATTGTGCGTCTGATCTTAGTAAAGCCATTTTCCCCTTGGAGGTCCCTTGAAAACAGTTCCATCGGTAAAATTTCGAAGCACCAGCACGATTTTTTTCCCGATACCAACCACAGGTTCTGATTTATTTTTCCAAGTAATCTATATTTTACAAAATGTGTTGTTGTTTTTGAGATGCGAGCTTCCGAGCATTAAGACCGTTAAAGTGAATCCTTCCTTCTAATTTATTTGTCCAACTAACTGTATTTCGCAAAAGGAACTTGGACACAGATCATCGGCCTCGCTCTATTAGCGATTTTACAAACAACAAGCCGACATTTGATCCACACTAGTAATTACCTATATTATCGACAGAGCTAAGCTCAAAAATGTGATTTACGACAATACATTATTGACTGAATGATTCCTGAGTATTGATGCATAGGTACATTCAAATCCCGCCCTGAAACGCGCTAGATACATTTGAATATAGAGTGGGGACACATACGAAACTTTTTGAACCAGTTTTAAAAACTGAAATTTTCCTTTTCATCTTGAAAGAAGCATTCATCATAAAACCACGGGAATGAGGTGATTCTGAGGTTTCCAAAACACTTGTCAAATTCATTTTTGATAGGATAATGACAGATTTGCGTTGGTTTGAAAGTCGGGACAAAAGGGTAGTTGTTTGAATATTTTGGAAACAGTCAGTTTCGTGGTTGTGGTAATAACCTCTCACCGCTCGACATGCCTTTCTCATTGTCAATTTTTCGTTTTGTTACAGAAACAGCACGACAGTTTGAGCAAACTGTACGAAATGGACGAATCCCACGACAGGAGGATGTGGCTTGACAAACTCCTTCATTTCATGGACGAGAGAGGTTCTCCCATTACAGTATGCCCAACTATTTCGAAGAACCCACTTGACCTATATAGGCTCTACCATTTTGTCAAAGAGAGGGGTGGCTTCGTGGAGGTATGCAAGGTGCAGTTGTAGTTCCATCATGGTACACCCGGTTACTTTTTCCTAGTTAATATTTCATACCTTTTTTCTTCAAAATTGGAGTCTCGAAATTTTACTAACAACATTTGGTGGCTATTCGGTTTCATTGAAATGCTTTCTTATGGTATTTCTCCGATTCATAAATAAACTCGTTTTCGTTCAAGTTCGATTCCAAGATAGTTAGCAAACAATTAAGATTCGCCCCTTTGCTGTAAAAATAGCAACCATCTTAATATCAGAGTAGCCGATTATCTGTTTCACCACTTTCTTTCAGCCCTAATTCAATTGTTATTCTATTTTTGAAGATAATCAGAAAACTTCAAATGGTTGCATTAATTTATTGAGTACTATGTAGTTAGTCCTCGTGAAATACGTTGATCACGCGCCAAAAAGGCGATAAGACTCAACTATCTCGCGTTTTTCTAATAGGCACCCTAATTTGTTATGTAGAATCGGAACCTGCATTAAATTTCATGAAAAAATGACCCATCGCTCGAATTTCGAGAGCACAAAAATGGCTGCAAAATGTGAGCAAATTGCGAAATATTTAGTTTTCAGAGAGCTATTCATTGCTACATGTGATACATGATTTTGGGGTATCTTTTCATCCTGAAACTCATAGTGATATTCATTTATTGAGTTTCGCATTACCGACGGGAAATCACAGAAACAACGGGATTTTAGTTCAATTTTGCTGGGATGAAGTTTATTGCGAATATTAGTACATCAATACGTACCTAATTCATCGTGGAAAAAATATCCGTCAATCATGTATCATGTTTCGATTGAGTATCTCAAAAAACTCAATATTTAACAAATTGCCCACATTTTGCTCGTAATTGCATATCTGCGCATCAAAAAATTCGAATGATGGGTCACGTAGATTCTGATTCTTCAATAAAAAATGGGGGTTCTTATTTGAAAAACCCAAGATAGGAGCCACAGCTCCACAATGGCGCGTCATAATCGCAGCCTGCTTTCCATTGAAAAGCGCTCAATAAATCAATGGCAGTTGTCACCAAAAGATTTTGATGTCTTCTAAAATCGAAGAAAAAAGTTCCAGTCATGCAGCATGATCGTATGAGCGGATTTTCGTAGATTATCTTACTGTATAACGTTAAATTGTTTTGAAATTTGAGCTGTTTGAGTGCAAGCAAATTGTTAACTATTAATTTTATGGCACAACCGTATTCTAAATAATTATCTACTATTCAAAAAGAGGATTTGGATTTTTTAACTTTTTGCAGTTTCTATCGATTTTTTTTTTTTTTTTTTTTTTGCAAAAATTAATGAAATTTAAGTTCATTTTTCAGCATAATTTTGTCCATAAATTGTCTAATGATCTATTTTATAGTTGATAAACTTTATTTGACTTAAATTTTACTAAAAAAATATAAATTTAATAATTTTTAGCCGTCAGCCATTTTTAGATTTTTAGTGATTTTTTTAATACATGTTTTGAAATGTGACTAATTTAATGTGCTCAAAACGTGTTGGCCAACTAACTCATCCTTTCGTTTGGAAAGCTTGATTTGTTGGTGCAAGAACGGAATTTTTATCTCAATCCTAAGGAGTGTTATTGTTTGGAATGACACATATATATATACGAAAAACCGTTAAACTCTAGGATTCATTTGAGAATGTCTCAGAACGGATTTCAATGAAGAAATGTTTCGAAAATTTTGGTTTTAATATTTTTGCAGTCATAGCAATAGCTTCATTTTCTACAAAAATTCGCTAATAAAAGAGGGTACATAGTTGGGTTGACATTGTATATTTTATACCTGCGTAGTAATTACTTTTCAAAATTTTTTGATTTAATTCTCAATTCCATTACGAACATTTTTCCGAATAATAATGTTATTAAAATTATCTACCCTCCACCGTGTTAATAATCATCTTAAGGGCTAGGTATACTCGCATCAAATGTAAAATCAATGTTAAATTTATCAATAAAACCCTTTTTGCTGTTTAACAAAATTTTCTCGCTAACTCCTTAAATTTAACATTTTTGTCTCATGTATCGAAACCTTCTTTATTCTGTTGATCCACGGCTTTATTAAAACTACATTGAATCAATGTCAAAAAATTAATGAGTTTAAAAACCCGCAGTTCTGCTTTAGGTTGGCCACCAAATGATTATTGTTTTCTGCATGATTGAGAACCTTCTTAATGAAATATTAAATGTTTCATTACCACGAAGGGTTGTTGAGTTTTTGGCTTGGACTTTTCCAAATCTTTTTTCTGTCTCTTCGAAAACCTTTTTCTCTCTTCCGATCTTCGGCTTTTCTCTTGCACTTTTTGGGTCGTTACTAAAGTTTTGGTGGTGGGAGAAACCCAACCCTCCCTCCCGCTTTTTGCGTCCTGTCCTACCTTCACAATTTATTTTCTCCCTCCTCCTCTTAAATCCGGAACCGAGTGAACTACAATTTCACTGCACATTTTTTTGTTTATTATTTTTAATCATAAGTTTAAGATTTTTTATTCTTAATTGACATAGTGTCTAGTTGTGAGATTCGACGTGCACTTGAAATAAATCTTGGGCTGCACATTATTAAACAAATAAAATAAATAAATAAAATATTACACATAGGTTTATGCCCTCATAAAATTT
The DNA here is from genome assembly GCA_030762985.1 of Adelphocoris suturalis. Lineage (NCBI taxonomy): Eukaryota > Metazoa > Arthropoda > Insecta > Hemiptera > Miridae > Adelphocoris > Adelphocoris suturalis. The sequence goes on along the minus strand of CM061041.1, from coordinate 140,078,948 downwards.
TCCCCTTCATATCACATAAAAAGTGAAAATACATCTAAAAACCCAACCTTCACTTTTCTTTATCGTAAACTCTAATTTTTCTGTGTATTTTTGCTCTCCAAATGATCAAATAGAAAATAAACATGATTCGATTGATATATTTTCTGTCTCTACAATGTAAATGTAACTCCATTCATAGAATCAAATTTAAAAAATGCTCCTTAGAAATATGGCAAGCGGTTGGAAAATCTCATAACCTATATTTTGTTCATTTTTGAATCTCATACTGCTCTATTCATATTTGTTTTATACCAGACAACTTGTTACATTGATCTGAAATGGCCGTAGCTTCTGTAGAATTATGAAATCACAATTATAGAACCTTGAAATTCATTAATAAATATTTCTAAAATCCTTTCATGCTATTCCAATCGTTTGTCTTTTCCCAAACTTGATAATTTTATGATTTGAATTCATTACTCCAGAAGTAGTTCGTACTCCTTTATTGTAACTCGAGTATTGTTTTCCTCTGTAGTGTTGATTTTTAGTCCATTTTTCATGTGTTTTTCAGTGTGTGATCTCGTTGTTGAGTTTCGTTCAATTTACTTTTCTGAATTTTGTTTTTTCTTTATTATTTCTTTCTGTTCGTGCTTGCTGTGCGGAAGCCAATGAGACAATCTACCTAAATATTTATATTCCCGATGTTGTTCGAAATATTAATTAAAATCACTACTGAATTTACTCCTGTTTTAGCATTTTTTTTTAGTTCACAATATTAATCTTTTAAATTGTAACCAATTTCATTGGTTACTTTTCGAAAAACTCCGTTTTTGAAATCAGTTTCGAAAAGTTCTGGCTCCGGTTTGTTTGATCAGTCATAGACTATTTAACGTTTTGCTTTAAAAGTGGGTGTATTGTGTAACTGCAGGCGATCAGTATTTCACACGTGGCGAATTAGTGAGCGCCCAGAAAATGGTTGAGTACCTGTTTATGTATTCCCACTGTTCCTTACAATATTGTTGGTACTCATAGGGGTACATGAGCTATTTTCGGGAAGGTATTGCTTCCAAGAAAATGTCGGTTTTGCGTTCACGGTGAATTCTTACTCGCTCCCTATACTAGTGCTACCATAGGAGCAGTCTTAATTTACTTGGTCTGAACGTTCGAACCGGTAACAGTGTTTTCCTGAGCTCCAGGCTCCTCTATGAAAAAATAAAAACCAGAAGGTTCCTCTAGGAAATATAAAATTTTCTGGATCAAATTCAAATTAATTTTAATCATTGCAGTCATGTTCTACGCAAAGTTTTGAAGCGAATGACTAGAGATATAAGTAGTGAAAGATCCCGTGGAATGAGTCATAGTAATAGGGGGTATCTTCTATACAAAAGTTATTAATTGAGATTTCTACTTCGTATTCGGACTCGTTTTACGTCATTCTGAATATCAGTGTATAATAATACCAAAGCAATTGAAATCCATTAACATGAAAGATCAAGTGTTTTTAAGGAAAAATTAACTCATGCCGATTGGGTCTATTCCGAGACCAATATATTTCCAGCAATCGGGAGGACGAGGAAGGGAAACACTTCAGGTACACAGAATCTAGCATAACAAACATACCTCAGGTCCATTTTCTTCTGATGATGGGAGGGTTTGAACGTCATTCAGTATGCCATATTAACTTCTGTGTATTTTGTGCAATTATAGCTTATAAGACACGAACCAGAACGCAGTACAACAAAACTTATTAGTATGCTCAATAAATTATGCAATGTAGGCTACAAGTCAATAAAACCTTGATTATATATGAATAATAGGATGTGTTCTCTTGGCTTACCGTTACATGTTTGTTGCATCTTAGTAGTGCATTGTCGAGATAGCTTCTTATTTTAGCCTTAAGCGTTGCTTTCATCCTGTTCGTTGCCTGTCTTGTTCTTCTACAAGCGCCCTCACTCTCGGCGAATTTGTACGAAAATCCCTTGTGTGTTATAGGTAACCAAAAACAAAATTTGGAAGGATATAGCGGGCCTCTTGGGTATCGGCGCATCCTCCAGCGCCGCATACACATTACGGAAGCACTATACCAAAAACTTGCTTCCTTTTGAATGCCACTTCGACCGCGGAGGGATTGACCCTCAGCCGATCATCAACCAGGTTGAGGCAACGTCGAAAAAGAAAGGTGCTAAGGCGGCTCCAGTCCCATCTCCTGGTGAGTGTCAATTTTTTGTTCAACGTGAATTGATAGTAATATGAGGTTCATTGTTAGTTGAGTAATTCAGCGCAGAGCCCTCGTCTTACTAAAGGGCAATTGACAAAAAAAAAAAAAAAAAAAAAAAAAAAAAAAAAGTTACAGCCTCAGTTCCCGGACATTTTGCTGGTTTAGTAAACACAGTTCCGGCAAACTGATTGCTTAGTTCGATTCACAAACTCGTACTTAAGATCACTTCACCAGATCATAGATGGGGAACCGACCGGCCTGCAACTAGATGCCTGAAAAGTAAAGCAGAAAAGGGAAGGCGACAAGCCGGGGAGAGGAAGTGCCCGACACTACAAAACTACTAGCCGGCTAGGCGGGAGTACTATTTTCGTATTCCAACTCATCTTATTCTTTGCTCAAGTTACCTTACCTCATCTCCGTTACATTTTCTAGCCATCGGAGTCCATCAGGACTCTTTTTTTTCTTATCCAGAAGTCTTCCCAGCTTCTTTCCTAATTATCTGAGACGACGGTGCCTCTAATCAGACTCTGGAGCTTCGTCCTTCTTATCCGAGTACTACCGTGCTCTGAAAAAGCTCCTTCATGTTCCTTCTGACGGGCTCCGGGTTGATATTCACAAATTTACCTCATCCTATAATCATTTGTCCAGCAGTGGACACGCTTCGGTGGACATGATTAATCTCTATCTCTCCATGGTGTAATATTTTTATAGGTTGATAGGGCTTAACCGGTTCAGGTTCCGACACAATCAATGTTCCATTTCTCAACTCGCTAAATTCACGCTTGAGCACTAGATTTCTCTCGCCAGACTCACTTGGCTCGATTTCAAATTTGCATTCCTTGAATTTTCCTCTCACGAAAAAACCACAACGACCATATTGTACAAATCTCTGGTTCTACCAGTTTTGGATTATAATTCTGTTGCGGTAGTCCCCTAGTTCAGTCGTCCATAATGAAACTTACTTTTCTTCGCTACATTGCGTTCCTACAGGGAATTCCTTCCAACGATGTTGACCTCATCAGCATCATGAATTCATCCTCTTGCTGCCATTGGAACGAAGAAGGAACGTAGTCGACCTCTCTTAGTTTTTCAAACTTCAAAATGACGTACTTGACTGCCTAACTCGATTGTGTGAGGTCGGCTTCATGTCCCTCGTATAACTGCGCGTTTATCACCTCTGTTTTGGGCTCCTTTCGCGTTAACAAACTACCTCCAGTACCGTCCGTTCAGCAGAATCCCTCGATCAGCCAACCTTTTTTTGGACATTCATATGGATTTTTTCACCAATTCATTGGTAACATTAAGGTCGTATATCATAAAAATATCATTTGCATAATGTTTCATATTCCGGACCTTTTAAAAATAATTTTCATACTCTAAGTACCTACTTGGTATTTTTTTAAATAAATGTTTTCTTTTAATTTCACATTTGCAACCATACAAACTTCATATTTTGTTTTTTGTATTTTTAAATTTTATTATTCCTAATCTTGTATTGTGAACTGTGCTTTACTTGTTTAATGTGCTCGCCCGTGAAATGAATAAGGCACCTATTAGAGAGAGGCGGTTCCCATCATTGTCTAACATAGATATTAGCTCTCCCTGTTTCAAGAAATATAAACTCCTCTCGTATGATTTCCCTTCTTACCCTAGGGTTTTCAATCCACCTCACTTAACTGTAGAGTTTGCCAGGAATGATTTTTAACTAGTCCTTACCAGTCAAAATTAGTTTTGAAGAAGTCTCAAGTGCCAGCAATTAACTAGTTGAAACAAGTTCTTCGGGGTTATTAGTTCTTTTTAGGTTGATTCAACTAACTAATCATGAGACTGTTGTTTTAAGAACTCAAGACTGAATGGAAGGTGGGTGGGGGTGTTTTATAGAGAAAGTTTCAAGTTCGACGGTGAAAAGAATCGTACGGAACTACTTACGTATGCAAGCTTGCTCACTCGCTATCTTCGGTTCAACATGAGTTATAGAAAATTGTCGAAGAACCAACTCGTGAAATTTCCAAAGAGCTCTATTTAGATTTGGGATTTTCCGATTCTATGGATTCTAAAGTAATAATTCTGACCACCACCAAGTTAGTACATACCCAGTGGCATTTTAGTTCCAATTGTGATGGAACTTGTATGCTATTACCTGATGACTGGTGTTACTTAATTACCTTCCAAATTTGAGTTAACTCGAATCGTTGGATCTTGACTAGTAAAATTAGTGTTTCGCGTATTCACGCATGCTTATCTACTATAATTGTCATCAATCCAATGGCGCTGAAATTTAAGGAAAAAATATATAGGGGCTAACCCTCTCAATCTCTGAAAATTTCGTCAGAATTGGTTCATCAGTTTGGCAAATTTGCCGATGGAAGAATTTCAAATTTTGTCCTGCGCAGATGATATTTCTAAAGCATACAATATAAAATGCATACCTTTAAACCCCAACCCCTGAAAATCTCATCAGTCAGATAGAAATTAAGAGAGCTTTGTGTGTTCATGGGTTTGCGGACACGAACTGATACATGTCCAAAAACTCTTCAGAGAGAGTGGAAGTATTGATTTCAAGGCTTGAATTGTTGGTTCACCCTAGAAAAAAAGCCACTGTTTTGTTGGTTCACTCGAGAAAAACAAGTAGGGTGTGGCACTCAGCTTCATCGTATCCGTTACTTGAATGTAAGGATCATTGAAATGTCCTAAATAATCTTGAAAGATGAATAGTTGATTCCCTGAAAAATTGATCAAAATAAGATGAAAACTGCAAAAGTCATTATTGTTACGAGGATTTTAGGTTCGCAGCAGCAGCTACTATTGATACCATAGTATGAAACTCATGGAGGTAATCTCATCTTCATTTCCCAACTAGGTAAATCAAGTTCAAATTCGAGAGTGATCGGACGAATAGGTCCTGAGAAAATGACGCTTGAGGGGGTTTATTTTTGCTCATGCGCAGTCAAAACTGAAATTGCTAGTAGAGAACCATCCTTAGTCTAACCCGCACATTCCCAGATAATTTCATCAAAATCAAATGGAAAACTGTGAAAGTAATGCTTGTTGTAGGTACAAGGATTTCACTTTCGCGCATGCACAGCATCTACCAAGGCTGGAAATGATATGGTACAAATCGTATTTTCCCGAATACCCTCCAAATTTGAGCGAGATCGGACGAATAGGCCATGACGAAATTTTGAGTGAGATTTTACGTTTACCCATGCGCAGAGTGAAGTATCTATTGATTTTTAAGTAATGAAAAGTAGATGGGACCTTCTACAACAACCTAATCCGTTTATTCCCTGAAAATTTCTTCAAAATCGAATGAAAACTGTAGACGAAATGCGTGTTGCAAGGATTTTACGAACACACGGACAGACTAAGACAGACACGAAACAAAAGTTGGTCAGAAATTTTTATTTTGGTAAAGGAAAAAAAAAAAAAAATCCTTTCTCTTAAGTGAAAGTAGTGCTTTTTTTCCCGGAAGCTACAGACAAATTTCTAAAATCCGTTTGTACAAATTTTATAAGATGTACTTGAGGAAGGAAATATTATTTATTTATTACAGTAATAAATGGGATGATAAAAAAAATAATCCCAAAAGATCTACTTATTCCTAATTTATATTTCTAAGACGGATCGTATGGAAACATTACTTCCTGGTTTCGGCATTTCGAACTTTCATTGAAGGGAGCCTCTAGTAGGTATCATAGCAACCAGCCATTTTACTGTACTGCCTTTTGTTTATAGGTTTGTTAGAAACATAGTGAAAGACAGCTGATAAGTCTCTTGCTCTTAGCTCTTGCTTCCTGTATTTATTTTCTGTTTTTACTTCAACTTATATTCTAGTTGTTTTAAAGCATTGATATCCTAAATATTACGGGGTGTGGTGTCGGTTGTCGAAAGTGTATTTCTCGATATTGTAGTGAATTTCTGACCGTTTGGGTTTACAGTTCCGAACGTTGTTTTTCAAGGTTCCTCCAACTCGCAAGACTCTTTCCAAGGACCTGGCGCAGGGATGGACGGCTACGGCGGGTACGGCTATTCTCAGGACTACAACAGCCCCCAAAGACCTCCTTCTCAGTCTAATCAAGGTAAAAATCTGTGCAAGTGACCCATTCTCATATTAGAGAAGTATCTCCTTCACTGATAAATGTGGCCGGCTCATCTTTGTGCATTTAAATGCTTGATAAATGTGCAACAAAATATGTAGGTAATAAATTTACCTACCTAGAATTAACTGTTACTTAAGCTTCTCGCTACTGCCTCCTCGCCTTTGATCTATGTACCAACGTAAATCAACAAAGACACATTTGAATAGCTTCCATAAACGTCTTTTACTACAACGAGATCATCATCGACTATACTGACTTCACATGAACTGCTGCCTCTCTCTCTAATGCTATGATCGGCTTCATTTTATCCCTCATTAAGAATCCCCAGGTATCTTCGATTAGCTCTGCGATATCTCCCTTCCTCTAGTTCGTGGCATACCTGCTTAGTGATTGTAAACTAACTAGTTTTTACTCCAAAAACACACACATTGAGCTTAAAAAAAATAACCTCAACTTGTTAGTTAAAGTGTAAAACTCGGTTATTCATGAAGTATTCCCATTCATCCAGCGTGAAAAATTACGGAAACTGACCACAGACTCGTTGGTTCATTCATAGTGATTATAAAGAAAACAATCGATTTCTTTGAAAAATTACGTTTTTTAAACACTAAAACGTAACTTTTTCTCCTAAATAGCAAATTTAAAGTAAAATTGACTATACCGTTGGAAAGTTGAGATTCCAAGGAAGTTTTTCTCGTTGAGTGCCTCTCTAAACTAGTACCCATGTATGTAGCTGTACATACTCTACCAACTAGGAGCAGAAGAACGGACGGAAAAATGTCCAATATTGGACAATTTTCAAAGTTTTTATTTTAGCCTCTTTATGCACTTACTTAAGAGGTCGGCTCAAAACCTATTGGTTTGACAGGAAAATCATGGAAAACAAGATTTCAAGAAAATTTGGATTTTGGAAAATAGGAAATTCAATGCTCCTTATTTTTTATCTCATAGTGAACCTAACGGGAGTCAAGGCTGTTTTAATTAAGTTAAAATTAAATAAATCATTATTATTATTATTAAATCATCTCTCGCTGAAGCACGTGCGACTCCGTTGAATCCTGAAAACGTCAATTTCTTGAGACTTGATGGACAGATTCAGTATGTACTAATTCGGAAGATAGTAGAGGAATGAAAGGCTGAATCATCTTTTATGAGTTTCATAACTGTCAGATTCGATTCGCGCATGCGTAATTCGGAACTTTACGCCAATATTTTGCATAACGCTTGCGCATGCGCCAACATGAAATTCTTGAAACGAGCTAAACTAACAATTTTCATCCTCTCTTGATGAATTTTCCAGTACATCTGGATTTTTTTCTTTCAAATTTCGACCCGAGGGAGGGGTGATTTTTTATTATTTGCCATTACGCTCGCTGGAGGTATATGTATCCGGTTTATATGGACGCAATGGTGTTATTTAGGTTTCTACCTGTACCATGATGCCACTTCGGCGATGTTGAATTATAATCTTGGATTTCACTAGCCTACACAGTCCATCTACCGTCTAAAAGGTATCTACTACAATAAATTTTTTTATACCTTCGATTTGCTCAAGTACAAGAAAGCTGATAAGCCACGCTTCTAATGTCTTGGTGGGCGATCGATCCATGTTATAAGCAATTTACCTTGAAACAAATTTCATTGCTGATATTCGACTGTTAGGAATATTAGCACCTCAAAGTGCCATAGTGTCCGAATTTCCTCTTCGTAGTTGAGAAGAAGTTTAATGCTTCTCGAACTGGGCATCTGTAGGTACCTAGCACTAGAACCAAAGACTTCATTGTTCTGCGAGTCTCAAAATATCCGATCATCGCTTTTCGTCCCCTCGTTCGGCTGTAAGCGACTGTAACCAGCATAATTTATCGGTCGAAATGAGAAAAAAAGTCTCGAGGAACAATGACGGGGAATTTAACGGCCGAGATAGTAGAAACCCTAGTGCTCATAAAATCTTGAAACAGTCGCTGTTACATCCAGTAGACATAGAGGTCCCTAGAATCCTTACCGCCCCATCATTCTTCTTTCGAGAACACTGGATTTATCCAGAGAATGAATTTCGTTCTGATTGTATTACATTGGGCTTCAAATTAGTAAAATCGATTGTGCTATTTATTTTGAGGATATTTTGTGTTGGATTCTACAAAGCTTGGTACTCCGACGATTGAAACTTCTTGGGATGATGGAAACGATGATCATTTCTGGTATGTTGATTTTGTTCCAATTGTACCTGTAGTTTTACCTATTTTGCCCTGTGTATCAAACTACCTCATCAAAAAAATTATCAAAAGTAGGAGTTCAGCGAATACTTGAAACGAAAACTGAAAGAAGGGACTCCGATAAGATAACGGGAAAACTAGTGCCATTCTTGTTAGTCTCGACACGGTCGAGTTGGGCCCATTTTCAGCCAGGCATATGCCTTAATTTAGCTGATGTGAAGGTATTACTCCGAATCAACAGGATCTAGGAACTGCGCGTTATATACGTACACGTTTACTATTTGGGGTACAATGTAAACGATTTTTAGGGTCATAAAATGGCAGTTTTGTGAAAAGAAAGGAAAGTTTGTCGTAATATACAATGAAACCTTTAGTATTTGGAGTTTGAGTGATGTAAAAGGTCTAAATCTCACCTGAAAATGTCAGTTTTAGAAGGACGCAAGGTACTTCGTTGAATAGTGGATGTTTATAGAATGTTCAATGTAAAGAGACCGAATTAAGGCGGGTCATGATTGGTCATGATTAGAAATGGGCCCAACCCTTACCTTTTTTCGCCTTACCTTGGCCACCTTGACCCCGGAAGACACAAGGAGAGTTGTAAGAAAACACCAGTGTCGAGGATGCACACTATTTTCCCGATCAATATGAATTTCATTCGTCTTATATTGAGGTTTTCGTGTTTTGAACGATGTTTTACGTATTCCACAGTGGCCCTTTAAAAGTATCCATGTAACGAACAACTCTAACTCCCTTCCATTCTCTCGATCAATGGAATTCTAGCTCCCTTTCACCCGTGTCTATAAAAGCTCTGTCCTTTCTATCATATGCTCAGTTATAGTTTGTTACCGAACCATCGAAATACATCTAACAATCTCTCAAGTTTTATTGGAAATGAACAAAAGTTAATTACAATTTTAAATTTAATATTTTGAATTAAATTTTATAATCTCCCTGAAGAAGCCCAATTTCCTGGGGAGAAATGATGGAGAACTATATATATAAAAAAAGAACATTTAAGAACAGAAAGAAAGGCCTGTTTTGGAAAGTTTTGTGATAATTTAAACGGCAAATTAAGAAACGGTACGTATTGTGCGTCAGTTAATTTTTGGCATGATAACTACACTCAAACAACAATAAATGTCGTTGATATAATACTCTATTATAATTTACGGTACGTAATTAATTAGGTATATTTTTTGTGAAATCGTTTCCACTTAATTTGAGCTTTTTCGATTATTTCTTCTCATAGCATTTATGCCAAATTTTGCTAGTTTTGAACCCTTGCCTCTAAAAACTTATAAAATGCGCATTTTCCGACAGATGAAGTCACATTGCTATTTAGTTGGGTAATTGCTGAGGTAGGTAAGAAATTATTACTGTTCCCTACCAGCCATCTTCCTGGGAGTTACCAATCTTATTCCACTTTGGTGTACATATTCTTGTTCATTTACCACTTCTCTTGTGGATAGTAGCGTGAGGCTTAAGTTTTTGTTAGAAATACCTACTACAGAATCATCTGTTGTTGAATAATGAGCCGGCAACATTTCTACCTATTTATAACTATGATTAAGTTGATCATGTTCTTTATTTGGTCATTTCCTTTTCGGCACAACTTCACAGACATATACGCTATTTGCACCGTTTATTTGAACGCCATTCAAATGCTTTTGAACTGAATTAACATGGCATTCGCAAACTAACATATTTAGACGAGGAGTGAAAGCATGAATATGTTATATATAATCCAATCTACTCAATTTCTTATAACTCACGTCTTCGAAAGTCTTATGCTCAGTGTTAAGAGGTAGACCACTTGCACTGTCTTTTGTTTGTGTATGTAGTCGTCTTCAGGTTTTTATGATTTACACTTGTATTAGGAAGGTGACGGGTCTTAGTAATTTTGAAGTACCTGCCTTGGTATTTCTTGCTAAATACGGCCAACATGATAGTGCAGTCGAAAAATCACTCATTACTTAAACCTCTGTTGAATACTTGGAGAAACTTGTCCGATTGTTCCTGATTCCATTAACTCCTGTCCTCAGCGTACAGAATTACATAGGCTCCCATTTCCTAAGGTCAGTTTTATAAGTACGTGCCCTCAATTCTTTTTAGTTGAAGGAGTATTAACACTATTCAACGGTAATCGAGGTTTTTTGTTCATTCTATTTCAAGAGTAATCCTCGGAAAAATGTTGAATTCGTCCTTCACCTCAAGAGAATCATGTAGGTAGACGCCAAATAAAACGTTAGGTATCCTTGATTTTCATATTGCCCTCAAATAGAACTCGTGATAATTTGAAGACAGTATTCTACAACTACTAAAACGAATGCGATCTCATAACTGGCTCAATAACTTCTCCCTCTCTTTCCTATGACGAAATCAACAGAACTTTATTTTTTCTCATTATTAATAGTTTGTGGTTCTTTTTATTTACTGTTTCAACATCAAAATACTGTTTCATTTATATCACGTTAGGTAACGAAGTTGGAAACTCAGATGTGTAGATGCATCTCAGATGTATTAAGAGTTACATACTTACTTGTTTGCTGAAATACATAATGTTGTTACGAGCAGAATGAATCTAAATGCAAGAATCGTCAAAATGCTTGCAAACGTTCGTATAAAGGGAAAAATTGTCAAGTGTCAAGGGAGGTTATAGAAGGTTACCTTGATTCATGTTTCTATATTCATAGAATATTTTTTGGGGTGGGAAGGTTTAGTAACGGTGAAAACGAACTAAAACCAGCGACAAAATTGTGGAAACCCACTTCAATTAAGAAAAATGGAAGTTTATTTAAAAAAAAAGGTATATTTTTACAAAATAGGTGCAGAGTTACAATGTTGGATCGATTTTGACAGCTAGGTTATCATCAGTAGCAAACGATAACTGAGCAAGCAATATAAAGGACTCAACAAATATAGCAGTTGAAAGGGAGCTTGAATCCCATTGGTCTGTATCGTCGGATGATACAGCCAATCAGGTGCAAGCAAAGTGGAAGGAGGAGGACTCTAGCTAGTCAGTCAAAGTAAAGGGGTTACTCGAACTGATTTTAACATTGTGAAAGAGTGAAAAGTGGGTTTTAAAATTGAAAATTTTCTAAATGCGATACAAGGTTTTGTTGAAGAAATCAATGTTCAGAATAAAAGTGGTATTAATAGTCTGAAATGTAGCCATGAGTATTGTAGCCAACTGGTAGGAAATTCAGGGAAAGAATAAACGAACATGAAGAAGTATTTCTGCGACAATAAGGGTAAATCCACTTTGAATAATCATCTTGGCTTGATAGGTAGACAGTTTTATAGAATTTCTTCTTTCATGTAGAATTTAGGTGCTTGAAAAATTCGAAATTATCAAAACGGTCCATTTCTCTAACTCTCAGAATTACTTCCCTTTACTTTGTTTGATCAGCAACTACAATCCTCCTTTCACTTTTCACTTGATGGCTGTATAAGGTAATAAGAAAATCACTTATAATTAACTATGGTAGCACATGAGATGATGAAAAGCCCTGGTAGACACTAGCCTTTGTAGAAACTATACAAAACTTTGCAATTTCGTGCACAAAAGTCTTATGTAATCCTTGAGGTACTGAAATGTTTCCATTGTTTTTATTGAAATGGAATCTGGACTGGGTGTCAGCTGAGGGATGGTTGTTGCAGTGATTTTTTTTTTTCTTGTCCAAACTCGCCAAATTGTCCACATTTTGTTTGGAAAGGAGGCCTAAACCGTTAGGTAAACTTTGTTACTTCAAACTGAGTTCAAACGAGATTCGGGTGGGTGAAAGACGCCTGGTGCCTTTCATGGTTTAACTCTCGAAATTGATTTTAACTGAGTTTGGCTAAACCCTTGCTTGACTAGTTAGTTTCTGCCGGTAAATCTAAAAATGTAAAACCCTTGAACATTACTCATTCTTTACCCTGAAACATTTCTTTAGGAGTCAGTTGGTGCGTTCGTTGCATTAATTAGGTAGGTATATTCATTCAGTTGTTGCTCTAAAGGAAATGGCCGTATGTGCCTCCTGGATTGGCCCGTTTCCAATGACCTCCCTGCGCCATAAACATCTCACCTCTCCTTGCCCTCCTAATTTCTTTGTTTCAAATTTTATTTATTTATTCATTTATTTTTTAAACAAACAAAACAAAAACTTGACGTGTTCTATTCTTGGCTGAGTGGGATTGACAGTTAGTATTGATTGGGTTAGGTGTAGGAGTACCGAGTCATGAAGCCCATAACATTAGCGTTTCGAACCCGTTTGATGACCATCCTGCATCGCCAAGGGGCCCTCGACCAGGTAAAAAACCAAGCATGCTAAACTACCTCAAATCTATCTACAATGTAAAGGAAACAAACCTTTCACCATCCTCATAATCCCATCCCTCAGGTTTCTGTCTTCCCACATTTCCCTTATAATTTTGTTATTTTTCTTTACATTTCGTTTATAACATTTTACGTATCTCAGTTTTTTCTTTATTCAGCATGAATCTGTGTCACTTACCTACTCCTCAATCGTTTTAATTTTTGGTTAAGGATACCTAGTGTTGGTTTTTTAATTTGCACTTAAACTGTTTTTAAAATTTATTGTGTGTGTGTTACGGTTGAACCATTATTCTTCTTGTGCAACTCGTGGTAGAACCTCTTGACACTCATATTTCTCAGACGCAAACGTAGCTGTTAATTGAACAAGCTGCTATCTAACTTCTAGTGTGAATGTTGAGATCATAAAGGCGTAAATCGTACACGATATTAATTGTAATGTTATAGCACTGAAGAGGAATTTTTTGCTGACGCGTAAATGTTCCATTTATTTTTACATGATATTACATGTGTTTGTCCCAGACATTTCTAATTTCAATTTCAATACGGCCTTCCAAACGAATATTTGGAGCCACAATAAGTTATAGAAACGTTGGTGAAGTCGTTAAGAAGATTATCCACAAATTCATCGGATATAGGTGTACTTAAGCAAAGGAAGATAAAAATAGCAAATGAGATAGTTCAATAAATTTAGGCTCCACCAAATAAAATATGTAGGGGCCTCAGTATTCTCTTATGAGGATCATAGTTTTCTTGAGCGGCTCAATTATTCTTTATAATGAATTTAAGATGAATGGGCTGGGCTTCAATAGTCAAATTCGACATCCGTAGCAGTAGAGAAGTGTGATATGGAGTGAGCCGATACTCCCAAACCTCGTGGTGGAACTGCTCCGTAACTGTTCCAAGCCACTCAAGATACCAATCTGACAGTGGTTGCTTGTTTCTGATAGGAACACTTGTTGTAGCTTGTTTCTCACTTTTATTTCTCCAAAGTGTTCTCTATTTGTAGAGATCATGATCCTATTTCGATTCGAGTTTGCAACCTTTCATGATTCTGTTCCTAACATCACAACTCCAGCTCTCAGTTCGAGTAACGTCATTTCGGATAATTCTTCCACTACGAAGTTCAACAACAAGAGAATGTAACGTCAAATTCGAAAGATTATAGGTTAGGTACGTATTGCTACTGTAGGCGGAGGGGAATGGAGAGGAGTGATGGAGGGTGGATGATTATAAAAAAGGGTGGGGTATGAGGGATGGGTACTCGCATCGTATCAATTACGATACCTCAAGACCTAGTGAGGAGTCTGTGGTAGAACCCTTCAGAGTGGAAACCTTGTCTGCAAGTGGAACAGGATTGTTAATTTGGAACCATACCATGAGAGGAACTGGAGCAGGTAGGAACAGTTGTTCCTGAGATATACTAGTTGTCGCCTAGCTATACCCTATATTATCCTACTAACCCTATACTAGGGTCGCCTGGAGCTCCACTCGAAACAATCCAGAACAGCCCGTTCAACCACCATGGTTGTTTGCAGGGTAGATGTACTCGGATGAGACGGTGACCGCCACACCTTTTGGTACAACTGCTATTACAGCAAATTTGGAACCTGATTCATATCATGTTTCATTGTCCATTTCATATTTAATTTCAAAATTACAGCAGATATATGAGGCATTGCGTAACCCCCTCAACTTATATTCTTGTAAAATTGTTACAATCATCGCTGATATTCCTTGGAGATTTCCAAAACTTTTTTTTTCTGTTGGCTCAGAAATATTACTCATCTAAAAACCTAAACAGCAACAAAAACATAAAAAAATAATAATAATAAAAAAATAAAAACTGGTTGATGTCAGTATTTGTTTTGGCAGTTGTTAGATAACTTCAACTGAGCCTACGGCCCTCTGTCTTGTGCCTCCAGTAGTGTTGACTAATTCGAATATTCTGAACTTCCATCAATTTGCTGACGATTGGCCATTGGGGATTAGTAAGACAAGCCCCCATGAGAACTGTAAAGATGATAAATCCTCAACATACTATTAGAATTCAATAAATAGAAGTCCAAGTTTATATAGTAAGCCGCTTAAATTAAAATAACTGACCTTAAGCTTCAATATCGGTTTTTTGACTACAGTTTATTTGTTTTTTGAATTGTTCACTTAATATTATCGATTCATTCTATATTCCCTCTGTCAAAATGAAGGACCAGTGTTGAACATTGTATTCCAACGCTAGACATGAAGTTTGATCTATCAATACTTCATAGAGGAAGTTAGATCTCTGGCTTGTCTACGCTCATAACTTATGGTTGCGTTTGCGTGTAATGATTTCTTTCTATAACGATATTGGTGACTTCTTTCGAAGGTGATGTTTGTGGATAATATATAATGTTCACACTTGAGTGCCTTGCCATTCACTTCATTTAGTGATTCGGCCTGTTTGTACTTTTATTCTCAGTTTTACTGAAAACGAACTTGAATTTTCAGACGTTGTGGCGTCAGTCCTTCATCAATCAAACATACAACATAAGTAACCAATTTGTAAAAACTAATCCTTAGTTGATAATTCGGTATCAGCACATGGTATAATTAGGTTTTGGAGGATTGTCCCACGTCATATAGTGATTATTAAATTAGTGTGGTTTTTTCAAATTTAGGAAATTGTTTTGGATACAGAAATGTTGAAGTAATAACAACTAGGATCGACTCATTCTAATAATTGACATTTTCAGTTAGGATGGAGATCTGTAATCTAGGGCATCCGTCTATACTTTGGCCAATCGTTCGTTATCTATGGATTTTTATCGTATTGTTCGAATACTTCATCAGTCTTGTCAAATAGTTCGACAGTGTCAATCTACTGACTGATAGAATAGAAAGTAGAGCAGAACGTTAATTAATGTGTTGTGGGCATAAATAGTTTGAGTGCTTGATTTTAGGACAATCATCTTGAAAAGGGGAATGGGAAGGCACAAAGAGAAACAGTAAGAACAACAAAATACTAACTTTATTCTGAACTTGATGTGATGGGTCTGAATCTGCCTACTGCAGTGGCTCTGCTATGTGGCAATCATCCAAACTACATCCCACCAGTACCTATTCCGATTTCCGATACTTGAGTTCAGTAATCTGCTGTTTCAAAACCGAAGTTATTCTGAAATCTGGAGGTAACAAATGGAGAAATTTCCTTCATCCGAGAAAGATTCAAATTGGAAAGATCCATAGTCTTTATGAGGATTTTTTAATTTTTGTATAGAGATCAAAAGATAGGTATAAGAAGGGGGGTTGTGTAGGGTTGGTGTGGGTATGATAGTACTGGAGCTGAGGCCAAATATGGGTGTTCATCGCTAAAGAAGATTTGAGATTACATTTTGAAAATTTAGACCAATCTGATTTGGAAAATCTTTGTCTGCAGTTTCAAAACACAGTTGCGGCCTCTGAAATGCAGCTAAAATTGCACATTTTCAAAATTTTCTCCAATTGAATTCTTAATACGTAACTATGTCTCTTATAGAAAATTAATTTCTATAAAAACCAAAGTTGTACACAGAAAGAAGCAATTTTATGCAATGAACAAATTGTTGTTTTATGCAATTTTATAGATTGTCTGCTAGAACAATGGTGTCACATTTAGGAGTAAATACCTCCTAAATGAAATTTGTGGCAGGCTTCATAATAGCACAGTCCTCAGCCTTTGTGGAACTTGTGACGGGTGTGGTTAAGAAAGAACCTAAATCATGTGTTCAACTGCTAGAGGGGAAGCTTGGGTAAACATGGCCAAGGCTATGACCAAATTAGAGATGTGGTTGCAGGTCTGGCAAGGTGGAGGAACCAGGATTCGTTGCTGATAAAAGGGGTCATGAAGTTTGGAAAAAATACCAGGACTATGATCTCCTTGTTGTAAACGCAGACGCCTTTTCTTATTCCGCTTGTGACTCGATATCTGTAGTGAAGAGGTTGCTTGTGCAATGCATTGAAAGTATGATGCCACAGCAGGACTACATGGATCCTTCGCTCCGCTCATCCTATCATGTAATGGTGGTTTCTACAGAGAGTTCTACCTCTTTGGGAAGTGGCTAGTGGACAAATTAGCTTACAAATGAGACAAGCCTCGTAGTTCTCCAACCCACGAGCAGTCTCTTTGCGATTGCGTGAACAATAAGGTGAAGTGGTAGTGGACCTCCAAATTTAACGTGAGGAGGAGGCGTCAGGTTGAGTCAGTCATGATGGAAGGCAAGGTGAAGGAACCAGGACTTATTGCTGATATCAAGGTTCATGAACTTTGGAAAAGGGAGAGGGTGTCTTACTATGATCTCCGCCTTGTAAACAGTAATGCATCTTCCTATTCCGCTCGTGAATGGATGGCTGTTGCTGAAAAGGCTGTCTGTGCAAGCAATCGAAAATTTGATGCACCAGCAGACCCCCATGGATCCTTCGCTCTGCTCATCCTATCCTGTGATGGTGTTTTCCTTAGTGTTCCACGTCTTTGGGAAGTGGCTTGGAAATGAGACACGCATCACAATTTGCCATCCAATATTACGAATTAGGTTCGGTTTGTTTGAATCTCTAGGAAATGGATTTTGATGTGAACTAGACGAAAATCTGCTTAAACATTGCACGGTGATGTGCGTCGTGGCATAGAGATTTTAATGGTATAATTATGTTTTTGGGTCAGTGTGTCAATGAACAGGTTGGGTTCCTGAAAAGTCTTGTACAGAAAGAACTTATAATTTTGCTTTTAATCTTTTGGTATCCATTCATGGCACACTAACTGTACCCCAATTAACTAATTTTTTATATTTTTTATTAATTTAATTTGTACCTCACTTTCTTTTTTATTTCATTTCTACTCTTATTTAGCTCCCACTACTTCTTCAACCTTCTGTTCCTTTAAGATGCAGGAGCTTTCAAGACTAATAATTGAGGGTTGCTGAATAGCTTGGGTTATACCTTCTTGTTTTGGGGTCCGGAATTGGTTTTTATAGTGAATATCCGTGGAAAATTATTATATTGTTTGTGGGGATAGTATTTTTTTTTCTTTCGATTCATTCATTATCAAAATATTCGGGTTGTATTAATTTAAGTCAATCATACAACGATCATATTATGATTCTTGAAAAAATGAGACTTGTGTACCTTGTTCGTTAAGATAGTGATTTCAATCCTCGAACATTTTCCACAATTTTAGTTTTACTTGTTTTGGGGACCTTTCACGAAATCACAATCCTAATTTTAATCCTTTGATTACTACTCCAAATTCCACTATTCAAGTTTCATTCTTACATTTTTTCTTTATTAGAGTTTTCACCTTATTCGTCTACCATGCTTTTCAAATTTGGTTTCATAGGTAGTTTTGGATTTTCAACATACCAACACCTTTGTCCGTTACGTTATCTCTTAGTCAGGGGGCTACCAGCCATTATTTATTTATTTTTCCTCGTCATGATAATTTACAAATTTCAATTGATCATTTAAAAGTTATCATAGCACCTCACGTTTAAAGCTTCCTTATGGTAGGAAATCGAAAAGTCAACCTGTCCCCAATGAAGCTTTAATTTAACTTCGGTGGACTACCCTTTTCGACAGTGCCTTCTCATTAGTAACAAATTAGAGCCGTCAGCTAAGTGTCAAGCTTAAATTTATACATTTTACCTTCATGAAAGTTTAACATCACATAGTTTTTACACAGTAGAGTAATCAGATGTGGAAACAACTTATTTTATTCTAAAATAATTCTAGTCTGCTAAGGAGAACCAATGCAGAACTGGGAATGTAACTATAAACTATAGGCACTACAGTTTGTTTTATATCGGTCTGAATACCAATTAACTTACCTCCCTATATGCCTATTATGTTATATAGCTTTCTCTATTTCATTATTTAATAGCTTAGAGTGTAGCATTAACCTTTCGATTTCCTTCGACTTCATTTTTGTGTTATGTTTAAAAATGTTGATGTTTTGCCTTTAGTTTAAGTATCTGTTTCGTATTTCCTACAAATAATATGTTAACAGGGATGCCTCCAAGCGGGAGCTATCAGGGACAACCCAGCGGTGCATATAACCAGCCCTATGGCGAGCAGTATGGGCAGCAGTATCCAGGAAATTATCCTCCGAACCGAGCCATGTATCCTCCATACGGTGGTCCCGAACCTGACAGGTAAGCGTTTTAGTTTACTCTACTGAAATGAGAGTAGAATACGGAAGATACGTAAGAGAATGCCTTGAAGTTGTTTTGGCTAATTCCAGTGTGCAAATGAAATTAGTGCAGTTAATCGTAACAATCAGTCATACGTTCTTCAGTAGTTTCTCTTGATTGGGGTTCCTATTGACAATCATACCAGTTTTATCAGTGAAGAGTTAAGAATAAGAACATGGTTTTCCTAATGCACATGCACAGGCTGGTGCCAACCACCAAGCTCCCACCTGCCCGATTCAGCTCGCTGCTAATCCCATCTGTGGTCTCCTCTAACTTGACTTAAATTTGCTCAAATCCATACCTAACGACGCATTCTATTGACATAAGGATAGTAAAGCCACTGTTTCAAAATTCCGGTCTACAAACCATTGTTTGTGATTTAAGAGACCTCGGAAGTTGAGGATTCGGTTTGTAGGGCGCTTATAATTGGGTAGAATCAGCTCTTTATCGCAACCGATATAGTTGTCATTGGGAAAGAACTTGAAGACTAGAAACTCTCAAGATTGCTCATCTCTACACCGTGAGGGGGAAATTGTTCTATAGGGTTTTAAGAATTACTTATTCTTGAAACTTTTGATACATGATGTTCATACTCGTTTCAATTGTCCAAAGTTGATTGGTTTCACCTGGCCCATTCCATAGCAGCAAGATATTCGCGCTCGATAAACATTGAATATTAAATTCGGAACTATCCCAGAGACTAATATTAGATCATTGATTTTTTTCAGTCGAGTATTTAACCAAGGTGGCAGTGGTGGTAGTAGCAGTAGTGGAGGACCACCTTGCCCTCCGAGTGTTGGCTCAGGAAGTTCATCTGGTCCAGTACCTCCTAATGCCCCACAGGACTACAATAGGTACAGCGGTAGTACAAGTGGTCCTGGTGTAGGTGGTCCACCTGGGCCCAGTTCTGGGCCTGGCGGATACTCTGGACCCTCAGGCCCAAGGGGTTACCCACCACAGGGACCACCTCCTGGAAGCCCAAGTCCAAGTGGAACACCACCAAGTCAAGCGCAGCCTCAACAGGGGGTTCCGCAGGGAACAACACCACCTACTGCACCGCCTCAGCAGTCACCGTACCAACCGTCTGGGCCACCTCCACCTCAACAAGACTACTACAATAGGCAGGATGGTTACCCTGCAGGGCCTGGAACTGGCTACCCCCCTGGACCCCCAGGAGCTCCAAATAAAAACATGCCACCCCCTGTTGCTGCGCCAAGAAGACATCCTGACTTTGCAAAAGATGGTCAGCAAGCTCCTTACCCAGGCTTCAACCAGCAACGACCTAATATGTATCCTGGTATGTACTTTTCCAGATTCTCTGAATACCAATGCAGAAAGCAATTTTTGTGATGGAATAGCAATATAACTCTGGTTGATTCATGAGATTTTTTGCTGTCCATAGTAGACTAGAAAACCTCGCCTACTGATTTATGTGTACTGTCACTGCTCCAACAATCATGATTCTGAAATTCTATTTCACAGGTTGGTCTAACAACAGTACCCCTGGATACAGAGGACAGTTTCCTCCAAGTGGGACACCTGGTGGACCTCAACAATGGGTTCAAGGTCCAGCACGCCCAGGAGCACCACCCAATCATCAACCACCTAACAACGCCCAATGGGGCCCTCAACCTCCCTTCCCTCCCAATCAGGTGAGTTAGTCTGCAGTTACAAATTATCCAGGTTCTTACTCTATTTTCAGAAGCCTTTTCAGGAAAATGAATCATGTTGGATTGCCTACACTGTTGAGAACATTGCTGAAGCATCTGACGCGTACGTGCACTTCCAACATTGTTATCTTCTTTGGTTGATACCCTGCCAAAGATTAATATGAATGCAATAGTGATGTGGATGTTGTTTACCCGATTTAGTACTTCAATGCTAACTTGAGTTTATTCCCCTTCATACAACCCAGTATCACTCTGGAAGCTTGGTGAGGAATGGTAACTTACTTATAAATCCATTAGGGTAAGGAGTAAGAATTGTGTTTGATTGTGTGCACTTCCAACATTGGTATCTTCTTTGGTTGATACTCTACTAAAGATTAATAGAAGTGCAATAGTGATGTGAAGGTTGTTTGCTCGATTTAGTCCTTCAATGCTAACTTGAGTTTATTCCCCTTCATACAACCCATTATCACTCTGGAAGCCTGGTGAGGAATGGTGACTTACTTATAAATCGATTGGGGTAAGGAGTAAGGATTATGTTTGATTGTGTGCACTTCCAACATTGTTATCTTCTTTGGTTGATACTCTCCTAAAGATTAATAGAAGTGCAATAGTGATGTGAAGGTTGTTTGCTCGATTTAGTCCTTCAATACTAACTTGAGTTTATTCCCCTTCATACAACTCAGTATCTCTCTGGTAGTTCTTAACCATTAGGGATCTATTCAGGAGTAAGGAACTTGTTGGATCGTCAAATTTGTTGGAAGCATAACTAAAGCATCTAAAATGTATGCACTTTCAACATTGTTATCTTCTTTGCAATCTTATATTGCCAGAGGTTAGTGGAAATGCAATAGTAACGTGGATGTTGTTTGCTTGATTTAGTCTTTCAATGCTAACTTGAGTTTATTCCCCTCCAAACATCACATTATTACTCTTCAAGCATTGTGAAAAAAGCCTTGATTACTCTATTAAACTGTTAGTGGCGTATTCAGGAATAAAGTATATATAAAATATAATATATAAAAGTATATATAAAATATAATATATAAAAGTATATATAATAAAATATATATAAAAGTATATATAAAAATATAAAATCATGTTGGATGTTCGTAACGTGAGTAAAGCATCAGAAATGTGTGCAATTCTAACATTGTTATCTTCTTTGGTTGATATCCTGCCAAAGATTAGTAGAGAAGTGCAATACAAAAATGTGGAGGTTGCTCGATTTAGTCATGCTAACTTGAGTTAATCCTTCATACAACCAAGTATCACTCTGGAAGCTTGGTGAAGAATGAAGACTTACTTTATAGATCCTTTAGGGTCTATTCTGGAGTAAAGATTATGTTTGAATGTGTGCACTACCAACATTATCTTCTTTTGTTAATACTCTACTAAAGATTAATCGAAGTGCAATAGTGATGTGAAGGTTGTTTGCTCGATTAAGTCCTTCAATGCTAACTTGAGTTGATTCCCCTTCATACAACCCAGTATCACTCTGGAAGCTTGGTGAAGAATGTTGACTTACTTATACATCCATTGGGGTAAGGAGTAAGGATTATGTTTGATTGTGTGCACTTCCAACATTATCTTCTTTGGTTAATAAGATTAAATAAGACTAAAGATTAAAAGAAGTGCAATAGTGATGTGAAGGTTGTTTGCTCGATTTAGTCCTTCAATGCTAACTTGAGTTTATTCCCCTTCATACAACCCAGTATCTCTCTGGTAGCTCTTAACCATTAAGGATCTATTCAGGAGTAAGGATCATGTTGGATCGTCAAATTTGTTGGAAGCGTAACTAAAGCATCTGAAATGTATGCACTTTCAACATTGTTATCTTCTTGCTATCTTATATTGCCAGAGGTTAGTGGAAATGCAATAGTAACGTGGATGTTTTTTGCTCGATTTAGTCTTTCAAAGCCATCTTTAGTTTATTCCCCTCCGAACAGCACATTTGTCATGGGCCATACCAACTAATTGGTATGGCCCATGACACATCACTCTTCAAGCTTTGTGACAAAAGCCTTGATGACTCTATCAAACTATTAGTGATGTATTCAGAAATAATGGTCATTATTATTATTATTATTATTTTATTTTTATTTTTTTTAAGGATGTTGTTTTTGGGTAACAATAGCATAAAACGCATAAAGCTTTATAAAACCTTTGAGTTTAGGATTGTTTTTTCAACGTGAGTGAAACGTGATGTGTTTATCTTCTTTGGTTGATATCCTGCCAAAGATTAGTAGAAAAGTGCAATAGTAATGTGGAGGTTGTTTGCTCAATTTAGTCCTTCAATGCTAACTTGAGTTATTCCCCTTAAAACATTATCACTTTGGAAGCTTGGTGAAAATTTGATTGACTTACTTTATAAAACCATTAGGTTTTATACATAGACCCTTTTTAGGGATGTGTGAAAGTTACATGATGTAACTGTACTGAACAAATTGATGCTGTTTTGTTCCAGCCTCAACCTAGTTGGATTGGCGGTACAACTGGAGTTGGTCAAAGCTCTCCGTTACGACCACCAATTGGAGCCCCTCGTCCACCCTTCAGACCTGATACCAAACCTCCCTATGCTGCCCATGCTGGCATGGCACCTCATCCTGGACTCAAGGTGATTATATTAATCAAGTGTACCAGTTGATTAAATATTTCTTGCTTACATAATGGGCATTCCTGTCTAGATAGTACTGCCAAATAGTTTATTTTGGAAAGAATATATACAACAGCGCAAGTCTGTATTTTTCATTCATATTGTATATCTGTTCTTTGTTTGACGGCATTATAAAGTTTTAATAATTAAAATATTTAGTAGTCTTTAATTTGGATTTTTTTGTTCTATATTTGATTTTAGGGCCCAGGGATGCCCCCATATGGTCAGCCAGGAAGCAATAGCCAAGTTAAGAGAGAGCTAGTTTTTCCTGTAGACAGCGTTGAAGCAACCACTCCAGTTCTATACAAAAGGAGACGATTGAACAAAGCTGACGTTGCACCAATCGATGCCTGGAGGATAATGATGGCTCTTAAATCAGGGCTTCTTGCAGAGACCTGTTGGGCGCTAGATGTGTTGAACATACTTCTGTTTGATGACACTACTGTAGCCTACTTCGGCCTCCTTCATCTTCCTGGTCTAATGGACATCCTCTTGGAGCATATGCGAAAGGCGTTAACTGACGTATTGGAGCCAGCACCGACCATTTCTCCTTTCAACGAGGAAGTGAAAGAAGTGACCCCAGGAGACCTGGGAGCCGTTAGTGAAGTTCCTGATGCGAGTGACAGAGTAACCCTAATGAAAGCTGGTGATTTCACCACTAAAACGCGGAAAGGTTATTCAGTGACCTTATCTGCTGATAGTGATGAAGATATTTTTGTTATGAGTGGTAAGAGGGCTTGGGACGCAGAAGATATAGTGGATGATGCCATAGAACCAGACTCTTCCAAGTATATTGTGAGTTGTTATAGGGCAGAATTTGGTAATATACCTTTTGTTAGGAAATTAGATAGTCCTGTAAAGAAAGCAGAGGCAGACATAAGAGAAGAGACTGAATCTACATCTAATGAAACGGTTCAAGAATCCCTTCCAGAAAAGAAAGATGAACGGAAGCCTAGTAAAAAGAAAACGAAATCTTTGAGTGATGTTCTTTCACGAATCAAAAAGGAACCTGTGGAGGAATCTCAGCCCGTTGAAGAGCCTTCACCAGAACCTGCACCACCTTCAACATCCCCAGCACCATCTGCGACTCCAGCCTTGTCACCTTTCCCTGCAGTTAAGGAAGAACCTCCCAGTACTGTGAAGTCAGAACCAGAAGAAACCAATGAGGACAGTGAAAACAGTGTAGAAAGGGAGTGTAAAATAGGAGTGTACAATATAAGGGACCCAGCAGGTACTTTGAAACGAAGGAGAATAGAAGACTATGAAGATGAGTGTTACACACGGGATGAAGCCAGTCTATACCTAGTCTCAGAGACTCAGGATTACGTTGCTAGGCGGTGTATATGCTTGTCGACCATATTGAGGAACTTGACTTTTGTTCCCGGAAATGAATTAGAGTTTTCGAAAAATGGGACGTTTTTAGGTTTAGTGGGTAAGCTTTTGTTACTTCATCATGAGCATCCACCAAGAATCCCAAAACAAAGAAAGTATGATAGGGATGAAGAACCAGACTTTGCAGACTGCTGTTCCAGTCTCCAGGGTGATGGTGAGTGGTGGTGGGAGTTCCTGCACCACCTAAGGGAAAATGCTCTGGTCAGCATCGCGAACATTGCTGGTCACGTGGATCTCGGCCTTTACCCTGAGGACATCTCCAGACCTATCCTAGACGGCTTACTCCATTGGGCAGTCTGTCCTGCGGCACAAGGGCAAGACCCGTTCCCTACAGTTTCTCCTTCAAGCTCTCTCTCACCGCAAAGGTTGGCTCTAGAAGCCCTCTGTAAGCTGTGCGTTACCGATTCCAACGTAGACTTAGTCATTGCCACGCCTCCTTACTGCCGGCTGGAAAGGCTTGCAGCTGTCCTCACGAGGTTACTCTGTAGAAGTGAAGAACAGGTATGTAGTCCATCATCTTACCACCATTTTAACATTACCATTTACATTTTTCTTTATACAGTAATTGGTAGATCTAATGGGTAAACTAGGTGATTAAGGAAAGTAAAGGAAATTATTATAAGTGTTCAACGTATAATTGATAATAAAAGTTTCGTGGAAATGTGGTCATCATTATTACCTACTATTTTATTAACTATCAGTAATATCTCACGTGCCCATAATGAGTAAATTACTAAGTTAGTATTCAGAAAAGTTTATTAGAAACACAATTCTTGTGATGAATTTAGTAGGCATGATTTTAAAAGTGTCATTAATGATGATTAGTTGATAATTTCTACTAACCATTGATTTTGTCTTAGAGATAATTCTGACTTGTATAGGCTGCACACTGTAACCTTCCAGTTTCTCTCCAGATCTTACAGCAATAGTTCATGGAGGTCGACTAGGGTTTTTTACTTCTCCTCTTCTACCTCTTTCTGGGTATCTAATGCCTCTTGTACACACTCACCTTGGTGGTGACCCGAGGCGAGGAACTGCGAGGTCAGTGGACAAGTGCATTAAGTACATGCTCACAACTTGCTTCTGTAAGCTGGGCGATGCGAGCGTTGCAACAGGTAGAGTGAGTAACTAGGTACCTACTGTACCGTAAATGCTACAGTACCTACTGCTACACAATACTACTGCAGTACCTACAACATACATTCCGTAAATGTCTTCTAAAAGTAGACATGAGGAAATCCATTTTCTTTTTCAACTCCAGAATAGGCTGCTGCATCAAAGCACTCAATAGAACCCATGCATCGTTTACCTTTGTTTTGTCATGTGACCCCTTTTCACTTAGGTACCATATGACAGATATCACTTGGTAGTAGACCAAAAGTTGGAGGACAGCCTTGTTTACAATCTATTTTGGCTATGGTAAATCACATAAATGAGAGGATGCTGAAGGGGCGGCCATGAGGTGGAACAAGCGTGTACGAGGGGTGAATCGGCCCACCATCTCTCTGGCCCAGTGTCACCATGAGTCCTTTGACTTGTGCGGAGTTGGGGTGAACCTAGTGGAAGCAACCTGAGTCCACACAGGCTCGCTCTCATCTAAACTTGGGGGAGGGGGGGTTGTCTTCTCAGCAAGCGTTTACTGGGGGCATTAGATTAGACTGTGTTAGCAAGGGGAGGCAACAAGGGGGGACTGATGTTGGGTGGGGTGAGGGTCCTGACACGAATTGGAGTGGGGGGTGAGCGAGGGGAGGCAACCTAAGCCCACACGACTGATGTCTGTATACGCTCCCTCCCCCTCCTCTGAGCTTGTTCTGGGAGCATAATACTAGACTGTGTTAACAAGAAAGTGGGAAGGGTGTGAGGGAATGGGGGACTGATGTTGGGTGGGGGAAGTGTCCCATTATGTTCTTCTCAGAAAATCCGGTAAGGTTACAGTGAGGAACCTACACCGATTTCTCTCAGATCTTACAATTCAATTAATAATATTATGTATACAATTTGTTTCAGGTGCTAAGGGAATTCGCTGTCAACCTCCTTTACTACCTTGGTGCTGCCGACAGTGGCATGGCCCGAACGATTGCTATGCAGAACCCCTGTGTCTCCCAGCTTGTGGGCTTCATCGAGCAGGCGGAGCAAAGTGCACTTGGCGTTGCCAACCAGCATGGGCTCAGCGCTCTCCGTGACAACCCAGACTGCATGGGCACGAGTCTCGACATGCTCCGAAGAGCCGCTCGCACCCTCCTTCATCTCGCTGGCCACCCGGACAACTGGCCTCTGTTCCTCCAACAAGAACAACGGTTGTTGACACTTGTCATGTCACAGATCCTCGATCAGCAAGTCGCTTCCATCATCGCGATGGTCCTATTTCAAGTTTCGAGAGCTTCTTCTGTTACGTAGTCCTTTGTACAGTACCGTTTTTTCTGTGTGTTAGTTGTACAGAGTAAGCCCGCGATATCACACCGTCAAAGTGTAAAATTAGAACTGATCGACTGGCAAGAGTGTGATATTAAAGAAAGTGAAATTATACGATTACTAATTACGAGATACTTAATAGATATGACACTTGTGATTTTAGGTCTTGTGGATATATATACAGTTTTAATTAGGTAATATTTAATTACTTTGGAAATAATGTTATATAATATATATAAATATATATATAAAGACAATATGAAATAATTCCATCGATGACGTGGTTTGTCCCAATCAAGGTGGTTATTACCGTCTGGTACGTGTATTTATTTAGCTGCTATATATATTGTACACCACGTGTCAAAAGTGTATGGACTAGTTTAACTAAAAGATAAAACAAAACGGGATGACTTATTTCGAATGTTCTTAGAGATATTGATTCATTTAATACTCTTCTGTTCCATAATTTTTTTCCTCAATATTTATTCTGTATAAATTTCGAATTTTATTTTTGCAAATAGGGTGGTTTTAAGTTCTCCTCATGATGACCATACATAGTGCGTTAAAATCAATTGGTATTGTGCAAATGCTTTATATATATATATATAAATGTCTGAATTTAATAATGAATATATACTTGTAAATAAGATGATTTAAAAAATATCCACAATGTGTTATAATGACTTATTTTTTAAACTAAAAACTGAACTAGATGTAGAATTTATAATAAATTGATTTTTAAAGTTGTCTCAGGGTTTATGCAGTTAGAAGTTCGCCATTCTTTTTCTTTTCGTTTTTATTTCCTTTTTTGCTCGTTAGGTTTGAGACAAAACAAAAATTACAAAAATAAGAAAAAAACAAAAAAAAATCTGATGCATTAAAGCTTGACTTATATAGGAAAAATTGGTGGCCAACTATGGTAGATTAAAATGAAAAATGTCTATTTGTTGACTGTGGAATCCAAAATGTATAGCTGTTTAAAAGAGAAAAAATATATTGTAGGTATTATCTTCGAAATATTTTAATTAAATTTTCTTAAGTTATCTCCAGACTAGTTTACCGCTGACTTTTAATCACGACCTGCTACACCAGTGAGGTTACGATATCAATAAAATGTACATATTATTCATTATAATATATAGGTATTTAAAGAATACACATTTACAATTTAGTGCCTGATGATGGATTTGTACACCTGATTTGTTATCACAGTGAAATGTATACATTGATATATTGCATCATAATGTTTGTACATCTCTCAAAGAGACTAGGCAGGATAGAGAATCAATAGATATTGCCAAAAAATAAATGGAGGCATTTTTTTGTAATAACCTTTTTAATGAATGATTTTTAGGTAATAACAATTTAGTTTAAAAGTACGCGATGAGCTAATTTAATTCAAACATTCTACAATATTCAAGCAGGCGTCGTTTGTATGCGTAATCCGTGCATATCTTTGATTTCTTCTTTTAAAGCCTGGAACATTTCAAATCGTCAGTATTAAGATCAGTAGAAAAAATAATAATAATAAAAGCTGGCTTAGATAGCATAATGTGGAGTCAGTTGAAGGCATACAGCCAAAACCTTCGTAAATGAACCAAAACTTACCTCGGTTACTAGTCTGTGTTGTTTCACTATACTTAGTCCTTTGAATTGAGGGGCTTCCACGTAAATTTCATACATTGCGCCGCAACCGCCTGAAATAAAATGTTTACTAAATTATGGATAGATTCAGAATCGGCAGATTATAAAGATAGTAAAGAAGGCCAATCATAATGGTATGCCTTTCAAATTGATTAGTTTTGGACGTTCGCCGTTTTGGAACATTCATTCCTAAGGAAGTTCCACATTTTATTATTTATTATTGATAAATAAACGAACTTGAGTAGTAGGTACATAAATAATTATATCGCGAGTGTGGTATAATCGAAACTCTTAATGATGCACTTTTTACACTTGACTATGTTATTTATTTATTCATTATTTTTATGTATTTAATTATTTAAGCCGCATCTAAACCAAAGGGTCACAGCGGTTTAGTGTTAAAGGGGACACTAAGTGGCACGATTTTAAGGAGAGCCACGTTTGTCCTCCGTCAATAAACTGAGTGTCATCATGGACTTTACTGACAGATCAGGGGAGAGAAAAACGAGGGGTACACTGATGACCTCTTTAACCCCTACAGAGGGTAAAAAAAACCCAAAAATAAAATGATTCAACTATGATACTACATGAAAATATCAAATGATGAATAGGCTTGTAACTGAATACATGTTACTGATTGACCACTATCCAGTCAGTTCCTCCTTTGAGGTTGGGCACGAAAGGGCCTACTGGGTACAGATCGGCCGTTCTAGCAAGTCCCATGCCATCGATGGAAGGGAGGGTGTTGCATCTGTCCTTTCTGAGAACATCGGCCACCTCCCCAAAGTGAAGTGTTGGGATCGGCGGCACAGCGATAGCACTGGGGGCAATCGATGTTTTATGTATGACTAGTAGTCATCTCCATGGGATCAGCTACATCGGCCAATCTGTCCTGCCATTCCTGTAAGACACCACGCAGACCTGCCATTGATGCCGGCTAAGTTGAATGTAGGAGATTTGACTTTCAATGTGTATAGGCAACATCTCAATGGAGTACCAATGACGCACAACATACCAACAACTCGCACAACACCATCGACACACCAATGACCCCTCGCAAAAGCATCAACATACCATCATTACCCTTATGGATTGGCACCGCATAAAAGTTATGGTTGAACCCCATGTTGCGGCTTGGTGTAACAATACACGTAGGCTTTGTATGGTACTTGCATAATCGCCTCGATGGTACTTAGCGAATCGCTATAGAACACATAAATTCCCAACTCCCAAAAACTTGCAGTGTCGACGATGACTTCGTAATTAATTTGAACGTAGCAACAGCTGGAGAAATATTTTGAATCATTGAAGTGGTTAAACAACTTTTAAGCAATGATTAGGTTTTGATCAATACATAAGTACTATAGCTAAATAGTCTCCAGAAAATAGTTCCTCAGCTACTTCACTATGTACTAAGATAAGGAAAGTATTGTGTTCACTTTTTAAAACATGTTTTCTCAAAATCTAAACTTTTTACGTTTTACAAACAACTTGACCAATTTCTTGGAGTAGGGGTTGACAAGTAATATCGGATCAGTGATAGATTCGTCTTTACATCCTCAAGGCTTCTCGTAGCACCAATTAGTTCCACTATTTTCAACTTAATTTGAAGAAATGTTGACGACATCCGTGCAAACCTGAAATTCTTGCCAAATGCAAAGTTTCCAATATTTTCATTAGATTTCGAAGAAATTATCCGTGAACGAGGCTATCATTATTTTGGTAGGATCATCAATTTTGAGATCCCCATGAATTTCATCACGTTCGGATCAATCAAAAATACTAACAACGATAATAAAATAACTAATGGATATCGCAAACTTGAAATACTAGGGAACGCACAATTTTCTCCAAATTTTATCAGATTTTGGTGACATTAGGGATTTACCTTGGTTTGGACCTAGAGAGTCCTAGTAAGAAATTAATACTTTGCAGGTACATAACAGCCTCGCTACAAGTACAAACAAAATCTTCAAAACGTGAAATCGTTTCGACCGATTGATACGATTTTGCTCCGATTCTGAAGGTGCTTTTCTCATATTTGCTTGAATAGTCTTCTGTAAATTCTATTAGGGTCGGGTCAACAATAGCTTCTGCTCATGCGCACATATGAAATCTATCACACGAGCATAACTTTCAGTATTTTAATCAATATTTAGATGCGACTTTCAAGGATTGCATTTATTTACTCACTGCATACTGATGGAGGAACAAGATATAAAGTAGAGTTGAGGTGGTTATAACATTTATTCGGGGGAATAAATTCTCGTACGTGGTCAGGGAGGTTTGATCGAATGGCCAAAGCTTCTCACTGAGGAAAAAGGTCTGAGTTGAAAACCTACAAAGGTCTCTATAAAATTTTATAACCACACCTCGTTACTACAAGATGCATAGGTGTTTTTGTGTACACTGGGGCAATATGGAATAATACTAGAATTGGTTCAGCTTATTTAATGCTGTATATGCATAGCCCCCATACATAGTTATTAAGAGTTATGCTGAAAACACGAGGAAGCTAATGAGCAACAACCCTCGCAAAATCTTTTCTGAAACTGAGCCCAAAAGCTAAATTGGATCCCGTAATGCAAATACTTTGGTGAGCGACAAAATTTAATAGGTATAGTTCGAGTCAGTTTGTCAAGATATTCAATTCTAGAGTAGTTTTGTTCAGTTATGTTTAATTAGATAGTAAAAATCGTAGTAAAATGAAGTAAAATTTGAATCAAGTTCGTGATGAGACTCGTCTATTTTAATTTCGCAAAAATCTGACAAGTATTAATATACATTTCATTTGGCAAACAGGTACCTAGTTTTCATTTCAAATATATAGTTTTGTAGTACCAGGTAAGTGTAAAATCGAGTACTACAAACAGCGTCACTGGTAAAAACGGCCAATCCAGGTGGACATTTGGGAAACATTTCATGTCAACGGATCGACCAGTAGACTTTATCCTGTCATCAGAGATAGTTGACAATATAGAAATGACATTGTGAATGCGATTTGACTCCACTTGTTCAATCACGGCCGTCACTTTAAGGAAGGAGGTGGTCCACATTTTTAATCAAGTCAACACTGCGATTAGTTTTGTTCTGTTGGTTCTTGGAGTGAATTGTGTTGATACTTATCTTTTGGATGACCTTATTGAAGGTAAGTATAACATATTAACAAGTACGACGAATGAAAGGCACACTAGATATAATGAATACAATTGAATGATTGAGAAGAAAATTCAGGACCGAAATCGATTTTTCAAATCTCGAACAGGTATACAGGACGTACACATTAAGGTCGCACCACTGGTCAGGGTTCAATTCTACAACTAATTTTTGATCGAAAGTGTCTCTTAGCAATTTTTTTTCACTCCGTTAAAAAACCGAGTTTTTTACATTTAACATTTTTTTCGTGTTTTCGACATTATGACACTAAAACGGCCATAACTCCCTTGATTTTGTAAGTAAAATCAAATCTAACGAGGCCGTTGGAAAGAGCGTTAACTTTCCTATCTTTCTGATGCCAAATCTAAAATTTTTGCTAGGATTGAACGGGGATAAATCAGACTAAAAAGTAAAATAGGCCAATTTTCGAAAATCTTTGGTCTTTTCAACGCTCATAGGTAATAGAAATTAGACACGTGGATTTTCGCAGATAAGCCTAAAAACTGCGCCAGAATCTCAGCTTTCGAACAGTACAGTCAATTTTACTTTTACTTGGCTAATTAGGGGAGAAAATTATATTTTAATGTCGAAAAACATGGGGTTTTCAATAAAATCGAGGGTTTTGTGAAAAATTACCCTTTACGAAAATACTAGTTTGGGGCCGGTTTCCACGTATTATTCAATGGTGAATCGAATGGTGACACTTGCAGATCTCTCTAACATAGTTATAAACGAGTTTTATAGTTTAACTAACTAGTGTTACCCTCAAAAACACATAAAATTGAGCATAACAAACAAACAAACTAAAAATTCGTCAGTTCGGTGACTCATTCACCGAAAGAATCTACATTAGGTACTGTTTCTCAGAAAGATTTTGAGGTCTTGATTTTTCAATATAATACCTATCCTTTGGGTTTTGATCATTATAGGGAATTTGCCAAAGTGGTTATGATTCTTAATCTTCTTCTTTCAAACTCATGTAAAAACGGGTTTGCAAAAAACAAAGTTGCTTTTTGGTGAAAATGAAGCCAGTGTGAAAATCAAACGATTTAAAAAACCCACGGAGCGCTAGGTATCGAAAATCACAGCTGCCGTTTCTCCTGGTCTCTAGGTGTAAGGGTAAGATTTGTTTATGTCTTAATCCCTTAGTGTTAACGAGATTGAAAAGTTCCCGTTTTCGTCTCAATACGCACCGTCAGGCTCGTGAGACACTTGACCATAACCAGAGAGTATTAGCTTTCATACTTTCCCTGTTTCCACTCTATTTTTAGGAAGAACGACAAATGACAAGTGGAATGATTAGCCAAGCATGATGACAACTTTAAATCTGTCAACACATATTTATTATTATAAATATTCAGACATTTGTTAGCCCTTCATGTACACATGTATGTCTAGGTTTTGACAATTGTTTAATGGCGCTAGAAAACTACATATAGTCCTTTACACTCCGAAAAACACACCTACCTAAGCCTCCAAAATTCACTATTCCGTCTCGCGCAGGTTTATCGGGCACAGCGCAACCGAGGGAGACCGCGGGACGTTTTTCCTGAAGTGTCTGGGTGTGCTCGAGTGGGTGTCAGAGAGATATTTTTGGGCAGTAGATGAAAACAGGGTAGTTGCTTACCGTTGGTTGAAACTGCTCTCTGTAGATCTTGAATCCTCCTCAGCATTTGCGTCCCTCGGCTAGTGAGACCGCTGCTTCGACTGCCGATGCTTCTTGGCGTCATAGGTTCGCGGGCGCCGAAGAGCGGAGACCTGCGACCGGTCAGTCTTCCATTGCTCCCTCAACGGACGAAATACCGCCTCCGGACGGGTACACCTTCAGAAACAAAGAACCCCGAGCTTATGCTCGTCAGTTTTATTCACTCGTCCAGGGGCGTAACGCTTCCCGAGTTGTCTGCTTTTGGCGGGCCCAATCATCGCCCAGCAATGATTCATCAAAGTCGTTCCTTGTAATTAATTCCATTGTTCATTGGGTACCAGTTTTCGTGACGTAAGTCACTGGGCGTTCAACACTTCTCCTTGCTCCTTTCCAGGATGCGAGTGGGGGAATTTAGCCTCATTTCAACGTCACGCCATTTCTCGTAATCCGCTGACATCAGCGCAGTCGTGTTTGTGAATTGGGTCAGAGAACTGCATATCGAAGACGTCGGCTTATCCTAGTCTCGGGTATCGTCCTTTGTCAACCGTAAATTGTCGATTTACGAGTTGACACTAGGCACCCAGTGAACAACTTATCACACGGTTCTTTCAAATCACATCCTCTGATGAAACTTTTTTTCTTTTTTTAATGCCATTGATGATATCAATCACTTTAAAGCAATAAAACAATAACAGGAGAGAAGGAAAACGAGAAAGAGGTTATTGACACAAGTTGCAAGGCACACGGTTTTAATTTTATTTTTTTATTCGATTTTTGGAATTTACGTAGGTAGTATCTTAAGACGTAAATCAACAAATTTTGAAGGGGGAGGAGGGTTAATTTTCTTTTTCTTTTTATTCTTGGTTGATTACACAAGTTCATTATTGAAAATAATAAACCGAAATTGGACGCCGTTGGAAAGAGCGGGAAATTCACCACACATAAAAATACATAACTCAATGCACACATGTTCCATAATATTGCATTTTAATTGGTAACAATTGATCATAATCTTATCTCAAAGGAAAAATTTCGGATGAATTTTTCTTCTTATGGTACGTTCCATTTGTTTATTTATTAAAGCACAAAGATGAGGTAGGGCGGATTCAACTTTGCATATTCACCCTCACTTGCACAACTGCAAGTTTATGTATGTTCATTTATGTTGTGCGAAGTTTCTGAACAGTAAGGTAGTTTATTTGTCGGCGTGTATATAGTGATAATTCCGTTTGAAGAATCGTACACTCTCAGGGAGGTTATGGTGAGTGATGTTCGTGTTGTCTAACATCAAATAAGTAGGTAATTGATTATCAACGCAGAACACTTTTACGATCTACTCACCTCTTATTGCAGCATAACCTAGGTCCTATTGATTTCGGTATGCCTTCACTGCACTGACACTGTAGCACCTATT
This sequence comes from Adelphocoris suturalis, assembly GCA_030762985.1. Taxonomy (NCBI): domain Eukaryota; kingdom Metazoa; phylum Arthropoda; class Insecta; order Hemiptera; family Miridae; genus Adelphocoris; species Adelphocoris suturalis. The sequence goes on along the minus strand of CM061041.1, from coordinate 140,043,937 downwards.
TCACCACGGTTTGTGAACATTTTTATGCTTTGTTTTGAATGCGAAAATAATCACGACTCCGATCCGATACTACCGTATCACTTCAGCAGGGCGCTATCTGAGATCCTCGCGCTATCTGTTACCTGCGACATTAATTAAGTGTACTGTGCTGATTCCATTAGATCCGAACCCGCTAAACTCTCCTGCATTGCGGGTTTGCATAGCTTTGCCGCTTTCCTGCTTTTCCACATAAATCATTGTTGGTTCAGTCCCGCATCTATAGTAAGAGGCTCCCAGCGTATAGGATATATTTAACCAGTTCAGAAGCCACCTACCATTCAGCGGTCGTGGTGACCCTTCTTTACGATAGTTTTCTCTATCCTTGAGTTATGTCTGAAGACCAAGGTGAAATTAATTCCTGCCATACCTTGGATAACATTTACGCTCTACAACTTGGTGATCCCGAATTGAACGAGAATAAAGATAATCTAATTCTAGCTGCCAATACATTGCGATTTGACACAGCTGACTTGAATGTTGCCTTATTTACCAAACATCTCGGCACTTTGTTTCACGTAATTCAAGATAGGTTAGATGAATTGGATGGTCATAGACAGGAATTTTCCACTCTGAATGGTGCCTATGTTTCGACCCGCGAATTATTGAATTCTTCGGTTCAGGAACATTTGAGGTACGAGGCCATATGGTTGGAGGAAAAAGAGACTCTTGAGGCGTCAGTAATCCAGCTAAAAAAGAAAGTTAGGGTTCTGGAGAGTAAATTGGTAACCAGAATCGAACTGCCTATCAATAGTCCAGTTCCAGTCTCTGTATCGGACGCCAAGGTTGGAGGAGATCTCCCTATTGTTCAGATCCTTGATTCGAGCACTCAGACTTCCCTGTGTGGCAGCGAGGCAGAGGACTTATCGGCACCTAGTCAGGATTCGAAAATAAGTGAGCTTTCTGGTAGACTCGAAAGGGTGGAATCCTTGTATGGGAGTGTCTGTGCCAGTTTGGTGAATCAAGATGAGATCTTCCTGCGCAACGAACAGAATTTCCTACACAATTTGAATGAAGCTAACCTTCATCGCAGTGAATTATTGAAACGCACTGACCAACTCCAGGCTGAATTGAGGGTATTGCGTGTGGAGATGGGGGATCTGGAGAAGGAGAAAATATACTTGAACAAGGTAATAGAGGATCTGTTGGCCCAGGTTGAGGTCAGCAGCGGGGATCCTCCTGTGGATGGGTCTGCTGGGGCCTCTTCATCGGCGGGAGGGCATCGCCGGGGATCGCGTGGGGGGACTAATGTGCTCCTTCTCGGTGATTCATTCCTGTACGGAATGGGCCAGGAGGTGGAGTCTCTGCTTCCGAGTAAATATTCGGTGAATAGCCTTATTATGACTGATGCACCTTTATCGGTGTTGCTCAGCTCGTTGCCAAATAAGTCTTCGCATCCAGACTATATCGTGCTTTCAGCTGGTGCAGTGGACGTGGCGTACAATGAACTGAAACGTTTCAAGCACGATCTGCTTGGGTTTTGTCAGTCTGGTACGAAATCAAAATTGATACTACTAAAAGCTCCTTTCAATTACCTCTTACCGCAATGGTCTATTGTGAACACAGCAATCTTCAAACTGAACAAATTTCTACTCCAACTGTCATACAGATATAGTTTCGTTACATTCATAGATACGTGCCTAATTGATGAAAATATGTACCATTCAAATTCTCCTGATCCCTTCTACAAATCCTCTGGGAGGAGGATATTGGGAAACCTGATTCGTCGGAGCATTATGTCATTTGTCCCCAACCATAATACATTGATATTCTCCGCCGCTGATACTGTTATCATACCTAATACCACGGATTCGTGACTAAACACAGCTTGCAGTGATCCTAACAAATCGCGCAGCTCACGTCAAGTAAATGTATATTATCAGAACTGCCGGGGTCTTCGTTCGAAAACGCAACAATTTTTTAGGAGCGTCGCAGCCTCCAACTATGATGTCATTGCTCTTACCGAAACCTTCTTGCAGCAGCATGTATACGACTCCGAATTATTTAATGATAAATATGTGGTGTATAGGAGGGACCGGGACCTTAGTACTACAATGAAAAAAGATGGAGGGGGAGTCTTGTTGGCGGTGTCCAGATCATATAAATCCTTCAGATATGACTTTGCTGGTTACAATGATAAAGAGATTCTCATGGTCAACGTTGCTGACAGAGCTGGTTTGTGCGTCGACTTTGTAGTGGCCTATGTCCCCCCTCGCACAAATCTGGTTCACTATTGCGAACTAAGCGAATTGATCTGTAGTATGAATTTTTGCAAGGACGTTCTGGTCGTGGGCGATTTCAATCTCCCTCATGTTACTGGTAAAGCTTTTAACTTTTTAAATGGCAGCAGTTTCGATTTGGCAATTCATGATCTCCTAGCATATTATGATCTCGACTCGCGTAATGATATCAGAAATTTGAATCAACGGACTCTTGACCTAGTGTTAAGTAACAATGATATTGACGTTCATTACGCAGCCGATCCCTTATGTAATATTGACCCACACCATCCCCCCTTGTACATGCAGTTACCATATTCACACATTCCTTCAAGTACCCGAAGCTCTTGCAATTCTATCATAGATTGGTTCTACAATTTGAAGAAGGGGAATGTGCTGGCTCTGAATTTGGATATCCAGTCAACTCAATGGGATATTGTTTATCAGGCACCGGATGTTGACAGCAAGGTTGATGCTTTCTATAAGGTAATATACGCTGTTATGGACCGTCACATCCCTCATACCTCAGCCGCGTCTTTTGTCAGCAAATACCCAAGGTGGTTCTCAAAGGAACTTATATCTAAAATTAAACTGAAAAATAAACTTCATCGTCGGAAACACCCCCTTTCTCCACGGTACTCCGAGTATTCAGCACTCCGATCTGAAATTAAAATTGATACACAATCCTGTTATAAGAATTACCTGGATGAAGTTGAAACCAACTTCAGGGTTAACCCGCGCAGTTTCTGGAGTTTTGTAAATAGCCAACGTAAAAATAATGATGGTAAATCTCTTGAAATAAATGGAAGACCCTGTTCGGAGCCTGGCCAAATTGCGAATGCTCTTGCTAACCAGTTTTCTTCTGTATATGTGAGTAGTGGTAATCACTCAGCCTCTTTCGCTGCCAACTCCAGCCAACCAACGCCACAATCACCTCACTCTTCAAATGCAGAAACGTTGGCAATCACAGAAATTTCTATACCAGAGATCGAAGCAGCCATATCCCATTTTCAGTACGGTCGAACTCCTGGCCCAGACAGACTGCCTAGTGGGATATTCAAAGACAACATTAGATTTCTTGTCGAGCCTTTGCATCATTTGTTTAACGCATGCCTCATATCTAGCTATTTCCCGAAACTATGGAAGTCAAGTAAGATCATACCTATACTGAAGCGAGATGGTAAGTTGAAACCTGATGGTTTTCGTCCAATATCCATGCTTTCAGTTCCCGCTGCAATTTTGGATTTTATTCTTTCGAGGCGATTGAGATGCCACATTACTCCTTTGATGTCAAACTACCAACACGGCTTCATTTCCGGTAGATCGATCGTCACTAATCTGGCCGAATACACATCTTTTATATCAGGCAACCTGGACAAGAGATGTCAGGTTGACTCAATATACACAGATTTTAGCAAGGCCTTTGACAGAATCGACCATGATCTTCTGATGGAGAAGCTTGAGGGTTTTGGTTTCTCTAATGCACTCGTGACCTTCTTAAAATCCTACTTGGAGGGCCGTTCGCAATTCGTCTCATGGGAGGGTCGTCTGTCTGATACCTACCTTGTTGGTTCTGGAGTGCCTCAGGGTTCGAATTTGGGCCCCCTCCTCTTCCTAGCCTTCATAAACGACATCGTTGATTGTGTGAAAAATTCTCATATTCTAATCTACGCCGACGACATTAAGATTTTTGCTCGTATTACAGATCGTTCATCACAATTTGGATTACAAGATGATTTGGAGCGTATTTTGGCTTGGAGTACCAAATACAAACTGCCGGTCAACCCAACTAAATGTCAAACTATCTCATTCAAGCGTAATCAACATCCACAAATGTTTCACTATAATATTGATGGTCTTGTCTTGAATAGAGTTATGGAGCTCCGTGACCTGGGCGTCTTAATTGATAGTCAACTTATCTTTCGGAGCCATTTGCAGCTAGCAACGTCCAAAGCTACCAGAATGCTTGGTATGGTGATCAGGAATTGTCGCCAGCTCAAGAATGTTGACATCATGAAGCTTCTGTTTCTCACCCTCGTTCGGCCGCATTTGGAGTTTGGGTCGGAGATCTGGTCACCATCCCACTCCAAGTACATCAATTCGCTGGAATCTATTCAAAGGCGTTTCCTGAAATACCTCGATTACCGTTTATCTCATGTATATAACCTAAGAGCCAATTATTCAGACCTATGTAAGAGATTCAATGTTCTTCCTCTGTCTGTGCGCCGTCAATGGCTAGATTTATCTTTCTTATACAAAGTCTTCTCCGGTGCTATAAATTGCCCTGAACTGTTAGCCAATTTTTCTATTAGGGTACCGTCTTTTCATTCTAGACAGAGCAGCCTTTTCCATGTTCCATTTGGGCGTACTGCGGCTCATTCAGCAATGTTGAGTCATAGATCCGTTTTGTCATACAATTTAGTTGAGAGTTTGAACCCGAAAATCGATATATTTCACAGCTCTTTTGGCGAGTTCAAATCTTTATGCTGCTCTACTTTGTTGGACCAATGGCTCAAATGTTTGTAGCCCAATATATTTATTTTTAAAAAACATTTATCTTTTTTTCTATTTTTATTATTATTGTTAAAACTTTGTTATTGTACAATTATCTGACGTGTGCCATATTGTAAATAGGCTTGCCTGTTTTATGCCACAAAAAAAAAAAAAAAAAAAAAAAAACTGTGGACCACATCCGTACTCAGCTGACCAGGGTGGATAGGTAGGTACTTTGTCATTGTACAACGGAAACCCACCATTATAAAAACTACATATCAAATTAGGAATACAATTAGTCTCAGAAGAAGAAAAAAAATCGAAAAATGTAAAAGATTACTGCATTTCAACACCTTCCAACGAGCGGTTAATTTTTTTGGTAAGGTTCTAAATTATAGGTTTCCATTTCAAAAGCAACGAACTTATTATTACAGTGAACCATTGGAAAACGACGGCTGAATTTTGAAACGCCATTATTTGGGTCGGTTTTGAGTTTAGTTACACCCGTGAAATTTTTGGGCTCGACAATAAAGTTTTATGTCTTGCTATGATGCCTGAATCTTTCGCATCAATAATCCACAAATACAGGAGGTATTGTGGGTGTATTTTCCAGTGCGAGTTTACAACCATGAAATGTTGGTGTTTAAAGCTTGGGTACATAAATTGAAATGAAAGGAGAATAATTTGATTTCGGATGACAGAGATAAGGTTGAAAGGGGAGTTTGAAATGGCCTGTTTGTTGAAAATAATTTGCAGATTGCTGTGACGGTAGGATTTGCAGGGGGTTTTGGAGGGGATTTAAACGATGCAACCTACCTATAGAACTGGAGAAAAAAAACGCTGCAAATTATTACATAATGGTTTTTTGACCCCGCAATTTTACGCTTCACAGTAAAGATGTTTAAAAAAACGAGAAAATGATGCTTGAAGTAATTTACGTTAGCGCATGCGCAGAATGGAGTAATGATTTGAGAAAAATGAAATTGGTAGGGTGGGTACAATGTACAGCCTAACCCACAAATTCCCAGAAAATGTAATCAAAATCTGATGAAAATAAGACCTTGTTCTCGGAGTACAAAGTCGCGCATGCGCAGGAGCTAATAATGATGCAATCATGTTGAAATTAACATGGAATAATTAAACCAATGTCCCTAACTACGCACCAAATTTGAGCGGGATTGGACGACTAGGGCGTAAAAAAATGATGCTTCAAGGAATTTACGATTGCGCATGCGCAAAATAGAGTAATGTATAAAGAAGAAAATTTTGGACTTTTTTTTTTTAATTCTGAAAAATTTGGAGCCATTACAAAAACTTCATTTTCTACGAAAATTCACCAAAAATAAACTCTTGGAAAAATTGAGACAAAGTAGAGACCCTGCTAACAGTAGAAAATGGACTATCTACACTTCTCAAGTCCCTACCAATTCTCACTTTTCTCTTTCTACCTGCCAATTGCTTTAATTTGCTTTAGATAGGCAGGTAGGTAACCGAAGGAAACCTACATCCAGAATAATTGAAAAGGTATCGCAAGAAAACAAAGGGTAAGGTAATAAAGGTAATATCAATGGGTAAGGTAAAATGGTTATAACTTAATGTAATACCGTAACCCAATTATGAGCTAGTTACCTGAAACATCAAGAACTTCCACAGTTTTTGCCTTGGGGAACGCCGAATTGAGAATAAGTTTCAACTTCTCCTCAGCACTTTGTTGATTGCTGAATAACATCCATTGAACCTGTTAACATTTAAATTAATCAGAAGATAAGTTCTGTGAAACTATTTGTTGCCTGATGTATAAAAAATTGCGTTATGTTATTCAAACACCAAGGAAAGTGACATACCAAACAATTATTACAACAAAATTACCTAACAATTGTTCTTGTTCATTTTGTTTTTTGTATTTTATTTGTTTTCAATTTTTCAGGGTATCTATGGTGAAGGAATTCGAACAATAACTTGGAAAAAAATTTCCCTTTTAACTTATTATTCAAAGCAAAAGGCATCCCATGTGGCAGCACTACTGGAACAGTCTTTCGACCACCTCAATCACTTGGAAATATCCTCCTACAAAAATGCTTAGGCCACGATACTCCTTGGAGAGGATAACTTGGCGTTCGCTATTCCACTCAAGGTTGTCTCCAAATCGTGGAAGGGGCCTGTAGCAAAAAGTCTGGAATGAGTTCACCATGATAAGGTACCACTAAACCACAAAGGAATAGTTAAGGATGAAGAAGAGCATCAATTGAGCCATTGGAATGAAGAGGACAATGTTATGTCTCTGCAGGACCCAGTGGAAGAGTTTGTTCATGGCAAGAAGGCCCAAGAAGAGTAAAAGGGGTTAGAACATGCTAAGGTCATGTTTGGGGAACAACAAGGAAAATTGAAGAGTACAAAGTCGCGCATGCGCAGGAGCTAATAATGATGCAATCATGTTGAAATTAACATGGAATAATTAAACCATTGCCCCTAACTATGCACCGAATTTGAGCGGGATTGTACGACTTTGGATGTCCCAATCTGAGAGTCATAGATTGGCTTCAGGGGTTATGCAGTTTAGAAAGGCTCAATTGCAAGTGGTGAAATGAGAAGAATGCTGCACCAAGAGGTTTGGCAGGAGAGGTTATGTTGGGACAAAGAGGCTATCGACAAGTTTGGCAAGGTGCGGGGAAAATGGATGCAGAGAATGCCCAAACTCCAAGCAATCTCCATAAGTAAAATGAAAAATGTTCGACCGCACGTGATGAGCGATGCTGTGCTCAAACTATAAATTCAGAAAGCCCTCACCAGTCAACCTTAGCCAGGATCTTCATTGGTGAAGCGCTTTTTGCAGCCAGATTAATAAATTATGTGACCCAGGAGGATGTTACGGATCATACTGGTATTATCATTGTTAATCAGGTGTTTAAATGCAATCGTGTTTACTTTTTATGAAATGTCAGTTGTAATTTTGTGCGGTGTAAAATAAGATAGGTCTTGAGTGCACTCTTCTTTTTTGCGTTTTTTCTCCTTAATTTATTCACTGTGAGTGACACTAGGTGAAGTTCATCCCATTAAACGTTCCTCATTCATAGGCCCCTGTAATGGCCTGAACATATTTGATACCTTGATAGAGTTCAAACTTATATCTTACGTGAGGAAAGCTCTATAGAGACAGCACTTTTGCCAATTGCACTACTGAGGCCGACTAAATCAAACCTCTTCGACCACAATAGTTTTCCCTGAACACAACATTTTTTCGGAGTCTAATATAAGCTGTCTAGCCTGAATCGGGGTCAGACAAAAAGAAGGAGTGAAACTGCAGGCCACTGGCTCAGCAGATGCTTACAGGAAGAAGTCTCCAACAAGCGAGGCCAATGTCATGGTGTGCTTTGACTCATCAATGAGTGAGGAAGTGAAGATGCTAAATCAGGGATAACCAAACCTCTTAGACTGCAGGAGTTTTCCCTGTACATAAAATTACCAAATTTCTGCTGTCTCAGCTGAATTGGAATCGGACGAACGTTAGAGGGAAACTGCAGGCCAGCAGATGCTAGCTGGACAAAGTTGCAGTTGAGAGAGGTCATTGTCATGGTTAAGTGAGTGAGGAAGTAAAGATGGTTACTTCAGGGAACGTGATGATTACAGTCTGGCTCAAGAGGATTAATTATTGCGTATTAAATTCTGGGCCCTACAATTGGGCGCCAAATGTAATGGCCTAAAAATATTTGACACCTCGACAGAGTTAAAACTCATATCTTTACTTTCGTTGAGAGGAAAGCTCTTTAGAGATAGGACTTTTCAAACTGTGCAACCGAGGTCCTGGTGCTATTTATCCAAACCTCGTTGACTGCAAGAGTTTGCCCTGGACAACACCCGTAAGAGGTTACCAACGTCTCACTAAAGGGCTAAACCTGAATTATAATGGAGGTGATTGAATGTAACAGTTTCTTCGTCCATGGCGAAAGACAATTATACCTGCAACACCCCGAGGTTTAGGTGGAATCGGATGGGCTCCACATAGCGGATGGGCTCCACATAACTGACTGGGGGTCAAAATTACAAGAATTGGGAATTACTTATATCTAACACAGGGTCACTGCAGAGATCCCATACCAACATGGAAGGTACTCTCTGTGGTGAATTCCACCACAAGGTTTCAACAGCCCTTTTCAGGGCTACCAAAAAGAGGTACTCACGACACAATTACATATAAAAGACGTCGAGTTACAACTCCGCAAAATAACATATTTCGCCCGAGAGAATATGCGAAATATTCACTCACGAACGAAATATTCACAAATAATCAACAAGCCAAACACCCACTGCGGGAGAAGGGTTCGTCAAGACAACTCACAAAAGTTGCCTTGAGAACAACAGCCCAAGGAAACGATCAATCGACCTCTACGAAACTCAAGGGCGAGGCTGGCAAACCAACTCAGCAATCATATTCACAGATTCTGAGAAAACACTATGCGAGCCAATAAAGAAACACCTGGTGAGCTAATGAAATTAAGCGGACCAACCAGGGGACAGCCCGGATGAGCTGAGAATTTGAGAAACTAATTTACATACTAACCACAAAGTGGCCACCCCCTCGGAGGCGGCCACCCCCCAATAAATACCACGCATGGAGCGCAGCGTATTCATTCCACCTTCTGCTCTCGCTGACGACTCTTCTCACCTCTCGACGAAGTTTCTACACGCATCCAAGGCTCAGAAAGGCATATTCTTCTCTCCTCACAGATTCTCTCGATCTTCTTGGCATCTACGAGTCTAGTCATTGCACTACTCATTGCCCAACGTAGATCTCCAGTCAGGGTACCACCCGGCACGTTTAAGACTTCGTCTAAAACGCTGCGTCCGCAGGGATACCTTAGACGTGTCGCCCGAATCTCGCAGCATTACGCTCTTGATTGTCCGCCGGGGCACGCCGGGAAATTGCACAGCTCATACGCTCCAATTTACCGTCCAAGGAAGCCTTTATCAAGGCTCGGAGAGGACCCCGACATCAAGCTGGGAGAGAGCTTTGTCGAGCGAGTCCCTCCTCTACATAAATCCTTCATCCGAACGGAAAGGTATTTTTTATCGAGTAAACACACTCGGATATCTCGATGGAGCGAAGCCCCTCTTACTTCCTCGGGTTCGAGGAAGAAGAGCTCGGCGCTGGGACGGGCATCGGCCCCGCTACAGCTCCTTATCCGAAACTCGATACTCACTCAAAACGTAGTGACAAACCACACGGACCAGCTCCGTGCCCAAAGCTCGAACCTCTCGACGAGATCGCAGCTTTACCTAATAAATCCGCGAAGGATTTGTTAGCTACCCCCTTACACACACAAAGGGCCGAGGATTCTTTTCAGACTCTCTCGGAAGGTAGTTCTTACGATTCTACCCATATACATGGATATCCTAAATATTCATCTCACGATCGCACCGCCGATCCGAGTGTTAAACACACTCCTATCCTGCATACACCGCACGGACCAAAAGGTACTTTCCAGCACCTCAATCAAACACATTACGTTCCTCCTACAGATGTAAATCTGAGACCGGAATATTACACAACGGTTCAGTACCCGAATACACATTTCCAAACAGCTCGAACCGAACCTGGCGCCCCTCGCGGCCTACCAATGAACGAACCACGAGGTTCAACCACCCAGCAAAATGTCCTTGACAATTTCGCTCACATTTCCTTCGGAAATAATACAGGGACTAACCCGCATATCCAGGATATGGGTACTTTTCAAAACGTCCCACTTGGTCTACCTACACCAAGTAGAACATATATAAATCCACTACACTCTCCACCACATACTTCGCACCCTAGAACAGTGTTGCCAAGGTGCAGCCCTGAAATCTCCTGAGGTAACCAAATAAAAAAAACCCCAAATCTCTAATTCTTTTACTTTAATATAATATTAGAGTACAATAAGTATCTCAAGATATCTAGATTAGATGTAAATAAATATTATATATTCATAACAGATGTTATGATAAGACTCCTGACGTATTTCCCAAAACTTGGCCTAATTCATAATTGAACGAATTCAAAACTATTACAAAAATCTGACGAGAATAGTTAACACATCATGAATTGTTACTATTAACCCCCCCCCATTCATCCCCTCCCATGATGAAATGAAAAATTGATAATGTGAATAAACAAACAAATCGATAAATAATCATATCAAGGAGGTGTTAGTTAATCAAAAATTACAGTCACGGCGTTGAGACTATGATAGAAACTGTTTCTGATGGTGAATGCGATGGCTGGTCTCCCTTACGAGGCAGACAGTCATAAATAATCCCTTTTTACTCCATTGAGTATTTATCACCTGCTGTCATTTTTCAATTTATTACTCTTATACTCTTATTCGTTTTTGAAATTTTCCGGAAATTCCCCCCTGACTCATCCGTAAAACCCCCCAAACAATCCCCTTTTCAAGAAAAAGAACCCTCTCACTTTATGAATTCTAACACACTCCACGCAAATTCTCTAGTATCGGCTGGATTCGATCGACCATCTGTTCAACGACTGACAAGGCCGAGGCACATTCGGGATCTGGTCACAGAATCCTGAACACCACTATGAAGAGTAAATAATAGACAGTTATATTATTTGATCAATATTGTGACGTTGTGAAAAGTGAAATTTATTTTTTATTTTATCAATTGTGTGTCATTCACTGCGCACTATAAAATAATAGTGGCAAATGCTTTTACTTTGTACAATTAACAGTCTAACCACTTTACATTGAGGAATGTTTGTATAAAACGGTCTCTAAATAAACTATTTCAAAAAAAAAAAAAAAAAAAAAAAACCCAAATTTGGGGGGGAAACTGTTTTATAATTAAAACTACAATTTATTTAAGTTGTGAAACAAGGTATATTTTCATTCCAAAGTTGAGAGATTATAGATACAAGATTCCGCCAATAACACTCTCTTGACCTCATCAGTGTTGTTGTTGCTGGGTCGTTTGTCCTACATGGAACCGGCATCAAACATCCCCCCCTTGGAAGTCCAGGAGAACTTCAAATGTCAAGACGCTTGGGGGCCACGATCCGTCTGCCCGATCTGGTGGTCTTTGTTTGCTCCGAGTTCGAGTCTCCATGGCTGGTCCCAGTATACCTGGCAGGGCTTGGCTTTGGTGTCAGGGGAGTTGTTGGCTGCAAGAGCTCCGCAGGCAGAGCCTCGGGTGAATTCTGTTGCGTAGCCCCAGGGGGTTCTTCAGAGGATGAAGTATGAAACCCCCTACTAACTTGGCAACACTGCTAGAACGTATTCTAAATATCAAGCCGCATATTAATTTAACCTAATGACAAAAATGCCCTTCCAGAATCATACAGTTTGACTCTCTAGTCTCAAAAAGTTTGACTGACTGGTGTCAACCGTATGTATGCTGAAGTAAGCACATCAGTAGTTTAGTAATAGAACCATAATGTGGAAAATTTGGGCACACTTGGCAAAGTATCTCATTCTTCAAGTTCCATTCTAGCCAGGGCCAGTTTATCAATCGCATTTTCTAGCCGAAGTCTGACTAATTCAAATCTCTGACTATCCTCAATAAATGCAACAAATTAATAGAACTAAATGAATTTCCACGAGGGAAGTGATTCATGTGGAAAGCAAGTAGATAACAAGAAGAAATTAACAGAAACTTACTGGCTGCAGGATTTTGGATCTGAAGACTCGATTCATACTATTGCCAACCACTAAATTTTTGAAAGACATAGTTTTGAAAACTGAAAAACCAAAGTGGAAGTTGTAATTTTGGACAATAAGATGCCTATGCCTATTACGTAAAAAAATGTTAATTATTTAATTACGTAAAATCTATGAGCCAAATTGAAAAAAATAAAAATTCACCCGCTGTTTGTATCACTACCGATAAAAGTGATAAGTGTGATAACGTATCTAATACGAAATGATAACAACGGTAGGAGTATGAGCCTTAATTTCTTTTTATTTTACAGCATCCATGCATTTTTACGTCACTGACGTCTACGTGATGAAAACAGCTGATCCAACGTTGCCAAACCTACCTTTTGGTTTTGTTGTTGTTATCTTGTCTTGTTGCTTTTGCTTGCTGGTTGGGTGATCTCTGTTTTTGGAAGTTAAGTGACTGAATTTCTTATATCAATTCGTAGTTTTTTCTTGGCCCAATCCATTGTTTACTTGGTCATTTGTTTGAAGACTGTCCCAAACACTGCCTGTTTTTAAGTGTTTTAACCATCTTTATAATCACTTATTCTTTGAGATCACCCTTTGATTTTCCAAGTGAAATTTCACATTGCGTCCATTTTTATTATCTTCTCGTATTCAAACATTCGTGTCATATCTTCAGGTATCTTAATATTCATCCCTCGTGAGTCCAAATAGTATGTTGTGTTTGGATATCCATCACCAATGGCTGAACACCTGACCAACGCTCGTCAGACAAAGTTGTCCTCCGCTTTGATGGAACCATTGGACACGAGTAGTTTTTCTTTCGTGTCCCACGGGAACTTGGGTTTTCAGCACGAATCTAAATGTCCTGATAATCACTCTAAAACAAGTCTGCCAAGTATGCCTGACGTCACTTTGACAGCGGAGTTCACTTCCCTAAAACTGGGTTCCGTCGATGATAATGACAACGCTACCACGAAATCTTTTCAACTCATCGATCCTCACGAACGGCTCAAGGTAAATAATGTACTTGTTCATTCATTTATACAGTTCACAATCTAAATTATCGAATCAGTTTTCTGCAGAATGAGTCATTTTGTTGAGTCACAGCTGAAACAACGCACTGCTTCCCTGCCAACCCCCTACGGCTATGGTGCACTTTCACCGTATTACGCAGTTAGCCAGAGCCTTGTCCATAAACGGGAGTTGTTGCCATGTCCCGGCTTTTAGGTTGAAGGTTGCATCATACATAATCATTACAATTAGGTATTAATTCTTATATCTAGCTCAAGATAGCCCTGAAAATAGGATCACTCTGCGTTATAGTAACTATCTTCTTAGGTTCTACTATTGTGTTTTGAGCTGTGAATTATTTCACTTCCTACCTTCCAATCTATATTTAGGTACTCTGTTGTTTATTGGTTTTATTTAGATATTTACGTACCGTTATCTGCTATGCATGTAATTTCAAAAATATATTGATGCATTTTGGAGTGCTCCAAGTTTTAGCAATGTAAGGATGTAAGACCCTTAAGTATATTTAAAATGAAAAATAAATATTACGTGGTTGATACCTATTATGGGTTCGTCGGAAATCTGCCAGATTTTCTATGATCGGGTGTCAAATCAGCATTCTGCCAAATGTTATCGAAAAGTATACGTTATTCCTTAGCCTATAAAAATGATGGAAGAAATATTGTTAAGGCCAGAATTTTATTTTTTGATTTACCAGACTTTAAAATAAGAAATTCCACCATGAATATGAATGCACAAAACGAAACAACGATGTAATCATAATAAAAATATAATAGGCAATTATTGATCCTCTGTCGAAAAAGCTTAGTTCAATAAATTGATGGGTTCTGCTAAAAGAACCGTGCACCCTCCAGGGACGGATTAAGGGTGGTCCTCCACTGGAAGCGACTATATAAGCGACTAATCCCATAAGCTTGAAACTTATTAGAGCTCCTCCACTGCAAGCGACCTGAGCGACGCGACTTCGCGTATTTTGAGGCGACGAGCGACTGATCCCATCCGGATGGGATCAGTCGCTTGTCTTCGAGCGACCTAGCTTCCCCCTCCCATGTTTTCTCGGGGGGAAGAACACACTTTCCTACAGAAAAAGCCCAAAAATCATATCTTGAGGACGAATTGGGATAAGAAGGTGCAATTTGCGGCATTTTACTCCACTGTAAAGTAGTTTTACGCATTTTATTATTAATCTTGATATTATCATTTTATATATACATACATACATATGTATATATTTTGGTATTTGGTTGACTAGTGATATATATCTATATTCGGGAGGTTGAATGACCAGTCTAGTCTTGAGTTTTTTTTAGGTGTTTAATCACAACGTTTCAACCCAGGAGCTGGGTCCTATTCATGTGAATGATTGATGTGCTGGATCTTCCAAGTCAGATGTAAAGACTTTTGAGAAGCCAGTTGACATACAATATAAATACTACATATATTTTAGCATGAATATGCTTTAGCCGTGACCTAACTACCGAAAAATGTCCCACGAGAGTGCAACGAAAGTAGCGCCAATAATTGTGATGATTTCCGCTTACAACCGAGTCGTTGCTAGGGATATGATACTTCGTCGTTTTTCATCCCACAAAATTCGTTGACCATTCGTTCGAAAGCTCTCGATTTATCCAACCATACTATATTAACTACTGCGAAGTGCGTGGCCAACAAGCTGAGTTATGAGCATGGTTATATGAATAATTGTTTACACACAGGTGATCATTCTCAATTATTGATATTGTGAACATGATTGCAACCGCTTGTTAATTTCTGATGATTTCATTGAGCTGGTGTTTCGATTATGTGATTCATGGCAGGTGATCCGAATATTGCGAGAACGGTTAGATTTGTGAAGCGGTGGTTAAATTATTTTAATAGGTAATTTCTATACTTTACACTATAGGAAGCTGTAATTTCGTATGTAGCCTCTTTAGCCTCTTTCTATAATAAAGTGAATGTTTACTCGCGAGTTTCTATTAGGAGATCATCATCTCACAAGAGCTCAATCGTCGTGATCATTTCTATAATAAAGTGAATGTTTACTCGCGAGTTTCTATTAGGAGATCATCATCTCACAAGAGCTCAATGGTCGTGATCATTTCTATAATAAAGTGAGAGCGAGGAGCTAAAACATGATTCCATGTTTTAGGATTGATGGCAGAATGATAAACAGAGTTCAGAGGCCGATGGGGGGTCGGGTTCAGAGAATCGATGAGGAGTGAGTCGTGTACGGCTAAAGCATATTCATGTTTTTTAATTTTAGCCGTCAGGCTCAAAGGAACTGTGGCTTTTTTTTTCGACATCACCTTGTATTATTAAAATACCATACTATATTATGTTCGTTATTCGAAACCCGCACTGCGATTCTCCAGTTACATGAAACAATCGAATCTTCGTATTGGGATGTTATTTTTGTAAATCTAAGGCGTAAGAGCCCCCACGGACCGCCCCAAGAGGCTCCACTACCCAGCACAGCCCCATAAATTCTCCCCGCCTCATAATGTTCTTCCCCAAATAGCAAGGTAAAAGTAAAATTGACCAAATCAAACCAAAAAATTTACCCCATGCCTATAGAAAGTTTAACGGTGATTCCGAAAATGTGGTAAAAAGTTGAAATAAAAACAAGTAGAATGGAGAAATCATATTCAAAAGAGGGAAAAAACAGTTTCCTGAAGAAAAACCCATCTCCCTTCAGCTCATCGTGGAGGTGGTTAAATTCACCCAAATTTTGCCTCTTTGTCAATATCGGGTTCATCCAGAACATTCGTTGTTTCCTTCTCATCCGAAGGAAATTTACGACAGCATTATCCAGCAAATAATAACTATCTACGTCGTCCATTTTACCAAAAATAAATGCAGTCACTGACCTACTCACCACCACAGACTTCGCGCGACTAAGTCAACTCCAATGGAGGAGCTCAGTCGCTTCCCCAGTCGCCTCGCGGAAGTCGCATAGTCGCTGAGTCGCTTCCAGTGGAAAAATTCTTGCCAGGGAATGCACAGAAAAGAATCACGCCACAAAGTTTCGACTAATGTGTTTCAGGTAGAAAAAAGTCATAATAAAGGTCTCAACAAAAAAAGTACCTGTATGTCAAGTCTCAAAACTACAAGCATTCTTTACAAAATTTAATGCAGAATACGAATTTTCAACCCGTTTATTCTGCAAACCTCTGCAAATATTGATTTTTTTCAATTTTTGGTAGCGATTTGCATAATTTGAAACAGTTTTTATTTAAAAATGGCCGTGAAACTTGAAAGCCGAGTAACATACCGTCATTTATACCTTAATAGTTTCTAAATATATTATCAAATTTAATATTACTTGGGTTTCGATAAAAATAATACAAAATTACCATCCATTAGATCAAAATCACCTTATTATTATTTTTAGCTAACTTCATCAATGAAACGATTAGGCCTCAAAATGATTTTTTTCTTCTCCATTTATCTTATTTCTAGTAGCTTCCGCTATTAGTTAGGGTCATAGAACCGCAATATTCATTACTATCGATTTTCGTGGTTTCGGAATTTTTTCAACCAAAACTCCCAGGATTGAAAACTCCAAGCCATCAAGTATGTACGAACTAAATCACTCGCGACGAAGTTGTGGAAACCCATTTCAAAACGGAAGTTATTGAAAAACGTTGTCCATTTCCACGAAACATAAAGAATTACGATGTGAAATCGATTTCGACGGTTAGGCCTTCATCAGTAACTAACAATAACTCCTTATTGTTATTGTTTGTTACTGATGATGGCCTAACCGTTGAAATCTATTTAACATTGTAACTCTTTATTTTTCGTGGAAATAGACAACGTTTTTCACTAACTTCCATTTTTTATCGAGTGTTTTCGTAGATTAAGGGACTGTGGGGAAACTGGAATGGTAGGTACTGGTTTTACTAATCTTTCACGGCCAATTTACAAATCTGTTCGTTTGAATTTTAGTAGCCCTACAAACTGTGTGCGGTGTCCGTGGGGTATCGATCGGGGATTTACGAGGGTATTGTCAGTGTATTATTATTTAATCCTGTGTTTACAATATAAATATGTAATCTATAAACAATGTTACATCACGAGGAATGAAGTTTATATGTGAGTAGTATTGATATATATCTCCAGCGTTTTATGTTTCATTCCCTGCATTTTGCAATATAATTTTGCCAAAAAAATTACTTACCTATAATCATTTTATTTTTTATTTATTAATTTTTTTGTGTGTGTACATGGACATTTGGTAACCAAGTTAATATTTGTGCAAATAAAAATCGTGTTTTTCATGTTAATTTTTACATAATATAAAGTGAAGGTCTAAATCCTCTAAGGCTGCTAAATTGTCAAGGTCTTTTTCAAATAAACTTCCGGTGGGGAGGGAGAGTCCTCCCATTAGAGGACTACCGCCCCCACCCACGAAATTCTATTAATCCGTCACTGGCACCCTCAAATGGTAGAATTGGGCTAAACTTCAGTATATGGGGCCAACGTTGTAAACATCGATAAGACAATCAATGGTGAGCTTCCACACCACCAAACTGTACAATCATTCTGACCAATGTCCAACTAATGTATGACAATCGATTGTCATATCGAACTCTATTTACAACTTTGGCCCCTATAGTGCAGTTTCACCTAAGAATGTACCACAATACAGTCCTTCTACGGTGTCCTTGGTGCATTTCATTGTAAAACGATCCATGAAAGATGTGTAGCGAAAATGCCAACGTCACCAGGAGTCTTGAGTGCCGAAAAAGCTAACGTCACCAGGAATCTTGGGAAAGATGCGTACAGGATCAAGTTTTTACAGATGGTGAGGTTAAGCTATGACGTCAAAACTTTTTTTTATGGTCTAGATGCTCGAAAGCTCGCATTTCAAAAATACATAATTTGACGTAGTCAATCCTTTAGTAAAAAACGCTGCAAATTATTACACAAAGGTTTATTATTTCTGTATCATACAGACCTTCTACGTAGAAAACTGACCGTAATTATTTAGCCTCACTCATAGTATATTTACTAGGTATCGAAACTCGGGGCATCGTGCTTCCAATATTTGGTTCACTCGTTCACTGCATTACAGCTCCAGGACCCCATAATTTTACGCTTTATAGTAAAGTTGAGGAAAAAAATAATAATAAGTCTAGGGACGCCCGAAGGAAGCGAAGCTTTATATCATAAAGCGTAGAATAGAATTATGAGTATTTTCAAACTCAAATACAATCTTCTAATTGGAATTAATTTCATCACACTCTCTCTCGCCTTCCCTCTCCCCTCCCCTCCCTTCCCTCTCACTCCCTCCCCCTCCCTCACCCTCCCTTCCCTCTCACTCCCTCCGCCTCCCTCCCCTCCCTTCCCTCTCACTCCCTCCGCCTCGCCCTCCCTCTCACTCTCTCTCTCACGCCAACCACAAGGCATGCGCGTGTTCGTCAGTCTTACCACACAAAGCATCGAAAAAGACACTTTTTCGCCCGTTTTTTGCCCATAGCATCTATGCGAGTAAAGCGATCGGAATGGCTAAACGTTAGGACCAACTAGACCCCAAATGGAGTCTATGTGCAAAAGAACGGGTTTTTTAAGTCAATTCTTAGGCCTTTTATGGCCCGGACGGCGAACGGACATTTCAAATTTGGATTCTACGCACCTTGAAACGTAAAATGACAAAGTTTGAGGGGGGGTTATAAAAATTGTTTGCTGCACGATCACATAGGCTTATTATTGAAAATAATAAACCAAAAAATTCAGATTAGTTGGACATTAGTTGGACAGATTAGTTGGTCAGAATGATGTGTATAGTTTGGTGGTCTGGTTGCTTGCAAGTTCGCATCTCATAAATACATAACATCAAGTAGTCAATCCCTTAGTAAAAATTGTATTAGTTGGACTAATTTTCCACTTACTCTCATCAATAGCTACTTTATCCTCATGTACACATATTTGGCTGTACGCATTTTTCGTGCCACCTGTAGAACAAAGTATTCTAGACAATACGATGTGATCTTCTCCATAGCGAAAAGTTCAGGAGAGGAACAAAGGAAAGGAAATGGAAATAAAGAAATGGAATGCTAGTAGCGTTCTCTCTGATTATAATATTCAATGGAGTATTAGTCTGATATTTATCTTGAAATGGAAGGCCCAAACATCTCTTCAAAATACTACCTACACCTCAGAAGAAAAGGCTGAGCATCAGCACTTTGCTTCAAGCCTGATTAAAAGCAAGCCTTCTTATACCTTCTGAACATCGAGCTCTGTCTCTAAAATCTTCGAGAACCCCAGTACAGCTCGCTTCACGACCACGAACCTTGTTGATGAACATTTTCACACTATCATTAGGTTGAGACAAAGGACAAACTTCACCTCAAGCTATGTGATAACAGCCAATCAAAGGAAAGGACTGTTATTCCTACGAATCTCAGGAGAGCCCCTCAAACCAATGAACATAGCTGCAGCTCACTTTGCTTGTCAAGAATACAGCTGGCCTACTGCCACAGATGTGGGAATCCATCCACTGACAGTAGAAGGAAGAGGTCCAGATCCAAATCCAACTTGAATTAAGATGAAGGAAGTTACAGCAGGGATTAGCAAAGAAGCATTTCAACTGCTAGACTGTTTCAGTGGGGTGCTCTTCCACCAGATGGTCAATGGTAAAGCTAACTGGCATTAGCAGCCGGCTTTCACAAGATAAGTTATGAAGGAGAGAGGTCGTAAACTATTCAACCACAACCAAACCAACCAGACTCGTGAATTACTGTCTGCTTCCTGATCAATTCCTTTATGAAGAGAGGATTTTTTTTTTTTTTTCAATATGTCAACAATTTTTATCCACATACCTACTCTAATTCCAAAACAATTCATCGAATATAATAGGTTTGTTCGCTGAGGTGGTTTGAAGTGTCTTTCAAACCGTTTCAAACTTGTTGGAAATCGGTCAAGTGCACATGCACGACTTCTACCAATTTCAAAGTGATTTCAAACTGGTTGGGGATTGGAGTTCATCCATTTTATAAATGAATGTTGGAGCAAAACACTTAGAGGCGTGAAACCGGCAATAACAGAGGCTAAAATTTGAATGATTTCAATGGCTGCTGTGGGCTTGGAATGGAGGGGGCAAACAGAAAGTGGTCAGCTGGAGAAAGCTCTAACTGATTGGACGATTGGCAACCAGTTGGAAATCAGTTTGGAAACCTCTGTAAACAGACCATGCCCGGGGGTGGGGGGCACTCTAAGGATCAGATAACTCAGCGAACGCTTCAAGTGGGTTGCATACTGGTTTGGTGGCTTCAGGGAATAAACCTAATAATGAAAATCACCCCGTTTTATGTCTCCCATCCGATGGGCACACACGAGCTGAAATGGATGTCAGCACAATCTTTGCATCTCGGCCCAAAAGAGCTCTGAATTTGCCTCTCAGGCATCTGTACGCGACTTGCAGGGGCAAGGAACCTATTGAATTGAACCCAAGGACTATCAGCCTTTAATTTGTCTCTACGTTAAGTTTGTGTAAAGCTTCAGGTAGGAGCACCTGCTCCCCCACCGGGCACCTGCAGGCGTCTTTTGGAGGTCAGCTCGACTATATCACTTTATTTGTAAAATCTAATACTCGTAATATATAAGTCGGGCCACGACACTTGTGCTTCGGCAAAATTATTTCTTTGACATTTTAGCGAATTTTCGTAGAAAATGGAGCTATTGCAATGTCTCTGAAAGTTTTAAAATAAGAATTTTCGAAAATTTTCTTCATTAGAATATGCTAAAAATTCGATAAAATCTGCAAAAAAAAAAAAAAAAAAAAAAAAAGAATCAAAATCTGTTTTTGAATCGCAGAATAATATTTAGAACGAGTTTTTTTGTAATAAAATTGGTAGTTAACAGTTTCTTTTCCCTCTAAGTCTTTAATTTTCAAAACAATGTAACTTAATGATGTACGGAAATTCGCTCATACGATCATGCATGACTGGAAGTTTTTTAAACATCATTTCTTGATTTGCAGGTTGCATCTCCTGAAGAATTTGTGAGTCTACTCGGTTGTTCTAAAGGCAAAGAGGAACTCCCGCGAGTTAAGGTTGTGTCCATCATTGGTATGTCTGTCATCTCTATCATCCTACAATATTCTAGGCCAAGTTCTTTATTTATTTTTAGAAAAATTGCGAGAAATAGTTTGTTTCTTTGCAACAAGATCAATTCCAATGACTTCTAATTTTTTTACATTTTTATTGTGACATTTTACATCAATTATATTGTAAGCTCCTACTGGGGCTGTAAACGGATAATCTAACGGAAGGATAGTTTTAAGCTTGAAATAATTCAATAACGTCTGCTCTTTAGGGCTCAATAGAAATACTAAGACTTGATTAAGGGTAGCTAGCCA
This sequence comes from Adelphocoris suturalis, assembly GCA_030762985.1. Taxonomy (NCBI): domain Eukaryota; kingdom Metazoa; phylum Arthropoda; class Insecta; order Hemiptera; family Miridae; genus Adelphocoris; species Adelphocoris suturalis. Next base: position 140,022,140 of record CM061041.1, on the reverse strand, counting down.
GACATGAAACCTCAGAACCAGGAAATGCAGGTATAATAAGACTCAACACCATGTACTCACATCGACAATATAATGAGCCAAAAGCACATGTAAAAGAGGGAATACAACGATGAATGATTAGCGACATATAACAAATATAGTACTTAAGTAAGCTATCAGTGAAAGTTTAAAAGTGTAGAACTAAGGTGGCGATTACCACAATCAATAATTAGCAAGAAGATATGGGATTAATGTTGAGTAAATACAACAATTAATGCATAATAAAACATAAGTAGAATAGAACGTTGAGTAGATTACTCTGAGGTACGGATCAGTACGCTTGAAAGGTGTGCCTGAAGAGCTGGAAAAACCTACAAACACCGAAAAGGGTTGAAGACCCTGATAAATCAAGTTACTGTGACAACAGACAATGATGGCGGTACAGTACCGTTACGATTCTGCTGATTGGGATCCACTGGGAATGTCCAACAGTTCACGGGAATTCTGCACTGTCACGGGGTCGTCACGATTTGTGGTTCGTCTGGGATATTACATAAATTCAATACCTACTAAATCGGTACACAAACGGCACGGTTTCGATCGGTACAACTATCGCTTTACCTCAACTGGGTTACTACGCACTCTGAACAATGTCAGTTTCGGACTGGATCAGGAGACAGCGCTCCGCGGCGCTCTTATATGGAACCGCCGGGGAGGGGACCGTCGACGTAGTGCGGCGATGACCCGCCGGCGGCGCTCGATTCCACCGCCCCTTCTGGTCGCCCGCTCTTGGAGTTCGGGCGTAGGCCGATAGGCCTACAATATTGAAAAAATGAAAATAAAATGTCATGATTTCATCTCCAAATGGTGATGGGGTCTCCTTCCTTAAATTATCAGCACAACGCAATTTTGTATCAAAATCCAAATCAATTGAGTTACAATTGTGTTCCTACAGTCGGTCATGGACAGGTTGTGCTGCAGTTGTGGATATTATGGGTGGTTGTGGCATTGAAAATTGTCCATAGGTGCATCAGTTTCACTGTTGGGGTGCCTGTGAAACTGACCTTAAGTGTGCATAAGTTGTGGTGCCTCTATCCGTAGGAAATAATTAGAAATACCTGTGCAGGATTTGAACTCATACCATTACCGGAGAGAAGCTCTGGGTCTAACATTTTTGACTGCTTTACTTTCGAAATTGCCTAAAGGTTATGCAGAAAGATTTGTATTCTGACGCAATATGAAGGAAAGCGGGAGTGTTTCACTCATCTAATGTTATGTAGTTTTGCACCGTTCTGATTGAAATTGTTTCTGCATGCAATTTTAACCAAGATTTATTCATATCTAAAGATGCTAAAATGTTTTGGATGTGTATTTCAGGTAATACTGGTGATGGAAAGTCGCATACATTGAACCACAGTTTTTTCAAAGGCGAGGATGTATTCCGGACATCCTCTGAACAAGAGAGTTGCACGATCGGGGTGTGGGCCGCTTATGACCCCGAGCTGAAAGTGGTGTGTCTCGACACTGAAGGACTTATGGGCTCCGCCAAACTTGTTGATGCACACCATAGAACTCGCTTATTGGTCAAGGTGATTTCATATTCCACTACCTTCGTTAATAATTTATTAGCATGTTCATCAACTGCTAATCAAAGGGGTCAAAAGGGTTATCATTTACTGTATGTGATCTGGAGCTTAGGCCAGTGTCTCTCCTTCCTTTAGGTCTTCCGTAATCCTTACTAGCACTAATGGTACCTTTTCAATACGAAACAACTGTGAGTTCACCGAGAAACTTGGGTAACAATGAAACATGAATTTGGTGTCCCTACTAAAATGAAATGAACTTTTATTGCTCCTTTTCTTTTTCGTCAGCTCTTACAATTTTGTTCTGTTTTAGTTGATAAATTGAATGTTAGTTTGTTAACTAAAAATAGAAACATTTTATCAATTAACCACAATAACGATTTATGCGAACTAAATCACTCGCGACGATGTTGTCGAAACCCATTTCAAAACGGAAGTTAGTGAAAAACGTTGTCTATTTCCACGAAAAATAAAGAGTTACAATGTTAAATCGATTTCGACGTTAGGCCATCATCAGTAACAAACAATAACGGTTATTGTTAGTTACTGATGATGGCCTAACCGTCGAAATCGATTTAACATTGTAACTCTTTATGTTTCGTGGAAATAGACAACGTTTTTCACTAACTTCCGTTTTGGAACGATTTATGGTTGTTGCATTGTTGGGCGTAATGTGCTGTCGAGTAATCCGACAAAAATAGTTATAATTAGCCCGACGAAAAAAATCGCAGGCCAAAATGGATTGTTGCTGTTAATAGAAAAAATTAAGTCCAAACATTTTGAAATCTTGAAAATTATTCATTTTACACCCTAAAACAAAACTATTTTGTAATAATATACTTTCTACTCCCCTGTTTTCTAACCCATTTTTCCTACTTAGGGAGTGGAAACTTACATTTTGTTCTCGTTCGAAAAATTCTGTTCCTTCTACCGAAATTCCCTGACATTCCCAGATTTGCAATATCCTATGACTTTTGCAATGTCGTGTACAACTTGGGCAGGCTTAACCATTAATTATGGGAAAATATTGGGTGTACTTTCCACGCAGGAATCACGACATCAGTAGTCTTAACTTTGGTATCCCAACAATATTTGGAAATGATTCGGCACCTACCAAACCATGAAACATATTCAGGCCACATGGACTGCGTCAAAACTTTCTGGCCATTCGATAATCCTTTTGTAGTAACCAAAGGAGTCAAAGTAATTCAGATAGAAGCATTTTTAATAATAAATAAAGACATATGGGACAACACTCGCCATTTATTACTAACAACACAGTATTCATATTATACTCTCTTACTCATTCCTTCCGGCTTGTTCTGTGGACAGGTAAAATCCGTAAACATAGATAAAAATGTTTGCAAGGCATGGAGGAAGTGTTTCACAAAATAGAAAATGAGGGTTTCTGGGGGTACCCTGGTCTTGAGTCCCATTCATAGCTACCCTGGCAATGTCCAAATCCTATTTAGGGCCGGTTTATCAATCTTATTTATTTCAATGGGTAAGGGGGATAGCGTTATCCTCCAGATAACACAATAGGCGGTGTTTATCCATCCCCGGTTAAACCTGTCTGGCGATTTAATTTATCTGGTCCCTGGACGGCTGGGTAACAATTAGTGAGATATCTAGAGCTTTCTAACCTCAAACAAGTTTATTTATTTACAAAAATCTTATTTGAATCTCAAGTTTGATTGTCTTTATTTTTGTATCTTCCAATGTAATGGATATTTAGGGATTTGTCTTCAAATAGCAGCAACGGCGAAGATTCTATTGTAGCATAATTCGTTGAATGGAAAAGAAGACCGTATAGTACCTAGTAAGACCCCGTGTAGATCACCTACTAATATGGGGCGAGTGCGTATTTTTATTGAGGTTTCGGTTGGACAAAGATACCGTTCTTTACATTCTAACACAGATCGAATTTGAAATTAAGTCCACATCTTACTGATCACAATAATTCATTCATGATAATTCAGGTCGCAATATCGCGATTCGTATATGTATTTCTCTCTCTAGAAATGTAGCAAATGGCAAAAATATGGTGGTTTCTTATTTGCCAAGCTTGATAGCATGACGGACACTGTTGTGGAAATAACGTCAGACCCGGTTTTTTAATAGTCAATCCATGAAGAAAATTTAGCTCCTACTCTACTCTGTGGTAGCTCCATTTGTGTACTGCCCTTATTTTGTCGCCTACAGACACCAATGAGGGTGCTATCTGACCGACAGAATTTATCTGAGGGATAATTTTATCCGCTAGGTAATGCGGCATTGATAAACGACTCACATTCTCCATCTAGAGTATTATAGCGCTATACTCAGTATAGCTATCCTGCAGTTAATGCAGATGATTGATAAACCGGTCCTTATTCTACTAAATCACCCCTGCAGGATAAGACAGTATCAAGAGGAGTAGGGAAATTCAGTCACTAATGTATATGTCTTTTTTTAATTAGATTTTAGGTGTCTCTGACGTTGTGATATATCGAACCAGAGGGGAGCGGCTGCACGAAAACATGTATAGATTTCTAGGAAACGCATCTCGGGATTTCACCAGCCATCTTCAGTCATGCTTGGAGTCAGTCTGCCAAAAAGTGGACATGGGCGGCTCATTGTCCGCTTTGGGACCTGCAGTAATTATTTTCCACGAGACTCAAAATACAAAACCTTTGCCCTCAGGTTTGTAAAATCTCTGTTACCTAGAAGCTACTTTACTGGAAAAGAAAAAAAAAGAGTTTCATTCAACTAACGCAACACATTTATGATTCTTTGTTGGATAAGTAGATGGATGCTTATTCTTGGAGATTGCAAAAGGAAATGTTAATTTCAAAAATAACCAGTGGGTCCGGTTACCAGGTTCTTCACGAAGTTTGAAAAAGGAAAGAATACTTTTTACATCTGTAATAGGAACCAAACAAGTGAATTTACAAATTTTGCAAACCAAAAATTATACTTGGTCATTATTTTTGGTAAGGATGATGGATTGAGATTACACCAGGTTAATCCATTAAATTGTGCATTCTAAAAAAAAAAAAAAAAAAATCAAACACTACAATAAACATTTATTTCTGAGATTTGTCGATATCTTTGATGGTTGTTGGTGGTAATATCGTCGTTGCATCGAATTGGACCTCACTGAAAGTCTTCACACCAAATCGGCCCACTCTGAAACTCGTCGTAATCGATCATACTCATCAAAAACTACCGAAATCGATACTAAACTCGTAATTCTGAATTGTTTCATTCCACGTCATCTACGTTATTGTCGGATCGGTACCAAAAACTATACAGCTTATAGGGCCGTTGTGAGAAAATCCCAGCTTGGGGGCAAAAACCTTTAGGGAACATAACTGTTCATGAACGTTCTTACAGCTTTTTCAATAAATTTATCTTCTACAGTTGGTATCATAGTTATTCAACACAGGTAGATAAGGGTATATTGTGAGAGGTTTGGTGTATTCAGCTTATTAGAGCAACTGGCAGACGAAAAGATCGTTTAGATTTGATAGGGAACACCTTCCTCTATTGTTAAATTTGTTGGAAATAACAATGGAAATCGTACTGCCTGGGAGATACCGGATATTTGGATCACAGCACTTTGTGTGATGCTGCGGAGACTGTCATATATTAAAAAAAAAAAAAAAAAAGGCTGTCAGCAAAGTTGAAAAAATCACGATTTAAATTTAAACAACAAATTAATAGGATTTATTTTATTTAAATCGTATTTATTTGATTTAAATAAGATTATTTATTGAAAATGAATTTTTCAAGTCTGACCCACATGGAGGGGGAGGGAGTGGGGGAGTTGAACCGTTTCTTACGTTACTGAACCCACTGGGGATCTGAGTTGTCGAATATGTTTAGTGTATTCTAATTTAAATCACAGGCTACTAGAAATTTTCAAATCTAACCCATAAATGGGGGTGTTTTATGTGAAGGGGAGGGGGTATCTTGGACATTACTGAATAAACTGAGGACCTGATTGTTTAAATATGTTTGGAATACTCTTACTTGAATCACTAACTACTTAAAATTTTCAAATCTGAACCTCAACGGGTATTTTGAGGGTGGAATTGGGGTATCTTGAACATCACTGAATAAACTGAGAACCTGATTGATAAAATATGTTTGGATAACACAAAAAAAACCATAGCCTACTTGAAAATTTTAAATTCCGATCCATAGGGGTGTTTTTGGGGGAGGGGGTTTGGAAAGGGGTATCTTTGACACCTCTGAACAAAGTGGTGATCTGACAGGGCTAATATGTTTAGTTTACGTCAACCTCAATCACAGGCTATTACAATTTCTTCGAGCCTCAACCATAGGTTTGTGGTAAGGAAAAAAGGGGGAGAGGGGGTGGTTAAATGAAATAATTTGAACGAACTGGTATCTGATGTTCCACGTTACGGTTACCTATCAAGAATATTTTTAATCTGAAATATGGGGGGTTTTTGTGGAGAGGGAGTGGGTGTTGATCTCAGTAGTTTCGTTCTAATAGGTAATTTATAAGTAAGTACTTTTAAGTAAGTACTTTTTTGAATCAGATCGATAGGGGTGTCCCAAAATGTGACGGTTGAGGGGGGGGGCTTGCGTAACCTGTGCAACACATGGGTGAACCAGCTAGTACTACATAAATACTTAATTTTTGGGACCTACTAGGGGCCCTTAACAGGCTTTGTAACAGAATTTTCGGAAGATGTGTTGGAAGAATGAGATATAAATATAATTGTTTGTTTACTGCTAGGTGGAGTGAAGAGTCCTGAAGAATATTTGAGGCATAAATTCCAAGAACTTGGTTTGTCTGTCGACGCATTTTCTTCTTTACGATACTTGGGGCAACAGGCGGGGGACGCCCCCACTTCCTACTCACAGTTCCGTTCTTTGGTTATGGCCGAACTCAAAAACACTACCGTGAGATCTCATCGAAGCCCAACTGCCATTTTTCAGATTCTCAAGGTAAAATGCATTTCTTACCGTTCCTCGATAATGTTAGACATGTAAGTTAGTAAACTACCCACCTTTCAGACAATACCACCTTACCTCATTCAATACCACAATACCACATTCTTATTAGGTAATTTTTTACCAAGTATTATTTCTTATCACAACGATAATTTCATGAATTAATTCCAGACGCTTAATGACCGTTTCAATGGAAAGATCATATCTCGTGATGAAGTCATCCCTGACGCATATTTCACATGCCCGTCAATCTGCATGTCTTGTACCAATAGATGTACCCTCTCCATGGGCCACCTTGCAAACGGCGTCCCTCATAATAGCCCTAACAAATGCAGGTTGGATAATTCAACTCTACTAGTTATTCATTATTTGTTTCACTCATTCATCGTACTAATGTTTCTTATTTTATTTCTTTGGAACTGCATACTTGAATATGTAGGTTTGTACATGAGTTGTCTTTAGGAATGCTGTATCAAGCAAGTTCAAATATTTTCCATAAGATGCACTATCTATAGATGGAAAAGGCTGCTTGCCGTAGGCCACTTTGTTGTTTTTGCTAATGCTCATCGAACTTAATGAGGAACTTGCACCCGTCTAAAATTAATTAAAGTGGAGTTAGTTTAACAAGAGTAAAGCCTAACAAAACAGCTGGACAAATAAACCACAGCAAGACATGGTGGCGCGTATCCACTATAGGTCTATTGCATAGTCTGAAATACAGAGCACTTATTGCGTCTGAAATACAGAGCACTCTATCGGCAGAATTCGTGTGTAATGGTAGCTCTCAACACTTCCAGACCCTCCCTGCGACAACCAACTGCCCCCCCCCCCCCCCCCCCCCAGACACCCGTGGTAACTGTGAACCACCCTCTTCCATGCTTTACAGAAAATTTTCTTTCAGATTTTCAGAATGTGGAACAAAGAATATGGAACAGAACAATGATGACAAAACGATTAATTATGCTCACTACTTAATCAATTATGCGACCCAAAATTGAATATGGGGCATTCACATACGCACATTTCAGCTGCACTAATATTAGAAACATACTAAAGTGTCAAAATGAATCCCTTAGGCAAGTGAAGGGAGGCCTAGGAACATCCCCAATCAACTCCCTGCATGTGGTGTCTGGTATGTTGCTATTGAAATACCATCGAAAAACGGTAGTAGCAAGACAGATGCTACAGATATGGGAGGGATCTACAGTGCTTAGAGATTTTTTTGGCATGCTTAGAGAGGAGCTGGAGCTGGGCTGCCCAAGGAGGTTGATTTCGTGGAGGAACTCATGACTGAATCGGGGAGTAGGACGGAGGAACTTAGGATTGCCTACCCAGAGGAGGGTCTAATCAGGAGGAGAAACAAGGGAGATTGGCTGTGATATTTTTCTGATATTCCGTGAATTATAAAAAACTGTTGCCAATCAGACGTACAGTTCAGATAAATCGGTCTGGAATTTATGACAACCAGATTCCCCAATTTCATTCAAATATGGTGTTAAGAATGCGAGGGAGTGGCTGCTGTTTACTACTGTTCCAGCAAAGCATGTGGGGGAGCGAAGAGGAAGCTGAGCAGAGACTGCTCCGTCTTGTGGGCGGAGATTAGGGGACTGACGATGACAGTGGAACATGCCCTTACCCATCCAACCACCTCCAGCATTCTGATAATATCAGACTCTAGATCAGTTCTGACAGCTCTGAAAAACACTAAACTGGGAGACGTTACCCCACTACACCTAATCAACCTCTGGGAAAGTATTACCCGACTGAAAGACATTGGTTCCAATTTCAAACTGATTTGGAATCCAAGCCATGTGGCTTTGGAACACGACAGAACCACTGACCGCTGGGCAACCCAAGCCACAGGACACGAAGAAGTGCAAAGGAACGAGGAGACTTGGAGTGTTGATACAGTGCAGGGTTTTGGAGGGAAATGTTGGAGATGTGGAGGGAGGACTATAGGTTGGTGGACATAGCTGGGGTGTGGATCAGAGCCATTATGGAAAACCCGAACAAGGAATCATGGTTCAGAAATATGAAGAGCTCAAAATATGAGGTGGCACCGGTGAATCGAATACTGGTTGGGAAGGTGAACCTGACCTGGTCCAAGTACATCACCAACTGGGCACCTTCACCATATTGTGACAGATGTTACAGAAGGATGCCGCCTGATGATGGTATTGATGATGTCAGACACTTGATACTGAAATACGGAGCGACTTTGGCCTTTGGACTTTGGAGGAGTTGCTGGCAGATGAGTTGGGAGTGGATGATGCGACCAGGGAGGAAGGGTTGATGGATCTGTTAGGGAAGGCGAAGGAAGACCAGGAGTTGATTATAAGGATAGTAAGGAAAATGAGGGAGGCTGGAATACATTGGTGAAGAAGAGGAACAGAGGGGATTGGCTGAATGAAGAAATGGATAGAAGAGAAAATTAGGACATGGAAAAGGAGGATAATCATCTATATCAACAAGGGACAATCAAGCCCGCTGACAGCGAATAGATTCAACCAACGATTAATCTAAGTTGTGATTAAACTGTGCATTGTTGTTGACTGTTATATAATTCATTGGCTGCTTTTTGTGTATAAGATGTAAGACGCATTAATTAAAGACGCATTTTTTCCCATCTTGTTACCAGAATTCTGTTTGGAGAAAGGAAAGGTACCTAATTGGAAAAAAGTTATTGGACTCACAGGGCTTGTGTTATATTGCAAAGTACGGGGTACGATTGATGGTAGGGGAAGGACTGTGTTTGGTTCGGTTTTGCTTCAGAAATAAACATTACATAACAATTTACTGAAATACCTTGCAAGCTACCTTTTGACTGGGTAAACAAACGTAACCGCCATACCGGTAAGCCTTCCCCTCATGTTTCTCTCGAAATTGGGTCGTTATCATCGCAAATCGACACTGAAACCGTTGTTTCGAACCTGATGACGACTTTAGGAAAGGCGTTTCCCGATCCAGAAGACCCTCTAAAGGTAGAATTCGAGCGACAGCTACGCTCGAGCCTTGCCGCGGTTGTGGCAGATTCGGTGCGTATTTGTTTGTCTGCCGCAAGGGAGGAGTGCCTTGCTATGATTGATAATGAGCAACAAAATCGACGACAACTGAATTTTTGTCTCAGAGGTGTACCCGAAAGCGTCGGTAACAATCGCAATTCCCTCGATCGTGAATTGGAAATGGAAAAAGCTGTTGTCAGTGTTATCAACGACAAGGTCAGACCAACTGTTCCTTTTTCTTCTGACTCCATAGTTCGTGTACGACGAGTGGGGAAATTTGATGTTTCCCTTGATTCACTGTCGCCCAAGGCTCGTCCTATCATCGTCACCCTAAGCAAACATCTGGTCAGGACTGATATTTTCCGAAACAAGAAAAATCTGAAAGGGACTGGCTATATGATTACAGAAGATCTCACCCCACGTCGAAGGCAGATACTACAGGTTGCATTCTCACGGTACTCCAAGAGTCAGGTATGGACTGTAAATGGAACAATCAAATGGAACAATAAAGGTAAAATATTTTCGGCTAATACCATGGATGAGTTCCTCTCGAAATCAGAAGAGAAGGACACACGGTCAAATGAGTGAATGACCTGTTATTTTGTTTAGTCTCCGAGTAATTAATTACCTACTATCTATTCCGTTCGTTATTGTTGTTATGAATACTCCTACTATTTTACGTTATAGTTCCTCAATTTCTTGTCATTTTTCAATTTGAGAAGATACAGTTAACTTCATTGGCTACTCTACTATTTAATTCCTATGACTTACGCCACATTGGAGCTTTTTATTACTTGCATTATTTTTTCTATATTCCTAAATCTTTTTAATTTCATACCATTTTGACTTCATTTCTTTCATATTTTTCATGCCATTTTTATGGCTTTCTTTGATAGGTAAAATGTATTCTTACCAAATGATTATCTTCTCTTTCTATATAATTTTATTGGGTTTGTTCTACCTTTGGATGGTTTCAGGTAATAATTTTTCCTTTTGTTTTTTAGCTGTTTTGGTCCTGTTTGTGCGTCTGCCTTCTGCCCCTACTGTTTCTGCTGCTGTCGGCCTTTGGTGGCTATTCACAGCCGATTATGGCTGACTTTATAGATGGATCATTCCAGACTCCCCCTCAGTCATTATCTAGCCACCCACTCTCTGACATAAATTCACTCACTGATAACTCTTCTTCTCCAGAAAATTATCGCCCAAATATAATACCTAGTCATACTGCAAATTTTATTAATCAGCAGCACTCCTTGCACAAATTTAACTTGGTCGCTTGCCATATCAACATCACTAGCCTTCCTGCCCACATCGATGATTTTAGAAGTCAGTTCAATGGTTGTAAACCACAACTCATAGGAATCTCTGAAACCTGGCTAAAGAGCACACTATCAAACAACATGGTGTCTTTGGAGGGTTATAGAATTTTGAGGAACGACCGATTCAGAAAGAGGGGAGGTGGGGTGGCGCTTTTCTGCCTCAGTAGCTTGAAATCTAAAATTATTCTTGCCAGTTGCCCTGGCTCATTTTTTGAATTCTTATTTGTAGAAATTGAATACAGGCCTGGTAGTAAATTATTGGTGGGTGTCGTGTATGTCCCTAAAACCCCTACTTGTTTTGATGACCTCGAAAATGCCTTATCTACTGTTACCCCTAATTACGAAGACATTATTATAATGGGTGATCTGAACGTCAATCTATTGCAGGATAATCCCTCTTCAACAAAACTCAATTCACTTCTACTCAGTCTAAACCTCAGTATACTCCCTTCCACCCCAACTCACGTCACTAATGTTGAAACTTGGATTGATCATTGTTATGTAAGCTGTACATCTAAAGTATCAGAATTTAATCAGCTCCTGGTACCTTCCTTTGGGCATCATAAGCTTCTGATTTGCACTTATAAGCTTCCCTTCCCCAAATTCAAAACAAATAAATTTCTCTGCAGAAATTATGACAAGATCAATGAAGAAGAACTTCTAAAAGATGCAGTTTCTCGCGATTGGTCTCCCCTTCAACTGATGAGCAGTAGTGATACAATGATTGATTTTTTGAACTCTCATGTGACTGATCTATTGAATGCACATGCCCCTATCCACCAAGTAAAGATCAAGCATCCCAATCAGCCATGGTTTACTGAGGAGATCGGGTTTGCAATGAGAATGCGTGACTCTGCTTTCCGTGATTGGAAGAATTCTGGGGATGACTCTGAAGAAGGTAGATATAGGCGTATTGACACTTGGGTGAAAAAACTTGTCAGAGCTCGAAAGCGTTCATACTATGCATCTAAGCTTGACACTCTCCTCCCTCCTGCTACACTTTGGAAAAATGTCAGGGATCTGGGACTTTGTGAAAATGCTGGAACTTTTGATGACCCTTGTCTCGACCCTGATGTACTGAACTCCCACTTTTCCGACACCTCATCTATTCCTGAACCTGACATGTCGTCTATTGCTACCCCTCTTAACTTCGAAGATCAATTCTCATTTCGTAATGTTGAGAAAGACGAAGTGCTCTCTGCTTTCCATAGGGTGACTTCAAACGCAGTTGGCAGTGACGGCATCCCACTAAAATTTCTCATTTTACTCCTTCCTGCAATATTAGATCATGTTACTTACATCTTTAATTTCATCTTCACTAGCTCCCAATTTCCAACTCCATGGAAACACGCAAACGTCATCCCATTGCCTAAAACTAACAATCCTTCTCTTCCTTCTGATTTTAGACCAATATGCATTCTACCTACACTTAGTAAAATCTTTGAAATCCTCATGCACTCCCAAATGAACAACTTTATATCTGCTAACAATCTCCTTAGCCCTCTGCAATCTGGCTTTCGAAAGTCACACAGTTGTGAGACTGCACTACTAAAAGTTGTCGAGGACTTCAGAGATTTTATTGAAAATGAAATGTGCACCTTCTTGATTCTGATTGATTTCAAAAACGCATTTGGCTCAATCTCACACAAACTTTTAGTTAAAAAACTTCAAACATATTTCAATTTTTCTACTTCCGCCTGTAATCTTCTAACTTCTTACTTATCTGATAGATTGCAAAAAGTAGTGCTAAGGGACAAATGTTCATCCCCCTTATCAGTACCTACAGGAGTTCCTCAGGGATCTGTGCTGGGTCCGCTGTTATTTTCTTTGTTCATCAATGACCTCCCCCTCGTCCTGCACTCATGCCTCTACCACCTTTATGCTGATGACTTTCAAGTCTACCTTCCCAGCAGTCTTGGTGAGTCACTAATCTCTTCGATTCATATCCTAAACCAGGAACTTGGTGCCATAGGTGATTGGGCCCGAAGAAATGGGATAGTTATAAATCCTTTGAAGACGCAAGCAATTGTCGTCTATCGAAGTGATGTTCCCACAGACCCTCTTCCTCCCATTCTTCTGGAGGGGGTGGTTGTTCCCTTTTCATCTCATGTGCGTAACCTTGGGTTGCTCATCGACAAAACTTTGTCTTGGAACCACCACATCACCTTGATCTGTCGTCGGGTTTATGGATCTCTCCATTCTCTAAAGCGCCTTGCTAAATTCACGCCTCATCATCTCAAGATTAAATTGGCCCAAGCCCTTGTTCTCCCCCACCTCTTCTATGCAGCAAGCTCTTTTTCATACTCACTTTCCTCCTCACTCAACAAAAGGCTTCTTGTTGCATACAGAGCATCTATTCGCTATGCTTACAATATCAAAGCTCGTCATTCTATAAGCACACTAACCATTTTATGTTTACCATTAGAAAAATATTACATTCTCCGGCATCTCAAACTCATCTTCCAAATTAAACTCGGTAATGTTCCATCCTACCTGGCATCCCTATTAACACTTGCAACCTCCAACAGATCCAATGCTTTGATGATTCCCCGCCATAGAACTCTAATAAAATCCAAGTCATTTGCTATTGCTGGGGCGCGGGTCTGGAACTCACTACCCAACTCGATCCGCTCATTGCCCACCATTGGTCGATTCGTGGCGGCAGTAAGGAGGCATTTTGTGGACAGTTGATTTTTCAAATTTTATTTTATTTAATTTTCATATTATCACTTAATTTTTTTTTTTTTTTTTTTTTTAAATCTATTTTAATTTAACTGCTTGAACCATCCTTAGGTATATAATTCCTTGATTTATTCCTACATTTTTTATCTAAATAATTCAACCTTTTTTGTCTGATTTTCATTAAGTACCTATATATTAATACCTTGTCGTGCCGTACTATATTATGTATGCCAAACATTTGTAAAGCTGTATGCTATATATAGACCAATTTCGGTCTTGTGCATAATAAATGGTTTTTATTATTATTATTATTATTACCTAACATGAGTTCATTACCTTCTTAATTCATTCACCGTATCCATTTAAAGGTTGGCGATCCAAATGGCTAACTTATATTTACTAGAAGCAGTCCCGAAAACGACCACTGTTGAACAACCGAATCGTCTTCTGAGGTCCTTTAGCCAGGAGTTCTTCATCCTGCTAACAGACAACGCCAACGTCACATGTCCTACATACCTGGCTTTTCATTCCACAACAGTTGGCAGGAGTTCCTTGGACTTCTCCATTCTTGCTAAAACTTTGTTGGTTTCTTTTTGCGTCCGCGGTGTGCGTACTAGGCGATATATATATATATATATATATATATATATATATATATATATATATATATATAATGCTTCAAAATTTCGCTCTGTTCCAGGATTTAAAGCCCAGCTTTCACACACATAAATAGTCACTGAGAATACATAATAGCGAAACATTCTCTCTCGAAGTCCTAGACTTGAGTCTGAATGATTGACAAAGTTCCTCGTTGGGAAGAAGTGCTTCTTGCCATTTCAATTCTTGTCCTTATCGTTTGGGGATCGATCTTCTCATTTATCAGTGATGCTCCAAGGTACTTGAAGAGTGAGACTTGGTCAACTTTTTTACCATGGATCGTAATTTGATTCTTTTAAAAAACCAGTACCTTGGTCTTGTGGATATTAAGCTCTAAACCTTGCACTTTGCTATACTTCACAACAGGGTCCATCATAGGTACATTGAAGGTCTGTGAGGCTGCCGCCTACCTTTACAGTGTTGACTGCATATTGAATATTACTGATCCCGTTGATCCGAATCCCACACCCAGCAACTTCATCCAAGACTTCATTGAGCACAGCTTCGGGGTAAAGGTTGAATGGCAAAGGTGACAATATGCAAACCTTGTCTCATAAAAAAATAAATAAACGAATAAATGAATAAATTCGGAATTACCTCAGACGTTTCCTGCTCTACTCTAATCTCAGAAGTGGTTAAAGTAGAAAGGTTCAAGAAGGTAGTTCATTACCACTCGTCTAATTTTAGGTATCTAGAGACCGATGGAATGTACCTAGGTAGCTGCTTAGTGTACCACCTTCCTATGTGGTGATCATAAAAGTTGCTGTCCTGAGTAATCTGATTTTTAAATTGATTACTCAAAACTTTGTGAATGATTTTACATGGCTTTACATTTTCCTTGGTTTTACCTACCCAAAATTTCTGGGTGGTTGTTGGTTTCTTGCTTTGTAATTATTAGAATCGATGCTGTTTCGTGTAACAGGTGAATATTATCCATGGAAGAAAATTCTTTCATGATTATTTATTTTTGGAAGACTTGAACCGTGAATATAGGTTGTGTTCAGTACCACTCCTTGGCAAAGACTGACCGAAAATTATACCAGCCACCACCAGTAGTGCTAGAATTGATACGCACAACGCCTACAGTTTACGTTCACCTCATCAAATAAAGTTACAAAACACCCCCTCCCCCCATTTGGAGAGAAGGTTTTGAAGCACTCATTCCGTATTTTTTACCCTTTACTAAGGTGCTAGTTCTTGTGGATGAGAAGTGGTTTTTATTGAGTGTTTACGAATCATGATGATGATTTACGGTGATTCCACGAAACATGTACTATTTGTCGCATTACGCGCTCTGCACTATTTCCATGTACCAATCAGTTATCAACTAGATCTTGTCCAAGCCAGTAATGCTCACCATGATTCCCTTGATTGTGATTTAATCAGTTTAAGTTCATTAAAATAGTGCTTTAACCAGAAATCGTGAATATTTACCATTGATGCCGATTAACAATTCAAGTATCTGCATTAATGGCACAATTGCCTCATCCTTCGATTCATAAATGTCCACCATCGTGCATATCGAACATTGAGCAATGTTGCATTCATTATTCCAGCGTGTATTGGTTGTTGCGTTATAATTCCCAGGATCTTTTGATTGTGGCTACTACTTCTTGCATTTCTGTTCTGGATATTTATGATCCTTGAACAATTTCTTACAAAGTAGGGTTTGCTCCCTGCGCTCCAATAAGCAGTAGTCCAATTCGGTCTTGTCACTGGATTGTATCACACTATTTCAGCATGGTAATCTAGTGATCATATACTAATAGCATGTTCCATTGGCAGGTATCAGCATCAATACGAAAATATTTACTATGTGTGCAAGGCATGCCACGCCAACGGGAATGAAGTTAGAGTGATTCCCCGTTACAGCTCAAGCGCTGATAACTCGTGGTTTGAAGTCATAACCCATTACGCATGGTCTGGGTGAGTTTTGCTGGCTATAATCTTTTCATACCTCATAACACCTACCATAAATATTCCAGTCCGAATAAATAAGATACCTACTTACGATATGATTGTTGAGGTATTTAATAGGTTACTTGCAAATTAGGAGAATGTAAGCAAATCTTCCTACCATAAGATCCAAATGAAAAAACTCAGCAACTTATGAAATTTTGGTTTAAAATATTTTCTTTATCTACATTTGGGGCCAAAGAAATGTTATGGATCCGGCCTGGTAGTTTTTTTCTGACACTTCCCCAGTACATGGAATTGATCCAATCTAAACACATATCTATGCTCCCCTGAAAATTTATGTGTATACCTTCGTACGTTTTTCTGTTTGTTCGTCTATATTCATACATATAACTAGAAGGGAGTTGGAAATACAGACGTACAAACAAATTCAGTTTCGGGTTTAGATGCAGAAAAGAAAGGCACTGTGAACTAATCGGTTCAAAAGTACGTTGCAGAATGGAATTCACATTTTAAATAAATTATTTTTGTCTACGAAACATCTTCTGTGAGGTTTCAACTTTCAAATCTCCCGTAATATCGTTGAATACATGTGTTTCACGTTTCATTCCTTTTTTATATAGAAATAAAAATTTATTACTCAAAAGGAATATGAAAACGATTTCAATTTTTTTTTACAGAAAATGAATTTGCAAATTGTTCTGCAGCGATTCTTGAATTTTGAAGTTTTGCATAGGTACTTATGTCTATCAGAACCTAACGATTTGTGTGTGCCTCATTAAATTCAATATATGACCTGGAGTTGACATGCAAATGTCGTCCTTTGCAAAACATTTATGCATTACAAGCCAAAAGATGGTTTCGAAGGCCAGCATAACTTTTTGCTCAACAAGTGCCAACATTTCAGAAATTGTTCTTGAATAACAATTCAAAAAACAGCGAAAAATGGTTGATAGTAGTTTGGTTCATTTTTTATTGCTGTATGTGACTAGGAACAAGTTTGTCTACTGTGCAAAATATGGGGGAAAATGCGGCAAATTTCCATAAAATGTGCTAAAAATAAAATCTACGAAATGCAAAACATGTTTTGATATACAATATCTTGGCAATTTGTTTGCCATACAAGCGGTAACAAAATTGTGCACAAGATGAGCATTCTTCAACATTTTTTCATTCATCAAATTTAATGACTTGAAAAGTAAAAAAAAATGTGAGAATTTTCTCATGAAGTCATGCTGCATTTTTGTTAGAAAAAACGTTAACAGGGTGTGTGCAAGCGTCGGAAAATGGTTTACTATTATTTTAAAATGAAGCTATACACCAACCATGCTCTCCTACGATAAGCAGTGATTTTTCTATGGTTTTTCAAAATTGACGACAGCACTTCTCTCGCCTGGGTGGACTTCACCCCTCCCCCCGCCCCCCAGACCACTAAAAACGTAGTAATTATTGTAAACTTTGATGAATCGTAAAAAAAAAAAACTATTCGTGTTAGAAGAGAGTGCAGTTAGTTCTCAGGATAAAATCTAGTTTCATTGAAAAATATATTACAAATATGTGTGCATACCCCATTTAGAACTAACACAATAGCCACCCATACACGAGCAGATATCTGCGACAGATATCGCGTTTTTAAACGATATCTGTGGGAAAGATCTGTGCGTTAGTGGGCGTTAGAAAATGATGAAAGATGTGAAAATCGACCAGAGATATCTGCGAGAGTTCAAATCTAGCAGATGGTAGTCGGGCGTCCCCCTTAACCTGCAGACTTCTCGGAAGCGATGTCTGTGGTACACAGAACTGTTCTATTGGATCGGGCAGCGTCCCTTAACGTTAAGATGTTCAGTTGTCCACGTGTGTTTTCCCCTGTGAGATCTCTCCTCTAAAGAACTCAGTTTCTATTGGTGGTTTTTTGTGCGGTATCAAAAAATGGGTAAAAAAGAGTGGCCAAACGAGTTAATTGAAATGATGATCGACATGTATAGAGACAGACCTTGTCTGTGGCAGTTGAAGCATGTTGACTACATGAACAAAAACGTCAAAAACATTGCTTACGACGAAACCCATGACTTCTCCCAAACTTGTATTTTTTTGGCTTAGCCGTTTTATGGGCAATTAAAAAAAAATACCCGCCGCAAAAGCCGCTAATTTACGCTTTTTACTACGGACAGTCACTAACCCCATGGCATCAACTTACGGAATCTGTGACCGATCTGGAAAAAATTTCGGATTTGACCGATAACTCGAGTCTGCCAGACGAACGTCGGTGACAGACCTGAATCTGTCAGATTTCATCCCACGAACGAACAGATGACATCGGGCATTGGTCAGGTGACAGATCTCGGGCATGAAAGATCGGCCGATAAGTTTTTCGTGTTAAGGGGCAACGACCGATCTCATCGGTCACTCCAGATCGTTAGCGATATCTGTCAGATGAGATCGGGCGACCAAATCTGTCGCAGATATCTGCTCGTGTATGGCGGGCTATTGCTGCATGTAGTTAATATTTACATGCACGTGGTTAAATCATCAAATCAAACACATACCTAAATAAATTCGGTAAAGTAGGTTCTCACTTGAAATTACCTTATGTACGAACCAAATTAGGGTTTAACAGCTTCAGATAAGGTAGCAGCTACCATTGGAGCTTAGTGGAACCAGTTAGAAACGCATTTTAATTTAGAACTCATTAAATTTTGGAGAATCAGTTCATAAATTGCTCTACTATAATTGCTGTAATTATTGCTATAATCCTTGTGCGTTTTAGGTATGTGATCGAATGCCCTCATTGTGGGGAGATCTATCGAAGTAGGCAGTATTGGTACGGGAACATCCCTCCTGAGAATGGCGCCGTTCGAACTGAAATACACCATGTTTGGCCAGGGGTAAGTACTTTGTGCTCCTTCGCTCCCTGTATGCAGCTCGTCAATTAACAGTTTTGATTAAAATATTGCAATAATTTTAAATATTATCATAATATAATATATTATTATTATAAATAACTAGCCGCTCCGGCTCGCTTCACTCGCCTCCACACCAGCTGGGGGGCAAGCCCCCCAGACCCAGCATTAGATTGCTCGCTTCACTCGCAAAGTGTGGCATGTAGGAAATGTTGCTCGCTTCGCTCGCAAAGTGTGGCATGTAGGAAATGTTGCTCGCTTCGCTCGCAAAGTGTGGCATGTAGGGAATGTTACTCGCTTCGCTCGCAAATGGTAGATCCCTGAGGGTAGGTTTAACGTGTGTAGGGGATGTTGCTCGCTTCGCTCACTCGGTACGGCTGTATATGTGTAGGAAAACCCTGGACCCCCCCCCCCCCCATTAAGTTGCTCGCTTCGCTCACAAGGTGTGGCTGTATACATGCAATGTATTACAATTGAAACATGTAGGGGATGTTGCTCACTTCGCTCGCAAATGGTAGATCTCTAAGGGTAGGTTTAACTTCTTTAGGGGATGCTGCTCGCTTGAGGAAGTTATACTGCCCACCCAACATGGCAGACTTTTTTTCTGTTGGAAATTCTTACAAACAAAATAAATCTTATTAAACTACGTGGAACCACAAAAAAGTTTATTTGGGGATGTTGCTCCCTTCGCTCGCAAGGTATTGCTGTATATGTGTAGGAAAAAACCCGTATTTTTATTATGTTGAAATGTCGAACGGAAAAGTTCCATCCTCTAACGCATGCGTGCGTAGGCCAGCTCGCAACATTGTGAAATGGCGGCGGGCTCGATTAACTTGTCATATTAATTGCTTCGCCTCCATTCCCCTCGCAATTTGACCAACTTCCCGTCACTTTTTTCGATATCTGATTTCGGATTCAGATTCGGTGGAATCAAACCTGTATTTCGCCCACGAAAACCGTCCCGAAAAACGTACGTTTATGGGGTATATTTCAATCAGAAAAAACCAAGTTTTTCGTCCGACTTTTCGAGAAAACGGGTCCGTACTCTTGCATTTTTTTGACGCATTTCCCGATACTTTTTTCGCGATCCGATCGCGCCGTCGTCTTCCTCGTTCAAAAACCTACGAAATTGGTATTTTTCCGGAATTTTCAACGGCCGTTTAGAGGGGTAGAGGAAGCGGTGGAGTGGAAAATGCGCACATTAACCGTTACTTTGACCCCCCTCCCGCCCTACGGCCCATGGTTCGGGTGGGATTAGAAAATTTTAAATTCGCTTATGCCCCCTTTCGGAAAATCCCAAGAAGATCCCCCCACTCGTAGACTCCCCCCACTCAGCCGTTTGGCCGTGCATAGGCACGACAGACAAACAAACAAACAGACAGACGGAGTTTCATTCTTATAAATAATAGAGATATATTAATAATATAAATATTATTAAATATAATATAAATGCAATAATTTGTTGTTTTAGTCAAAATGTTCTGGGTCTGTCAACCAAGTATCAGCTCAGAAAGTGCTTGACAGTGTATCATATTTGACAGAAGCGGTAATGAGTGCTTCACAAACACCTACCAAAGCACTGGGGTCTTGGGTAACCGACCAAGTGGCACCAAAGTACTGGCGACCCAATTCAGAAATAACGGTAAGTCATGAAATTTCCTCATATTCTCTAATAGCAAATTGCTAAAACATCTTTTAGTTTTGTGCGTTAGAAACACTGAATGTGATTGAAATTTCAATGAAAAATATATCAGCAGGAGTCACATATTTATACTTACTATAGAACTAAATTATTTTAAGATACTCTCCGAGAGTTCAGGGGACCCAAGGAGGTTTTACCTACCTAAAAAAAAAAAAAACTATTATTTCATTTACATACTGACTCCTGAGGTGACATTTTTAGGACAATTATTAGGGTGCTAGTGAGCATCTCCCAGGTATCGTGGCAGGGAAGCGCCTCAGCACCCTAAAAATGGTTCAGTTTTACTAGGACAATTATGAATTGAGGTTAGGTAGTTGACATGTTAATTTTGGAATACGAGCAAGCTAAGAGGTATGATCTTTCTAGATCTTCTCAGCCAGTACACAACCTGTTTTATCAGCGGTAGTAATGACAAATTCTAGAACTCCTAAGGTTTCTGGGACAATTGGAACTGCTTTCAGTGCTGCAAACAATCCCAGAACTTACAAAAGAAGTATGGGTGAATAACGTCAATATGTTTTGGTTCTGACAGTTTTGGAAAAATTGGGGACTATCAGAACTGTTTGGAACTGCGGCTGCAAAGCACTGCAATACAGACCTCAATTTCCATAACTGCAGATTAAAGCACTGTGAAGGACAAAACTTGATTGCACTTGTTCAGAACCGTTTGAGACTGACAGAACTGAATGAAGAATAGTTAAATTAATGAAATGATTGATAACTCAACTTACCTGTGGGAAAGATTGAGTAGAATTATAGTAGGTCGAAGTAGAAGACTGTTTACTTACGCAGCTCTCGCGGTCTTACTGTGTTGTGGTAAATTTCAAAGAAATAATTTGAAAAAACCCGCGAATGCGTGGTTTTTCAAGTGAAAAACGGACTATTCGTACTGTTCTGTTGGCATCCCTGCGCCTCGCCGACCCACCATGCTCTGGGCCCCGTTGACGTCACTTCAGTTCAAAGACCTCCAAATATAGCAGGTGAATGACTGGGTGGGCTCTAGTCTGGGCGGGCACTAAACAGTCTTCTACTTCGACCTACTATAATTCTACTCAATCTTTCCCACGGGTAAGTTGAGTTATCAATTATAGTACGGTCTTCGTAGAAGACTGTTTACTTACGCAGCTCATTCAAAGTCTTCCATTCACCTGCTCGTAAAAAGAGGTGGTGGTAATGGGCGCTCTACACGACCCGACATAAAGAGGAGAGAACTAAGCTTCTGTTACTCACTTGTGGTGCACACTTTCGTGTGCAGGGGACCCGTGAAAACGCCCTACTCCCCCATACCCACCTGCTTGTAAAAGGAGGTGGTGGTAATGGGCGTTCCGCACGACCAAGAGTAAAGAGGAGAGAACTAAGCTTCTGTTACTCACTTGAGGTGCACACTTTTGTGTGCAGGGGACTCCTGAAAACGCCCAACTCCCCCATACTCGTGAGTAGTGCCTTCTCCCCTCCCCTCCTTTGTAGGGATACATGAGGATATCCGGGGTAGTATGCCACAGATGAAAATCTGGCTGGCACCAAGGGGTAGGAGTCGAGATTTTTTTTTTTTTTTTTTTTTTTTTTGTGGTGGTTATTTGCTTGAAGAAAAACCAAGTAATTCAGGGTGATAACTAAAATGTCATGGTTCCAAGAGTGAGGCAGAATGACATATGGGTTACCCTGCTCTGATGTGAATACCTTCGGTTGGAGCAATGTTGAAAAACTATTTAAATGAACTCCTGTAGCTGCACTGTCCCATGGATGATGGGCTATATCATTAATTACCACTAGTGTAATTTGTTAATTTTATTACCTCATGTTTCTGCTTGTTTAAATGTAATTATGATAACCCCTCTCGGTTGTGTCCTGTCCCATGAATAATGGCGGATGCGAACTCCCCTTGATTTTCCAGGGGCTTGTTGTATACGGTAGCAAACATGGAAGAGTTTGCTGTCCACCCTGCGGCTCTAAAATGATTAGTAAGGATACACCCTTCCTAGCGGCTGCCGATACTGACGTATGACGGGTGGAGTAAGGGTGGAGAATTTTGTTGTGTCTATCCCTGCTAGTTGTAGGGTTGTTGATACCCAACGGCTCAATGTCGCCCTGGCCGCTGGTCGGACGGGGGGGCGTGTTGTTAATAACAAATTGTCCTGGTGATCTAAATTCGTTGTCACGTTTAAATAATTTCTTAACAGTGATAGGAGGCATAATTTTGGATTCAATGGCAATTTTGGAAGAAAAAATGATGGTGCAATCGCCTTTGGTCATGAAGTTATTAATAATGCTGGAATGCAAATCCTAACTCCATTTAACTCGAAAATGTTGGACCTGCGGACTTGCTAGAATCGTTTGTGGGCGTTGGCCCGAAGCTAGTAATAGCAACATAGCTAGTTTCTTAGTTAGAAAGGGTAGTGATTCATCGGAGGATGCGTTGAAAAACTGTAGGACCGAATCCGGGTCCCAGGTATTAT
The DNA here is from genome assembly GCA_030762985.1 of Adelphocoris suturalis. Taxonomy (NCBI): domain Eukaryota; kingdom Metazoa; phylum Arthropoda; class Insecta; order Hemiptera; family Miridae; genus Adelphocoris; species Adelphocoris suturalis. Next base: position 139,998,978 of record CM061041.1, on the reverse strand, counting down.
CGCATTTGGCTGACGGAGGCCGTAGTCGAACGACTACCTTCAAATACCTTTTGATAGTAGGGTCCGACCCCAGTTCATGCTAAGAAATCAACGACAGGGCAGCTCGATGAGTATTAAATGAACTAAATGATAGTGAAGTCGATTGAAAAATGTCTTCAAAGAATAGTAATGTTTTATCTTTTCCAAGACTCTTGGGATTAATGCCGGGGGTGGGAAGGCATAGAAGAAAAATTTTGTTTTCACAGGAATGGGTAAATGCCTCCACCCCGGATGATCTGGCCAAATATGGAGGGGGTTCCCAGAGTTGTGATTATGTAATTGTATGGTTTCTGGTTCAATTCTCACTCCGAACATCTAGGGTCTAATCTGGATAATTCATCCGCCACTACGTTATTGTTTGTCAATTCGTATTTTGTGTGTATCCATAGTTTCCACTGCTCACCAAAATCCCAAATTCGCTTTGCTATTTCGTGGAAGTGGGGGAACGACACTGAGCCCATTTTGTTGATTAAGGCTACTGCTGTCATACTGTCCACTCGTAGCAATACGTTCAGTGATGACCCGTCGTGTGCAAAGTAGTTCAGCACTTCCCAGATTGCCTCTAGTTCTTTTTGATTTATATGTAGGTCCCTTTGCTGGGTTCCCCACCAGCCGCTCACCCGATGTGGGGGCGGAAATCCCCCCCCCATCCCAGATCTGAGCTATCCGTCCAGATAGTATTATCATAATGGTCATTACGGATCGGACTGGGACCTTTCTCTATTGCCTGTAGCCACTTGTGTGACTCTAGTTTGGCTTGATGTGACAAAGCGCAGTGATGAGGAAAGTCACCCCAGATCGCTGTAGGGCTTCTAGTTTTACTCTTTCCAAATGACGTAAGTACAGCGGGCTGTATCGTACCGCTGGTGAACAGGACACTAGAAATCCTATCGTTTCCGATAATTTTCGGGTAGGCCTACTCTCTGGCTCAAGTGATTTTGTGACCAACCGTTTAAGTTTTAGAATTTTTTGGTGGTAATGCCCATTGTCATTTCTAGGGAATTTTAGTATTACAAGAACGTACTAATTGCTAGTTCTGTGCGAATCAAACTATATTTTTAGTAGTAACCAATAATAACAAATCATAGTGATTAATAATAATGATGTAGAGATACCACATCTTCTCCCCCTCACTCTTCTGATCCTGAAATACGCTTTTTCTTGAGTTGGTCTGCATGCTTCCTCCGTACTACTCCTCCCTCCATCATCACGAGATATGAATATTCCCCTGACTTCTTTACCACACACCCCTCCACATACCGATTCATGTGTAGGTGCCACACCCACAAAGATTCTCCTTCAATGAAAGATCTTTGACGAGCCTTCTTGTCATGGAAAACTTTCTGGAAAACTAGTGCACTATCGATGTTTGCTCCTATATTTGGTTTTATCAAATCAAGTCGAGTTCGAAGGCGCCTGCCCATCATGAGCTCAGCAGGTGTTCTTCCCGTTGTTCTTTGTGGTGTATTCCTATATGAAAAAAGAAAATCTGCTACTCTTGTTTGAAGGTCTCGAGTGGACCGCGAAGCCTTCATTCGTCTCTTGAATAGTCCTACTTCACGTTCTGCCAATCCATTAGTTTTTGGGTGGTAAGGGATAGACGTGATATGGTGAATATTGTGGCGTAAGCAAAATTGTTGAAACTCTAAACTAGTGAATTGGGTTCCATTATCGCTCACCAGTGTCCTTGGAATTCCGAACCGTGCAAAAATATCTTTCAAAATTTTTACTGTCTTTTCCGAAGTCAGTCGTTCCATTGGCTCTATCTCCAGCCATTTCGTAGTCGCATCTACTATTATAAGCCAATGTTTCCCTTCGAAGGGTCCACAAAAGTCGATATGTAGACGACTTCACACCTCTGTTGGAACACTCCAAGAAAACAATGGTACCTCAGCATCTTTAGGTCGGTTCTCTTGGCAAGGTGCACAACGTTGCACATGGGAATCAATATCCCTATCCATGTTTGGCCACCATACATGATATTTGGCAACGGCTCGCATCCCCATTATTCCTGGATGTCCTTCATGCAGTACGTCAAGCACTGCTGTCCTAAGGTTCGCAGGTATAACCAATCTCCCACCCCACAATAACAAGTCCACTTCCAAGGAGAGTTCACTCCTCTTTTCAAAATATGTGTGGAGTTCAGAAGGACTCTTGGAGTCGGGCCATCCGATCTTTATGTGTTTCATTACTTGCGATAGGATCAGGTCTCTATTCACATTCTGTTTTAGCAGTTTCTTACTTAATGTGAGGTCCTCCAACCGAATTTGAAGAATTTTCTTTCCAAAACGATTACCATCACTCTCCTCTTTTGACAGGTTATCATCTTCCAATGGCAATCGTGACAACGTATCGGCCGGAGCGTTCATTGTTCCAGAATGATGTTCAATTTCATAATCGAATGACCCTAATGTCAACACCCACCGTGTCAGCCTATTCGCCGCTAGCTTCGGCACTTCTGTGTTCTGTCCCAGCAAGTACACTAGTGGTTTGTGGTCTGTCTTCAAGACGAAATGTCGTCCTAACAAGTATTGCCGAAACTTTACCAGAGCAAAAATGATACCTAACGTTTCTTTGTCCAATGCTGAGTAATTGCATTCTGATTTCCTGAGTGTTCTTGATGCGAAGGCTATTGGTCTTTCAGTGTTGTCTGGGAATCGGTGAAACATTACTGCACCCACTCCTTTTTCACTGGCATCCGATGTTCGATCACTGGTAACTTTGGATCATAATGAGCTAAAATGGGAGCTGACGTTAACAACGTTTTCAATCTTTTGATGATTTCCGACTCGTTCTTTGTCCATGTCCGCTTAGCATTCTTCTTCAGAAGGTTGTGTAGAAGCGCGCATTCTCCTTTTAAATTAGGTATAAATCTACCGTAATAATTTATTGACCCCAAAAACGCCCGCAGCTCTTTGGCGCATCTTGGTTCAGGCATTTCCTACATTGCTTTTAAATGCTCAGTAGTTGGTCTGATCCCATTTTTATCAATTCGGTGACCAAGATAAACTACCTCATTTCGAAACAATTTGCATTTTGTCTGCTGTGTCCTCAACCCAGCTTTTCTAAGTCTTTCAAGAACACTTTCTAGCCGTTGCAAGTGTTCTCCTCTGTCACTCCCAGTCACAATGATGTCGTCGAGTAAACAAGCAACTCCTGGTAATCCGGTTAAGATTTGATCCATCATCCTCTGAAAAAGTGCTGGTGCAAATGATACCCCAAATGGCATGCTTTTGTATTGATAGAACCCCTTGTGAGTCGCTATTGTCGTATACTTCCTAGAGCTTTCATCAACAACCATCTGCAAATATGCGTCACGTAAATCAATTACTGAAAACAGCGTCCCCCCACACAATTTGGATGCTGATGAAAATCAGAATGTATACATTTATTGATTGTGACCTTATAATCTGCACATATTCTTACCTTCCCATTGGCCTTTGTGACGACCACAATTGGCGACGCCCACTCTATTGGTGTCACCATGGGATCCACAACTTCTAATATGCCTTCGTGGATTAATCTTTCCAATTCCTTCTCTACAACTGGCTGAAGCGCGAAAGGTAATCAATCGCCTTTGCTTGAAACATATTGGTACCGCTCCGTCTTTTACATGGATCACAGCTTTAGCAGTCTTGATGGTTCCCGTTCCATTTTCAAAAAGCTCTTCATACTTTTTAAGGAGTGTTGACATGTCGTTGTCCAACTGACTGTTGTCCTCAACGTTTTTATTCGTTAGTAAGGATCTGATTTTACACACATGGGCTCCCTTCGGCAATGGTAGAGCCAAGAGTATCGACCTTCAAGCCTGTATAGGCCAAGAGACTTGGTGACTTGCTCAACATTGGTGCCCCAATTCGCTTCAAAGTGCTTTCACTAATAACTGATTTAGCTGCCCCGGAATCGTACAACATTTCCACCTCCTTACCATTAATTTTTACTGTCAGATATGCTTCACACCCACCTTCTAAATTACGAATATTATTGAATGTTTGTTGATCCGATTCACTTTCCTGCTCACTACTGCTTTTGCTTCCTCTTGCCCTATACACTTGCCTCGTTCCTTTTGATATAACCACAGATCCTGATTTCAAACAACATCGTGCCAAATGATTTCTTGATTTGCAAAAATTACAAATTCCTATTTGCTGGACACTCTTCGTTGGTATTATGCACTTTGCTTCCACAGTTGAAGCAATCCCTTCCTCTCACTAAGTACCTTGTTTTCAGTTTCTTTTCTGATGGCCTTTCCATGCGATTCGCTGATACCACATTAATCATGCTGGATTTTCCAAATGCGTACTGCTGCATATTGCCTTGTTGCATTTGCGCATTTTCGAGAACTTTAATCAGTTGCTCGATCTCATCAAAATCACTTGTGGCTGACGGAAACTTTTTCAAAACTTCCTGTTGTCAACTTACTGAATTGATCCCGAATACCAATTGATCCCTCATGCGCTCCTTCAATGTATCCTTGAATAAACATCTCGCTGCCTGCGATCTCAACCGAGCAATGAAATCACAGACTCGTTCGTTTTCGAACCTATTAAGTTGATTAAATTTTAGCCGTTCAGTGAGCGAATTATCTTGTCTTCCGTATTGTTTAGCAAGTACCACTATCATATCTTCTGTATTGATATCCTCAACTTCGCGGGGGTAAAAGTAATCAACCAAAAATTTGAACGGATCAGAGCTTATCTTCGCCAAAAGGTAATGTCGTCTGACACTGTCATCCTGTATTCTACACGCTCCCATCGATAACCTGAACCTCTTGATCCAGTACTCCCATTCGTCTGTTGACGGATTGAACGTTTCAACATTAAAGTCCTTCAAACTCATGGTTTTAACTGCTGTAACCACTTGATCGTACTCAGCGTCACTCTCAATCTCCTGATCACTTCCCGTTTGTCTTCTTTTCACGCGTTTTGTTCTTCTCTTTGTCGCCATATTAAGTATTACAAGAACGTACTAATTGCTAGTTCTGTGCGAATCAAACTATATTTTTAGTAGTAACCAATAATAACAAATCATAGTGATTAATAATAATGATGTAGAGATACCACAGGAATTAAATTCAAATCCTAGGAATTTAAATGTTGAGGATGGGGGCAATTGGCTTTTTGTTTCATGAATTATGAAACCTAATTGCGCGAATAGTGATGCAGCTGTCTGAATAGACCTTGCACAATGCTCAGCTGATGTTGCTAGAAAAGGACTGTCATCTAAGTAGCTAATAGCTGTTATTTTCTGATCTCTCAGACGGGCCATTACTGGACGAAGTAATTTGTGAAAACAAACGGCGCCAATGCGAGACCCATGGACAGGTCTCTGAAAACAGCCTAAATATTCCTATGCTCCGGGGCAATGCGGCCCATGAAATATGCCTCCTTGAGATCCAGACTTGCCCCAAATCCCCTTTGTCAGAAGTGACAACACTGATAATCATCCATTTTAAATTGTAGTACATTTAGAAATTTATTTAATTTGCGGAGATTAATAATGATTATTAATAATCATCCGTTCAAAATCCCCTTTTGTCAGAAGTGACAACACTGGTAATCATCCATTTTAAAATGTAATACATTTAGAAATTTATTTAATTTGCGGAGATTAATAATGAGACGAACCGATCCCGACTTTTTTGGGATTGTAAAAACAGGTGATACAAAACAAGGGGAATCATTTGGCCAAGTTTCAACCACCCCTTTATTTAGTAAATCCTTGATCATGGTCGCTACCCGAGGCCCGCCCGACGGGTGTGATTTGGCATAGGACATTGGTAATGATAATGGGGGATCCTTGCCGAAAGGCAGTTTATATCCAGAGATCCATGAAAATAGAATAGGAGATTTATTTATGTTTCTCCCTTCATGAAAGAAACTCGCCAGCGTCCCCGAGAAAGGGGGGAGGGGGGAGGGATTGAGGTTAATCCTGAGGTTACTCACCTGATTATTTAATGTCGGTTGAAACGCCTCTCCGGAAGGGGGGGCCTGTGACCTCTTTCTGGCCAAAGTGCCGGGGGATGCCTCTCTTGGGCGTCTTATTAACGATCTCTTGATCTTATCTTTGTCTGACACTGACTGTACCCACTTCGCTGTGGCGTCACCGAACAAATAAGTTTGTCCCAGTGCTTGATGGTGGGCCGTCGCACGGTACTCCGCATAGCCTCACGCCCCCTTTTTCTCCATAGTGGGGTGGATGAAGATTGGGTCCACTGGAGGTGTCTCATTAATACCCATTACAGCAAGAAGTTGTTGTGGTAGGTTCGGAACTGTGGTAGACTGTCCTCTACAGGTAAAGGTGCGATTGAAAAAATCGGCAAAGGCCTTGGCTGAGGCTCTTGATAGCTTTCTGGATGAGGCTACTTCCGATGACGGTGAATGAGAGTTGGAGGCCGATGGGGAGGGTGACGATCGGAAGGAATCCCGACGTCTTTTCCTCCTTAAGGCCTTTTCAGGCGTGTCGTAATAATAATATGCATGAAGATACGATGATATCCGCCTGTCTCTAACCTCATCTTTGTCGGATGACTCCGTGAGGTTATATATAGATCCTATGGGTGTCTCCGGTATTGATTGTAGAGCTCGGTTACGGTCTTTCCCGAACTTTATGTCCTGAAAAGGACGAAAAGGTGGAGGGACTGGTTTTTTGCCTGAAGGTGAAATCGATTTCACAAGCACCGCGGCTTTGGAAACCCAAGATTCCGCCAAGGGGAAACCAACGCCAATTTGGAAATCCTTATTCGGGGATAAACTATTTTCCGGACGCATCGTCGACAATTATTTTGTCAAACCGGACATAAACACTTCCGAACAATTCTTTCTAAGTCGTCCGTACTCCCGATTTTTGTAAGAAAATGGTAGAAATTATGAGATTTCGAACGAACTCGCAGACAGGATTGCTCGCAATCCTTATCAGCGGATAAACTATTTTCCGGACGCATCATCGACAAATATTTTGTCAAACCGGACATAAACACTTCCGAACACTTCTTTGTGAATCATCCGCACTCCCGATTTTCGTGAGAAAAGGGTAGAAATTATGAAATAATCATAAAACACGCGGACGAACTATACTCGCAACACGGTAGAACACGAAGTGACGTCAGCGGGGCCCAGAGCATGGTGGGTCGGCGAGGCGCAGGGATGCCAGCAGAACAGTACGAATAGTCCGTTTTTCACTTGAAAAACCTCGCATTCGCGGGTTTTTTCAAATTATTTCTTTGAAATTTACTGCAACACAGTAAGGCCGCGAGAGCTGCATAAGTAAACAGTCTTCTACGAACACCGTACTATAATGAAAACGTTGTCTACTTCCACTAAATATGGAGTTACAATGTTGGATTGATTTTGGCAGTCAGGTCATAAACAATAACTGAGCATACAATAGAAAGGACATATATTGTGTAGTCGCAGCTGCAAGGAAGCTAGAATCCCATTGGTCAAGAGAAAAGAAGGGGCTGAGATATACAGCGGATCAAGCGCATACAAATTGAAAGGAGGATTGTAGCTTATCAGAAGGGGGTTTACTTAAACTGGAATTACTGTTATGGAGGGGGGGGGGGGGGGAATTCCTAGCGTTGAAGATATGGACCTGCCAAAAGTGAATTATATTGAAGGATATATCCTTGTTTAGACATTTACCAGACCTATCACTTTTGATAATTTCGATTTGTTAAGTTCATTTAACATTCTTCACTTTGGAGAAAAATTAAGAAATTGTACAAACTGTCTGTTTGTAAATCAAAATTGTTATGATTGTTTTCTTCATGATGATTTGCCAATGTAGATTATTACTGAAATCCTCTTCATGCTCGTTTATTCTTCTCGTAGAATTTTAACCCGTCCCTGAAAGTTTTTCAATATAACATCTACGTCTTTCTTAGAATTTTGTATCAGTTTGACCACAATACTCATGGCCACAAGAAAATTTCAGGTTACAAACCCCACTTTTATCCTGAACTTCTATTTTTTGCGGATCCAAGTCAAGCTCTTTAAAACTGTTAGTGAGAGTGAAACTGTAAAGGGCCCCATACACTATGGGATCGCCTGCAGGCCGTCGCCTCAACAGACGAACTTACGACCAATCGCCGGGCTCCCTACACTACCAGTCAACGGCCTGCAGGCGGCCGCACTAAACTGCCGATCATCGCCTGAACATCGCACACACTATCTGTCCGGGGCCTGCAGGCGGACTGTCGGACAGGAATCAGGACTGCAGGCGAACCTCAGTTCGCCAGTTCGCCACCATGCTTCGAAGGAAACGTAGCGCAGTTTATTTACTGTCAGTTTTTGGTGAACCCCCAGAAAAAAGAATTTGGGTGAAAAAGTGGCTTCAAGATAGAGACGCTAGCTCTCACATGTCATTGCTCCGCGAACTGAGGCTAGAATTTCAATAAAACGTCGTACGCCTCGTCCCGTAATCTTTTATTGGCGTACGCATCGTCCTTAATTTTCCACAAACACGGATAGGCCAGATAAATCTCAATAAATGCCGAAATAAAAGTAGGTTTCCCGTCCATCCTCGCCGTCAGTCCGCTGTCAGTCCGATTTCGGCTTGTGAAAACACGCTCAAAATTGATCGCACGGAAAACTGACGATAACGGGGAAAAAAAGAGCCAACGGATCACGCGCCTGCAGGCCAACTGATAGTGTGGGGCGGAGAGCATTTGCGATCATGATCTGACAGGTCCTTGCCTGTCGCGGATCTCTCATCGGATCCTTGCCGGCCCTTTGCCCACACACCTTCAGTCCGCCCGAACTGCAGTCCACGATCTTCAGATTAACTGATGAATGTGTGGGCGACCTCGGGTCTCCGCCTTACAATTATCTTCAGTTAAACTGACAGTGTATGGGGGGCTTAAGCTATCAGTGAAGCAAAGCTGTCTTCCAAAACTTTGTATTGATGTGCTCATTTGAGATAAGTAACAAGTATTCAAGTACTTTAATTGTTGTTCTCTACATTATTTTCCAGCATTGTGAAGTGTGCCGAAAATTGTTTGGTTCAACGATCACCAAACATCATTGTCGAGTGTGTGGTGAAGGCGTGTGCTCCAACTGTTCATCCCGTAGCAAGCCTGTTCCTGATAAGGGCTGGTACAATCCCGTCCGTGTCTGCGATAATTGTTTCGATCCTCCTAATACCAGGAGAAAACGTAGGTGTCCATTACTTCTATTCAATGTATTATTAATAAGATGAAAAGTTTCAATTAATTTATGGTTTAAATAACGTTTTTGTCACTAAGAAGTCGCAAGCTTTACTATGCGTTATTGTTTTACTGCAAATGTTCGCTACCTTGATAACTCAACTGCCAAAACTTTATGAAGTTCAGGTGGAGCTTGATGTTATCACCAATAATGATGTAATGCAAATATTATCTTGTCCAGTTTATATATGTCCCCAAAACTGTTTTCTCTCTTCATATGTTTTCATGACCTCTGCTTAGGGTTGATACGAGTTTGTACCATGGACTAATTTCCTGTGTCTGAAATTTGTAGGAGACGATGGAGGTGGCTTTTCAAATAACATTGAAGATAAAGAAGTTATGCCGAGGAAGGTCAGCGAAGCGTTTGTGACTACAATATCTACTGTGGCATCTATCCTCACCTACCCCAAAAGTGAGTTAGTATAAAATGTGTAGTTTGCTATAATACATATGTTATACAAATAAGCACTTCTGATTTTTCGTTTTAACTAAAACAGTAAAAGTTTACATGAACTGTGCAACAAGAGCTAGTGTCACATTGGGTATAATTTAAACAAACTCCTGAGATGTGCCAACACGTGAGTTTCCGAAATGGGCCCCAAAACAACACAGCTGGGAGAAATGAGCATCGGTTTTTTGAGGTGGACTTTAGCCCCTATCGAAAGGAACATCTGGTTTTTTAACCGTCGTCCGAGTCCGTCCTTCGTTGTCCCACTTGCAGGCAAACCCTGGCAATATGCTGATCACCAGTTTTTGAATTAGTTTTATGGGTTTTTTCAGCATCGATATTTTTTTAAGCCCGGATTTCAGTTTTGTGGTTTAATGAATGATGTCTCAAAGACACTGATTTGGTCATTGACGAGAAAAATAGGAGTAATATACTCCATGTTTCTAGAAATGGGTGATGAAATGGCAAACACTTGTGGGTGTGCCTGGCTATCTGCCGTCAAACAGGTACCTTTGATCTTTGGGATAGTATTGAGAACTTGCTACTCCGGAGAAAAAAATTCAACTTCTTGCATCAACGACCAAAACTGCCTTATTAGAGAAATGCATCCACTGTCCGGTGTCCGCACTCTTCACAACCATTTTAGAATATGTTTGCATGTTTGAAAAAATTTCTGGCAGTCTGCCGGGGTTGTTACCAGAAAAAGATTAAATCAATTTCAGTGGCGATGAAAATCGCTCTTCGACTAGTGAAATGTGCCCCATCTATTTGTTTTTAAAATTGCATGAAACGCTTAAATGCTGCCCTAATCTGTTTAAATGCTGTAGTTATTCTATCAGCTCATCTACTTCAAGTTGTTGCGTGCATGTACCCAACATGAAAAATAATAACAAAAATTATACGAAGTTTGGAAAATTAAGAGATGAACCTTACTTTATTAAGAAAAGTAGAGAGAATCGGATTTGATATTGTTTGAATTAATTTAAGTTGTAGATAATAATTGTGTTATGCCATATATCAAGTCAAGCAACGAGCGTTATTCATTTTATATTTTTAAATGAAAATAAATTCAATTGTAAGGAATTTGACCCCATCCGCACTCTTCTACAATGACTATTATTATCCTTTCTATGATTTTTCAAAGTTAGCTGCTCTGGTGACGTCACACTGGGTAGGGGGGTCCCACCCAGGAAGTAGGGGTGCTTTGAGGTCACCAGTGTGTGAAACTTTGAAAAATCATGGAAAACAAACTACTCATAGTAGGAGAGTGAAGTTGATGCCGAAATTCTTAGGATGGAATCTTCTTCTATTTTAAAACAGTTAAAGTACCTTTTTCACACCCATGGGTATCGCTCATTAGCGGATTTTTCTCTGCTTCAGGTGTAATCAAAGAAACGGCTCGACCCACTTACTGGGTCCCTGACAGCGAGGCGCGTGAATGCTGTGTGTGTACTTCACCTTTCTCTCCCACTGGCATCACTCTCCATCATTGCAGGTACCGTTCGATAATGTCATCCATATAAAAGTTATTACACAATATTCATCACATGTCTTGTTAATATTTATCTACTCTCTGGTGAGAAAGATGAATGTCTCAAGTCTACAATTTTCAAAAATAGGGGTCGTAACTTATTTCCCCTAGGCCTTTCTAATGGTTACGTCAAAGTTTGAATATTCAAATTAGAAATTGATGACAAATTTTATTAAAATTTCACTGAAATCGGCAATTTTAGGTAAAAACTTCTTATTTTTTATATTTAAAAAAGAATATTTTACATTTTCAACTTGCGAACTTTCGTTAAAAATGAAGCTATTGCAATGGCTCAGAAAATTTTAAAATCAAAATTTTTGAAAAATTTCTCCATTGAAATCTGTTTGGAGCTATATATATATGTATATATATATATATATACTCGGCGCTTCGCGCCTCGCCGGGGGGCTTCGCCCCCCTGGATACCCCTAATCTATACTCGGCGCTTCGCGCCTCGCCGGATCTTTTCTCTTTTCTACTGCGTAGAAAACGAGGATAATTTGCTATGCAATTCTTAGCCTGAATCAACTTAGTTTTGGAATGTAGCCAAGAAAGTAAGGAGAGGGAAATTGGTAGCTTGAAATGTGAACATTTATCACATAAATCAAGCGCTTTCCAACGAGTGGCGAACGATTTTTGTGAGATGAAAACTGCGGAAGTTTCATTCTCCTAACAACGGCTGGGTTGTACGTGAAAAACACTGAAATTGTGACACAATCTATAGCAACTACTCAACTACTCGGTTGTACGTGAAAATCATCTTTAATTTCGTTTGGGACGTTACAAAAAAAATTATTGGGGGTCGGCCTAAAAATTGCATAGCAATTAATATAGTATTTATTTATATATTTATGTCTCTTTTCAGACGATAACTCTCCTTAGGGTCGAGATAACAATTCCGTTCTTGCGCTAAAACCAAAAAATCAAGCTTTCCAAACGAAATTATGAGTTCGTTGGCCAGAACTTTTTGAGCACATTAATTTGGTCCAATTTCAAAAAATGTACTTTTAAAAAATCACTGAAAATCGTAAAATTTATATTTTTGGTAGAATATTGCTCAAATCACGTTTATTAACTATAAAATAGAATATTCAAAAATTTATTTACGAAATTGTGCTGAATAATGTACTTTTATTTTTTATTTTTTTATTTTTATTTTTATTATTGGCTTCGGTAGCACCTTTCAGCCGTTACAAATTTCTTTACAAAAAATTAATACTTCAAGTTTACATACATAAATTGTTCAAATTGCATAGGTAAATAATAAAAGGGTATAACACATCAGAGTGAACGTTCAATTTTGTCCAGGAAATCATTAATGCACTCATATACTTCCAACTTCTCTTCTGCGATGAGTGTATCCAGATTGAAGGGTCTTATCGCATCTCTTGGAATGGACGATAGGAGATCATTCCTGTCCGCCTCGTACTGAGGGCACTCCAAGATGATGTGTGCCATGGTTTCTGCTTCCTCTGGGCAATGGGGGCAATCAGGCAGTGTCAGTGGGTCGAATAAATGAATTCGAGAGTTGGTTCTGCCATGTCCTGTTCTCAAGCGAGTGATATTGCGGTAGAAACTTTTAGGTTTGGCGTCTCTTACTTTGTAAAACCAGGGGTTTCTCTTAAGAATCGGAAATAGATTTGTGTGCAGCTGGTACTGCAATGGTGTTGGCGTACTTGAAATCCATGGTAGCTCGTTGCACAGGTATGTGAAGCTATCGCATAGCAGAGGAGAAGGTTTCTTCTTCTAATATGGGGCAGTGAGATTCTGGATAGCTAATGATCGTATTCGGTTATACATTTCCCTGTCTTTACTATAAGTTGCCACCAAAAACCTGTCTGCCAATAATGAATAATGTACTTGAAATTCATTAAAATTTGCTAAAAAATCGATAAGAACTGCAAAAAAAGCTAAAAATTCAATACCTCTATTTGAATAGTGAATAGGAGATTGTTATTTAGAATACGTTTTTTGCCATAAAATTATTAGTTAACAAATTCTTTGCACTCAAAAAGCTCAAATTTCAAAACAATTTAACATTATAAAATACGATAATTCACGAAAATTCGCTCATACAATCATGCTGCATAGCTGGAACTTTTGTGAATTTTTTCATCTCGTGTTCGTTTGCACCTATTTGTCATTCAACTTCAAATTAGGGTTTTCATATTTAAAAAAAAAAAAAGTTCCTGTCATGCAGCATGATCTTATGATCGAATTTTCGGATATTATCGTACCACTTTATGTTGAATTTTTTTGAAATTTCAGAACTTCAAGTGAGAAGAAATCGTGAACTGCCAATTTTATGGCAATAAAACTCGTTCTAAATCACTTTTGGAAATTAAGAAAAGACTTTGGATTCTTAGCTTTTTTTGCAGTTTTCATCTATTTTTCGGCAAATATTAATGAAAAACTATAGTACATTTTTAAGCATAAATTTCTGTGTCAAATTTTTAATGTTCTAGATCATCGTTAATAAACTTATATTGGCTAACATTCTGCCAAAAATATAAATTTAACGATTTTTAGCCGTTTGTAGCCATTTTTTAGTAATTTTTTTAGCACATTTTTTGAAATTTGACCAATTTAATGTGCTCAAAAAATGCTGGCCAATGAACTCATCTTTTTGTTTGGAAAGCTTGATTTTTTGGTGTAAGAACGGAATTTTTATCTCAATCCTAAGGTGAGTGATCGTCTAGAAGGATATATATATATATATAGCTCATATTCTCGTGTCGTCACGCCTGGAGTAGGTTAGCATTTCAGCCAATGTCGGCCATTACTGTGCTACGTCAGTGAATCGCAACTCAACCAACCTATTTGTCACAAGAAGTGTGTTGCCGTCTCACGTCAACCTAATTCGCGGTTATAAAGCCATTTTTCAACATTTTTGTTTTGCAAAACTAATATTGTTGCAATACGAAGTTTCAATTCAACTAAATAGTTGCAGTAATCGTGTCTGCCAGCGCGATTATTGGTTGTAGGTTGTAGCCAACGATGATAATCTAACTGTGAACGAGTTTTTATTTGGACGAGGAACCTACTAACTATTGTAGTTAATTAGTGTCCAAAAACTAAAGAACTTCATTTGGTTAGGCTTTGAGAATAATTAACCTGAAAAATAGTAAAGAAAAAAATTATTGAAAATTCCTCAGGTGTCTGTACTGCAGTGTAGGTACATGGCCATTGCTCAGGTAGCTTCATCCGCGTTTTATAACAAGTTCGTAGTAGTACTATGCTTAACTGAGGAAGCTTTATTTGTTATATTGTGTGAATAAAAGGAGAGATTTGATAGTTTCTCAAAGTAAACAAGGCAGGTTGTTGTTACACCAAGAAACGAAACTACTTAGGTAGGTACGTACATCCTACCAGATTTGCTGTTGGTTAAAAGTGCCTAACTGAAGTAGGTAGGTTGTTGCTTTGCCGACAGATACAACTGATGATTAGCAAGTTTGTTAAATATCAAATCAGGAAATATGCAACATGAATTAAAACCCAGCTATAAGGAAAAAACCTTGAAATGCATTCTTCTGAAGGTAAGATTTCATAAAGACGGCTTTGGCAGTGCAGTTAAGTATGTATTACGCGAGTTTTGCCGTTACACAAATTTTAGGGACATACAAGTTAATTAGGTACCTACTTTCGTTTGTGTCTATGAAGTATATGAACAAGTAATAATATACGGAAAGTACGTATATACGTTCCCTCTTGGTACTTACCTTTCCACATGCGATACTCACTATTCCGGTCTAGCAGAGCTCTCATGGCACGTCCTTTCACATGACCACTTTCACAGTTTTTACTCTAAACATTTGTAGTTTCTTGATTGATCCAAAAAACAGGTATGAAAACTAGATAGGTAATCCACAACATCTTCGCGGCTGATGTGTGGGACATCTAACAGTTGTATGTCAACTCCCCAAGACACATTTCATATGGATCTCGACCGCACAGATTAAATCTTGCGCTCGTAGCGTTTGAGGTCATCACCTGATAATAACTTGATCTAATTTGCCTAAAATTTATTACCTTGCATATTACAAATAATGAAAATATTGACTAGGAACTAGTAAGACTATGTTATGCAATTGTTCAGCTGTGTCTACAAATGGCGCATTTTCGCATAGTTTACTCGTCATCATGACAACAAGGTGAAACGACTTCTCCTTGCCTCGATGTGAGGATGCGCTAGTGTTGACGTCTCAAGAATATCACCTATATATGAAAAAATGTTAAACTCTGGGATTCGTTTCAGAATTTCTCAAACCGGATTTCAACGAAGAAAATTTTGATTTTAACATTTTTGGAGCCATTGCAATAGCTTTATTTTCTATGAAAATGTGCTAATTGTGTTTATTTTTATTTTTTATTTTTTTTTAATGAATGAGAGTAGATTTTATCCTGACAAATTTGACACCATCCGCTTGCTTATGTGTTTATTTTTAACAAAGTGAAAAGTTTCGGCAAAAATTGAAGTCACGCCAAAGACATGTCAGAAGGGTCTCGACCAGACAGGAGGAGTGTAATGACATACATTTTCGCCAAAACTTTGAAAAATCATGAAAGAAAACTACTCATTCTAGAATAGTGCGGTTGGTGTCTGTATTCTTAGAATTTAATCTGCTTCTAAGTAAAAATATAAAACGAACATGCAAATATTTTTCATTACCGGATTTGTTGATTACCAGGTCCATTACCCTGTCCAGTCTTATTTACCCGCGAATTGGGTAAAAATGCCCAACTCTCCAGCAGTGCATCAGTGGTATTCATGATCTATTTCGAAAATTCAATCGTAGGAATCGAATTCAACGAAAATTTATGGTGCCTTGAGGCTCCCAGGTCAAAAATCAAAATTTAAGTAGCGCACCTTGCGGTAATTGGTGAAAGCCAAGTCAGTGCAGGTTATCTTTTAACCAGGTTATCAATTATAAAAACACCATGTCATATAAATTCTAACCTTGGGTAATTAGGAATTCTTAATTTTTTATTTTGCCCCTCTCCATATTCAATTATTTTCTAGATTCCCAGCGCCTCTGCACTATTATTTCTTTTTGTAGGTTATAATTCCAAATTTATATTTCTATGGCATTGTTAATATTTCCTTAAAAGTCTCCATAGAGGGCAAACTTTATTCAAATGAGGGTGAAATCTTCCTAAGTCTCCCAAGTTGAGCAACTTATCCTTCCCGGTTGTTCCAATCTTTGAGTAAGGGCATTAGTAAATGGCCCTATGGCTGTTTCAAACGATATTTCCTGAACTAGAGTCATTGACGATCCATCCTAATCAATATTATTCCTAACTGCAAATGTTTTTAGTTAGCAAGGAACTTAAGTTCTATGTCAGTAAAACTATTTCCGTTGTAGGTACCTTTAATATGGAAGTTGATTAGCTTTGTGTTTTTCCAATTAACATTTCCTGGATTGGAACTCGTACTTCCATATTTAACATACTACTTATACTTCAATTAAGTATGTTTTGAAGGGGAGTAGTCTGACGGTTTCCATCTCAATCGGAAGAGGGTGTCTACTCTGTGAATTATGTATCCTGGCGACTCATTCACGGAACTTTGTAACACTCATTTTCAACAATTACATAAATTATTATCGCAGAAGTTGGCGAACGAATATCACAGATGAAATCGGATGGGGACTAGCGAACGCTACATGCGGATAACAAAACTGAAACCCGACTCGGGTGGCTCATGTTTGTAGATCACGGGGGACAGTGGGTGAGGACTCGTAGATCGGGCGAATGCCATAGGTCGAATACCGAACCGGCACCCCCGGTGTCAAATGCGTTGGTCCCAATTATTTCAAGTGGCAGTTAGGCAGACTCCTAACTTGGAAAAGCGAGGAAGATAATCCCTGATATAATGACTATTAAGGTAAACGGAGCTGTCACACTCCTTATCTATTATTGATGCTAAATTTGACGAAGGGGCCCAACCCATTCATCTCAAATTCGTGTTAACCATGACTACCTCTATTGTTGCAGCTGAGCGTTATGCTTTAGTTTTATGTTCTTTTGAATGTGTTCTTATGCTAAACCTGTATTTCGAAACAGGTCTTGTGGAGGGGCCGTTTGTGAAGGGTGCTCCACCGGCAGACAACCCGTTCCCCACAGAGGTTGGGACGCCCCAGTCAGAGTGTGCAATACATGTTACAAATAGCCCAATGTTCAGGTAAAATTAGTTTCCTATTCAGTTTTACATAAATGATGGCTACCGGGATTACCTTAGAAGGCAGATCTTCATCTTCAAAACGTACAGTTTGGTCCGTCATGTGATAACTAATTGTTTTTCTTAACTGCCTAGTCACGTTTCAATATGCGGCTACTGTAAGTTTTTTAAATAACTTAGAATGATTTTAGATGGCCGTTGCTCGTTTGATTTTCATAGTTAGACATTACACAAGTTGAACTAATGCCACATTATGTGGTCTGTGATTAAGCTTCTTTGATTAGAGCATTGTATAAAATCAGAAACCTCACTTTTGTTAATGTTGCAGGCAATTGTGTTTAGAATCTTTGGAACATGGTAAAATCAATGTAGAATAAATTGAGCGTTGATGCTTGATTAGGACCATTGTGAAATATCTACCTACACGTACCTACTTTTTGTCTGCATTACTGCCTACGGTGGACAATTACTACTCTTTAGTATAATTCGCTCGTTTTCAACACTATTCTATTCACTACTTTAATACGAGTTGACGATTCGTGTGAATTTACTGCAATTCAAGAGCTATGATAGACTATATACTGCTGTAGTGTTAGTCTTATGGATATTCCCAATCAAAAGAGTGGATCTCGAATTGTTCAACGCCACAAACCTTGTGCATGTTTTAAGTTATCAGTTTGATAAGTTAAATCATCAAGTTTTTAAATTTATTTTTCTTTTGAATTGTTAATTAAAAAATCACACGTAACATTATGTGGAGCTATCACAAACCAGCTGTTTCCAATCCATGGAACCTCAAAATGCTTTTCCCCATCTAATTACAGTTACGCTTAATTCTTCATAGTTAATAATTCTTGTCTAGGCAGATCTGTTGCGATATATTTTAATACTACCTAAATTGCTGTTTGGTTGTCCCCATTCCTTGAAAACTGACGACTCAATATTTACATTTTCGGACCCGAAATCCACTTGTTTCTATAATATTAATGGCTTTGGTTCAAATTAAGAACAATAAAATGAGTGATGAAAGAGTTCAGAACGTGTGTTTAATTACAGATAAAAAATTGACTGACTAGAAGATAGTGAAGTAAAAATATTTGGAAGAAGAAATGTCGCAGTATTTGCAACAGTATATTTTCCTTTAACATTTGTAGTTGTCCTCCCTATTTAGAATCACAGCTACAACCATATTTCATGTTGTTATAATGAAACCTTGCTGTAAAAATATGAGTTGATACAATTGCCCTATAAAGTTTGAGCTACTAGTGATCACAATTGACCGTGGTAAAAAAAAACAAAAAAAAAAAAAAAAAAAATCAAGAAATTTAGTTATCAAAACTCGATGAGCAATCCAACTTATTTTTCAAATAAATGGCTGCGGGGAGGAATCGTATTTTATAAAATACTAAACTGCATAATAGGATTTAACGTTCACTAAATGTAAACACCATTCAGCATGTTTCTGATAGCTCGTAATTAGAAGAAATAAAGTGAAATATTAATGAAATACTAGGTTCATCAAAATGTATAATTTCTTACGTGTCCTTGTTACCATTTTTTTATATGAATAATACAGACCAGCGTTATCATGCTGAAAATGTTCACAAAACTAATGGCTTCTACAATATTTGCCTATCAAATTCATCTTTCGGTAAATTAATGTGGATGCAATTAATTACGATAACGTTGCTGTTGTATTCCTTCATTATGTAAAGTTTTCTTTTTTGTCCCTGGTTACTAAACAGGATGAATCGTTTCTTCTCTTGGGTTCTTTTACGCTGGTATAACTACAACTCTGATGCCCGATCCCACCAACGGAAGTTTTCCTTGCGCCAACTCATGACCATGAGTTTTCTCGTAGAAACTTTGAATTGGCCAACGCTTGACTCTGTGTTTTCCTTTGAAAATGCACAGATTACGGAATCCATCCATCGGGGTGGGTTAACACTTGGATCAGCGCTGATCCGCAACTTTCTTACTGTTCACTATCTTGAAAAAATTGCGTAAACCTTTTTGGTGTTTTTATTCATAACGGGATCCCTCTGTATTTAGCTAATTAGTATGGAGTTCCTATTTCCTCGTGATAGTGAAGAAACAATGAGTTTGTCTTGTGAAGATGAACGATTCGTGGAATTCGTGGAGTTCAAGTGACAATTCTTCGAATGGGATGGGAGTAGGTATGTAGGCTAAGAATGAGTGAACCACTTGAATAAATGGTTCTTTTATATATTTTATATTGTTTTTTTTTTTCGATTCAAGGGGGATTTATTTTGTGTTTTACTTGAAAGAGGAAGAACTTCCGTTCAACACCCAAAAGAAAAATAAATAAAATAGAAATACCGAAGAATAAAATCTACAACTTTTGTATGGCCAGTCTTAAATAATCTAAAAAGGCCCCGTCCTACGTGAAGCGTGTTGGCGTTTCGGCGATATCATCGATCCATGGGCGTTTGAAGAGAGGATCGCTTCAGTGTCCCAAGTGGCGTGATTTCTCTCGAGCGATTAAATGGCGTTTCTAGCGTTTCGTCATTCCGACGTTGCATTTCCTGTTGATGCGTACCTGTTGATTTTGTCACTTACCTTTAATTATTTTATTATAATATAGATATGTCGGTTTCGCAAAGGTTTATGCTAGCTTCAACGAGTCCACTTGTTGTCAATTATCTATATTGGCAAGGACGTATGCATAATTGGCAAACAGCCCATGAAATTTTCAAGTTTGGAAGCGAGTTCTATCTATTCTTGTACGAGTTTTTCTTATCCCATAACCATGGACGTTTTCGAACTTCGTTATTTAAAACTTCCAACGACATTAATATGCTCAATACAAAACAAAACGTTCTTGATAAAACAAAACAACATGGGCGAATACGCCCCCCCATTCATGGATTGAATTCAAGTCGCGTTTGTGGCGTGAGCGTTTCAGCGAGCGTTTTACGCGATAAAGCGTGCGTACGTAGGACACTCCACACAAATCATTCAGTTTGATTCGGGTTTACACTCGCAACGCTGAAATCGCCAAAACGCCAGCACGCTGCAGTCGCTTCACGTAGGACTGGGCGTAAAGTTTGCTGCCAAACGGAACTAGCCATCTCTCAATTTGATGACCGGATGGTGGTGGTAAGGCCAAAAAATTATGCTGTAGCTCCGCATATCATTTGCATGCTAAAAATATAAATGATCCAAGGATACTCTGCAGATTGGTTAATTCTTGAGTAAAAATTGATCGTGGAACAGTCAAAACACTGACACGCAGTTATTAATTAGATCTTGTGTTACGAGGCTTGGGAGATAATCCCGTTGGTGGAATTGGGCCGGAGATAAGCATATATCTGTGGATTCTCAGTAGCTATTACTTGGGAGCAAGCGTATAAAAATTAGGAAAAAATCACCATTCCTATAGAAGAGTCAAGTGGTTTAAAATTCCTACTAAAATAGTCGTCCCTCAACAAATTTATTACGACGTTCCGGGACACCAACGTACTCAGCTGGAAATTCCTGACATGTTACCAACTATATTAGTCAGCAGCATGGATGTCGCTCTACTCAAGGGACTCGACTGAAATCGTTTGGTAGCTCAGGTCCCAAGTACTTGATCTTTGCTTGCTCAACATAATTAATTCGAAAAATAACTACAAATGATGAGACAACGATTCACAAAGCATCTTGACATCTCAATAACGACACATGTCACGGGTTGTACAACTGTTGGATAACGTAGGTACATCTTTCTGCAGTGAAATCTCTTAGTTGTGATAGGTTGTGTATACTACCATGTAGAAGGCCACCGTTTGGGCTGCTAATTCTGCTGGAAAACTCGTAAAGACCTTAGAACATAATATGTGATCTTTGAAATAATCCTCATATAATTTGGGTCACAATTTGAAAAATGTATACATATTGCCGTAACAACAGTGTTAGGGTTTTAGTTGGTATCGGAAAAAAAATCCTTAGCAATACCGAGTTTTTCAATGTCTCTTCATTTTATCAATATTTTAGAGTAGTAGAGAACCTTCATTGATTGGTAGAGGAGGCATGTGACAATTTGCAATACCTATAGAGCAAAAAAAAAAGAAAAAATTTGTATAAATTGTTTTGATGATTATAAAAGAACAAATTCATAAGAATCCTTTGTATTATTTTCATCCCCGGAATGGTTTGATTGTATCGAACCTCAAAAATAATACGTAAAAATACATTGATGTTTATTGTGCAAATTTAGATTTAAGTACACATTTTATTTGGAACTCCTGAGTGTTTTATATCAGAGATACGCATTAACGAATAACTTCTAAGTTCGGTATTGAAATGCAGTGAAGAAGTAATTGGAAAGTGAGACTGAATTTTATTGTCCCTTCTGCGGATACCCATCACAATTTACTGTTAGCCCAAGAAAGTGTTAGGCCAAGTGCAATTATATTAGAGGTGCGAGGGAGATTTCTCATGTTTTGCAAATGTTATTCGTAATTTTGTCTATTAACTCTGAAAATTAAAAAAAAGTATTGAATAAGTTTTTTTCTCCATTTTTCTGGCTGGATTAATCCTTTAGCCAGGGAATTTATTCAGCCAGCTCCCATGTTCAGGCAATGAAACAACATCAACATGTAATAATTGTAGATACATTGGTTTGGTTTTTAAATAAGTAAAAAATCCTAGTTACAAAAATTTGAGTCCAAAATAAATAAATAATATTGAAACCAGAGTTGGGAAAAATGTACTTACAAGTACAAAGTACAGGTACAATACTCGAAAAATCGCACAATTACAAGCACCTAATGTACTTGTACTTGAAATAAAATTAGTTGGTACACGCACAAGTACTTGTAATTGAAATACAAGTACAATTTACAAGTATTGGTAATTGTACTTGAATCACTCAAGTACTTGTACTCAAAGCACGCAAGTACAAGTGATGGCACATGTACTTGGGATCGCAAGTACTTGTACTCACTAAAAAGTTGAATTGCAAGTATATGTAATTGTACTTGTACTTGGAAAGTACTTTCGAAGTACTTGCGTCTTGTGCAGCTATACCTCGTCATTCTTATTACTGATTTCCCTCGACTGCTGTAAAATATCAGTAGGTTTTATCAAGTACTTGAAGAAACTACTTCAAGTACAAATGTACTTGGGTATCCCAACTCTGATTGAAACTGCGCAAACCATGAAATATCATCGTTTCATTGAAATAAGAGGCTGTCCACTGAGCGCTAGATGCCCAATCCTCCTACTTAAAATCACGCTAAAATTGAAAGTGACTGCAATTACCACAACCTGTACCTTTGAAACTTAGATTTTCTTCTTGTTTATAATTTTCCATGCAGAAGTTGATCAAAAGCATAGGGTAGAACAGAACTGGATATCAACACCGCGCCATAGCGTGAGCTGTGACGAGATCGGAGACCCTAGGTAGGCGACAACTTCTCCCGCCGTTTTCTCAAAACTATGTTTTCGCGCACGTTAGGAACATTTTCTACTAGGAGTTCTATCGAGTTATTTATTTTATTTTTGAATCTTTAAAGGAACAGTTGCTGAAAATATTGACTTGTTTTTTCAACCACAAAATCCGTTTTTTCCTAACCTTAAAACAAGTGAGAGCAAATTGAAAAAAAAGAGGGTGTGGGCATTTTTTTCCCATAATTCAGTACACAGCAGAAATGGTAAAAGTGTCAGATTAGAGAGTAGATATAACTGTACAAAATAATAAAAAATCGTGAATTTAGCTCCAGTGGTTGCAGAGGTACCTCAACAATATTACAAAATTTGATTGACTTAGGAAGGCCCTTCTTTGCAACAACTTGATCCGAGGGGACAATCTGTGCCTGATTCATGTTTTTAGTGACAAAAGTTTTTATTTTGGAGGCAAACAGTTGTCAAAGCTGTGTTGACCGGAGAAAAAGCCTCCATTAACCACTTCAATGCGTCACCAAAAAAATCGATTCCTCATCGTCATTAACGCTAAAGTTTAATATTGAGAACGTTCACTGGGTCACTATGTGAAAACTGCTGACTGTACGGTAGCCAGACTCAAACTGAAGCCGTGAACCTCTTACGAGACCTGTCGCCACTTCCAGCCCTTTCCAAAGTAAGTTGAAGTGGAGGGCGTCTGAGAGGGCTCGTGTCATCTATTACCCGTGAGGGGTACGGACTCGCCTTGTAATCAATAGATGACAAACGCGATAAGGTAGTTAACAGAGGCCTATTGCTCTTGATTTCAACGCGTACGTATCGTTAGTGTTGAACTGGTTTTATGGATTACTTGTTCCACCGGGTGTCCACTCGTTTCAAATTTAAATTACAAAATGGTAACAATCACTTATTGTAATCCATTTATAAATTCATAGTAGAGGTGGCCCAATTATTCATTACCCTCTTATTCTCACGTGTTGAGGGAAATTAATCATAAACTGCATGATAAATGTCGATTTTTTTCGGCTAGTATATGCGCTGCCCTAGTTGGAATTCAGAATGCTATAGCTTCGCTACTGATTAACCACAATATTAAATTTATGCGTACAGAAGGCAAGAGCATAGGGATAGTCAAAAAAGCTAACATGAGTAGGCTTAATATTGGGTTTTTTCTTCTTCAAATTTCGTGAACTGCCTCACGGTTGTGGAACAGTTGCAAAACATGAAATATTTCTCGAAGCCTCCCGATAAATAATTAGATTTTGTTATTAGCCCTTATGTTATTCTCTACTTATATTTATTTACATTATCATAATTGAACACACCAATAACCTTAATACTTGTGTTGCTTCACTTCATTGTTAATGTTCCTGTAGATAACGAATTTGTACATAATTTTCCATTAAGGAAGAACTTTTTTCTGATGGTGTGTGGTTGATGCATATAATTGTGCGAAACAATTAAAGCTGGGTTAAAATATAATTTATACCTCATTGTTTTAATTAAAACTAATTCCCTATCTTTGTGTTCCTGCGTATTTCGATGCTCCGACCATATTTCTCCATATTCCATTCCTATTCCATACCCAATTTCGAAAACGCGTCCCCTATTGCTCAGAGTTGGCTAATCGCAAATAAATACTTAATGTAGTTGTATGTTGGAACTGTTCTTACCATAGAACATTCAGATCCAATAGTTATGTAAAAAAAAAAAAAAAAAATAGAAAAATAATAATTATAATAAAAAATAAATAAATAAAAAGTTGGGTGTGGAACATAGCTTCTCATAACCGTAAACGAATGTAAGGATCTTTGAAATGTTTTAAATAATTCCATATCAGCATCTATAACGTTAATATGCAGAAGAACAGCTACTCCTACTCTTTTTATAAAACCAGAGTTGTAAGGTAATGGTTACTTTGATTAATGATTACTTTTTCAATTACGTCTCTTAAATGCAATAAAATTAGTTCAGTGAGTATGATTAGGTATGAATACAAGCAAAGACTGGGATTTTAAGCTGGCAATCACCTCCAAAGTAATTGCAATTACCATTACCATTCCTGTAATGGGTATGGTTTGAAGCAATTATTTATTCCAATTACATGTAATGGTTATGGTTTTTTTTTTTTAAATTATCATTACTTGTCATTGGCAAAGAAATGGGTCTTTCCAGTTACCCATTGCAGAAAAGGTATTTTGAATGGAATTACCCCATTCCCATTACAGGAACTTTTGCCCTCATTCACCGCGTGAGGGTATGTGTGTATGTAATGTGTACATATATATATATATATATATATATATATATATATATATATATATATATATATATATATATATATATATATATATATATATATATATATATATATATATATATATATATATATATCAATGAGTAAGTTACAAGAAATTTCACACTTGCTCATAAGCGACAGATACCAATGATAAAATCGTGATTAAATTCATGTAGTATGATTGAATCGTATTTTCCTGACAACCCTTCGATTTTGAGTTAGTTCGGGTGACTAGGCCGTGAGAAAATTATTCTTGACGGATTTTGCGTTTGCTCATGCATAGACTGAAAGAGGTAGGTTGATTTGTGATGAATGAAACTGATAGCGGACCGTTTACATCCTAAAACCAGCTCATCTCCTGAAAATGTCAAGTAAATCTGAGGGAAAGTATAGTAGAAATTAAAGTTGTTATTCAGAATGGTCTAAACTAAAGCAGTGACTCCCAATCCGCAGGTTACGACCACCCACTGGTGGGTAGCTTAGAGTTCCAGCTGGGTCGCAATGTCCTACCTAATTACTCAACTGCCCTGAAGTTGTATGCATATTCAAAATCGAAACTTTGCCCCATTGCCACGAGCTGTGATATCTAGATAGAGGAAAATTCTTAATGGATTCACATTCAGAACGCAACCCTTAAGAAGGGACCGAATTTAGATTTTGAAATTTCAATTTTAAATTTCATCAAATTTCAACATTTTGTCCCTTTGCCACGGGCTTGAAGATGAGAATATGACATGGGTATTATCAGCGATACATTCCTTGAGGGATAGTCTAGGAGGAACCTGAGCCGGATTTTCGAAATTTGAATTTTCATGAAAATTTCGAAATTTGCCCTGTTGTCAATGGAAGACGTGAAAAACGTTTTTTCTATGCAGGATGATAAAGATAAACTAATATTATATAAATTAAAAGGGACCAATCACGATTTTCACGATTAGGGAAAAAGAAAATGGCGGGTAAATGCGGAGGGATAATGCGAAAAATACACAATTTTCAACTTTGCCCAGTGAATACGTATATATAGAAGGCCGTAATTTGTGAAATGTTTATGGATTCTGGTTCAGCAGAATGTCCTCTAGGAGGGACCTTTGCTCGTTTTTCGAAATTTTCAAAATGGCAGCTACTAAAAATCAAAATGTGCACCGCCGGCGTAATGTAAAAATTTGATAATTTCGACTTTGCCCCGAGAATACGATAGGAAGGGATGACATTTTTATATATATTGTTATCTCTTTAGATTGGTGAACTAAATAGCTAGGAGGGACCTTTGATGGATTTTTGAAATTCGAAAAGTTCACGGAATCACAAGTCCTAATGTTATGAAAACCATGGATTTTCAAATTTGCCCCTTTGCCACGGGTTGAGAGATGAGAATATGACATGGGTTTTAACGGTGATACATTTCTTGAGGAATAGTCTAGGAGGGACCAAAGCCGGATTTTCGAAATTTAAAATTTGAATTTTCATGAAAATTGCAAAATTTGCACTTTTGTTGATGGAAGACATGAAAAACATTTTTTCTATGCGGGATGATGAAGATAAACTAAAATTATAAAAATTTAAAGGGACCGATCACGATTTTCTCGATTAGAGAAAAAGAAAATGGCGGGTAAATGCCGAGGGATAACGCGAAAACAACACAATTTTCAACTTTGTCCAGTGAATACGTACATATAGAATTGTGAAATGTTTATGGATTCTGGTTCAGCAGAATGTCCTCTAGGAGGGACCTTTGCTCGTTTTCCGAAATTTTCAAAATGGCGGCTACTAAAAATCAAAATGTGCACCGCCGGCGTAATGTAAAAATTTGACAATTTCGACTTTGCCCCGAGAATACGATAGGAAGGGATGACATTTTTATATATATTGTTATCTCTTTAGATTGGTGAACTAAATAGCTAGGAGGGACCTTTGATGGATTTTTGAAATTCGAAAAGTTCACGGAATCACAAGTCCTAATGTTATGAAAACCATGGATTTTCAACTTTGCCCCTTCGCCACGGGTTGAGAGATGAGAATATGACATGGGTTTTAACGGTGATACATTTCTTGAGGAATAGTCTAGGAGGGACCAAAGCCGGATTTTCGAAATTTAAAATTTGAATTTTCATGAAAATTGCAAAATTTGCACTTTTGTTGATGGAAGATATGAAAAACATTTTTTCTATGCGGGATGATGAAGATAAACTAAAATTATAAAAATTTAAAGGGACCGATCACGATTTTCTCGATTAGAGAAAAAGAAAATGGCGGGTAAATGCCGAGGGATAACGCGAAAACAACACAATTTTCAACTTTGTCCAGTGAATACGTACATATAGAATTGTGAAATGTTTATGGATTCTGGTTCAGCAGAATGTCTTCTAGGAGGGACCTTTGCTCGTTTTCCGAAATTTTCAAAATGGCGGCTACTAAAAATCAAAATGTGCACCGCCGGCGTAATGTAAAAATTTGACAATTTCGACTTTGCCCCGAGAATACGATAGGAAGGGATGACATTTTTATATATATTGTTATCTCTTTAGATTGGTGAACTAAATAGCTAGGAGGGACCTTTGATGGATTTTTGAAATTCGAAAAGTTCACGGAATCACGAGTCCTAATATTATGAAAACCATGGATTTTCAACTTTGCCCCTTTGCCACGGGTTAAGAGATGAGAATATGACATGGGTTTCAACGGTGATACATTCCGGATAGTCTAGGAGGGACCTGAGCCGGATTTTCGATATTTGAATTTTCATGAAAATTTCGAAATTTGCCCTGTTGTTGAAGGAAGACATGAAAAACGTTTTTTCTATGCAGAATGATAAAGATAAACTAAAATTATATAAATTTAAAGGTACCAATAACGATTTTCTCGATTAGGACCTAATCGACATTGTCAAATTACTACATTACGCCTTCGGGACACATTTTGATTTTTCGTAGCCGGCATTATGAAAATTTCGGAAACGAGCAAAGGTCCCTCCTAGAGGACATTCTGCTGAACCAGAATCCATAAACATTTTACCAAATGCAGCCTTCTATATATACGTATTCAGTGGGCAAAGTTGAAAATTGTGTTGTTTTTGCGTTATCCCTCGGCATTCACCCGCCATTTTCTTTTTCCCGTATTCAGAAAATCGTGATTGGTCCCTTTTATTTTATATAATATTAGTTTATCTTTATCATCCTGCATAGAAAAAACGATTTTCACGTCTTCCATTGACAACAAGGCAAATGTCAAAATTTTCATGAAAATTCAAATTTTGAATTTCAAAAATCCGGCTCAGGTCCCTCCCAGACTATCCCTCAAGGAATGTATCACCGTTAATACCCATGTCATATTCTCATCTCTTAACCCGTGGCAAAGGGGCAAAGTTGAAAATCCATGGTTTTCATAACATTAGGACTTGTGATTCCGTGAATTTTTCGAATTTCAATAATCCATCAAAGGTCCCTCCTAGCTATTTAGTTCACCAATCTATACGGATAACAATAGTTATAAAAATGTCATTCCTTCCTATCTTAGGTATTCTCGGGGCAAAGTCGAAATTGTCAAATTTTTACATTACGCCGGCGGTACACATTTTGATTTTTAGTAGCCGCTACTTTGAAAATTTCGGAAAACGAGTAAAGGTCCGTCCTAGAGGACATTCTGCTGAACCAGAATCCGTAAACATTTCACAAAATACGGCCTTCTATTTATACGTATTCACTGGGCAAAGTTGAAAATTATGTTGTTTTCTCGTTATCCCTCTGCATTTACCCGCCATTTTCTTTTTCCCTAATCGAGAAAAATCGTGATTGGTCCCTTTACATTTTTATAATTTTAGTTTATCTGTATCATCTGTCATAGAAAAAACGTTTTTCATGTCTTCCATCAACAAAAGGGCAAATTTCGAAATTTTAATGAAATTCAAATTTTGAATTTCGAAAATCCGGCATAGGTCCCTCCTAGACAATCCCTCAAGGAATGTATCACCGTTAAAACCCATGTCATATTCTCATCTCTCAACCCGTGGCAAAGGGGCAAATTTGAAAATCCATGGTTTTCATAACATTAGGACTTGTGATTCCGTGAATTTTTCGAATTTCAAAAATCCATTAAAGGTCCCTCCTAGCTATCTAGTTCACCAATCTAAAGAGATAACAATATTTATAAAAATGTCATCCATTCCTATCGTATTCTCGGGGCAAAGTCGATATTGTCAAATATTTACATTAAGCCGGCGGTACACATTTTGATTTTCAGTAGCCACCATTTTGAAAATTTCGAAAAACGAGCAAAGGTCCCTCCTAGAGGACATTCTGCTGAAGCGGAATCCATAAACATTTCACAAAATACGGCCTTCTATATATACGTATTCACTGGGCAAAGTTGAAAATTATGTTGTTTTCGCGTTATCCCTCGGCATTTACCTGCCATTTTGTTTTTCCCAAATCGAGAAAATCGTGATTGGTCCCTTTTAATGTATATAATATCAGTTTATCTTTATCATCCTGCATAGAAAAAACGTTTTCCACGTCTTCCATTGACAACAGGGCAAATTTCGAAATTTTCATGAAAATTCAAATTTCGAAAATCCGGCTCACGTCCCTCCTAGACAATCCCTCAAGGAATGTATCACCGTTAAAACCCATGTCATATTCTCATCTCTCAACCCGTGGCAAAGGGGCAAATTTGAAAATCCATGGTTTTCATAACATTAGGACTTGTGATTCCGTGAATTTTTCGAATTTCAAAAATCCATCAAAGGTCCCTCCTAGCTATCTAGTTCACCAATCTAAAGAGATAACAATATATATAAAAATGTCA
This sequence comes from Adelphocoris suturalis, assembly GCA_030762985.1. Taxonomy (NCBI): domain Eukaryota; kingdom Metazoa; phylum Arthropoda; class Insecta; order Hemiptera; family Miridae; genus Adelphocoris; species Adelphocoris suturalis. The sequence goes on along the minus strand of CM061041.1, from coordinate 139,969,069 downwards.
TCCCTTCCTATCGTATTATCGGGGCAAAGTCGATATTGTCAAATAATTACATTAAGCGGGCGGTACACATTTTGATTTTCAGTAGCCACCATTTCGAAAAACGAGCAAAGGTCCCTCCTAGAGGACATTCTGCTGAAGCGGAATCCATAAACATTTCACAAAATACGGCCTTCTATATATACGTATTCACTGGGCAAAGTTGAAAATTATGTTGTTTTCGCGTTATCCCTCTGCATTTACCCGCCATTTTCTTTTTCCCTAATCGAGAAAAATCGTGATTGGTCCCTTTACATTTTTATAATTTTAGTTTATCTGTATCATCTGTCATAGAAAAAACGTTTTTCATGTCTTCCATCAACAAAAGGGCAAATTTCGAAATTTTAATGAAATTCAAATTTTGAATTTCGAAAATCCGGCATAGGTCCCTCCTAGACAATCCCTCAAGGAATGTATCACCGTTAAAACCCATGTCATATTCTCATCTCTCAACCCGTGGCAAAGGGGCAAATTTGAAAATCCATGGTTTTCATAACATTAGGACTTGTGATTCCGTGAATTTTTCGAATTTCAAAAATCCATTAAAGGTCCCTCCTAGCTATCTAGTTCACCAATCTAAAGAGATAACAATATTTATAAAAATGTCATCCATTCCTATCGTATTCTCGGGGCAAAGTCGATATTGTCAAATATTTACATTAAGCCGGCGGTACACATTTTGATTTTCAGTAGCCACCATTTTGAAAATTTCGAAAAACGAGCAAAGGTCCCTCCTAGAGGACATTCTGCTGAAGCGGAATCCATAAACATTTCACAAAATACGGCCTTCTATATATACGTATTCACTGGGCAAAGTTGAAAATTATGTTGTTTTCGCGTTATCCCTCGGCATTTACCTGCCATTTTGTTTTTCCCAAATCGAGAAAATCGTGATTGGTCCCTTTTAATGTATATAATATCAGTTTATCTTTATCATCCTGCATAGAAAAAACGTTTTCCACGTCTTCCATTGACAACAGGGCAAATTTCGAAATTTTCATGAAAATTCAAATTTCGAAAATCCGGCTCACGTCCCTCCTAGACAATCCCTCAAGGAATGTATCACCGTTAAAACCCATGTCATATTCTCATCTCTCAACCCGTGGCAAAGGGGCAAATTTGAAAATCCATGGTTTTCATAACATTAGGACTTGTGATTCCGTGAATTTTTCGAATTTCAAAAATCCATCAAAGGTCCCTCCTAGCTATCTAGTTCACCAATCTAAAGAGATAACAATATATATAAAAATGTCATCCCTTCCTATCGTATTATCGGGGCAAAGTCGATATTGTCAAATAATTACATTAAGCGGGCGGTACACATTTTGATTTTCAGTAGCCACCATTTCGAAAAACGAGCAAAGGTCCCTCCTAGAGGACATTCTGCTGAAGCGGAATCCATAAACATTTCACAAAATACGGCCTTCTATATATACGTATTCACTGGGCAAAGTTGAAAATTATGTTGTTTTCGCGTTATCCCTCGGCATTTACCTGCCATTTTCTTTTTCCCAAATCGAGAAAATCGTGATTGGTCCCTTTTAATTTATATAATATCAGTTTATCTTTATCATCCTGCATAGAAAAAACGTTTTCCACGTCTTCCATTGACAACAGGGCAAATTTCGAAATTTTCATGAAAATTCAAATTTCGAAAATCCGGCTCACGTCCCTCCTAGACAATCCCTCAAGGAATGTATCGCCGTTAATACCCATGTCATATTCTCATCTCCAAGCCTGTGGCAAAGGGGCAAAATGTTGAATTTTGATGAAATTTAAAATTGAAATTTCAAAATCTAAATTCGGTCCCTTCTTAAGGGTTGCCGTTAAGAATTTTCCTCTATCTAGATATCACAGCTCGTGGCAATGGGGCAAAGTTTCGATTTTGAATATGCATCTTCAGGGCAGTATTACCCATTGAGATAAACCAAGTTTGTTCGCTGTTGGTATTTTCTGAAACTTTCACCTCAACAACAACACCAACTCTCTCCACTAAACTGTTTGGTTCTCCGAGCTGCTGCTGGAATGGGTTGGCGTTGTTGCTAGTAATTTCCTTGTTAGGGCGAGTCCATACTGCATCCACCTCTCGCTTCATAGTGACAGATGACTGGGGAGGAAAAATGCGGGAAGTTTTTCGTGTGTGGCCATAAGCATCCGCCTGAGATTAGAACTCGAAGGCTGGTGAGATGGGTTGGGAACAATGAAACTGATTAGGAACTATTTACAGCTTGACCCGCACTTTCCCTGGAAATTTCATCGAATCAGGTGGAAACAGTGGAAATTAGTCTTGTTACAAAGATCTCACAATCGCGCATGCGCAGCATCTACTAATGATACAATCATGTTGAAATGTATGTTGGATGATCAAATCGTCTTTTTCTAATGAACCAAAAAATTGGAGCAAGATTGGACAACTAGGACGTGCAAAAATGGAGTTTAATAGAATTTAAGTTTGCACATGCGCAGAGTGAAGTATTGATTTGCGAACAATGAAAAGGATAGGTGACCATTGTGCCTAATCGCTCATTTCCTACAAAATTTCATCAACATCTGATATAACCTTGAAAATTAAGCTTGTTACAAGGATTTCCCATTCACACATGGGTAGGAGCTAATAATATTGAAATTATCTTGAAATCGGTATGGAATTCTGAAATCGTCTTCTCATCACTATCCCCCGAATTTGAGTGAGATTGGACGGCTAGGGTGTTAGACAATAATGCTTGGTGGAATGAACTTTTGCGCATGCGTAGAGTGAAGTATTAAGTTGGAAATAATGAAACTGATAGGGAACCGTCTACATTTTAGCTAGCACAATCCCTGACAATGTCATCAAAAAGGATGAAAACTGTGGAAATGAAGCTTGTTTGAAGGATTTGCGGGCACTCGACGGTCAGACACGGAATCAGTTTTTCAAAATGGTCTAAAGTGTAAAATGCAAGCTTAGGAACATAAATAAGGTTGTTGACATCAAAATGTCAAAATGTTTTATTTGCTATGTTTTGTTTATTAAATTGCAACCTCTGAAATCATGTCAGATCATGTTCAACAAACCTCGATGTATGTTTAGATACATCGTTACAACATACTTAGTCGGGGTGTTCCAATTAGGTATATGAACTGAAATATTATTGGTCAATGCTAAACTTTCAATGGTAATTAACTCCAGTGTTCTTATGGATGATAAATATGATGACGATGTTGTTTTGGTTTGTGGACTCAAGAATTTTGAGGATCAAACCAGTTTCAGGTTGAAGAGGAGACAGCACTCTTTTTTGGGCTCAGCTTCGTCTTCCCAGATTCTGTATTTGATCTTGTAGGCTTGCTATAAAACGAGAACAAAGAAAAAATAGTTATTGATTGTTTATGGTTCGTCTTTTATAAATGGAATAGGCTTAAGTGAAATACATCACGTATTTATATGTTTCGTAGTCCTCTATCAATATACAACATATTTATGTCAATACGATTATTATGATTATTTTCAATCGTTCAATTAGTTCGGTCAACTACATAATCTGAAAAACATATGTCGAATGATGGAAAATTAACGCGAATGTGGACGTTTCTTCTAGGTCGAGGAGAGATGCCCAGAACATAATGTAGGTAGCTTGGTTTTGAAGATGAGATTTTATAGGCTTCTCATTGGCTGAGTACTTTTGCCTGTGTAAGGCCTCATCAGAGCTTGAATTTGAATACAAAGATTGCTTTGTTGTTGTTTAGTAAGGAGGACCTCCTTCTCCATCATGTAGGTAACCAGTTGTTTTTGGTTATGTTGCTGGAGTCAATTTTAATTTTTAATTGAAAAATAAGGAATTTTTTGTGGATGAAGCACATTATTAAGGGAAGCCTATAATAAGGAATATGGCAACCCACCCCACCACATAACTAGGACGTAATGCTGATGCGTTAGAGTTTCGCCAAAAACGCATCCCCAACAAATTAGGGGATACGGTCTAGACGATACGTTTTTTCCTATTCACCACTATAACTCTATATTAAGTATACTTCTCTACCTTATTTCACCGTTTCATTCAACTATCTATCAGTATTACTGGGTTGTAATACCCTCCAATTAGCTATTGGTTGGTGTGTGGAGCGATATAGTGTACGGGGCTAAATTTAAATTTTTTCTCCACTCTCACTGGTCACGCTGTTGGAACGTTTGTGGTCACGTTAACAATAAAACTACCTATAATGGAACTGAACTGGTGAAATGATGGCCACGTCCCTTTGTCTCACTGTGTCACTTGGCCCCATTATCCAAGTACTGTGGTCTGGATATGCTAAGAAGGGTTGATTTTATGAGGCAAATAATGAAGATCTACTAGATCTAGATGAAGTGCTACGCCAAGGCATTCGAGTAGAACTCTGCGCCATTCGAATGTTCACCTTCAAAAATGTCCTATTTGCGGAAATGGAGAAAACGCCCCAATCTGTCCCCACTCAGTTGGAAATTATTCAAAAGCTTCAAGATTATTAAATACTAGCCAAGTTTTCTCGCTCGGTATGGCTGATCAGATAGTCTTTACTGTTGAATGGGAAATGTAGAATGATTAGAAACGGTAGATCACTAAGGGTGATTTGAAATGTGTATGCTTCGCTCGCTAAGGGTGTGTTTTCTCACTCGCTCAGTGTGGGATGTGTAGATGCAATGGGATATAGTCGAGACCTACAGGAAAGGTCTTGCAGTCCCTTTCAATTACAATCCCAAAGGAACGGCAAAAAAAGCAAAAAAATTAAATCTTATAAAACTATGTGGAACCACGAAAAGTTTAGTTTTAAGAATAGGTATTTCAATTCTTCAACTAATTCTATACGTCCATGTTACAATATATGAGGATGTTATTCTGCCCACCCAACTTGGCAGACGTTTTTTTATGGTGGAAATGACTATCAAACGCGGCACCTTGTGTGGAACCACGAAAAAGTTTAGTATTAAGAACATTTCAGTACTAACAGAACTGTCGGATGTTAAATGTTTGGACGTATTTGTTTCCCCCTCTATTTTTCTAAAGGTAGGCCGTTATTTTATCTGCGTAGAAGGGCTATCCTGTCCCCGTATGGGATTTCCCAATGAAGTGGTTTCGAATACAAAGTTCAGAGTATCTACGTTTCGACGGAATAACGAAGAGCGGTAGTAGCTCGAAAACCAACGTTTTTATCTAGATTTTCGTTCATTGCATTCGGAAAACACAATTTCATGTATCAAAACTCGCATGGGAAAAAATTGGAACTCCAACAAAAATTTCAAGACCAACTCGAGCAAAAACTGTGGACATTACTGGTCCTAAGGCGAAAAAAAACAGTGGGGAACCGTACTTTTTTCATCATTTCCCGCATATTTTCCTTTTTCTCCGGGAATACAGCATCTAGGAAATTTTGACGGCACCATCGTGTTCTTCGGTTCCAGAAACGTAACTTTGTTGCTGACATACGAAGTGCTCTCTTTAAAATTTTAATGTGGCAGCGGATAGAAGATCGGGTGCTCGGGGAAAAAAACGCGCATTAAGAGAGGCTCCCACCCCCTCCCGCCCTCTAGCCTATGGTTTGGGTGGAAGTAGAAAATTTTAAAATCGCTCATGCCCCTTTTGGAAAAATCCATGAAGATCCCCCCACTCAGCCGTTTGGCCTTGCATAGCATGGACAGACAGACAGACAGAGTTTCATTCTTATAAAATAGTGTAGATTATCAACTTTAAATTTTTATTTTAGATCAGTTTTGGTTTCCACACTGATAGCATATTTTGAGTTTTGTTTTACTCACAGCAGGATATCTTTTCTCTATCTCTAAAGTGAAGTTGTACAGGTTCTGCTGATCCTTGACGATGGGGCAGTTTGCATATTTACAAACGTCCGTGTCCATCCCCAAGAATGGAAGATCAAGTACACTGGCCCAGTATGCTCTGGTTTTCAATTCTCCACTCCCTGGAGACCATCCTAAAACGAATTACAAGGTTTCAGTTAATGTTTACGTTGTTTACACCTTCAAAAAAATTAATGTTTACATTAATGTAATTTTATCCACAAGTTTTTTGAAAATTCGTTTTATTAGCCATGTGCATGATAGTACTTTTCAACTTACGTGGAGTGAAGTTGTATGTAAGAGTAGCACTGTTGCCTTTCTTTATCTTGCATGGTTCGTTGGTCGCTGCTTCAGGACAAGGTTCGATATTCACGTTGGTAATATCGCATTCGGGTAAACCTGAAAACGAGAAACTAGTTACAATAAGACTATAGACTAGTAAGGTCAGGTATCTAGAACGGATGGCAGGGGTTACCCCAGCGTTGTTGTTAAGGCGTAAATAGAACTGAGGTTTATCCCCCAAATCCTGGGGAACCCCTGATCCAGCTGTGAATGGAGGGGTACCTCCGCTGATTGCCGAGTTAAGCTCTGTGATTCGCTAGGGCCATTGGAAAATCAAGGCTCAAATGAAAACAATAATTATTGATCGGCGGTTTGAGTAATCCTAACAAAGGTGCGTACTACCAATAAAACCGCGAGCGTTGCCACCCTCCCAATTAGCTTTCTGGCCCGCCAATTACGAAATTTTCATTTGGAGAAGGTAATACTAGTTGCTTGGTTGGAGACTCTATGAGACATCAAGAAATGATTAAAATGGTGGGCTCTTTCCTGATCAGCTGCTTGAGCCTAATTTTCTCCTGCTCACCCTAGGAAGTTGAAATTTGACAGGGAGACTCTCTGGGACATTGAGACTATTAAAATTATGAACTCTTTCCTGATCAGCTGAGTGAGCTAAATTTTCTCCTGTTCACTCAAGGAAGTTGAAATTCGGTAGGGAGACTCTCTGGGTTAAAGAGACGATTGAAATGATGGGCTCTTTTCTGATCAGCTGCTTGAGCTAAATTTTCTCCTGCTAACCCTAGGAAGTTGAAATCCGATAGATAGATTCTAGACTAAAATTGGGATCGAACAATGAAATAATCTCGAAAATCGGTTGAGAATTTTGTCCTAGGCGGCGTCGAGAAAATGTTTCACACACTCACACACAGACAGGCACCTATGGTTTTTGGAGCTTGCTGATTAATTTTGGTTACGTGTTTGTCTGCCTGAGGTCTGTCTGTGGTTAATTCTTGTCACGCCCAAAACTATACCAAGTTTCAGTCCGATTCCGATGACATTTTCAGGGATGGTGCGGGTGAGCTCCTAGACGTTCTCCTAAAATTTCAAAGCCGTCGTATGAACAGTAGCGTGTGCACAAGCGCAAATGACTATTTCTTATAACGTTAACTTATTAATCATTTCGTCTCGTACTTTGTTCTTCAACTTATTCTATACGTCCATGTTACAATGTGTGAGGAAGCTATACTGCCTACCCAACTTGGCAGATGTTTTTTCACGGATTCGGTTTTAGAATGGTCTGATACGGATGTGTATGCGGTTACTTATTTATTTTTTTTCTCATACTTGGGTCCCTCTATTTAGAGGGACGTCCTAGAAACAACAAGTTAATTTTGATTTTGGAAGGGACAATTATTTGTTTCGACTTCATGCACGAACACAAAAAATCTTCCCTTCCTTCGGTAGGGAGGAAGCAATTATGAGGTGGTAGGAAGTTCAAATGAACTCACAAAAACTTCTATTGTGATTCAATCAAAGTCGCTCTTTTGTGGGTTCTCCGAGAGTCCTCGACCCCCACATCTTATCTCGGATTCTAGTCCTTGAACAGAAATCGAGATTTCAGGATCTCCCCAACGTCATTTTAAGGACATTGCGACCTAATTTTGCGTATCACTCAGTTGATTGAACTGCAAAATTATCGAGTTTATTCCGGAAACGAATAGTAGCTTTCTACTGGTAAATCATTTTTGATTTATCTTCTATTCAGTTGTAAGGAATAATCTATTAGATTACGTTAATCTTATCACCTAGTTCGTTTGTATGTTTTCATCGATTACCAGTTCAAGAATTGGGAAACAATATTCTCCTGCTTCTTACTTATTTGTGATCTTAGCCAAATATTCTAAGTAAATTCGAGTATAGTATTTCATTACCGTTGGATTAATAGTTATCTATGCGCGTGCGCAAACGTGCATTTTTTATAATATTGATTCCTCATGATCTATCTGTGTGATTTTGTTCAAACTTAGGGGGTAGTTAGGTGTATGTTCCAGGAAGATGTGTTATGATTCATATCGCGATTGGTTGAGTAATTACTATTGTGCAAACGCAAGACTAAAATTGATTGAATCAGACAAAACTCCGAAACTAGTGAACCGATTTATATGAAAATTTCAGGGATTGTGCGTATTAAATCCTAAATAATATTCCGTAAATTTGATACCCGTTGAATTGATAGTTTTTATTCGCCTGCACAAACGTGAATTTTATACTTTAGATGGTGAATCGAGTTGGATTGATGGTTCGGTATGCGCATGCGCAGAGTTATAGCCCTATTTTGTATCTATTATAATAATAGGATACATACAAAGTGATAACGCTTGAACGCCTGCACCGATTCTCTTCAAATTTTTTTTAAACTGACCGGCATGAAGAAAACTGGTGCAGATAATTCTACCAAGTTATAAATCAGATTCCTTCACATTAAAAAACAAGAAAAAGTGCAAAAACGAGGGAAATTCTGGTGCAGATAATTCTACCAAGTTATAAATCAGATTCCTTCATATTAAAAAACAAGAAAAAGTGCAAAAACGAGGGAAAGTTGTAGAATTTGCCGGTAGAGGGAGCGCAAAGTGACGAACCAAAACACATGTTCTTTTCATACTTTGTATTCGTTATGTGAACTTGAATAAATAAAAATTAAGTTGAAACAGAAAGATTTTGCTTTTTTATTTGCATAATTAAAGTTTGTACTTGCATCCCGTGGTGACACGGGCTTTTCCACTTGTATTAGCATTATTACTGTTCTATTTTTCATTCAATTATTTCGACTCGGACTTTGTTCTTCAGCTAATTTTGTACGCCTGTATTACAATAAGTGAGGAAGCTATACTGCCCTCTTAACTTGGCAGATGTTTTTACATTTTATAGTGATGCCAAGGGGGGTACGGCCGTTTTAATGCCATACGGTAGAAATCACGAAAATTAAAAATTAAATTACTCGAAATCTAATAATTAAAAAAAAACGTTAAGAAAAACTTTCGTTCAGAAATGAGCTCTCGAATCGACCCCTGAAGTTTGTACCTTTAGGTTTGGGATACCCCGTATTGACAGAAAGCAAACCAAATTGATTCTGGACGGTCTAAATAATCAAATTCTATTTTATATTTCGATATTGGAGTTTAGTTTCCACCTACCACTTGGTAAATTCGATAGAAAATGTGAATGTAAAATGTATGGATAGTTTTAAAAATTACGGTAGGAAGGGTAGGTTTATTAACCTCTGTAGGGGATGTTGCTCGCTTCGCTCGCTTGAGGAAGTTATACTGCCCACCCAACTTGGCAGACGTTTTTTTCTGTTTGAAATTTTTACAAACAAATTAAATCTTATGAAACTACGTGGAACCACTAAAAGTTTATTAGAGGATGTTGCTCACTTCGCTCGCAAGGTATTGCTGTATATGTGAAGGAAAAAATCCGTATTTATTCTGTTGAAATGGCTCTCGCTTCCCTCGCAAGGTATAGCTGTATACCTATGTGTACCTGCTCGCAACATTGTGAAACACCTGAATCATCGAACCCCTTCTTCACGTCTTCGTAGAGCCTTCTCGCGTCCACGGCGCAATTAATTTCTAAGTTTAATCGCTTCGACTCCGTTCCCCTCGCAATTTGACCGACTTCCCGTCACTTTTTTCGATAACCGATTTCGGATTCAGATTCGTCGGGATCAAACCTTTATTTCGCCCGCAAAAACCGTTCCGAAAAACGTACCTTTACGGGGTATATTTTAATGGGAAAAAACGTAGTTTTTCGTCGGACTTTTCGAGAAAACGGGTCCGTACTCTCGCATTTTTTTGACGCATTTCCCGATACTTTTTTCGCGATCCGATCGCGCCGTCGTCTTCCTCGTTCAAAAACCTACGAAACCCGTATTTTTCCGGAATCGTCAACGGCCGTTTAGAGGGGTAGGGGAAGCGGGGAAGTCCAAAAAGCGCACATTAATTCTTACTTCGACCCCCCTCCCGCCCTACGGCCCATGGTTCGGGTGGGATTAGAAAATTTTAAATTCGCTCGCTCCCCCTTTCGAAAATTATTGATACCAACCCCCTTGATTGATCCTAGCGTGTCTGGCGACTATGTTATTTTCAGCTATCCAAATCCATTCAGAGCAGAAGGCGATTGTTCAAATGACTTCAGATAAAAGTTCTGTGACCCCTGACCCGCATTCTGATCTAAAATAATATATTCATTTTTGTTTATTTTGTCACTTTCGCTAAAGATCAACTGAGTGAGTTATTGATGATGGAAATTTTACTACTCGTCTGTTTTTAGCGAATTTTCGAAAAAATTGAGCTATTGCAATGACATTAAAAAGTTTAAAAATGAAATATCTTCAGGGAAATCCGGTTTGAGACATTCTGAAACTATTCCTGGGTTTCAATGCTTCCTCGTTCATATATATAACTAGCCGCTCCGGCTCGCTACGCTCGCCTCCACGTCCAGCCGGGGGGCAAGCCCCCCGGACCCCCCATTCAATTGCTCGCTTCGCTCGCAAAGTGTGGCATGTAGGGAATATTGCTCGCTTCGCTCGCAAAGTGTGGCATGTAGGGAATGTTGCTCGCTTCGCTCGCAAACGATAGATCCCTAAGGGTAGGTTTAACTTCTGTAAGGGATGCTGCTCGCTTCGCTCGCTTGAGGAAGTTATACTGCCCACCCAACTTGGCAGACGTTTTTTTCTGTTGGAAATTCTTACAAACAAATTAAATCTTATGAAACTACGTGGAACCACAAAAAGTTTATTCGGGGATGTTGCTCGCTTCGCTCGCAAGGTATTGCTGTGTATTTGTAGGAAAAAATCCGAATTTATTCTGTTGACATGGCTCTCGCTTCGCTCGCAAAGTGTGGCATGTAGGGCATGTTGCTCGCTTTGCTCGCAAACGGTAGATCCCTAAGGGTAGGTTTAACGTGTGTAGGGGATGTTGCTCGCTTTGCTCGCAAACGGTAGATCTCTAAGGGTAGGTTTAACTTCGGTAGGGGATGCTGCTCGCTTCGCTCGCTTGAGGGAGTTATACTGCCCAACCAACTTGGCAGACGTTTTTTTCTGTTGGAAATTCTTACAAACAAATTAAATCTTATAAAACTACGTGGAACCACAAAAAGATTATTCGGGGATGTTGCTCGCTTCGCTCGCAAGGTATACCTGTATATAGGTAGGAAAAAACCCGTATTTATTCTTTTGAAATAGGCCTGCAGGTAACATTGTGAAATACCTGACAAACCCCTTGACGTCTTCGTAGAGCCTTCTCGCGAACACGGCAAAATTAATTTCTGATGTTAAACGCTTCTTCTCGCTTCCGCTCGCGATTTGACCGACTTAACGTCACTTTTTTCGATATCCGATTTCGGATTCAGATTCGGCGGACCCAAAGCTGTATTTCGCCCGCGAAAACCGTTCCGAAAAACGTACCTTTATGGGGTATATTTTAATCGGAAAAAACCAAGTTTTTCGGCGGACTTTTCGAGAAAACGGGTCCGTATTCTCGCATTTTTTTAACGCATTTCCCGATACTTTTTTCGCGATCCGATCGCGCCGTCGTCTTCCTCGTTCAAAAACCTACGAAACCCGTATTTTTCCGGAATCGTCAACGGCCGTTTAGAGGGGTAGGGGAAGCGGGGAAGTCCAAAAAGCGCACATTAATTCTTACTTCGACCCCCCTCCCGCCCTACGGCCCATGGTTCGGGTGGGATTAAACAATTTTAAATTCGCTCGCTCCCACTTTTGGAAAATCTCAAGAAGATCCCCCCACTCGTACACTCCCCCCACTCAGCCGTTTGGCCGTGCATAGTCCAGCCGGGGGGCAAGCCCCCCGGACCCCCCATTAAATTGCTCGCTTCGCTCGCAAAGTGTGGCATCTAGGGAATGTTGCTCGCTACGCTCGCAAAGTTTGGTGTGTAGGGAATGTTGCTCGCTTCACTCGCAAAGTGTGGCTGTATACATGCGATGTATTACAATTGAAACATGTAGGGGGAGGTTGCTCGCTTTGCTCGCAAACGGTAGATATCTAAGGGTAGGTTCAACTTCTGTAGGGGATGCTGCTCGCTTCGCTCGCTTGTGGAAGTTATACTGCCCACCCAACTTGGCAGACGTTTTCTTCAGTTGGAAATGACTATCAAACGCGGCACATAATGTGGAACCATGAAAAGTATAGTTTTAAGAACACTTCAGTACTAAAAGTACAGTCAGATGTTGAATGTTTGTAAGTATTTATTTTCCAGTTCTATTTTTCTAAAGGTAGGCCATTATTTTATGAGCGTAGAAGGGCGAATGGGGAAAACCCACCTGAGTCATCGAGACACGACAGATAAACAGACAGACAAACAGACGGAGTTTCATTCTTATTAATAATAGAGATAGAGATTTGCACAAATTATAGCAGCATAATTTATGTGCGTAAAATTCTGGTTTCATAATAAAATTTGCAATTTCCATCGATTTTTAGCAAAATTGTAAATGTTTTACGGTTCTTTGTCCAATTTTTGAAAATGCTTCCATCTCTATGAACCGTTGTCGACGAATATTGGAATGTAACCATGACAGCAACAAGCTTTCACTCCGTTCGAGTCGTCATATTAGCCAATAAATTTTCTGGAGGGGTGGTTCAAAACTTTTGCACTCCACGGATTACATTTAGTCAGCGTTCCTACATAATTTTGTCTAGCATATAATGAAGATAAACGATACGTTTTTAAAATTTGTTTAAAATCATAATAGCTCGAGAAAGGAAGGGTGGGCATTGTCGCCCCACGGTTCGTGAGAACTTAATAATATAATAATAATAATAATAAAACATTTATTAACCCAAAGACATATGTAAATATTGTCCATAGCGGGTCACATGAACCACGTATGGTGAAGGTACAATAAACTGTATAAGACGGCAAAACGTAGAATAATTACGGCTATCGAATAGTGACAAGAAAAAGTTAGAGGGGGAAAAAAACGAAACAAAAATTATGGTTACTTAATTGAGAGAAAAAAAAAAAAGGAGAAGAATTTGAGAGGAAGAAAATTAAGCATCCATCGTAAGGGGAAGAAAAAAAAAGGGGGGGGGGGGGGTGCACATAATATTAGGTTATTCAATTGTCGGTATTCAGGTGCTGCTTAAGATAGCTTAAAAACCGACCAATGGAAGGGGACGCACGAACAGACAATGGGAGGGCGTTCCAAACCCTAGCCCCAGCCACCACAAAGGACCTGGCCATGGTTCGACTGAAATGGCGGGAGATCATCAGGATATTTGACCTCGAAGAGGCAGCTCTCGTGGTCAGGTTGTCCAAGTAGTTAGGCAAAGAACCGCGTTTTCAGGTGGCGAAAAATAAAATATTTACTCAAGAGTAAGCAAAGTATCTGTAGCCCAGATACCGAATGTCGTGCCTTAACATTAAAAACATAACGTAGGCAGGCATTGTAGGCTACTCGGAGTTTTTTATTTAGAGAGGCAGATAAAGAGTAAGAAAAAATGGAACAGCAATAAAACAGATGGGGGAGAACCAAATCTGTCACCAATCGGCGCTTCAGGTACTGTGGGGTGAATTTTGAAAGGCGTCGCAGGGAGTGGAATGATCCATAGACCCTTTGACATACCCTAGTTATGTGGGAGTCCCAGGATAGTGTCTTGTCCAAGATAAGACCGAGATTCCTGACATGCTGGGAAAAGGGAACCACAATCCCATCGATCAGAACAGGAGGCAGGGGATCAGTGGGAATGTCCTGACTAAAAACCACGATCACCTGAGATTTAGAAGGGTTAATCAGAAGTCCATTGTTCCTGGCCCAGGTGGAGACGCTAGAGAGGTCATGGTTAAGTTTCCTGATGGAGTCAATCATTGCATCCCCAAGTTCACTGGTAATGTAGATTTGAAAATCGTCTGCAAAAAGGTGGTAGCTGCAGAACTTGAGGACGCCAGGCAGGTCGTTAATGAAGACTGAAAACAAAACTTTGCCCGGGATTTTTCCTAAATTAAATTGCCAAAGCGCCTTTATTCTTCCCGTTTCTAAGTTTTTCCCCCCATTATTATAGTTCGAGTTTATAAAAGGACACCCGGCTGCCGCCCCTAGAGAAATTATGGAGAGAGAGAGAGAGAGAGAGATGTCCAGGCAGCCTTAGCTGATCCTGAAAGAGGCAAGCGTCAGTACGTGAAGTGGCGCACAGTGGTCCGTCCAAAAATAGGAAATTTTGGGTAAAAGTCTGTTTTCCATTTATTCTTAAAGGAAATTCACGCTGATTCCGAATATACCCCAAGTTCCTATACCTAATATTTGAACTTTTTTTTTTCATATAAAGCCCTAAGATATTGCTTGAAAAAAAATTTGCCAAGTAGTAAACATGACGAAAATTTAATTTTGCGTCGAATGGTACCATTGCCAGCTCTATAGGTGCGTAACTAAGTGTATCAAAGGAAGTTAAACTAAGTTCAGATAGCTATTATTATAGTAAATTTCACGCTGATAAGAATCTATCACATATTAAGGCATCAGAATGCATCAATACCACTTTTTTTTTTTTTTTTTTTTTTGGTTGCAAAAACCCACTTTTTCCTACAGAGATTTACAAAAAATGGAACCAAAACTGTGCTGGGCTATGAATTTGATCTTGCGGTATAGTTTAGATCATGTTGAATGATATCCAACCGCAATTAGGTGCTACCAGCTGCGACCCACCGTTTACCGCATACTATAAGTAATCTAAATAGGTTGCAGAATCATTATTTTTGGTAATTTAACTGAATTAGGACATCAAGACACGTGCTTAGTGCTGCCTTTTTCGCAATCCTCGGTTACATTTTCTTCGTCGTGGTCATAAAGGAGGTTTTTAACATCGATCTCCAACTCTGTTCTGTTTGGTTTTTTGCAGAAAAAGTGGTTCAGATGCATTCTGATGCCCTTAATATGTGGTATATTCTTGATCAGCGTGAAATTTTCTATAAGAATAGTTATTTAAATTTATTTTTAAATTTAATCAGGTTTAAATACGGTTTAATGTAGTTTAACTCCCTATTCTACACTTAGTTACGCAAGTTTACTGTTGTGCAATTTTTTTTTTTTTTTTTTCAAGCAATATCTTAGGACTTTAGATAGCAAAATATGTTAAAAAAACGTATTTTTCAAGCATTTTTTGCAAAAATATATGTGAAACTCGAATATTAGGTACCTATAGGCTATATTTGGAATCAGCGTGAAATTTACCTTAGGAACAAATAATAGAAAACAGACTTTTGTCCAAAATTTCCTATTTTTGGGCCACTGTGCGGCGTGACTTCAGACAAAGGGAAAACCTTGTTTAGAACTGACAAAGCAGTTGTAGTACCGATTCAGGAGATCATTGAAGAAGCCGACCCTCCGAAGGAAAGAATGGGAATATACACCTTCTCCGAAGATTATTCTCAATGGTTTTAAGATTTTAAATTTTCATAAATATTATTGGCCGTTTGGTACATCCAGTTTCAATAAATGTATTTTAAAAGTAATTATGAAAGTATTCATATTTTTTGTTGTGAGGATTTGAGCTCCGTTTTCAGATAAAACTGTTCAGAAATGATATTTCACTTCAGAATATGAAAAAACACAGGGTGGGCAAATTGACCGCCAAGTAACGAGTGTCTTTGCCCACTATGTACTAATTGGTTTTCATGGAGTGGGCTTCCATTGTAAAAATTAAAAAAAAATCACAAATAGAATCTTCAGACCGTCCAACAACTGAGGAATTGGTAAATTCAAGGAGTAGCCGTAATTGGTACTTGAAGTTGAAAATTGGGCAAAGTCACCCCTGTTGGCGATATATATAGTTGATTAACAACGATAAACGAAACGTCTCATAGTGTTATTACATGTAAAAATCTAAGTATATATATATATATATATATATATATATATATATATATATATATACGGCGTGAAAATTTCGTTTCAATGCAGAAAAATCCGTCGAGACCAAAGAAAGGTCGAGTTCGTTGGCCATGATACAAAATCGGTTTCATATTTATCGACTTTTAGGTTAAAACGTTAGATCCTCACGAGGAAGGGATAGAGCGGTCGCAGCTTCGGAGAAGCTTCTCATTGCGCGACACCCTGTCCCTCCCCGAAGCCCGCAGTTTAATTTTCATGCAAGTTTGGTTCCACGAGCTTCAAATTTACTCCTGAGTTAGCGATTCCTGGTGAGTTTAATTACTGTTAATTTCGCTAGAGCGTCGACTTAAAAACAAAGACTGTCCCCTCAGTTTTATTTAGGACATGGTTGGCCTCAATGATAAGAATTTGGGTGCCTAATTTAATTTTATCCTCTATTAGCCATGACTAAGGTATTTTCATAACATTAGTTATGAAAATTCGCTCGAATATGGTCGTGCTGAATGACTTGGGATTTTATAATACATTCGTCTTTTCTTTTCTAACGTATTTTTCCTTCCTTCCTGTATAGAATAAAACCATTTTCAAGTCGATATGACAAAACCTTCTCAAGATACGGAGTTTCTCCTGTTTTTTGGCCATTTGGACCCACTGAGCGACGTAAAACGAGCTACTACACCGCCGGAAGTTCGAAATTTGCATTTAGAGCAGAGGAATTGAGGGTTTCATCCTAAAAACCGCGTATTCAAGATCTTCTTGCGTACGCTGCCCGGGTCGCTTTAATCAACGAATTTTCACGGTTCATTTATAGTTAGACTTGGATTTCAACTACCAAGCCCACGTCCCCCATTCTGGCGGACTAACTCCTGCCATGTTGTGTGGGTAATATAGACTTATCAATTTTAAAACGGACTTAGAGAATCAGTTGAAAGGACTAATTACGATCACATCGACGTTATCAGAAATTCATGGTTGCGCATGCGCACACGCTACTATAGATTCGACGGCAATGCAATTCATAGGCGCTAACCCGCAGAATTCCGGTAAATGTCATTAAAATTCATGCATTAGTCTTGTAGTTTAACGTATTTCAGAAAGTTTTGATTTGCAGATGCTCAATAGCTATTACACGAACAATCACAATAAAATGCATCCAACTACCCTCCCAGTTTAAACAAAACAATCGCCCGATGGCGATTTGTAGGAGACCATCTAGGAGCTAACCCGCACTACCCCTGAAAATTTCATCAAAGTTGGATTCAAACTTTTTATGGATTTGGGTGAAAAAGGAATAGAGAGAGAGGTGAGCAGGATTGGAGGTATAAGGAGGCAGGCACGGAACCAAAACTAATCAGCAAGCTCTAAAAAAAAAAAAAAAAAAAAAAAAAAAAGGTCCAGTCATGCAGCATGATTGTATGAGTGAATTTTCCTAAATTATAGTACTATATTATGTCACACTGTTCTGAAAATTGAGGACTTTGAGTTTAAAAGATTATGTTAATTACCTACCAATTTTATGGTACAAAACTCGTTCTAAATATTAATCTGCTATTCAAAAAGAGATTTTGGATATTTAACTTTTATTACAGTTTTTACCGATTTTTAAGCACATTTTAATGAAATTTATGCACTTATTTCTGCATAATTTTATACATAAGTTTTCGGATGGTCTATTCTATAGTTTATAAACTTTATTTTAGCAATAATTCGCGAAACAAATATGTATTTGACGATTTTTGGCTTTTTTAAAAATATTTTTAGTAGTTTTTCAGCACTTTTTTAAATTTGACCGATTTAATGTGCTCAAAAAGTGGTGGCAAACGAACTCTTCCTTTCGTTTGGAAAGCTTGATTTTTCGGCGCAACAGCGGAATTCTTATCTCAATCCTAAGGAGAGTTATCATCTTTAAGGACACATAAATACATATAAAAAAGCGTTAAACTCTAGGATTCGTTTCAGAATGTCTCAAAACGGATTTCAATGGAGAAAATTTTCGAAAATTTTTATTGCCATTTTTTTTTTAGCTTTTGCAATAGCTTCATTTTCTACGAAAACGGAGAACGATTTTCTACAACTGGACAACAATTTTGTCGACCTCTTACATGAATTCAAAGCTCTATTCTTTGAGTAGTAAGGAAGTAAAAGTAAAGCCAAATACGGATATTTTTGTATCACTTCTTGTCATATGTGCATGTTGAATACCTACATATTTCTCTACTTTGGGTATGAAATCGAGTTTGAACGTTCCTTTTTGACGTTTCATGTCTTTAGGGTGGCTCGTGATTTGAAGTTTCGTAGGGCCGCATTTTTTTGCGAGTCGAGTAAACATAGTCATGGTTGTAACGTGTGGGTAGTTAATAATGTGGAGGAGAGACTACCAAATAATTACCGAATTTGAAATAAATTAAGTTTCTATCATCATCGGAGTGAGCTTCGAAGCGAATTTCTTTGCTACTCAACCTATAAAGCTGGAAGTTCGTAGGCGTAAAACGTTTTTTTTTTTTTTCCCAATCTGAATCACAAATCGGTATGCGAATGACTTTGACTTTTTGAAAATTATCACGAGATAGTTTATATATATATATATATATATATATATAATATATATATATATATATATATATATATATATATATATATATATATATATATATATATATATATATATATATATATATATATATATATCGCACCCATCCTAGAATAAGGGTACAACTCAAAAATTGTCATTTTCGGCAAATCGCATTCAAAGTTTTCCTTCCACACCATTGGCTACCCGTTCTTTGGAACACGATGAACATAATTTATCTTTGCGAAACTTGTTTCCTACGTTATTACTCTAACGCCCCATGGTGAATAAATAGTTTTTTTGCCAGTGGGAAGGGAGTGGGGGGAACAGTTTTGTTGATTTTTTTAAGAATTTTTGAGTTGTTCCAACTCAAACACTGAAATCTCACCAGTCAGGATCGGGTCATTCCATGCCAAATCAACACACTTTAAATATAAATTTTACCTCACCATTTTAAATTTTGCTCAAATTTAGTACATTCATAGTAGGTGTTGAGACTAAGAAAAATACCAAATTTTAAATTTTTATCTCAAACCGTTTCTTAAATATGGCTATGTAAAACCTACAAAATCTCGCCAAAAAACCATGAACGGATTTTATACTATTCGCTCTAGGAACTTTCCTGATTGAGCTAGAGAGCTGGGAGAGGTATCATTTTGCAGCTTTTTTTATGCTCTTTCCAGTGATATACAACAGGACATAGGTTCTAATAGAAAAAGTTTTGTCAAAATACAAATAAAATTTTGATTTAATTTTTTTCCAAAAAGTACATAATTTAAAATTTTCAAAATATTCCTATAAATACTTAGTACTGTTGTAAACAATGTGACAAAATATAAATATGGGATGATGATGGGTTCATTGTTTAAAAAAAATATTCCTGACACTAGTTTTCCACTAATAGCCCGGTTTTGACTAAATAATAAACATATGTACTTTTACCAAAGAGGTAGGCTATTTAATTAAATATATAAAGGTATACAATGTAAAAAATGTGACAAAATATAAATATGGGATGATAATGGGTTCATTGTTAAAAAAAAAATATTCCTGACACTAGTTTTCCACTAATTTTTGACTAAGGTTTTGACTAAATAATAAACATATGTACTTTTACCAAAGAGGTAGGCTATTTAATTAAATATATAATGGTATACTATGTATAAAAGTAATAAAATATCAGAAATATGAATTCAAAATACTATCTTGTAACCTAACTTGTAAAAAACAAAAATGCTATCTTGTGAAAATAACTTTTCTTCGTCTGTGTGGGCTAGCTACATCATTCTCCTATCCTAAACACACGGATGTCCTGTGGGTGTCAGTTGTGGATGTTCTGACAAAAGTAAATCCAATTACACCGACTGGGAGAACATACACTCTAGCTGAAAGCGATCTTAGCCAAACCCAACTGGCTTTTACAAAATGTAATTCCGTAAACTGAGCTAATGTTTAGGGATACTGCTGTCAACTCAAAACTTAATTTTTCCTCAGGTTAGTGTTAATCTAGATAGTAGTTTAAACATTATCGTTAGTACTGCACCAATTGTGTTAATTTACTTACCTACTCGTATACCTACTCATCATCATAAATATGTATAATATTATGTAAATTTTGATTAATCTGTTTGTACCAGAATTATTTCATAACTATTTAGACTATTTTCATTCCTTTTTCAAATTTATTGTTATAGAAATGTTCAAGATTTTTGTTTTACTAATTAATAGGCGATTAACTTAGTTTAAATTGTATAAAATTAAAGTAAGCAACCTAATTAACTTAATTTTTATTAGAATATATCTATGGCTATTGGTTTTGTTTTAACAAGATAGTATTTTGAATTAATATGTCTGATATTTTTTTACCTTTATACATAGTATACCTTTATATATTTAATTAAATATCCTACCTCTTTGGTAAAAGTCCATATGTTATTTAGTCAAAACCGGGCTATTAGCGGAAAACTAGTGTCAGGAATATTTTTTTTTAACAATGAACCCATCATCATCCCATATTTATATTTTGTCACATTGTTTACAACAAAACTAAGTATTTATAGGAATATTTTGAAAATTTCAAATTATGTACTTTTTGGAAAAAAATTAAATCAAAATTTTATTTGTATTTTGACAAAACTTTTTCTATTAGAACCTATGTCCTGTTGTATATCACTGGAAAGAGCATAAAAAAAGCTGCAAAATGATACCTCTCCCAGCTCTCTAGTTCAATCAGGGAAGTTCCTAGAGCGAATAGTATAAAATCCGTTCATGGTTTTTTGGCGAGATTTTGTAAGTTTTACATAGCCATATTTAAGAAACGGTTTGAGATAAAAATTTAAAATTTGGTGTTTTTCTTAGTCTCAACACCTACTATGAGTATACCGAATTTGAATAAAATCTAATATGGTGAGGTAAATTGGGTGTGTTGAATTGACATGGAATGACCCGATCCAAAGTATTCAGAAAAGAAAGACACAAGTTAAAATTGTCCACACAAAAAGGAAACGACTCAAAACGAGACAAGTTGTGTCTTTCTTCCTAGGACGTGAATTGGTTAATCCCTCAATAGAAGAAAGACACACGCACTCTCTAGCGGAATTAGAGTGCCCTACACATATCTCCACCTTCCACAGACCGTTTCTACTTCTCAGAACCACAACTAACTCAAAAATCGCGATTTTTGAGTTGTACCCTTTTCTAGGACGGGTGCGATATGTGTGTGTGTGTGTGTGTGCGTGCGTGTGCGTGTGTTTGTCATTCCAGACGATAACACTCCTTAGGATTGAGATAATAAATAGGTTCTTGCGCCAAAAAGTCAAGCATTCCAAATGAAAGGATGAGTTCGTTGGTCTTCACTTATTGAGCACATTAAATTGCTCAAATTTCAAAAAAGGTTATTCAAAAAATCTCTAAAAATGGTTAACAAACGGATAATTTCGTTAAATTTACATTTTTTAGCAGAGTTTTATTCAAAAGAAGGTATTTCGCGTATGATGAATTTACACGCCATATTAATTTTATTTTGTATTGATTCATTTTCACTCGTACTTTGTCCTTCAATTAATTCTATACGTGCGTGTTGCTATACTGCCCACCCAACTTGGCAGAATTTTTACAGTCTTTTCGTAAATACAAATTGAATCACAAGAAAAGCGCAGCGAAGAACTCAGTTTTTAAAATCAACTACGAAATTAGAATGTGTAAACTTTCTTTATTAAATTCAATTTGGTTAGGTACCTACTCTATGTTCTTTAGGTTGGTGGAAATTATAATCAATATATTCCATCCTGTTCATCAGAAGACACTGAAATAGCTTCAGTCCAATAGTTTCAAACAACAAAATCGTGCACATACCAGTTGAATGTGTATGTACGAGTATATAAGTACAGAGGATGAAGTGAAACAGCTGAATTACGATCCCCTTTTGACGATATGGTTGATTTTCAGGTCCTTACTGTCGATTACCACATTCACACTGAGGCCAAATCAGTGGTTATACGCCTCGGAATAATCATATCGAGATATACAGACATTTACTTATAGTTTGACTTATAAAAGTGCTTGAGTGCTATTACCGCGAGGCCATGATTGATGTGCAAGAGCGGTCAGTCGGCAGTTAGAGCTCGTTTATGAGTGACGTGTTGGCTCCTAATCTGATCCGCAGAGAACTGGGGCAGGAATATTAACTGCTGTAGGAAATTACTAGGTACGTATTTCCCTTTGAGAGCAAGATAGGGAGGGTTTTCTAGGGCTCCCCATGGCAACCGTCCAACAAACATTGATTCAGAGGAAGGACCGCGAGTCCTGACCTTCTGCCGCCATTCCGAGTAGTGGTGAGCGTCCGTGGCAGGGACAATGACGACAAGACGAGCCCTTCAATCGATGTTGTCGCCGCGTTTCCTCATGTCATAGGCAAGATATTGTCGAGTGACTGATAGAAAATGAGTGGACGCATCGGAGTGCAAACGAGTTTGAGTGCCGTCAGAAGGAAGCCAGTCGCTGATAAGCAAATTGTCGGGATCAGGACTCCTCTGAACTATTCCTTGAGTTTGGAAGACAACGAGGTGGTCAGTAGTGAAGACTCATTGGTCTATTCTTCGCAGTCCAGCCCTGGCAGCCTCTCGGACAGCTACGATCCGATCGTCGTTCTCGAAGACGACAGCTCTCTGGACGAGCGGTTCTTCAGGAGAAGACCTTCTTACATCCACCCAGCCCTCCAGACTATGGAAACCTACTCAGACGAAGAGTCAGCTGAAGACTTCACAATGATGAGCGAAACCGAAAGACGATGGAGACGAGTCGACAAAAAGTTGGAAAAAATCAAGAAACAACCGCTGTACTCTGGCTCCTCATCTTCCAGCTTATCCAGCTCACCACGGTGAAACTTCCTTTATTATAATACAACTTTACCTACCTATAAATCTGATGATCGTTGAGACTATACTTATCGTTTTTCTATTTCAGTTGTATAGTGAGTGCGAGGGATAGTCAAGAATTGAAGTTTTCCTAATGTTTGGCTTGGGTATGATTTTTTTACTATGTCGGTACCTTCTTCAGAGATTATAATTTCGACGTACCCACCTTATCTACTTGTCCCTTACGTCTTATTTCTTCACCAATATCCCCTCAAAACGTGGTCATTAGTTTAACATCTGGCGCTTGTTCATCAATACTAACCTATCCAAATTTGAACACTCATATTCAGTCCAAATGTCAATCTGCATGACCGTAACATGACCAGAAGGTTCTTCCAAATATTGTCCATGAGGGAAAAGAGGAACAATAACGCATTTCTTCAATGTGTAAAGGATGGAACTCAATGTGGTTTCAATTTCAAACATTCATAAAAATACACAGGTCGGTACGTTCCCTATCAATCTTTTCTCAAGTGCATAAATTTTTTTTAAAGCGAAAACCCTCATTTCTAATTGACTTTAGGTTGTGATGTAGATTATCACTCACATGTACTCCCATTACATGTACCTACGTATCCAATTTATGTGTATGTGTAAGATGGCAATCGATGTATTGACACCCCACCCAAGTATTGCCACGCTCAAACTTTGGAAGTGAATAATAAGTTCCAGACTCCCGTCATTCTCATTATCCTATGCTCAAAAAATAGTTTCACTCCACTACTTTATTTTCCGGCTATATGCCGTTAAGATTTGGGGAAGCGTGGTCGTACCTCTCGGCTGTTAAGTTTCGTAGCAAATCTTGTAAGAGCTATTGTTTGACAAATAAGCAATATTCTCCTTGGAACCCCAAGTAGAATCCGAGTACTCATAAATTATTTTCTATTTTTCGTCTTTCTGTATAACATTGGGCCTTCATTTTCTGTGTCTGTTCAGTGTTTTAATTTAATTAATATGGGGGTGTCAATATTATATTAGGATACTATATTTGATGAGAGTGTCAAGTCGTTACCTAATGCAAGAGGGTGCCCGAAGCTGCCAATAAATTGTGTCCGTAGGTTTTCACAAGATTACAAATTTTATTAAATTTGAATCGATTTACCGTGATATCTGCAATGCTTATAATGACATGAAAATCGTAGCTAATGGCCTACCAACAATCTGGAAATATCTGAGAAATTTGTCTTGAGTGCCTACCTGGTCCTTTTCCTTACGTTTCTATGAAAAAGGAACTTTTTTTTTTTTTTTTTTTTTAATAATATTTGTGGAAGAAGGAGGCATGACATCTCCAATACTCGAAAGCACGTAGTACTTTTGTGTTATCAGTTGATTGAGATAAGTAGGGGGTTTATGTCTTCTGTATAGGGACAGAAATATTAGTGTAATTTATGAATTAGGATTTTGAAAGTACACAGGGAAATGTGAATAAGCGAAATGGAAGACTTCAATTCTTCATCATTCACCACCCTCACCATACAACTGAAATGAATATATCGTTAATTTCTAGTCGATCGAATCGAATTAAACCCCAGGAAACACCATTTCCATAAACGAAACGGAATGAAAATCCTATTTAAACGCGCATGTTTTGCTATCAATATAAATCCGCGTGATCAATATTGTACTAATATAAAATATTGTCTAGGTATTCAGATATATTATAAGAAACAATTATTGTAGCGCTCGATGCTAAAACCTGGACAATAAAACGTGCTTTGAAGTAACTTGGATGTGATTTATTCCCTAGCGTTCCTTCACTCATGACTTTCTACACTTGGTCCTTGTTGAGTATTTTAAATTTGAATATTAAGTGCGAGGCTTCACACACTTTTCCTATGTATGTATTTAATTCGCGTGGATAGATACGTGCTGATACGTTACAGTTCTGTGTGAAACCATGAAAATCGCTATTTGGGGACTATGCGAACTTCAGTAATGAAACTTTGTAATCAACCAAGAAAAAAATAGTTGAACCGCCTTCAAAATGTGGTGGTTTACGTTTAAACTTGGATTTAAAACTTGTTTAGAAAACGAACTTTAAAAAAAGAAAAAAGTACAACGCTTTTCTCTCAAAATATGCTCATGGACAAAATTTACGAAATTCGGCTCATACAAACCAATCAAAATCACGAATCAGCCAGGTGATATCCCGATAAGTACCCCTGTTGGCATCACTTTTTTATTAATCCGAAGGGTTGACATTTTCAAAAATCACCTCAAAAACTTTCAGTTAAAAAGAATATATATATATATATACAGGGTGATTTATACAGGGTGTCTCAGTTTAACGTGACCCCCTCCCTCTTATTTTTAAAATATTTTTGAATACTACTCACTGATGAAATCAAATTTTGACTACCACGCGCCAGAGTGGAGCTACGACTCCTATCTCGCATTTTAAAAATGGGAACTCTGATGTTTTATTACTGATTCGGAATTTTAAATGAAATTTCGTGGGAAAAAAAATCATCATTCAGCATTTTGAGTGCGCAAAAATGGCTGCAATTATGTGCAAAAGGTGGGCAAATTGTGAAATATCATCGAGTTTTTAAAAAATATATTCAACTTCCTCATTTAATAAATTATTCTAGGATACGCTGAATCATGTAGTGATGTTCATTAACCGATATTCACAATACCAACTTGAAAAAAAATAATTTTTTAGTACGCTTTGCACTGTGTGGAAATTAGTGGGGAAATGTGGAAGCTAATGGTGTGTTTTAACGTATGTATGTTACCTACCGTGAATACCCAAAAATCGTCAAAACTAGTAATGGTATTGCACACATATTAGGGGTCCGGATGCTCTCTTCGCTCGCATCTCAAAAATACATAAGATCAAGGTAGTCAATTCCTAAGTCAAAATTCAGATTAGCTGGATATTATACATTAGTACCATATGACTATTAAAAACTAGTTTGACGAATTTAGGTTTTCACGGTAGCATGTGTGAACAACCAAAAAATGTCTGCCAAGTTGGGTATGGCACATAGCTTCCTCGTTTACCTACAGAATGTATAGATCATTGAAAAGTTTCAAATGATCTTGAAAAATTCCATAGCGGGAAAGAGTAAAACAAGAAGTAGCGTGAAATGTAATAACTGGTCAATTAAGAAACTAAAATAGTTACTCAATGTAATTTACGTTTGTGCAAGCGCAGAATGAACTGATTAGTTGAAAACAATGAAATAGGTACGGGACCATCTACAACCTAAACCGCGCATTCACTAACAATTTCATCAAAATCTGATGAAAACTGTGGAAATTAAGTTCATTACAAGTATTTCACATTGGCGCAAGCGCAGTAGCTATTAATGATACAATCGTGTTGAAATTGATATGAGGTAATCAAGTCATCTCCTTCGAACTATCATCCAAATTTAAGCGAAATCGAACGACTAGAGTGTGAAAAAATGGAGCGTAATGGAATTTACGTTTGCGGATGGGCAGAATGAAGTATTTATTTGGCAACAATAAAATAGGTACGGGGCCATCTACAACCTAATCCGCTCATTGTCTGAAGATTTAATCGAAATCGGATTAAAACAGTGGAAATTAAGGTCGTTACAAGGATTTCACAGAGTCGCATGCGCAGTAGCTATTAATGATACAATCATGTTGAAATTGATATGGGATGATAAAAGTCATCCCCCAACTATCACCCGAATATGAGCGAGATCGGACGACTAGGCCGTGAGAAAGTGATGCTTGATAGAATTTACGTTTGCGCATGCGCAGAGTGAGGTATTTCGTCAAGAACGATGAAACTGAGGGGACCGTCTACCCCCTTGCCCACACATCCCCTGAAAATTTCATCCAAATCGGATGAAAACTGTGGAAAATAAGCTTGTTACAAGGATTTGCGGACATACTCACGCACACTCATACACACACACACACAGACAGACATGGAACCAAAGCTGTTCAGAATGGTCTGAAACGTAAAATGCGAGTGGAAATTTTGATTTCGGAGACCAAAAAATGTTTTTCTCCTGAAAGTGAAAACAATGCTTCCGTTCCTTTAGTTAGACTCGGAAGCAAAATTTAGACCAATATTTTGAAGGAAGGAAAGCTTTGTGTTCGTACGAGAAGTCGAAAACGTGCGCCTTCCAAAATCAAAATGTCCGCTTTTTACGTTTCAGAGCATGATGATCAACTATAGTTCAGTGTCTGTGGGTCTATGGTTGATCGTAGAGTATTAAAATAGTGGTGGAATTGTTGAGGTTCGATCAATGAAACAAGTGGGTGCCAACGTTTCGGATAATTTATTTCTCCATCTTCAGGGCCTTAAAACAATTCCACCACTACTTTTATGGTTAATCCTTGTCATGCCCAAAACAATTCCGTGATCTCCTAGACGGTTCTTCCATAACTTTCATACCAATGTTAGGTAGCCTGTGCACATACGTAAACGTGAATATCTTTCAACGTCGATTTCTCATCATCTACTGGTCCGATTTCGTTCAAAATCGGGAGGTAGTAGGATACCTACATGTTCCGGGAAGATGCCCTATGGAATATACCGCGATTAGTTGAGTTTTGCATTCGCGAAACTAAAATTTATTGACTCAGTCAAAACTCTGAGACTAATGGACTGATTTTCATGAAATTTCAGGGATCGTGCGGGTTAGCTCCCAGACGGTCCCCTATAAATTTCATTGTCGCGGAATTGAGCATGCGGAACCGTGAATTTCTTAAATAGTCGATTTTGAATGATCCATCAGTACATTTCGTTCAAAGTTCTGAGGGGGGGGGGGGGGGGGGGGTGATGGATATATATATTTTTCGAAATTGGGGTTGAGTAATAACTGTAATTGTTTTACAGTTTGAGTGGGCCAATTTTGATGAAATTTTCAAGGATTGTACTGGTGAACCTCTTGGCAGCATCCTACAGATTCCATAGGTACTGAAGAGGGTTAAATGAGCAAGCATGAATTATAGCCCTATTTCTTACACACATATTAGGTTCTGTTTTATTTTGCATTCAATCATTTCGATTCGTTCTTTGTTGTTCAGCGTCCGTGTTACAATATGCGATGAAGCTAAATTGCTCGCAAACTTGGCATACTTTTTTGAACATCTACACCGTATACAGTGGCCCCCGCTTAATGTGATTACCTACTGTTAATACAGGGTGTCTACAGGTCACGGATTCCCGGAAAGTTCCGGAAAAGTCACGGATTTAATAGAAGGGCACGAATATTTCCGAAAGTCATGCATTTTAATATAGAAGTCACCGATTTTTATGGTGTCGTTAATCAAATAATCATAATATAATGCCAGTACCGGGATTCACATAACATAGGTACGAAAGAATCAATTGAGATGTTTGAATCTATAATATTAAATATTTTGTACATTGTATTTTACTAATATTCTGTAAGTAGTCTTAGTAGTGTACTTCTGTACTTTATAAGTAGGCTAGAATCAATAAAAAAGTTATGAAGATCTAATTTTATATAGGCTACTCATGATTACAGGTCTACTGGTAAGTATTTCGGTACGCTATTCCTAAAGAAATTAAAGCCTGTAAAAGGTCACCGATTTTAAAAATTTAGAACCCAAAAAGTCCCCGATTTTTATTTTTCAGATCCTAGTAGACACCCTGTAACATCACCCGCTTATTGTCATCAAAGTTGCCTAGTAGCAAGAACGGAACGAACGTAGGTATGTAAATACAAAGGAATTTCCCCGCGTAGTGTTATCGGTATTTGATGTAATGTTATCGATTTGCCTTTGGTGGACCTTCTACGTCGTTCTAGTTGACTCGGACCAAGAAAATGAACCAAGGCCAGGAGTTGGTACTCCCTAGTAAGTAAACAAGAAATGATGGCCGCTCTAGACCTCCTGCGTAATCGAGTTATAGGCCGTACTGATGAGTCTGTTAAGCAGTTCTCTTACGATGAGTTTGTCAACGGCCTTTTTAAACCATCAAAAAAGACCAGAATGAAAGATTTTTTTCCAAACTTTAATGAGGGCATGTCACATGATCTGACGTAGGCGTCTGGTACCTAATAAATTACAGTTTTTATACAAATTTACAGTACATACATACAATTATTTTCCCCGCCTATTGTTATCACTCGCTTAATGTTATCAATTTTGCTTGGGGCACTTCTGATCACATTAAACGGGGACCACTATAAAATGTGACTCTTGAGTGTTCCATCGCAACACAGTTACAGTCGTTTAGAATTGAAGTCGATAATCGTCCTTTTAAAGAACGTGCCAGCTCATTGGGATTAAGGAAGGTCAAGTTCTGACCGAAGGAAGTTGGTAGAAACCTACCTACCACCTGCCCTACACATAAACTCGATGCATGAACAAGTCGGAAGGTCACTCGAAACGAAGAAGTCAACCGGCTAGGTCACGACATTTTATCCCCTTTTCTGTGGAAATAAACTTTAGGCACGCAATCCCCTCAAACTACTGAGCATAAAAGCATTTCAGATTTGCATCGTCTGAGAAAAAAAGTGACTTCATGTTGTAGAGCGTGATGAATCACTTTTTACTGGGAACAAAATAAAAAAGTACTCAGTTATGCAGCAAGACTAATAGAGCGAAATTCAAAGAAATGTTGTGGATAAAATTAAATTAGGCTTTAAATTTGTTTTGAAAATGGTAGTTAGCAATTTATTTGCACTGAAAGTTCTCAAATTTCAAAACAATAGAACATAATACAATAAAAATCTACGAAAATACGCTCTTACGATCATACTGCATGACTGGATTTTTTAAATGATATAATTTTGACATGGATATGTCTTTTGGCTGGGGGTCAAGGAATTTTTCGCGACACTTTTTTTCCCGACCGACACTTTTTTTCCCGACCGGCACATTTTCTATTGATTTTCACGTACAACCAAGGCGTTACTAGGGAAGAAGAGTAACTCCCATAGTTTTCATAGTAGGAAAATCGTTCGCCACTTTTTGGGATGCTCTCATTTTACCACAACATTTCATGACCTCTAAGCCATTGTAGTGTCAAGGAATGCTGATTTATTACTCTAAGTTAAAAACTAATATTGTTTTGTAACCATAATGGAATAATCTTGTGAAAAGAAGGCACTACATGGTTTGTATACAATTGAGTAGTAGGTAGTAGGTCCCTACTGGTAAGCAGTAGGGACTAGATATATCCATGATCTTTTGTTTTTCCCATCAAGGGAGAAATTAAAATGCTTGATTTACACTTTACAATTTTCTTGGATTAGCTGTTATTTTAAAAGAGTGGCTAGATAGATTTAATTAATATTCATAATTTGCTCCGACTGTGATTTGTACATTTTTCTTGTTTATGGTAATGTTAGGACTCCTTCGAGAAGCACAAGTTCTATGAAATTATTCTTCGATGGGCAAACATCAGTTTAATTATTTATAATTCAACTTTCATTTGGTTTTAATGTAGGTAGAAAAAATATTCAATTCTACCTATTCAAATTTTTTTCTTTTTCGAATTTTCTCTAGTAATTTGCAAATGAAGCTTTGAGCTTTGAATCTATAAATGAGAGAGAAAACGTTGATACTGGAGACAAAATTTTTTCATCTTCCGAAAATGCTCAACACGCAAGACACGAGCTGAATGGGCTCCTTAGATCTTTCTCACCATTTCGCCGCCCGCCGGGTCCCGAATTCGGAATGGAAACAAACACGTTTGGTTGCCGCCGGTTCGGTTCGGAGCGGGAGTCGCCGGATCGGTTCGGATCGTGAGACTTCTCCGGACCCAATGTAGGTGCACCCTTCCCCAGCAGCCGGGTAAATGGCATTCAATGGGGCGCTTCACTCCTACCCGGCAAAATGCAAAACAATGTGACGAATATGATAAGAAAAAATTCACTCATTTGGTTATGGTTATGACAGGAACTTTTTTTGTTATGTATGTAGGCCCTACTTTGTACGAAGTGTGAACTGAGGGGTCGTTAATATGAAATTGATCTTGAAATGAGATATCGCGGAGTTGGAATACCGGTGGATTTATTCAATAACGTCATTATTAAAATTGCGTGTGGGGGTTTCGTGCCATGAAATATGAATGGCCGTAGACTGGGATGATTAATTCCAGAGTCTACAAAGTAATGAAGGGTCTTTCGAAGTGGATTTTCAAATTGTTCGCCGCGATAAAATCATCTGGGATTGTCTTCAGATCAAGCTTTCGTGCTAATGAATTATTCACAAATAATCTTTCAGCGTGGACAGAGCTACCGGTTAGGTAATTTATGTGCCCAATGGAACTTGGGGTTTGCATCTGTAATTGACTCGATGCATGAGATTTGATTTTATTTCTGGTGCAATGTGCAGTGAAGGCAGTGGCGTAATTTGAGGGGGGGCAGGGGGGGCAGGGTGAGCAGAGCCCCCCCCCCCTCCCCCCATGATCCCAGAGGATGTAGAAGTTCATCTTGCAAATGATGCTTCGTGAATAATAGTTAATAATTTCACATTACTAACGTCAGTACCAATTACATTAAGTTCGTAAAAGAGACGTGGAAGCATCTTTTGGAGGACTGCCCAATATTTGAGCCAGAGCGATAGACTCATACGAAAAGTGGTGTTAAGTGTTGAAACGTGGCCAACTGATGCGACAGTTTTAGTGAATAAGTTTCTCAAACCTTTCATAACTTTATAAACAGTACGGATTTTGATAAAATTTGAATGGTGAAAATCACATATGGTTATAAAGATTGTAATTATTCATGTAATGATTATTGTGGAAATGTATGTTTGCACTGTTGAAAACATGTAGTCATGAAAATGGGAGCATGTTGAATGAAGTCTCTCAGCACAGGCTGTACTGACTGCTGAGGAAACAAAAAGAAAAAAAAAAAAAAAAAAAAAAAAACAGAAAGTCTCAAAATGGATTTTAATGAAGAAATTTTTCAAAAATTTTCCAACCATGGCAAACAAAAGTTCGCTAAAACTTTTGCCACCAAAGGGGTGGGGGGTACATATATAGAATTTCCAGACCAAATACATCCGTTTCCAGACCAAATTAAACTTATTAAATTTTGGAGCCACTAATAATACGATCGTGATCGTGAATAATCCTCACATCTCAACTACCTCAGAATTTTAGCGAGATCAGACAAATAGGTAATGCGAAAATGTTACAAGATGGAATTTACGTTAGCGCTGTAAAAACTCTCCCACAACTAGATGAAATCTTCAGGAATGTGCGGGTTAGGATGTAAGATGGTCCCGAATCAATTCCATTGGATACAAATCAATACTTGCGCATGCGCATACAATTCCATCAAGCATAATTTTCTCAAGTTCTAGTCTTCTGGTTTCGTTCAAGTTTCGATGGTGGTTAGGAAAGTACCATCATGTAGCATGATCGTATGAGCGAATTTTCGTAAATTATCTTACTATATTATGTTACATTGTTTTTAAAATTAAGGACTTTGAGGTAAATGAATTTACCAATGTTAACTACCAATGTTATGAAAAAAACAAAACTCTTTCCAAGTAATTTTCTGCGATTCAGAAAGAGATATTGGATTTTCAACTTTTTCTAGTTTTTATCGATTTTTTAGCAAATTTTAATGAATTTTAAGTATATTTAACATCATAATTTTGTACACAAATTTTTTAATGTTCCATTTTATAGTTATTATTAAACTTTATTTGAGCAATATTATGCTAAAACAATATAAGTTTAACGATTTTAACCTCTTTTTTGCTATTTTTAGTAATTTTTTCAGCACTTTTTTTTTGAAAATTTACCTTGTTTAATGTGCTCAAAAATTGCTGGCTAATTAACTCGTCCTTTTGTTTGGAAAGCTTGATTTTTCGGCGCCAGAATGGAATTTTTATCTCAATCCTAAGGAGAGTTATCATCTGGAAGAATATATAGGTATAAATAAGTGATGAAGTGTAGGATTCGTTTCAGAATGTCTCAAAACGGATTTCAATGAAGAAATGTTTCAAAAATTTTGATTTTAAAATTTTCCCAGCCGTTGCAATAACTTAATTTTCCACGAAAATGCTCTAAAAGACGATTTAATTATCCCTTATCAATTTCATTACAAGAGCATATTTAATAGCTGCTGCGCGTGCGCGAATGTTGAATCCTTCCAACAAACATAATTTCTACAGTTTCTCTTCGATTAAGATCAAATTTTATAGAAATGAGCAAAATGGTCTCCTATAAATTTCATCACTCAGAAATTGGTACCCTTTACAGCGCATGCGCAAATGTAAAATCAATAATGCGTCTTTTTTTCATCGTCTATTCGTAATTTCGGAAG
This sequence comes from Adelphocoris suturalis, assembly GCA_030762985.1. Taxonomy (NCBI): domain Eukaryota; kingdom Metazoa; phylum Arthropoda; class Insecta; order Hemiptera; family Miridae; genus Adelphocoris; species Adelphocoris suturalis. The sequence continues at coordinate 139,935,816 of CM061041.1, read as the reverse complement.
GTAGTTGGGAAATGACGATTTGGATACCTAACACCAGTTTTATCACAATCGTACCATCAGTAACTGCTGAGCATGCGCGAACCTCAAACCTTGTAACTAGCATGAAGTCTATAGTCTCCATCCTATTTCGATGAAATTTTCGGGTAACTGAACGGATTAGACTGTAGATTGTCCCCAATGAACTCTATCACTCTATCTCATCAGTCATTGGTAGTTTTGGAGCATGCGCAAACGTTACATCTATCATGCTTTATTTTAATTATTGCCTGATTAAGATTTTGCTCTAACTCCTAAGAAACGTCCGTGGGATCTTCAAAGATTATATGAAAAATTTCTATTTCCTATATATTCATATTACGATAACGAGGAATTCTAAGTAGGTACCTACCACACAAAACTTGGCAGACGTTTTCGATTCAGACTCTGCCTATAGGTAGTAGAAGTTCTCACTTTCGGGAGAAGACAATTTTTTTTCTTCTTCAAACTCACAATTTCCACTCGCATTTTACGTTTTTAGACCATTCTGAAAAACCTTCGTTTCGTGACTGTCCATGCATGTGTGTCCGCAAATCCTTGCAGCAATATCCACAGTTTTCATCCGATTTTTATGAAATTTTTAGGGAATGTGCGGGTTAGGGTGTAGACGGTCCCCTATAAGTTTCATATTTCCCAACCCAATAATTCACTCTTCTAATGCGCAAACGTAAATTCCACCAAGCATCATTTTCTCACAACCTAGTCGTCCGAATCGCTCAAATTTTGGGGATATTTGGGAGAAGACGATTTGAGCATTCCATATCAACATCAAGATAATTGTAAAATTATTAGCTCCTGCCCTTGCGTGAATGGGGAATCTTTGTATCAACCTTAATTTTCACAGTTTTCATCCGATTTTTATGAAAATTTCAGGGAATGTACGGCTTAGGCAGTAGATGTTCCCCTATCCGTTTCATTGTTCACAAATCATTACTCCACTCTGTGCCTGCCCAAACGTAAATTCCATTCCAATTTTTCGAGTCCTTTTATTTAGGTATAGCGAATTTTTGTAGAAAGTGAAGCTCTTCATGTATTTATTGACCTAAAAGTAGTAGGTAGGTAAGTAGTCAAGCAATTCTTTTGCGCTTGATGTCCCCTGATTTTAAACAACAAATTTTAATATATTACGAAATTTTGCTTAATTCGATCATGCTGCACGACTGAACTATTTCATGCAAGCACGACTTCTATTTACTTACAAATGAATTTGAAATGAACATTGCTTATTAAATAAAACAAGTAGTTTCTACCTTTTTCACCGCAGTTCTCGTACTTGATAAGTTCTCCGGACGCAGTCCAGGAGGCGAAAATGACAGCGATGACGGCTGTGAGGACGGAGAGGGGTGTCATGGTGATGGTGACGCTCTGCTGTGTCCACAGTCACTGACCCCCCTCTGCTACAGGGAAGGTTTTCTCAGGATCTCGCAGGGGCCAATGATAAGGAAAGGAGAGGCTCATCTGGTCACCATTCATCCATTCAAGATAACGCCCGGTTGAAGATAAGAGAACAAACCACGATTTGACCTTCCCTAGATCAAACCAGTCTTTCACCATGACCTTAAATGCAAACTTTTGTTTGGAACAGCAGTGTTTAATAAATTGTTAAAACTTATGTTACGAAGTACAAATACAACGATTACGAACGTATACTGTATTCTTCATAGTGACTATTACAAACATTTTACTACAAACATATTCAAACCAAAACTCTACTTAGAACTCGATGTAGGTACCTACGTATTATACAAAAAAGAATGCTGGCCCAATTGAGAATGAGTAGTAAAACACGATTATCGTTACATTTAAGCATAGAACTCTCTATAAAAGTCGATAAAAATGTCCCCTGCATTTAATGCAACATGGGAGCGCTGGAGACTGTACGCCATGTAGCAGTGTATGGAATAACATATCTAGGAAATAGAAGTCAATCAGAAGAGCATTTGCTTAATGTAGTTTTAAAACGAGGAAGTAAAGAAGAACTCCTCATGGTTTTCCTGTATATTAAAGCTTACCTATATTAGAATTAGAAAGTTTATTCACAAATTACTGATAGATGTAGATTTAGTGTAAAATAATGTAAATGTTGTGAAAACTTTTAAATTTACATTGTACGGGTCAAGGACCTGAAACAATAAAGATTGATTTGATTTGATTTGAATGTTCTTCCTGTCCAGTTTCAGCTGTAGAACGTAAAAGCGTTGGAGTTTTAGCGAATTTTCGTAGAAAATTAAACCATTGCGATGGACCAAAATATTTTTTCAACAAGTTTTCCAAAGTTTTCTTCATGGAAATCCGATTTGAGGCATTGTGAAACGATTCCTGGATTAACACTTTTTCATAAATGTATAAGCAGGTACCTATAAATATGAATGTATATACATTATACATATATATATTTATATATCTGTCATTCCAGATGACATCTCTCCTTAAGAGTTGGCATAAAAAAATTTGCTCCTTCACCAAAAGTCAATTCTTCCAAAAGAAAGAATGAGTTCGTCGGGTAGCTTATTTGCGCGCATTAAATTGTTCACATTTCAAAAAATTTGCCTTTTTTTTTAGGGTAAAGGCACGTTAAGGGGGCACTTTAGGCCCATCATATGTGGTATCGGCGTGTTCAGCGTTAAATTTTCAATAAAAAATATGGTGGAATTTAAGAGATTTTTTCAAAAATGCCGTACCTCAAAACCTAGAAGTCTAGGTGAAAAGCAGGCTGTACTTTTCCGTTATACCCCCCCCCCCCCCCCCCCCCCCCAGTCAATTTGTCTTCGCATTCCTTCTTACTTAGATTACATATTTACGTTGAATTGATGACAATTTCAAGCTGTGGGAAGAAATTATATTATTTAAAAAAAGAAGGAAAAAAAGAATTACCGTGTTTTCAGAAGTTGCCGATGTCGGTGAGGATTTGTTGAAACAAATTGGCGTGGTTGTGGTTTGATTGCCTCAACATGAATTCGCACAAATAGGTCAGAACGCTGTGTATAGGTTGGTGGTCTGGAAGCTCGCATCTCAAAATTACATAACATCAAGTAGTCAATCCCTTAGTAAAAATACAGATTAGTTTTATATGTAGGTCAGAATGATGTGTATACTTTGGCGGTCTGGATGCTCGCAAGCTCGCATCTCAAAAATACATAACATAACATAACATAATCTAAGTAAGAAATAATGCCTAGAAACATCGGGCGGGCGTGTTGAAGAAAGATTGACTGTGGGGGGGGGGGGGGGGGGGGTATAACGGAAAAGTACCAAACGGGCTTCGGATTCAGCACCCTCGAAAACCCCCAGAACCAGTAGGTACCTACCAGTTTCGTAAGGGCACTTTTTTCTTGGGCAGTGTAATTATAGACAAATGATCTGCGTAGAAGGGCTATCTAATACAGAAATTATAAACCTTTGTGTAATAATTTGCAGCATTTTTGGATTCTAGGCTTCTTGAAACGAAAACCAACAAATTTTGAGGGGGGTTAACATTTTTTTTGAGTGTAAAGAAATTGTTAACTACAAATTGTATGGCAAAAAACTCGTTCTAAATAATGTTCAATTAAAAAAAGATTTTGGATTTTCAGCTTTTTCTGGCACTTTTTATCGATTTTTAATCAAATATTAATGAAATTTAAGTACATTTGTGTGTATGAATTTAAAACTATGTCCTAGTTCATTGTTGGTTAACTTCTTTTGACTCAAGTTCTGCTAAAAAAAAAATATAAATTAAACGATTGTAGCCGTTTTCAGCCCATTTTAGTGATATCATGAGCATACGAGTATATTTTAAAATTTGACCAATGTTCTCAAAAGTACTGGCCAAAGAACTCACCTTTCTTTTGGAAAGCTTGATTTTTTGGTGCAAGAACAGAATTTTTATCTCAATCCTAAAGAGTTGTCTTGAATGAAATGTATATATGAAAAAGCGCAGACTTCAGCAATCGTTTCAGAATGCCTCAAAACGGATTTCCTCGAAGGAATTTTTCAAAAACTTTGTTTTTAAAATTTTTGAACCATTGCAATTTTTTCATTTTCTACGTTAATTCGCTAAAAGAATGACGAAAATTGGTCAAGAATCGTAACTTGTGCAGCGCCTTAACCCCCCCCCCCCCCCCCCCTCCTCCCCACTCCCAATCCTCCATCCTAATGGCAAATCCAAAATTTCCAACGTTTTTCGCACAATTAGCCTAAAATTGTGATTTAAAAAAAGAAGTTAATTGGTTAAGAAAAGAATATTGTAGGTATAGCTTGGGCGGCGCGCGTTATAGGATTGACTATTCACCCCCATACTGATGGCAAATCCTAAATTGGAAATTGGATTTGGTATTTGAATGGTCTAAAACGGACTAGTATTCTGTTTTTTTTTTAAATATTTTTTTTGTTTTTTTTTTTCCTCATGCTTGGGTTGTCCCACACCCCCTGGATCAATTCTAGTAGGCGTCCCTCACTATTTACGAAGCCTTGCCTACAAGACAAAGCTTCAGAAGGACGTCCTAATAACTCACCACAAACTACCAACCTATCAGGTACCTACTGATTTTAATATGGTTTTACAAAGGATTCGTAAAAGTAGAATGGGAGAGGGAAGGGAGGCCACTATCGATGCTCGAGTGTTGTTATAGAAACCAGCAAACTATTCTTGGTGTCTTGATACCTCTTTGCACAAGTTTCACATTACATAAATGTGTCTTAGGTACCTCAAAATGTTGCTATTTGTTCACCTTTACAATTGAAGTTTATTGAACTTTTCAATTCCACTGTTGAAAAGTACCAAACAAATAAATTGACAAGGAAGCTACGTAGCAATCAAAGAGCAAGGACTGCCCACTAATCATGGGGGAGGAAGCTGTGAGCCATCCTTGGGATTTCCCTGAAGTAAGTTTATCTTATTTTGTCTATATTATTATTATTATTATTATATATATTTAAAAAAAATTGAGAACTGAAAGGCCTCTTTTGTAAAGTTTTGTAGGTATTATGCCAATAAATATCCCAACATGATAGGTTTATAGTACAAATAAGTAAATAAATTACATTTACTAAGTAGAGTAACTTACTGGTAGTGTCGATAAGCACAGGTATATTCCTAAGTATGCTGTTGGAAGGCTCGTTGAAGATAGTTTTTACAGGTTTATAAAGGGTGTCCCAAAAGTAACCCCCCCCCCAACTTTTTTCCACAATTTTTAATATATCGAAGTGAAAGTTGGAGAGCGTTTAGGCCTGATAATAAGTTTTAAGTAACATAAATCATTTTTAAAAAACCAAAAGTTTTTGGACTACCCAAAGAGGAGGTATACATTTTTTGCCGAGTGGCACCTCATTTTAAAGATTGTATGTGCTGAACACGATGGTGAAGCTAGAATTGTAATATCTTATTCCGTTCTCAAATCGGGGCAGATGAACCATAAAAAACAAGATTTTTTCCCAAGTTTGGTACACCTAAACTACCTTCAATTAAAAAACAACAAACAAACAACAGACAAAATATGTGTTACCTTCCTGTTATGGCAAAATTGAAATTGTACGTGTACATCTGTACATAGGTACCGTTTGACGTGAAGTCGTGCATGCTGTAGGTGTAAAAAACTAGTTTCATTAAAATGTCTGTTTTAAGGTGCAACATCTGCTGTCTTTTCAAAACCTGAATAACTCATGAATGTTTTATCTGAGCAATTTTCTCCAATAAGTACTTCTACGATCAGCAATTATTATGAAACGATAAGATGGTATTTAACGAATTTCATAAAACTAGAGAATTCAAATGGAAGTCACATACCCTGAAATATGTAGGTATGTAACCTAATTCAGATCTCCTATAACAATGTATCTTAACCGACGATAAGGTATTTACATGAAGAACAAGAGATTTAATTATGAAATTTGGTTAAAAATCACTAATAGTAGGTATAAGTAGTGGGAATAATTATTGTTCCCGGGCGAAAAGAAATGCTTAAATATTTCATAAAGCTCAAAGCTACATTTTTCATAAATGTTCTCCATTGTTGTCTTTTGAGTGAAGTATCATTTGAATCGCTCTCGCTAATTCAGAAGAACAACAGTGCCTATAAAATGTAATAGATTCAAATTGATTAGTAAATTTCTCCCAGGATACTGTGGAAATTATTGACAAAGAGCCTGGAGTCATAAATAACACATTGATAAAAGAAGCATACTCCGAGATGAAGAGCGGACAGCTTGATGCGGCTACACCTTTTGATAAGATGACAGAACTTCGGCTGGAATTTTATGGTTAGCGTTTCAGCGAATTTTCTAATCAAATGAGTCTATAGCAACGGCTCCGAAAATATTAAAAAATATTATTATTTTAATAATATTAATATATTAAAAAATTTAAATTCCTTTGGGATTATATCAGCTGACACGATCGTCGTAGTTTATTAAGTCATTTTTACCATGTTTCACCTGTTCTGGTTCTTCCCATGTTGATTTTTTTCCCTGTTAAATTTCTAGCCCTTAGGGAGGAGATAACTCGGCGCTCCGCGCCTCGCCAGGGGGCAAGCCCCCTGGACCCCCGGTTACCTCTATTTACATACTTCGGACGAAATTATTGAAACACAGAATGTGTTTGCGTTGTCGCGCAACCAAGTGACAACCAAACAAGCGTCATTGTTTACTATTCATTTATAACATCAATTTATATAGTTATAGTATGAAACTACGAAAAAAATACGAAATAAATTCGTGATAAATCAAGAGCGATTTATCAAGTAAATGTCCTAAAGAGGCTACATACGAAATTACAGCTTCCTAGAGTGTAAAGTATAGAAATTAGCTTTAAAAGCCACTCATCTGATCCGGACCCTGGACATCGTCAAGTAAATGTCCTAAAGAGGCTACATACGAAATTACAGCTTCCTAGAGTGTAAAGCATAGAAATTAGCTTTAAGAGCCACACATCTGATCCGGACCCTGAGCATCGTCAAGTAAATGTCCTAAAGAGGCTACATACGAAATTACAGCTTCCTAGAGTGTAAAGCATAGAAATTAGCTTTAAGAGCCACACATCTGATCCGGACCCTGAGCATCGTCAAGTAAATGTCCTAAAGAGGCTACAAACGAAATTACAGCTTCCTAGAGTGTAAAGTATAGAAATTACCTATTCAAATTATTTAACCTCCGCTTCACAAATCAAACCGTTTTCGTAATACTCAGATCACCTGCTATGAATCAAATCATCGAAACACAAGCTCAATGAAATCATCAGAAATTAACAAGCGGTTGCAATCATGTTCACAATATCAATTATTGAGAATGATCACCTGTGTGTAAACAATTATTTATATAATCATGCTCATAACTCAGTTTGTTGGACACGCACTTCGCAGTAGTTAACATAATATTGTTGGATAAATCGAGAGCTTTCGAACGAATGGTCAACGAATTTTGTGGGATGAAAAACGACGAAGTACCATTTCCCTAGCAACGACTCGGTTGTACGTGAAAATCATCCGTCACACATTTCGTTACCATCCCGCGTTCCATTTTCGGCTAGTTAGTCCATGGCTAAAACACATTCTGTGTTAAAATTTAGCTTCAGAGGTACCTACGTAATAAAAACACTATAAATGACAAACACGATCAAAAATTGTTAGGTTTAGGAATATTTTTGACGGTTTGTTTGGGAAAAGTCAACCAAGCATGACCTATAACATTCAAATTTGTTTCTCAAAATTGTGCTGAACATGTGCTCAACATTAATTAAAATGTGCTGAAAAAAAACTATAAAAGCTGTAAGAATTTGTTATAATAGGTACCTAGGTACCTATTGCTAAAATTGGGTTTTACAATAGATTCTATAAATTAAACCATGTTTTTTACCGTAATTAAAAGTTCTGTGACCACAAAGCCCACAAACTTCAACATATTCACTCATATGGTCATGCCGCATGACTGGAATTTACTCAGTAGGTTCTGGTCAAATATTGTATGAAGCATGGATTTGTTTGATGTGCACGTCGAAGGGACGATACAAAAGGTGAAAGACAGTAGAGATAGGAGGAAGGTAGGTAGGTACCTACATAGGTAGTACCTACGTCATAACTTCTCTTTGGTTGCAGATATCTTACAGATTGATCACTTAAATATGTGCACGCAGCTAACCAAGTTATCTTTGAGCAACAACGTCATCAAAGAAATCACGAACCTAAACAAACTTGTGAATCTCGTATCACTGAATTTATCATTCAATCGAATTACGAAGATCAGAGGGCTTGAGGTCGTAAAGTATCACCATGAATCTTGATTTATTTCGAGTACCTACTTTATTCATTTGATTTTACTATACGTTTAGATTTTTCTGCAGGCGCTGGGGAAACTTGAAGAACTATCATTTTTCAGCAATGAAATTACCGAAGTTGAGAATTTGGGTGCCCAAAAGAACACCTTGAGACTTTTGAGTTTGGGTTGCAATAAAATACAATCTTCTTCGTGTGTAAGTATCGTTAAATAAGTAGGTACCTACCCAAGTTCTTATTTTTCACAGTTTTCATTTAGAAGTCCTATCACTGATTTTAAAAAACAAGTAGATGAGATACTTGAGACACCTTCTTCTGACCTGATTCCTTGGGCATTAACTGACCAGTTGAGTCATTCAACCAGTCAAACCTTCTGATTGGTAAGTGTTAGTATGCAGGTGTACCTAGGTATTTTCCTACCGATTTTTGATGTTTTAGTGTCATGGGCCATTTTTCCATTTCCCGACTACCAGGCGCAATACTTTCTGTCTTCTGGTGAAGCTCATCAGTTTCACATCTCAGGAACGAGCCTAACTTTTTTCAGGGCCCTGCTGGTAAATTTCTAGCAGGAAAAGAGTGAAAAGTTGCCGAACCTCCCACGCTCGGGACATGTGTAGGTCATGACGAATACTATACCTTTACTCAACAAAGTTCGTCCATTAAATTTAAAATAAAACACATGGAATATCAAACCAGTAACAGCATACATTAAAAATTATTCTGTGAAATCGGAACAGCAACCTATCTAAGTTTCTAAACAAAAATTAACATCCATAATAGTAAGTAATGGATGAACAAAAAAATTTTGTTTTTCTTGGTCGATTACAAAGGTTTATTATTGAAAATAATAAACCAAAAATCTATCTGTCCATCGTCCATAGCTTTTCCCCAAAACTACTGGACCAGAGTTTATGAAATTTGTCTCAAATATCATGCATCGGCCAGGGATGTGTCAATAACATCGGCATCTGTTTTGATCAACCCCAGAGGGTAGTAATTAAGGGCTAACATATTCAAAAATGGAAACTAAATAGTGGGACTGGAAGACATAGAAATTGCCTTTTAAATATCAGCTGATATAGTGTCAATATTGGAATTATAACGTGATATAGTTTCAATTGAATTTATTTTAACGTTGCGAAATCGAGTTAAATAACTATTGTTCCTTCCGATGTAGCTACTAGTGAAGCATTGATACCTAGCTGCCTAATTTCACCTCATAAACTGCTCCTAAATCTACCTATAGGTAGCGGAAGCATTGTTTTCACTTTTGAGATATTGAATAGTTTGAGTCTCCAAAAGTTCAAACGTATTGTTAATTGTAGACCAATGATCTGCGTAAAAGGGCTATCTAACAGAAATAATAAACCTTTGTGTAATAATTTGCAGCGTTTTAGTTCGATTTTGATGTGGGTCCAATTTCGTTCAACCCAACTTGGCAGACTTCTTTTTTTTTGCATTGTCACATCTTTTTACGACAAAAACATGAGATAATCTGTGTGAAACACGTTTTCTGACTTTGTGAGTTTCTTACTTTCCCATGCCTCTCCCCCCTTCTTCAAAATTCAAATTAATCTAGGTCGTGATGTGTTTGTAAAATAATCATCTACCCTATATATGTTTATTCATTTTAGTTGATTTATCTTAGAAGATTCAAGAAACTGTATTCATTGAACTTGGAAGAAAATCCATTTGTAGAAAACTCTCCGTTCAACATAGTGGAGATGGTTGGTGGCATGCTTCCTATGATCAACTATTACAATTACAGTATGATTCGCCCACAAAGGAGAGAACAAGGGGAGATCAAACTAAGGTAGATAGTAGTCTATTTACTAAAACCTTCATATCATCTACCTATCGATACAGGGGGTTGGCCTGCCCTGGGAAGGTTTGAAGGAGCAAAAAGACTGATAGAATCAGAGGTTGATCACCCCAACTTAGGGAGGAAGTAGAAGACGTCAAACTCAACGGGGGTGCACGACCCGTAAAAACATTATTAAGAGGACTAAAATAAATATACATAATTTTTTGGGAAAAATTCTGAATATTCAAGACTGGTCATGTTAAGTATTTGTGAAAACTAGGCGCCCTAGCGGGGGTGGATCCTGTCGATCAGCTGTGAGGTGACCGGCCTCAGCAGTGACCCCACCTCGAAAACGCTAACCGACCGAGGATTTAAAAAACCCACGAGCGCCGAAATCGGGCATCTTTTTGTTGGATTTGACGAATTACCTGAGTTACCAATGCCACTCCGTAGGTAGCTCTGCCGCTTGATAATCAATAACCTTGTTTAATTCGCGAAAATCTGTGATTAAACGGTAATTCCCTTGTTTTGACAATATTCTCTAACTGCTATTGTTAAGTGAAGCGTCATCTGATTCCCGCAACACCATTGGAGACGACAAAGTTCTTAGTTCGCAACTTTTTCTTTCCTCAACTGTGTCCGCTGTCGGTCTTTTAAACATTCCTCGTAAATTGCTTTCGTTTTCAGTTCGTTTCACTAATTCTACTTTTTTTTCTTCAACTTGACCTAATACGGTAACAGTTTTTTCGTGAACGCCTTTCGCTTTTCTCCCAGATCGTTGCGTTACCAGTCCGTTTCTCTCCTCTGACAATCCCATACCCTCCTTTACACCATTTAGCACATTCAAAAACAAGCAATATTCTTTAGCGAAAAGCTCTCAATATCTGATTTTAGATCAGTAGACCGTCATTGACGGTTCCTATCTAATTTCAACGTAATAGGGACAACAGATAATAAGCTCACTCGACTGATCAGGGTGGAGTCCGTCATCCCGTCATCTCATTCATCTCTTGTCCCGGAGAGGCTTCCTAGCAAATTTCAGAGGCTTCCCTATTAAAGAGGAGAGGATTTAGCTCACTCAGCTGGTCACAATAGAGTCCGTTATTTCATTCCCCTCTTAATTGTCTCAGGGATACAGGAGAGAATTCAGCACACTCACCTGATCAGGAAGAATGTCATAGTTTTATTCGTCTCTTACTCTTGATGTCCCTACAAAGCTCAACTTCCTAGGGAGGGATGGGTAGGTAGGTACCATCTAAAAAATGTTGGCCAACACTTTCTGGTTACGTCTCAAAGTTTTCCCATTCATATTTCATGTTTTCTAGTAAGTTCCTCTTTAAAACAAAACTGACTACGTTGCTGGTCAGCTGAGCTAGAAGGGAATTGTTTAGTTCGAGTTTCGAAAGACAAAAATCAACCAGCAGAATTATCTAGATTTATAAGGCGTTAAAATAAAAAATAATTGAAATTTTCTAAAATTTACAAATTTTACGTTTCAAGCTGGACCCCCCCCCCCCCCCCCACCCCCCGATGAATCTCCTCAGAAAAAGCGGAACTATTATCATCAGGAGTATCGAAAATTGAATGGTCACATTAATCTCAAATCGTAAAAATGTTGGAAATTAAGGTTCTTGAATGAAATTGAGTAGAGACACTTTGTGCGACACTGTGCTTGGTTCCTGGGAGCTACTTGGCCTGCGTCAGTCAAGCAACTTAAACACCCTGGTCATAAGTTTTTCATATGCATAATATTTTATTTGTTTAGTATGTATTAATATGATAGCCTTTTGAATTAGAGAATACATCATCAATTGCCTGTAGGAAATTAAACTAATGATGGTAATCTTGACAGATCGCTATTGAACAAATTGCAAGAACTCGAAGCTGGAGAAGAACTGTCGAATAAAATGTACAGCTTCACTGAGAATATTTCTTTGTATCTTGAAAAGTCTTTCATATCTGGCTTCAACGACAACGAATTTTATCTAAAGATGATGTCAAGAGATGTTGAGGGTCAGAAATTAGATGGGATATGTGACAACATTAGTGCAGTTTTTAAAAGGTAAAGTTGTGTTCTTCGTATCTAGTAGAAACTAAAAGGTGTAACATCATTCAATTGATTAGGTACCTATTATCATATTATAGGGACCACGTCCAAGACATTGGAAATGTGTTCCTTTTCATGTGAAAGGGTAAAATTGTTCTAAAACTTCACTTTTTCCAATCACTTCTGCTCCGAAAGTACTCGTTATAGAAAGATCGTTGTACATGGTTTAATTTAAAGTTTAAAGATGAAGGTTAGAGAAAACAAGATAGACTAATAGACAACTATAACCGTCATTTCCGCAGGTTACCTATATTTTTCCTCAGGAAAATGGTAAATACCAATATTTCAAACTTGTTTTATTAATATAGATGTTATCATTATCGATATCCTCATATCAATTATATTAGTACCTAACTATTAATATAAAGTACATACCGATTTTCCTAACATCGATATTCCTTATTAAACGATGCACGTTAGGGGTATTCATGGTCCTTGGTAACTATTAATTGAAACCACTCAGAGAAACCGGCAAGGACCTATAGGTAGGTACTACCTCAATACATTTTCAATGCCTTTGGATTCTCACGCCGTTAGTGAACACTGTAAATAGTTTAATGTTCTAACTTTACTTATTGTTTTAGACTTCAAGATGGATTAGAAGAGTGTTCACGAAATATTGTTAAATATGGGGTGTCTTTTTACACTCAGAGAAAGTTGGAAGTTGCCAAATACAAGGAGGAGCACGCTAGTGACATGTCGGACATAACTCACCAAAGCACCGTGTAGGTGACTAAAAATATTTAGTGCCTACCTACTTAACACATATTTTTCTGACCATATGATTGGTGCATATTTGTTAGCATTCTTTTCAATAAACACTTTTCTACATATTCAATAATAAAAAACGTATTTTGAGGAAAATATTATGTGTCCATTGTCCAGTGCAGTGCAATGTCATCCTCCTACCACCTTGATGTTTGATTACCCTACACGCCACAGTTGAACCAATCATCTAAGTGCAAAGCACACTCGATATTCTTGCCCTGCAAAATGACTAATTAGAATTCCTATTTTATGTAAGGAAATATTAATTTGTTGTGTCAATTGCCTTGGAAAGTTATAGGAACAATAAATTAATGAACTGTGATATATATAATATTTTTTTATGCAGAAAAATTTGAGGGGGGTCATGACCCCTGTGACTCCCCCCCTCCCCCCTTTAATCCGCCACTACCTACCTTCGACATTCGTAGAGTAGAACAGCATGCTTCATTGTTTGTTAGTTTTAGTGTCTACATGCATTCGTTGCTAACACTTAAATATTTCAGTGTTATACGAGACTTTATGACTTCTAAAACAAATTTACTGCAATCACTACTTAACCTTTACAACGAACCTAACGTAAGTGAAGAGACGGCTGAACAGAGATTGCGGAGAGTAATAATTAGTGATAAGGATTTCACACTGCGCAGGAGAAAGGCGTGGTGGGACCTCATGGAACAAGAATTGTTGAGGCACGATAAAAATGAGGTAGGTATCTTCCTATCTTTTGGGATGTATGTAAGATGTAGCACATTGGTACTACCTTTCTCTAGTTTCCCCAACATGTATAACGTTACTATGGGTGCTATTGTGTTATTCTTGCCTAAAAGCAAACTCATTTTTTCAGGAACATTGTGAGGCTTTACTGAGCACTTTAATTTTAGATCTGTGGCAGTAGATAGGGACCTACATATCTTTTTTTCTACATTCTAGTAGAGCCTTAAAAACACATTAAATTATTTTACACAGCGGAAGCGTTCTGGGTCCATAGCCTCTAGAAGAGTGATATGAAAAATATTATTTCATGCATTGGAATGAAAACACTTTAGCTAATCAGCACACAATGAATATTTTATTGCTCAACGACGAAGCAGCTTATGATGTTCAAGTTTAACTAGTGAAAATTATATTGATGGAGTGAGATGACTCGTACTTGATTTTGAAAACACTTAACGAGGGGATAATTATAAAAACCAGTAGGTAGCTTATGAAATTCCCAATGAATGAAATCCCATATCGGCAATGTATGTGCCTGAATTCTCAGCACTGATTTCATTCAACCCAAAGAGATAAACTTTGAGGATGAAATGTTCAAAAATCGGTAGGTGGTTACTGATCTCAAAATCTTGAAAATTAAAAGTTTTTGTGTACGTTAGACTTTATTTCAATGAATAGGTACGTTCGAAAACGTTTGTGTTGAATGCTGTTACACTAGGTACGTATCTACCTACTAAATAATCAACAACGAGGTGTAAAGAACACGTAACAGTGTATTCAGGATTGTACACGTAAATGGATGATCGTTATAATTACTAGGGATCTTGCTAAGATAAGTCTCTAAAGAACTCTAATTAGCATAGATACGGAAACATGGGATAGGTAGGTACCATCTAAATTCAGTCGATAGTTCAACTAATTGTAGTCACTACATCTTCTCCCCTTCTTCCGGACTCAGTTGTGTTAATAAAAGGCGTCTGTGTATGCATGATCGGCATGGTGCCTCCTGGTAAAACTACGTTTAGTGTGACCTGATATGAATAGGGTATAGGTATTAACTTTTACCTCTTGAACTCTGTTAGTATTACGAGTATTAGTATTAATTATTAATATTAATATTAGTATTAATGATCAAGAATAATGTGATATCGTAATTATCGAAATTCCACATTCCATTTCGTTGATATTGCTAATGGTCAGATATTTTATTGATTTCAGAACAATTTGGTAATATTTGAGGACAAGCTGATCGAGCAAGGAAAAATATTTTCGGAAAATGCCCAAGTTGAGTTCCTCAGCATGAGGAACTTGGAAGACGAATTCTTTATAGCACTGTCCGATCAAGTGAACCAGTATTTGGTTGAAGTCCATATGAACCCGGGACCCAGGAAAATTGCCGAGCATTTCAAGGCAGTTGAGTATCATCCGTAAAGAATCAAAGTTCCAATCAATCAACATGATGACATGAGAGAATTTTCGTAAATGATCGAATATTTATGTTGAATTAATTGGAAATTTGACCAATTAGGGTACGAAGAAACTTTTACCCTAAATTTTATGGCTAAAAACTTATTCTAATTAATATTCTGCTATTAACTTCTGGGTCTATGACCTGAAGATGGCGCAGCTCTCCAGTTCTGGGATGATTGGGCAACAAAATGTTTGTTTTTCCATTATTTATACGTTTTCTCCCCAGACATTTAATAGGTCAGTTTATTTGTTTTTGTTTGGTTTTGTTTCAATTATTAAGTAAATATCTAGAGTTAAAAATATTCTGCTATTCAAAAAGAGATTTTGGAGTTTCAGCTTTTTTTGTCGTTACTATCGATTTATATTAGACGATATTAAAAATATAAGTACATTTTTCAGCATGATTTTGTGTATTTATGGTTTTGAATGTTCTACTTTATAGTTGATCAACTTTATTTCAGTAATATTGTGCTACAAAATATAAATTCAACGATTTTTTCCATTTTTTGAAATTTTTGTAGACCGCTTAAAAAAAAAAAAAAAAAAAAAAAAAAAAAAAAAAAAAAAAAAACGTTAGCTCGATCAGGATCCAAGTTCAACGTAAACCATGAATTGATCTCAGTTTGAATTAACTTCGGTTTCACCAAGTTGAACTGAATTCCTAGGAACGAGTTTTCCACTGAACTCGGATCATTGAAAATTCCAGTTGAACCACTGTTGATCTAAGATCCCAGGTTGAACTTCCGGTGTTCCAGTGACATTGAGAAGAGATGCCTTATCTCTGGAGCGGGAAGGTCGGGGGCCCCCCCCCCCCCCTCCCCCGCATATCATTGGCTTGGTCCCGCGAGCACATAATATTCGTTGTGTGATTTTTGTGTTGATTGATAAGGTTGTGCGATTATTTATATTTATTGATGGAATCAAAGAAGAAACATTGGGAACCGGCGCTCTCCCATTCGGAGAAAGAGCACCTCCATATTACGAGTAATATGCCCATTCGGACCATACTGAAAACGAAAAATGGGAACAATTGGCTCGAGGAATTCAATTCCAGTTCTTACCAATATCAAGATATTTAAAACACTTTGAGAAATCTAAAAAATCGTGCAAAAAGAGCCTATCACTTGATAAATTATAAACACACGACACAAGAATAATAATATGTACCTAATTTAAATAGAGAACACGTCTCGAGAGTTTTGGCCAAATTTCTATGATGTGATTTGGTAGGTGAGGAGTCGATCAACAATTGAGGAGCTGACATGGAAAACGAGTTAAGTCCATAAATCGAAAGAACATTTTTTTTCGTCGAAGTGCAAGTAAACAGTCACGCCAACGGTCTTAGGTCCTCCCGTCCTTGCTAGATTGCACCCTGAATAAATGGGTGACCTTTGCATGGAGAAGAGATTATGTCCAAAAAAATCTGATGAGAGTTCAGAGGGAGTTCCTATGAAATTTGATTTTTGGACTTAACTCGTTTTCCATGTCAGCTCCTCAATTGATCCGAGTTTACGCCCCCGGTTAACGGCCGAGATCGAGTGTTCAACTCTGTACGCCGATTGAAGTTCCTTAGTAAAATCGATAATCGCGGGCTATCTCCGATCAATACTCAAACCGCGTCTTGAATTCTGACCAAAAACTTGGTGAAACCGGCAATTAGCGATTTTTTTCAACACATTTTTTGAGGTTTGTTCAATTTATTGTGCTGCCCAACGTAGGAATACATCCTTACAAACACTTTCAGTGCTAGACTCAAAATCTCGTTCATCCCACCAACCTGAATTGCAAAAATGCAAAAATCGATTTTCACTGGAAAAAACACGTAAAACTCGGCGCTCCGCGCCTCGCCAGGGGGCAAGCCCCCTGGACCCCCGGTTACCTCTATTTACATACTTCGGACGAAATTATTGAAACACAGAATGTGTTTGCGTTGTCGCGCAACCAAGTGACAACCAAACAAGCGTCATTGTTTACTATTCATTTATAACATCAATTTATATAGTTATAGTATGAAACTACGAAAAACAAATACGGAATAAATTCGTGATAAATCAAGAGCGGTTTATCAAGTAAATGTCCTAAAGAGGCTACATACGAAATTACAGCTTCCTAGAGTGTAAAGTATAGAAATTAGCTTTAAAAGCCACACATCTGATCCGGACCCTGAGCATCGTCAAGTAAATGTCCTAAAGAGGCTACATACGAAATTACAGCTTCCTAGAGTGTAAAGCATAGAAATTAGCTTTACGAGCCACACATCTGATCCGGACCCTGAGCATCGTCAAGTAAATGTCCTAAAGAGGCTACATACGAAATTACAGCTTCCTAGAGTGTAAAGCATAGAAATTAGCTTTAAGAGCCACACATCTGATCCGGACCCTGAGCATCGTCAAGTAAATGTCCTAAAGAGGCTACAAACGAAATTACAGCTTCCTAGAGTGTAAAGTATAGAAATTACCTATTCAAATTATTTAACCTCCGCTTCACAAATCAAACCGTTTTCGTAATACTCAGATCACCTGCTATGAATCAAATCATCGAAACACAAGCTCAATGAAATCATCAGAAATTAACAAGCGGTTGCAATCATGTTCACAATATCAATTATTGAGAATGATCACCTGTGTGTTTGTAAACAATTATTTATATAACCATGCTCATAACTCAGTTTGTTGGACACGCACTTCGCAGTAGTTATTGTTGACACGCCATAATATTGTTGGATAAATCGAGAGCTTTCGAACGAATGGTCAACGAATTTTGTGGGATGAAAAACGACGAAGTACCATATCCCTAGCAACGACTCGGTTGTACGTGAAAATCATCCGTCACACATTTCGTTACCATCCCGCGTTCCATTTTCGGCTAGTTAGTCCATGGCTAAAACACATTCTGTGTTAAAATGACTGGATTTGCTGGGTTTTGGGCAGACAGCTCGAGAGCTGGGCTCCTACCACCGAGCAATGAAATACTGAAATTAAATAAAAAAGAGAAACCACAAAGGAGGGGGATGATGACACCCCCCTAATTCTCCAGGCATTTGTGAGGGGAAAGAGGACCGAAATAACGGTCATCCGCTTGGTTGGGGAGCGCTGATGACGACCATTATTTCGATCCTCCGCACTGAAGGTGACTGCTTGATGTTTTAGCAAAAAAAAAAAAAAAAAAAAAAAACAGAATTTTTATTTCAGTCCTAAGCAGAGGTCTAGTCTGGAATTATATATGTATATAGGGTGTTCACACTTTTGGTTACTAACCTCCAAGGGGCCGATTCTACAACTAATTTGCCACAAAATGTGCCTCCGAGACTTTTTTTAGCGGCATTGTTTGCGAGGTATTCACGATTTGAGATGTTTTTCGTGTTTTCAACCTTACATCACAAAATCTGCTATCACTCCCTTCCTTATTGAGTGAATTCAAATTTGAGGATACCGTTGGAAAGAGCGTTAAATTTCCTTTTGGATAGGCGACCCAACGTGTGAAAATGTGAGGATTTAGTAGTCACAAACTCACACCAAAGTGAACAATTTTTCGAAAATTGAAAATCTTATATTTTAGCAAATGTTTTTGGAAAATGAAGCTGTTGCAATGGCTCGGAAATTTTTAAAATCAAAATTTTTGAAAAATTTCTTCATGTGTCATTCCAGACGATGACTCTCGTTAGGATTGAGATATGAATACCGTTCTTGCGCCAAACAAATCAAGCTTTCCAAAAGAAAAGATGAGTTTGTTGGGCAACAGTTTTTGAGCACATTAAATTGGTCACATGTAAAAAGATGTATTAAAAAAATTACTAAAAATGGCTAAAAACGGTCAAAAATGGTTAAATTTATAATTTTTAGCAAAGTTTGAGTCAAAACAAAACTATCAACAATTAGCTACGACATTATCAAATTTTTGCACAAAATTATGCTGAAAAATGTACTAAAATTTCATTAATATTTGCGGAATGAAAATTCGATAAAAACTGCAACAAAAAACTAAAAATCCATTATATTTTTTGAGTCACCGAATTTTGATTAGTATGAGTTTTTTGCCATAACATTGGTTTTTAACAATTCGTTCCTACCGAAATTGTTCAAATTTAAATGCAATTCAACATATTATGACAAGATAGGCGATTTAAGAAAATTCGCTCATACGATCATGCTGCATGGCTGGAACTTTTTTTAAATCGCAGGACGGCCATACATAATCCCCTGAATTCCCGCGCACGTTACTGGAAAAACGTGGCCATTATCTCAATCAATTTTTATTTCTCTTTGTGAATTAAAGGTATTATTTTACTTTGCTTAATTGATTATTGCATGTTAAAAAACATGGTTTTTTTCTATGAAATCGAGGGTTTTTTTGAAAAATGACCCTCTAAAAAATTTGATTCTGGGGCCAGTTTCTACGTAGGTATTTTTTCTCGCTGGATCAAATGGCAACACTTGTCCGCAACTCCGATATATATATATATATATATATATATATATATATATATATATATATATATATATATATATATATATATATATATATATATATATATATATATATATATATATATATATATATATATATATATATATATATTAACTATTATTTCCTTTAAAACGCATCAAATAGGGCATAACAGATTAACTACAATTCTCAATAGCCGTCCTCTCGTTCACCAGTCAGAATCACCTGACGATTTTCTAGTGCTGACCCCTGGTCATTTCCTAATTCAGCGGCCGCTCACCGCCCTTCCCGAATCCTCAGTCGCTGAGTTCAGCTCCCGCCTCACTCCCAAGTGGAGATTTGTAAATGCTGTGGTTGAACAGTTCTGGAAAAGATGGAGAACTGAGTACTTGCTAGACTTACAGTCCAAACAAAATCGGCACAAGGTATTTGGGGACCTTCAATTATCAACGCGACATAATTTCCGGTGAAATTAGGGTGAATTTGTCTATTACCCTACAAGTAATTTGAGGTTTATGGCCGATAAACGAAGCAATCATCGGCGAAAAAGTATAGTAAAATTCT
Organism: Adelphocoris suturalis; assembly: GCA_030762985.1. NCBI lineage: Eukaryota > Metazoa > Arthropoda > Insecta > Hemiptera > Miridae > Adelphocoris > Adelphocoris suturalis. The sequence continues at coordinate 139,915,664 of CM061041.1, read as the reverse complement.
TAAAGAAGTTCAAAACCTGGGAGTTTTACTAAAACTTTATCGAATGTCATTTTGGCTGGATCCGTTTGAGTTGTTGGTCTCATCTTTTCGCTTCGGCAAAGTTGCTGCTTATTTAGTGTATAAAGAAACGCTTGCATACGAGTCTGCAACACATTGGGACATTTTATGTCTTTAGTTGCAGACTCGTATGCAAGCTCTAAGAGCCACTCAGCTGATCCGGACCCCGGGCATCGTCAAGTAAATGTCCTAAAGAGGCTACATACGAAATTACAGCTTCCTAGAGTGTAAAGCATAGAAATTAGCTTCAAGAGCCACTCATCTGATCCGGACCCTGGGCATGGTCAAGTAAATGTCCTAAAGAGGCTACGTACGAAATTACAGCTTCTTCTAGTGTAAAGTATAGAAATTACCAATTAAAATGATTTAACCACCGCTTCACAAATCAAACCGTTCTCGCAATATTCGGATCACCTGCTATGAATCACATTATCCAAAAAATCTCAATGAAATCATCAGAAATTAACAAGCGGTTGCAATGATGTTCACAATATTATTGAGATTGATCACCTGTGTGTAAACAGTTATTCATATAACCATGCTCATAACTCAGCTTGTTGGGACGCACTTCGCAGTAGTTAACAATGTTATGGTTGGATAAATCGAGAGCTTTCGAACGAATGGTCAACGAATTTTGTGGGATGAAAAACGACGAATTACCATTTCCCTAGCAACGACTCGGTTGTAAGCGGAAATCATCAGAATATTTGGTAACAAATTTGGTAACGGTTTTCGAGTTATGTGCCAGAGCAAAAACATGAAATGTCAAAAATCGTGAGTTAACGTGTTAATAGTTGATTTTTTGACATTTTATGTCTTTACTTTGGCACATAAACAAAAAAAGCGTTAAAAAAAAGATCGTTAACAAAATGCGTTAAAAAAAATCGTTACGGTTGGTTTTCTGATGATTTCCGCTTACAACCGAGTCGTTGCTAGGGAAATGGTACTTCGTCGTTTTTTTATCCCACAAAATTCGTTGACCATTCGTTAGAACGCTCTCGATTTATTCAACCATAACATTGTTAACTATTGCGAAGTGCGTCCCAACAAGCTGAGTTATGAGTATGGTTATATGAATAATTGTTTACACACAGGTGATCATTCTCAATAATTTATATTGTGAACATCATTGCAACCGCTTGTTAATTTCTGATGATTTCATTGAGCTGGTGTTTCGATGATTTGATTCATAGCAGGTGATCCGAATATTGCGAGAACGTTTTGATTCGTGAAGTGGTGGTTAAATCATTTTAATATGTAATTTCTATACATAAACGAAAAAAGCGTTAACAAAAAGCGTTACGGTTGGTTTTCTGATGATTTCCGCTTACAACCGAGTCGTTGGCTAGGGAAATGGTACTCCGTCGTTTTTCATCCCACAAAATTCGATGACCATTCGTTCGAAAGCTCTCGATTTATCCAAGCATATTTTGTTAACTACTGCGAAGTGCGTGGCCAACAAGCTGAGTTATAAGCAAGGTTATTTGAATAATTGTGTAGACTCAGGTGACCATTCTCAATGATTGATATTGTGAACATGATTGCAACCGCTTGTTAATTTCTGATGATTTCATTGAGCTGGTGTTTCGATGATATGATTCATAGCAGGTAATCCGAATATTGCGAGAACGGTTTGATTTGTGAAGCGGTGGTTAAATCATTTCAATAGGTACTTTCTATCTATACTTTACACTCTAGGAAGCTGTAATTTCGCATGTAGCCTTTTTAGAACATTTACTTGATGATGCCCAGGGTCCGGAACAGATGAGTGGCTCTTAAAGCTAATTTCTATGCTTTACGCTCTAGGAAGCTGCAATTTCGTATGTAGCCTCTTTAGGACATTTACTTGACGATGCCCAGGGTCCGGATCAGCTGAGTGGCTCTTAGAGCTTGCATACGAGTCTGCAACACATACGAGTCTGCAAATAAAGACATACAATGTCTGAATGTGTTGCAGACTCGTATGCAAGCGTTTCTGATGATTATCGAATACTTTCCAACGTTTCTTTTACTCTAGTACCTACTATAGTTTTTTTAAAGAATACCCATATGTTGTTCTGTCTAAGCTGCTTTAATAACTTTAATGGTGTCACTTTAGCTTCTGCTTCAAAAAGAAAAACGAGAAAAAATCATTGGCCAATCGCACAAAAATCATCTAAGTGAAATTGAAACGGAGGAAGAAAAACTATTGAATCAAGTCAAAGAATGGCAAACCTCATTAGTCAAAACATTTTGCTTGTAAGTTTGATTAATTATGTAACGATTCTTATTTGTGTTTGTTTTATTCATGTTGTATTTTAGGATTGGTACCTGTAGTTGAAGATCAGGCAATATTTGTTCAAGAACTAAGAAAATGGATGAACAGACTGAAGCCAGTTGGAGAGTTGCTTAAGAACAGCAGAACACCTTTCGTGCATAAGGACTTGGCTCATTCAACTCATGTTTTCGTCAGAGTTGACAAGCTCAAGCCCACACTTGTGTGTCCATACGAGGGACCATTTGAAGTCAAAGAGCGAGTGGGAAAGTTCTATTCGCTGGATATAAATGGGAATACTGTCAATATCTCGATAGATCGCCTAAAGCCAGCATATCTACTCGCAGACCCAGAAACAACGATAGAAGAACCTACGAAACTAGAACCTACGAAAATAGAGCCAGACAAGACTGAGAAACAAACAAATCGACCGAAGAGGACCGTCAGATTCCCAGCACGATTTCTGGAGTCAGCCTAGTAAATCGCTGAGGAGGGAGTAGCTGTAGGGCTACGCAAGTTATTTTTGTTATTTAACTTCAGTTTATTTGTTAATAACCAATTTGAATATTAATCGATCATACGATTTGAAGTTATTAACAACGTGAAAAAATAAAAGTTTTAGTTCATCTTGAAACAAGGAGTTAGTAAAATTTTTCTAATTTACCTACTTAAAATAATCATCGACATTTTATATTTTATATCGAAATTTCTATCACAACCTTCTGAGTAGGTACCCGAAACTACCCTAATAGAAATGAGATTTTTATTATTGATTTATTTATTTTGCCAAATGCGTTTTCTTTTAGTTAGGCATAGGTAGCTTATTATATTTTAATTGGCATAGGTAGGTATTAATTACCTTCTTAAAATATAGGTAGGTGTCATAGTGTTTTATAATTTAAGGTAGGTACAGGCTGACCTGCCTACCCAGTCTTTACGCCAATGATTCTATTTTTGATGAGTTCGTCAAATAAACAACCTTGTACCTATGACATTAAACAAGCTGCTGTGTCGTGGATTTTCTAAAATAATGTACTAAGACAGTTGATCAGTTGACAGTTGATCCTCGTAGAGGAAACATCTAAAGCTGCTCGCGTGTTATTATTATTATCTCTGTCTTTTTTCATTCTGTTTTTCCGTCTCAGTTTGCGGAGACTGATAGCCGTATCGTCGCTCTCTTATCGCGGGTTGTTGTTTCAAGTGCTATAGTTTCAATAGATAGGTACGTTTCGACCTGAAATGGATTGCGCCAAGTGTAATCGTGATCTGCACTCTCCTAAGAAAACAGCGACTTGTGCGAAGTGCAACTCCTCGTATCACCCGTCCTGTACTCGCTTAAAAACGGTAGAGAATTATAAAAAACTGAATAAGGAGGCAAGAGGAAAATGGAAGTGAGATAAATGCAAGGACGTGAATACGAAGGTCACTGATTCCGAAAGTGACTCGGAGGAGGAGGAGGTAAGGAGTGATTCAGCCTTACATGAGATTAACAGGAAGTTGGGGATGTTGCAAAATATTAAGGAAGATATGAAGGATCTTAAGGATTCTGTCAGTTTTATGAGTGGACAGTTTGACAGTTTTATTCAGGAGATATCTGAATTAAAAACTACAGTTGCTTCTCTGACAAAAGAAAATGTTGAACTGAAATCAACTATCGGAGAACTTCAACAGAAAGTTGATTTCTTAGAACAAAGCTCAAGAAGTGTTAACGTTGAGCTTCATGGAGTCCCAGAGACACGTAATGAGGTTTGTGTTGATATTGCTAAGGAGGTCTCAAAGGTATTGAAGGTGGAATGTCATATTGCAAGGGCTTTCAGAACTGGTCAACTTCGTACTGATCGCCTACGTAAAATCTTGGTTGTCCTCGACTCTCAGGAATCTCGGGAAAATTTAATAAGGTCAGCTAAGATACCGTGTATACTCGTATGTCAACGAGAACCTAACTACATTCCGCGCTGAACTACTTCGACGGACCAAGACTGCAGCTAGGTTGAAAGGATTCTGTTTGGGTGAAAGGAAAGGAAAGGAATTTGTTTGGGTGAAAAATTTTGTCATTCATGTAAGGAAAGCTGAGGGTGAGCCAGTCAAAATGATTAGATCATTCGAAGATATTGAACGCATCTGATTAGTCTAAATTTTTTGTATTTCTTACTTCATTAATTACTTTATCTATCATGGACGTTTCCGATTGTATCATTTCAATTTCTGATGAATGTGAACAATTTTGTGATGATGCATCTAATTTGAATATATTTCTAGAGGATGCAACTCTTTCTATTTGTCATCAAAACATACGTAGTATTCATCATAATTTTGATGAGTTTATGGCATCAATTGCGTCAGTAAATAACAAACCTAATATAATAGTTTTTACTGAAATTTGGTATAACAAATTCGTTGATTATAAAAATTTGTACAACATCAAGGGGTATAAATTGTTCAACACGGAGGTAGAATATAATCAAAATTGTGGAGTTATAGTTACTGACAGTAATATCTTTGTGAAAGAGGTTAGGGAGGTCATCGTGCCAAATGCATCTGTTATGCTGTTGAAATTCGTCTTTAACGGTCGTGAGATCTCGCTTGTTTCTATTTACAGATGTTTTTCATCAGAAGTAGAGACTTTTATAAATAATTTGGTTGATGAACTTGACTCGATTTTTAGATCGAATAATGTTATTGTATGTGGAGATATTAATATAAATATTGCAAATGATATCAATGCTCATAGAAACGATAAGGCTTCGAAGTATCTCGGCTGCTTAACTTCTTTTGGTTTTACCAGCTTGATAAATTCACCAACTACAGCTGTGTCGTGTTTGGATCATATTTTGGTAAAACTGGATCTATCGTTGTTGAGCGTCTGCAGAGCTGGTCAGTGGTATTCTAATATTACAGATCACAATGCCACTGTTTTGAAATTTCAAATTCTTCAAATTCAAGAAAATGTAAATGAATCTGTTAGAGCTTCAAAGTCTAATTTTACGGGGATAAATCACAAGAAATTAGAAGAAATTCTTGAAAAGATAAATTGGAGTACTGTTTATGCTTTAAGTGATACTAATTTGGCCTTTAAGGAATTCATTGATATTTTATCTGCAGCAGTTGAATCTTCCTATAATTCCTCTAGCAATAATTATTTAAAAATCAAAACTGTAAAGAAAATTAAGCCTTGGATCACAACGGGACTGGTCACTGCTATTAACAAGAGGGATAAACTTGCAAAAAAAGTTAAAAGTCAGCCTTTTAATACACAATTAAAAGAATACCTAGATAAATATAGTTCCAAGTTAAGAAACTTGGTGCAATATAGCAAGCAGTCTTACTATAGACTTAGAATAAATAATGCAAATAACTGTCCGCGTAAAATTTGGAAAGTCGTAAAGGAGGTAACAAAGAATAATGTGAAAGATTCGCCGATTTGTAAGTTGTGTGTACAAAATGAAGTCGTCACAAATCCCAAGGTTATAGCAGATGAATTCAATAGGTATTTCGCTAATGTTGGGCAGTCTTTGTTGAATCAATTCAAGGATTTTGATCCTACCTCAAAACTTCCAAAAAAAGTTCACTGCACATTGATGTTTAAACCTATCATCCTTGAAGATGTTGTGAAGTGTATCAGGGAATTGAAATCTGGGAAGGGTTCTGGGCCAGATGTTTTTAACTCGGATCTGGTGAAAAGGATTGCCAGGTGGATACAGAAGCCTTTGGTTTATCTGGTAAACCTGAGCCTTGCAAATGGAGTTTTTCCTGATTTTTTAAAAATTGCTAAAGTTGAGCCACTCTTTAAAAAAGACTCTCGTTCCCTTGCGGAGAACTATCGACCCATCTCTTTGCTTTCTACTTTCTCAAAGATATTTGAAGGGCTAGTAAAACGGCAGTTAGTTGACTATTTGGAATGCTATAATTTGCTTTCAAATTGTCAATTTGGTTTTCGTGGCGGGCGTAGCTGTCAGGACGCAGTAGCAGTACTTAGTTCTAAAATTGGTGATGTCCTTAACTCGAATGGCAAAGTCATAAGTTTATATTTCGATTTAACTAAGGCCTTTGATGCAATAAATCATGACCGTTTGTTGAACAAACTTGATGAATATGGCTTGGACGCTAATGCTAAACGCTGGTTTTTTTCTTATTTGACAAATAGATTCCAATTTGTTGATATCGATGGATGTCGAAGTGACCTTGTTCGTGTGCCAATAGGGGTTCCCCAGGGTTCAGTCTTAGGGCCTATATTGTTTTTAATTTATATTAATGATATTTTTGAACTGGATACCGGGGGAGCTCTTGTCGGCTTTGCGGATGATCTTGCCATGATAATTGTTGCAGAGTCGTGGACTGCTGCACATGAGCAGGCTTTTTTTGCAGTATCAGTTATCTCTGATTGGTTTGTCCAAAATGCACTGACTGCAAACAAACCAAAAACGTCGTATATGACACACTCGATCACTGAAGCACGACAGCCTGACTCAGCCTTTCCATGTCCGCTCAAGTTCTTGCTCTTCGACTCCCTGCATTTGCCCTCGCATTCAACGAGTGGATTGCCATCGTTATTTGGGTGTTTTGGTGGATAAACATTTGAAATGGAAACAACATATCCTACATGTGAGCAATTCAATCAGAAGATCTTCTTTCATTTTTTCTTTTCCTAATAAGTTTCTTCCTTTATCTGCCCTAAAAATGACTTTTCATGCATATATTTACTCTATTCTAACTTACTGTATTCCTGTGTGGGGCGGGGCGTATCAAACTACTTTTAGGTCAGTTGAGGTGGCAATGAAGTCTGTTTTGAGACTTATATTTAGAACTGGATATCGGAGCCATAGTAAACCATTGTTTATAAAAATTGGAATACTCCCCCCTAGACTCACTTACGTTTTTATGTTACATCAATACTATTTCAAGTGCCAACTTCCTAGAATCCCTCGATTACATGGAATGACTCGGCAAAACACATTAATAATGGTACCGATCCCTTACCCCAAGTATGATTTTTATTTAAGGCATTTTTGTTTTTTAGGTCCCAGGATTTACATAGAATTACCCCCTAACATAAAACTTATAGACAAATTTAGCCAATTTAGAAAAAGTGTTTATGAGTTTCTTTTGCAACAGTACTTGACTGATTCTTATATTAATCTTCCATTACTAAACTTTTTTCATTGATTCCTCTTGTTTTGTTTCACTTAGTAAATTCTTTGTTCCTTTTTTTTCGCTATTTCATCTACGTATACTTTTGATTTTTCTTTTGGTTTACTGATCACTAGTGTAAATTTTATGTATTACTAGTTTTGCATGCAACTCCTGATCTCCGGACAATTTCCTAAAATTATGGAGATCAGAAATTGCCAAAATGTTTTTGTTTTTTTAAATATTTTTTGTAAATGATGTAAAATGTTTCAAGTATCTAATACTTTATATATTGTATATTTCATATCTGTTAATAAATGGCTTTTATATAACAAAAAATTTATGCAAACCTATTTATCTGATTTTTTCTTTAAAGAGCAGAAATTGAGCGTAACAGAAAAGCCATCATAGAGATCAACAAATTCATTTCCCACCACAAGAAGGACTGGGTGTTTCAAACAGAGAAAGCCTGTTCCTACGCTTACTCTTATATGCAGTCCGTCGACCCCATTTGGACACATGAGATCGTCCGAATCAAAATGAACAGCAAGGTTGCTGCTACGTTACTTAATCAATAGATCTTCCTTTGAAGCTTATATAGTTTATATTTACATTATTATCTTTAACATTTCACGATCAGAAGAGACAACTTGATTATATATTTTGTGCCTAGGAACGTATGATGGATGATCAAATGGAAGCCATGTTCCGTGAACGATTCCTGGCTACAACTATGCGCAAAAGGATGGAAGTACAGGTTAGGCATGATTTATTATTTAGAAAGTATAAATTCCAAACAAAATTCACCAAACTATAAGCAGAAAAAATAAACTGAAGAGGAGCCTTTGAAGCATTAAAAACAGCTAGACTGGAGGAGTACACAAAAACGAGCGATTCCTACCGATTCTGAGCCTCGATACTAAAGAAACAGTCAATAGAAGTGTGACAGCAGGATGCAGGAGTGAAATGAGAACTCTCAGTGGTGAGCATGTAATGCTTTATTGGGCGGCTTCCCTGGCCTTATATACAAGATGGCCCGGATGGGGGGTAACCCCACCAGGCCAGACTACACATAGACTAGGGTCCACGGGTCTGGTGTATACGCTACAACCCCCCCCCCCCCCTGGAATTTAATTTATGTAATAAATGAAATTTATAATTTCTCAAAACGGTTGTTCATGGTTCTTCAACCGGTTACAATGATTTTGTGGTGCGTTGTAGCGGAGATTAAGAGCAGCGGTTGAGAAGAAGTGTGCTGCGTGGAGTGAGAGGTGCTGCTGAAGTCGGAGCAGGAGGAGGAGGAGGTGGGCAGACCAGTGGATGAGTGTACGGAGCCAGAGGAGCCGCCTGAAAGAGTGGAAATATACCTATTAATGACAAATATTTACAAGAATAAAGACATAGTTGGGGAAAAGTTTTTCTTTTCTTTTTTTTTGTGAGTTAGGGCTGGAGCCACAGGTTCTTCCAAGAGAGAATTGTGAAGGCGGCGTTACACATTCGCACGAGTGCCACGAATGACAAGGTGAACGGACAACGGGAGCGCCGAATGCGGATGTGTAACCCAACCGGTCACTCGCAGCTCGTCTTGTCCAATCGTCTCGTCATTCGTGGCGCTCGCGCTAGGAGCGGTTTTTCTGGCACGAGTCAAAGAGAGACGATCTTCCCAGAACAAGAAGCGAGAGGGTGTTTACACATTCGTACATCCTTTCGCAGAAACAGAGTAGTTCCAAATCGAAAAGATGCAAAATAAGTAACGAACAACTAACTCTTGAACGTCTAATAACTAATGAATGTCTCGATGAAATCCATAGAAACGTGTAGGGAAAGAGTGGGGGGGGGGGGGGGGGGGGGGGGTGTACGTTTTTGATCATTTTGGAGGTCAGTATTCTTTGGCTGATTGACTGGTCCAGTGCTATAAGTAACTATGTTACTTTAGTGTAATTTAATTTTTTATTTTGTACAAGAGGATTTAGATGGAATTATTGTTGTATGTTCGGAAGTGTTGTGATCTTTGTTTTTTTCGTTCCCTTTTATTATTTTTTCTTAATGCTTTATCATATGTCTTGAAATAATTAAATTTAATCAAATATTAGATTTCAGAGGACTAATGTCCTTAGGCGTTCAGCTCAGATTTTCATTTGGTACGTTCTAGTTTGGATATTGTGTTAACCAGAGAAGATTACCTATCCCATAAGAATATTATTTATTTCAGACCTTCACCTACCACCCTGAACGCTGGAGGGGTTTTGTAGTGGATTTACATACATTTGACTAGGAGTTGGAATTCCTAGCGGGAGACTGTAAGTCGCCGAGTTTAGCTGGTCATGTGGTCTTGACCCTTGAAAGTGTTCGGGCGAAAGGTACGAGAAAGTACCGTTGTTGTCTCGAGTGTTATTATATTTTGTTTGGTAGGATGTGTGTGAATCCTGTAACAAATTTGTATCTGTTTTAAACTCGCTGTGAGGGTCGAAATGTGACCTATTCTTTCCGGAATATCGATACTCAGGTTCTAACTGAGTATTCTCATTGTAATATGAGGTAGTACTTTTGGGGTACTGAAAAGTACCTTTATGTTTGTGCTCAGTAGGCACAGTAGGAGTGTGAAAAGCACTCGCCTCGTTCGCGTATCCAGTGGATAGCTGTGGAGAGATTTCTGTCTTAGCAGTGAAATCTTCGTAGTTTCCCTTTGAAGGGGTTTGGAAATGTTCTACAGGGTAGTAAACATCTTCAGGAGATGCGTGTGCGTACGCCATATCCGAAGCTCGATCTTGTCGTGTTTCAGACAGATGAGAAAAACCAGCGTCTCGCGTGGAGGTGGTTTCGAGGGCGCTTAATGGCCCGTCGGGGCTAGGCCTATCGCTCCCGTGGGCAGTGGCACGTACCGGCCTTGGAATGCGGGTGTAGGTCGCGTGTCCGCTGTCACCTCGTTCAGAGGCGCCCGCCCGTCTGTGAGTTGTATTCGATTGCATCGAATCTTCTAGAAAATGGAACGAGGGGGTCCGTTCCATCTAGGAATATTTTTTCTCTCTCTGAAGGGAGGAGGTTTGGTCGGGGACTCGCTTCTAGCGAACTAAAGGGTCCTCCGATCATTCTTATAAGAACGCTCGTAATTCGGGGACTCGCTTCCAATAATGAATTATCAGAGGGTCCTCCGGTCGCTCTGAAAAGAACGCTCGTAAGCAGTTGATCAACCCGTGTGAGGGTCTGCTTGAGATCAACTGGCGAGCCCCAGCAGACAGCAAACGATGGGGAATTCGGATGCTCGGGCGACTCGTCTCGAAATATCCCACGGACGTTCAGTGAATCAAGGATTCTCTGAACCGGGTGACAAATCTGATTGAAGATCGATGGTAGTGAGTAATACAGCGTGTATTAGGCTCGAGCTACCAGAAGTCTTGAATGAGAAGGTGGAAGGTCTCGTTTCCAGATCGTGTAGAAAGCTTCGTCGTAGAGAGAAGAATCGTCAGATCAAGAGGTGGAGAATGGTGTAAACCGACGGGCCAGCGAATCCCATATTTATACCCGTCCGGTAGTTGGATGCTGCGCCTGATTGGCTGGACCTAATGATCTCCTAACGGTCCGTTTCGAAACGGACGGCCGTGTGTGTGGTAGAGGAAGCAGCTTCCGATTTGATCGGCTGCGCTCGGCGGGCAGAAGTTGAAACATGATCTTCCGGCTCTCCTCCGTAGATCGCGTCTGACCTAGTTTGCCCTTGATCGAATTTGAAAGTCATTCGATTCAAGGCAATTTTTTTGTGTATGTTTTGCCGGCTCGTTGAGTCTTTCTCGTGCAGTGAGCTTTTAGCTTGGCGGGTTTTGACTTTCGACGAGTTAATATTTTTTGCGATTAAGTATTTCTCATAATCTTTTCGGCGATTTCTATTGTTTCGTTTAGACGTAGCCTGACGTCTTTCTTGTATAGTTCTATAGTGTGAACTTCTTTTTGGTGGCCCTGAAAAGGGCCGGTTAAGGGTGGAGAGTTCACCACAGGTTTTTCTTTCAAAAATGTTTATTTTGACTTTTTCCCACCAGAAACAGTTATTCAAAACACTAGCGACGTGGCGAGGGCGGGTAGTGGAACGGAATTCTATTCTTCATCTATTATCTTTTCAAGGTCTGGATGTTAATGTTAGTTACATTACTTTTTTTTATTACAATACTCAAAATATACCTAATGTGAATTTGATTTAATAATTGAGGTAAAATTAAAGACTCCCACATTCGCCCTAGAGCTTTGCTCCATCGCATGTTGACCAATAGTGCATTTCGTTAGGTATATTGCTTTTATGCTATTATTCATTGTAATGTTTTCCATTTTATTTATTATTATGTTTATTCTTTATTTTTACCACCATTACCAAGTAATGGATGAATCTTTTGGAATATGGATGTATCCTTTTGAATCGAGGAAAAGCGAAGATGGGTGCTTCCATGATCATCCTTGTCCCCCATCACAAAAAATCATAACCTCACACTCATAGGAAGTTGTCGACACTGCACAAACGCAGGTACCACGAGATGTACTCGAAAGCTGTTGGGTACTTTTCGGAAGCTCTAATCACTCAAAAGTGGATTGAGACTCTTCCCATCGAAGCACGAGGTATGTCGCAGCTCAGCCTACCACGACCTCCCGGCTCGATTGATACGCTACACGCGTACAGAGCAGAGAATACTTCTCTGAACATACGAGGAGTTGAATCTACTCCGGAACCCATAAATACTGGTTTCAAAAAGGCCCTCCCGAAACAAGCTGAGTTCAAACCTCAACCAGTGGAGAGTAAGCCTCACAAACCGACGGCCTATGTCTGTCGAAACCACGCACGTTTCGGTAACGAAACTCGCAAATGTGCAGACCCAGAACACTGTACTTGGAAGACGAACACTGCTTCCAAAACTAACAGAAAGGCTGCGACTATAAGCCAGCCTAAAACCCGGGTTTCTACCAAAAATACTCAGCAGTCGGTACAAGAAAGTACCATTCCAACCTCCGACACAGAGAGTTCGGAAAACGAATAACTGCCAGCGTATCTGAGCCTATACGCCGGCAGTCTACTGAGTATAAAAGGCTTTTTTTCAAGTGCAAACTAAACGGCACTGAATTTCTCATTGACACGGGAGCAGAAGTGAACATTCTGCCCCACAATGTCACAAAAAAATTGGGCTTGAAAATTCTTAAGTCCAACGTTAAGCTCACAGCAGCTAACGGAGCCCCTATAGACACACTAGGGCGAGCTGACACAACAATTAACATCGGCCTCGGGGACATGACCACCGAGTTTATGATCACGAAAGTTGATCTAGCGATCCTAGGTATTCCATTCCTCGAGTCTTGGGATATCGGAATACGGGTCAAACACAAGTACATTTATAAAGATAAAATAAAGTGCTATGCCGATCAAAAAATAGCTGCAGTCATGAACAAAAAGTTCACTGACGAACAAATAGCAGCTAATATCCCTCATCGTGACAATACCCCTCAACCAGAGGACGTGCAAATCACAGAGGACGAAAACATTCGCTCTATCATTAACAAATACAATGATAAAATGAGCAAAATTCATGGTAAATGGAAAAACAACGGGGTTTACCACCGTATAACCACGGAAGGAACACCAGTACACTTCCGAGCAAGACCCATGGCAGGCGAAAAACGGGCTCAAGTCAAAAGTACTTTTGACGAAATGCTTTCAGAAGGCATAATTGCACCATCGGATTCCGAATGGGCATCCCCGTTACACTGTGTGCCAAAAAAAGACGGGTCATGGAGAATCACCGGCGACTACCGTTTCCTCAACGCGAAAACGAAGAAAGACGCCTACCCTCCTCCTCACATTCGCTCTTTCCAAGCGAATTTACATGATACGCAAATCTATTCGACAATAGATTTAAAATCAGCGTATTATCATATTCCGATGCACCCAGATGACGCTCATAAAACTGCGATTATTACACCTTTCGGTCTTTATGAGTTTAAGAAAATGAGCATGGGTTTGGCCGGAGCGGCTCAAACATGGCAAAGATACATGGACAGCATCATGCGAAAATTTGATTTCGCATTTGTATACCTAGATGACATATATCCGACACACACATCGGAGCGGCACTAGAACAAGAAATTACAGACAAACATGGCTCAAAATCGTACCAACCATTGGGATTTTTTAGTAAAGAAATTCCAGAACAATGGAAGAACAAAGCATCGTTCGACAAGGAAATGTTCGCCGTTTACCAAGCGTGCATTCACTGGCACAACGACTTGGACGGCAGATCTTTCCATATTTGTTCGGATCACAAGCCTCTGCTAGGCACGATGCTTAAGAAAAATGCACATTTTTCTAAAATGAGATTAAGATGGCTAACATACATCTCTCAAATGACGAGTGACATTCGTCATATTGCCGGAGAGAGCAACGTCGTCGCCGACGCACTCTCCAGACCCTTCGATCCGGTTGAAATTCAAACGAAATCGATTTCAACCCAGACGGACGAGGGTCCACCCATAGCCGAAATTTCGAAAATTACGGCTGCTTTTAAATGTTCTCCCCCTACCGCGGAGGACAAATTGAAACTTGATTATTCAAACGAAATAAGGGAAGAAATAATAAGCCAAATGTAAAACTGAATTTGAAACGGCAAACAAATTTTCACACGTACACGTGGATATTACCGGACCCTTACCTTTAGCAAAAGGAGGGAAACGTTTGATCAGGGCACCCAATTTGAATCAGATCTGTTCAATTCCATTATGGAACGTCTCGGAGTAAAACATACTCACACGTTACCATACAAACCATCAACAAACGGTATGGTAGAACGCAGAAATAGATCTCTCTCGACGACGACACCTCCGAAGTACGAAGAATTCATTTTATCTTTACGATTCGACCAAGCTGTCCGACTACCCACGATATCCGACGCAGGGTCACACGGTCGATCCGAGTGTCAAATACACTCCAAATGCACAAAAAGCAGAGGATACTTTTCAGTACCTCAACCAAGCTCAATATATTCCCCTTTCAGATGTAAATCTAAGGCCGGAATATTACAAAACGGCTCAGTACAAAACTGATCGAACCCAGCACTTGGTACACGAGCCTAGCGCTAGGGATGACGTCACAACCCTGCTGGTTGTCCGTTTTGTGCTAAGCACATCATTGAACTGAGCCAAATGTGTAAACGGTTCACTCGTATTGGACAGTAACGCAAGCGGCTCGCAGCAGTGCCTTGTGCTAGCACCACAAATGGCGAACGCGAATGTGTAACTGCGGTATTAGGGTAGGCGCTGTGGAGGAGGAGGAGGAGCACCCAGGAGTTGGCGGTGCCATTTTAGAGTCTGAGGCGAGCGGAGGTTTGCTTGGTGAAGCCCGAGGACTCAAGGAGAGAGCGTCGACGGAGGCAAAGGGCGAGGAGGAGGGAAATCGTTTCTGCTCCAGGAAGGCGTTGGGTGGCCTCACGGCAGAGAGGTCTGGTAACTACTCTGCTCAGTTGTTGAGAGTAGCGTGTTCGCTTGTAGGAGGTGAGCCACATCAACTGGCGGTGTAGGCGTTGTTGAGAGGTTGTTATTGAGGGCAGCCGAAGGTCGAGGTGCTGGAGAGGTCCTGGAAACGGAGCTGCATGATTGGTAGGGGGAGACGAGTTGAACTGTGCCACTGATGATTTTTGCATCGAAGAATCAATCAAGAGTTTGTTGTGAAGATCGACCAAGAGCCCATAGTGGTCTAAGAAATCTGCTCCTATAATTGGTGGAGTGAAATCTGCGACCGTGAAGTCCCATTCGTAGGCCAGGAGAGATGGCAAGTGAACTAAAGCTAGGTGAGTGCCGTATGTCTGGATTGTTTTACCATTTGCTGTGTAGAACACATAAGGAGAGATCTTGGTGCGTTTAAGCAGTGTTGGGTAGTAGGGAAACGTCAATGCCTGTGTCAACGAGAAAAGATACTTTTGAATGGCGGCATTGAATGAAGAGGTGGTGTTGGGCTGGTGAAATGTCGTCGGAGGGTAGAGGAGTAGCAAAGTGTGGAGTTGAGAGTCGAGAGGGACGAGTCACGGACGACTCTTCAGTGCGAGTGTGATCTCGGGAGGGCCTCTTTTGTGTCAAAATGCAGGGACGGCGACAATTTCAGGCAGCTGAACCCCAATGGGTGTGGTACCAACACGGAGATGATCTGGGGCGACGGTAGGGCTGAGCGTGGTGCACGGACGTTACCGCCAGTGGGCAGTGGTAGCTCGTTTCCCAAAGGCTGAGAGGTTTTCCAGGCATAAGGTTGAAGGCAGTTGCGTGCTGCTGGTCCCCATTGTGCGTGATACCAACAGTGAGTAGACCTAGAAATTCGGTGAGTAGAAGTACGGCGTTGAAACTTTTGTCTAGGTTGTGTTGAACCTGTAGTCTCGAAAAATACCGAGGTCGTGAGGCTGGAGGTTGAGTAGACTTTGACTTCTGTGTTGAGTAGAATGACTCGTGAGATCGATAGTGTGACTCCTGAGGTAGGTAGGTAGGATCTCGAGTTGAAGGGCGTGTCACTGTAGTGATATTCTACATTTGTGAGCTGTCATCTAGAAAGGAAGTAGAGGTTGAGTAGATTGAATCGTGGGTGACGTGAGGTAGAATTGTCTCTGCGGTGGTAGCCAATTTTGAGTTGTCTGTTGAGGAAGAGGAGGCGAGGACTGGCCAGATAGAGTCAGGGTCTTGGAGAAAGAGTTGACGGAGAAGAGAGGCCAGTGTGCTGGTAGATACGCATTGACAGAGGCTCCTAGCATATTCTGAGGGTAGCAGTAAGCAGCAGCATCATCAAGGGAGGCAGCAGTAAGGAACTTAACGAGGTCTGTGCCATCGGAAGGCTCTTAGGTGTTCCGTAGTCGTGTACAAAGCGTAGTGTAGGGGGATGAGCTGGCTGGGTTGATGTCGACACCTAACTCGGCTGACTTGGAGCTGAGAGCCAAGAAAGCTAGCACGAACTTGTCTGTCTCTGATATGAGTCCCTCTGTAGCGCATGCGAGGTCGAGCTGCTTCAGCCAGACCGTTGTGTTAGCTGGATCAAAGGGAGGCAGCTTGACCTGGATTGGTGTAGCTGAAGCGGAGGCCTCCGTGACTGTCATTCTTCTAGTACGAACAATGGTGCCTGAAACAGACGGGGCAGGGGCTGAGATAAACCATTATCTCAGGTGCCTAATAAAACACTGAAAATGATTTTTCTGTTGATTCTCAGTGGGAAGGCATTAACAGACCTTAAGGGGCGGAGGACGGTCAACGGACCTGTCTCAACTGATTGGGGAGCAGCTATCCCTCAGAGATGGCAAGAAATCTCAAGTTGCTCGACCAACCGGGGGGCTTGTCTCGACCAAGTTGGGAGGATCTGCGAGGAAAGGCTAGATTTGGGAGGTGAAAAAATTCTAAGTTTACTGGCCGGGAAAAATTCGAATTTGCCACTTTTCTCAACCAAAGAGTAAATGAAGGCCTTTAGAAGTCAGGCTGAGGTAGCGTGACAATAGGCCGGAGGGGAGCAGGTGTCTCCAGGCGTTTTATGCATGCCAGAAGGCGGGCTATGTGGTAAAGAGGGAGAGTGGGGACAGCCTGAGGAGGAGGACTCTAGGGCGAGCCTGGTGTGTAGAGGTAAGACAGGCTCGAGTGATAACCAAAGAGGGTAGCGATGCGTCTTCCCCAAGACAGGTGCTGAGAGTAGAGTGTGCAGCGAGAAGGCAAGCTCGACGCAGAAGGCGAGAGAGGCATGGGCAAAGGTGCAGAGCCTGATGTGAAGAAGGCAGGTTCGATAGACGGAAGGCCGGTGCTGCAAGTGAGTCGATGCCGGTTCTTGGCAGGGTAGCCGAGCCCTAATAGGTAGCCGAGGAGTGCAGAAGCTCTCTGAAGCAGGGCAGGCGGCCGTAAAGTGCAAGGAGCTGGTGAAAGAGAGCGGGCGGCTGCGGTCCTTTGCAGAGACATCTTAAAGCAGCAAGCGTTGGGAAAAGGCCGGTTGTAGGAAGCTAGGCGCGGCACGTAGTTGAAAGGTCCAAGCCGGCTAAAGGAGGGAGCTCGTCTCTTCAATGAGAGAAGGCCCCAGAGAGAGTGCTGCTAACGGTGGTAGATGTAAGCTGTAGGTCCGCGAGATGGGCCGGTGCTGGCATTCCGGTGCTAGAGAGGCTCCCTATCAACTTTCCTGGGTGACAAGAAGAGAAATTAGCTCACACTGCTGACCAGTATGGGACCCGTCATTTCATTCCTCTATTGTGGTGCTCGAGAGGCTCCCTGTCAAATTCAAACTTTCCAGGGTGAGAAGGAATATAAACAGTTTTTTATTTTGACATGGTCAATGGGGTCAATCAAATTTTTCCGTAACAAAATATTGTTTCCGTGTAACCAGTAAAATTTTACATTTTATACAATTATGCATTAATTTGATTATTTTTCCTTAAAATTTGCATAGGTGAAAGAGGAGCAAGGAGATGCGTCTGCTGAGCAGCAGGATCTTCAAAGGGAGGAGATACGCGAGCTGGACGTACGCGCGAAACGGAAAGCCTACAGGTTCGCCTACGCCACACTCCTGCAAAGGAACACGCAGATGGAGTCCATTCACCAAACGTGGAATTCAGCGGAAGACATTTCCGCTCTCATCAAAACAGATGACACAGAATTCATGGATAGGTAGTCATGTTTATAACACGGAGTTGAGCCATGGGATACATCAAATACTTCGCTCATACCTACTATTGTAAAGAGTAGGGTCATGATGAGTAGCGTAGCATGAAATTCCCAACTGAAAAGCCTACTTAGAACCAAACTCGTAAACGAGTTCCACTATCTGCTTTACAAGCAGATACCATGTTACATGGATATGTCTTGGATTGGGGATTTCATAACGGTTGTATTCTTGAGTTGTAAACAAATCCTTGTTGTAGAGATTAGAGAAGCCACTACAATGAGTTGTTGTTAACAGTTAACAGTCGACTGTTGTCAAGAGGATGAAAATGTTTCCTATGGAGTGGAGTAAATGATGCTATTGCTTTACGTTAAGAATATTGTAACCGGCTTATTAAAATTGTTTATAGTCCAATCAACTTAGTTTAGGAATGTAGCCAGGTACGTAAGGAGGGGGAAATTGGTAGCTTGAGATGTGAACATTTATCACATAAATCAAGCGCTTTCCAACGAGTGGCGAACGATTTATGTGCGATGAAAACTGCGGAAGTTCCATTCCCCTAGCAACGGCTGGGTTGTACGTGAAAAACACTGAAATTGTGACACAAATTTTGCGTCACGGAAATTTTTGGTTGACCCCCCAGAGCAAAGACATATCCATGTCAAAATGGGAATAAAAACAAGAAAATGTGTAGTACCATGTGTAGTATCACTTATAAATGAAACCTGCTACCTACAGTTGATATAGTATATTGCCTGTAATTACCTATTTAATACACGTAGGAAACACCTCTGTAGAATATCAATTTTCAAGTGAGTTGCTATACGAAAATTTGAAACCATACCTTCTGTAGTAAGACCGCAATATTAGTTACATTGATTAAGCTTATTGAATAGATTAGGACAATAATTATTGCCAATATTCGAAACATAGAGAATGTGTGAATGACCTGGATAAATCTTCCGGGTATTATTAAACGCACAAAGAGATTTGCTCATTAGTAGATCAGATATAGATGTGTATACCTATATTGATATTTTTTGAATTGAAACAATAATTACAATTAAGCAATAATAATGAGATGAAATAAAGTTATTAAAGCTTTTATCTCTACACGATTAGCGTTTAAAAGGTTGAGTTTTTATTGAAAGTCGATATGCCGATTTTTTCTATTTAGCCCATACTCGTATCACACCACATCTTCTATGTCAAGATTCTCAACGAGATCTTTTCCGCATTGTACTTAATTGAAGCGATGGACATAGGCACTCATCAGTCATTGTAGCCTTCAAATTGTTTTTGGGTGAGTAGAGCGTCAAGCGCAATTTCAAATCTTATTCCGTTTTCGAGATGTAATTAGGAAATGCTGAGGAAATTTGAACGAAAAATGCCAGTTTCATGAACAGAATGAAAATAACTCAAGCCTTTTATAAATAGGTACTTTGCATCTACAGTTGCGAAAATCAGGATTAGACTTCCAAATACGTCTCTTCGAATGAAGGGTTTTATTGCCACCTCCCAAGTTTTCCCAACTTCTCCCGAGTCGGTGAAAACTGAGGGGGAGCCCCCCCCCCCCAACAAAAAAGCGATGCCCCTGCTTAACAGCAGTCTGTGCGCATTAGGGTGCCCGCTATTTTGAGAAAGGTGGAATTTTGATGACCTCCACCCGAAATTTGGTTTGAAATGTCGAAAAATGACCTCTGAAATTGTTCAGATTTTTTGCATAACAAAAACCTACGCCGGTAGCTCGATTTTGGTTTTTGAAATACGCTTTTTTGCCAATATCAGACTTTTGAACATAACTTTTACAAACTTCTTTGAAAAATTGTGAAACTTCGTATACTTACGTGTTTGGGGTCGCTGAACTCGAACATGCAGTCAAAACAAGTCGACAGCCACAATTTTTGACAGTTCGGAATCTCAAAATCATCAAAATCATTTTTAAAAAATGACAATTTTTCAAAATCATTGTAAAATTATGAAAATTCATATTCTTATGTTTTTTGAGTCACTGAACTCGAATTTGCTGTCAACAAATCAAAATTACGTAAATAACAGAAATACGTAAAAATACGAATTTTCATAATTTTACAATGCATTTTGAAAAATTGTCATTTTTTGACATGATTTTGAGATTCCAAACTATCAAAAATTGTTGCTATCGACTTGTTTTGACTGTATATTCGAGTTCAGCGACCCCAAACACGTAAGTATACGAAGTTTCACAATTTTACAAAGAAGTTTGTAAAAGTTACATTCAAGTCTGATATTGACAAAAAAGCGTATTTCAAAAACCAAAATCGAGCTACCGGCGTAGGTTTTTGTTATGCAAAAAATCTGAAAAAATTCAGAGGTCATTTTAAACCAAATTTCGGGTGGAGGTCATCAAAATTCCACCTTTCTCAAAATTGCGGGTACCCTAGTGCGCATGCATAAACGTGAATTTCTTGTAACGTTGATTTCTCTTATCTGTTTGTCCGAAAACGTACAAACTCGGAGAGTGGTTGTTTGGGTATATATATGTCAAGGATGATGCTATGTATTTTATCGCGATTAGTTTCGCAGTAACTATTGCGCACGCGCAAAACTAAATGACTCACACAGATATAACTCCGAGACTAATGCACCGATTCTTAAGAAATTTCACGGATTGTGCGGTCCCTGAACCTACTTATATTTTATGGAACTTGCGAAAATTTATTTACGCCTACTTCATCAAATGTCACTTCTACTTCATGTATATTCCTTTTTGTTATTAAAACATTTATTAACTTCCATTTGAACTATATTGGTCATTCATTACCTTTTGTGCGCCACAATACGATAAAAATATTACAACAAGGTAAGGATGTAATTCATTTTATTGGGAAAGAAAAATGTATTGATCACGCTTAAAAATATAAGTAAGGTAAGTATCTAGTTTTGGTAGATATGTAAAATTTTTTACGTGTTCAATCTTAAAAATTTGCTTCATACGAAATTCGTTGATTAGGTAACGCGACAAGAGGGATTTTTTAAAATTTATCCACTGTACCGACACATTTCTATATTGAAAGTGTGTTCTGCTATGGTGATTCGTTATTGTCATTCATTGGTAGGTACACTCTACTATGAAATGTGCATATACCTATATGTATTATACAAACGAAACACAGTTGGTCGAGACTAAAATGATGTTCTAAAACCATCTATCCTGGCGTATTAAACAAAATGGTTAGACTAAGCAAACACTAACAGGTTAACTGGTCAAAAACTAATACCTAAATAAAACTGGATAAAAGAAAAAAAACGCTACAAATTATCCCACAAAGGTTTATTATTTTTTCAATTGAGTATGATCGCAGTTTTAGTTGGCATGCGTACGTCATAAGGCCCGTCCAGACTCCTCGGCGTGTCCTATTTCGAGTTGCCACAACCTATACTTCTATAATTATATACGCACTAGCCGCTCCGGCTCGCTACGCTCGCCTCCACGTCCAGCCGGGGGGCAAGCCCCCCGGACCCCCCATTAAGTTGCTCGCTTCGCTCGCAATGTGTGGCGTGTAGGGAATATTGCTCGCTTCGCTCGCAAAGTCTGGCATGTAGGATATGTTGCTCGCTTCGCTCGCAAAGTCTGGCGTGTAGGGAATATTGCTCGCTTCGCTCGCAAAGTCTGGCATGTAGGGGATGTTGCTCGCTTCGCTCGCAAAGTCTGGCATGTAGGGAATATTGCTCGCTTCGCTCGCAAAGTCTGGCATGTAGGGAATATTGCTCGCTTCGCTCGCAAAGTCTGGCGTGTAGGGAATATTGCTCGCTTCGCTCGCAAAGTCTGGCATGTAGGGGGTGTTGCTCGCTTCGCTCTCAAACGATAGATCCCTAAGGGTAGGTTTAACTTCTGTAAGGGGATGCTGCTCGCTTCGCTCGCTTGAGGAAGTTATACTGCCCACCCAACTTGGCAGACGTTTTTTTCTGTTGGAAATTCTTACAAACAAATTAAATCTTATAAAACTACGTGGAACCACAAAAAGTTTATTCGGGGATGTTGCTCGCTTCGCTCGCAAGGTATTGCTGTATATTTGTAGGAAAAAATCCGAATTTATTCTGTTGAAATGGCTCTCGCTTCGCTCGCAAGGTATACTGCCCACCCAACTTGGCAGACGTTTTTTTCTGTAGGAAATTCTTACAAACAAATTAAATCTTATAAAACTACGTGGAACCAAGAAAAGTTTATTAGGGGATGTTGCTCGCTTCGCTCGCAAGGTATACCTGTATATCCTTGAGGAAGTTATACTGCCCACCCAACTTGGCAGACTTTTTTTTCTGTTGGAAATTCTTACAAACAAATTAAATCTTATAAAACTATGTGGAACCACGAAAAGTTTATTAGGGGATGTTGCTCGCTTCGCTCGCAAGGTATACCTGTATATGTGTAGGACAAAGTCCGTATTTATTCTGTTGAAATGGCTCTCGCTTCGCTCGCAAGGTATTGCGTAGAAGTGCAAATGGGAACCCCCCTGTGAGGGTCCCTTCTGGTAAGCAACGTTGTGTAACGGCGGCCCGGGTCGATTAAAAATGTAATTTTAACGATTCGCCTCGCTTCCGCTCGCGATTCGACCGAGTTCTCGTCACTTTTTTCGATATCCGATTTCGGATTCAGATTCGGCGGACCCAAAGCTGTATTTCGCCCGCGAAAACCGTTCCGACTGTACTAACAGTACAGTCAGATGTTGAATGTTTGTACGTATTTGTTTTCCAGTTCTATTTCTTCATAGGTAGGCCATTATTTTATGACCCTAGAAGGGCGAATGGGGAAAACCCACCTGAGTCGTCGAATCCCTTCACGTCTTCTAATTTCTCATTTTAAACGGTTCCACTCGCTATTTGACACCCAAACACCGAAACCTGTACCTGAGTTATCGAACCCCAAAGACCTCTGTCTTCCCAGAGCCTTCTCGCGAACACGGCAAAATTAATTTCTGATGTTAAACGCTTCTCCTCGCTTCCGCTCGCGATTTGACCAACTTAACGTCACTTTTTTCGATATCCGATTTCGGATTCAGATTCGGCGGACCCAAAGCTGTATTTCGCCCGCGAAAACCGTTCCGAAAAACGTACCTTTATGGGGTATATTTTAATCGGAAAAAACCAAGTTTTTCGGCGGACTTTTCGAGAAAACGGGTCCGTACTCTCGCATTTTTTTGACGCATTTCCCGATACTTTTTTCGCGATCCGATCGCGCCGTCGTCTTCCTCGTAGGAAAACCTACGAAACCCGTATTTTTCCGGAATTGTCAACGGCCGTTTAGAGGGGTAGGGGAAGCGGGGAAGTCCAAAAAGCGCACATTAATTATTACTTCGACCCCCCTCCCGCCCTACGGCCCATGGTTCGGGTGGGATTAGAAAATTTTAAATTCGCTTATACACCCTATCGGAAAATCCCAAAAAGATCCCCCCACTCGTAGATCCGGCCCACTCAGCCGTTTGGCCGTGCATAGACACGACAGACAGACAAACAGACAGACGGAGTTTCATTCTTATAAATAATAGAGATTTTGGCTCATAGCACCCATGGGTGTGGAGTGATCGAGCTGGCAAGAAGTTAGGACCAACTAGACCCCAAGTGGAGTCTATGTGTGAAAGAACGGATTTTTTACGTCAATTCTAAGGCCTTTTATGGCCCGGACGGTTAACGGCGGACGGACATTGCAAATTTGGATTCTACGCACTTTGAAACGTAAAATGACAAAGTTTGAGGGGGGGTTATAACAATTTTTTGCTAACGATCACATAGGCTTATTATTGAAAATAATAAACCAAAACGCTGCAAATAAGTACACGAAGGTTATTTCTGTATTGGGTAGCCCTTATACGCAGAACACCTGTAATATATTTTAGGTAGGTACCTGATTCATGGTGATGGCCTGTGTCCTTGCGGTGAAAATATTTACCAGTGTTGGAATCATTTGCTCCTGCAGTGCCCTTTGTTCAAGTCAGGACGTTCACGCTTGATCCTGATGATGGGAGTGGAGGCCAACGGAGTTTAAAGGTCTAGTTAAAAATCACTTGTTGAACTTTGTTGAGTATGTTAACTCTATGGATTTTTCCTTGCTTTAGTTAATTTAAATTAAGGAGACATCTTTTAGTTTATTTTGAAACCAGAAGAAATGATATGTTAATTGTTTTCTTTTGTAAAGGGTGATTCAAAAGTAGCGCTGGATTTTAAATATCAATAACTATTACAAAATAATGAATTGAGTAAAAAAAACCATACCTTTAAAGTCAGAATATCTTCCCATTTAACAATGAAAAACCGGCAAATGAGAACCCCTACTGCGTCTGCATGCTTGTTCTCTTTCAGTAAAGTTTACCATTACTCCTCTGCAGAGTTCCACATCAAGGCTTGCAATCACTTGACGAATTTCTTGCGTAAGCTGGGTTGTGCTTTGGGGTTTGTTATCATACAGTTTCTACTTTACAAATCACCTTAAAAAATCACAAGGAGCCAGGTCACTGGACCATGCCGGCCAATTGTGGTCACCACTTGTTGCGCCGTCCTGCTGAAACCATAAGTTTGAGATATAGATGTTTGGCAGATATTTCCATGAATACTCAGTAAATATGTGACGGTTGCGTTCACCAGTAATGGTCAAGGCAGTTCCATCGTCATTTTCAAAAAAATAGGGGCCGATTATCCCTCCATCCCAAAAGGCACACCAAACGGTTACTCGCTGCGGATGCATATAAACTCGTAGAAGGCAAAATGCTTTTTTCCAAGGTCAGCTGTGAATGTTAGGAGGAATAAGTGCAAAAACAGAGCATTCTGGCGGAATGCAGCTTCATTAAGTCTGTCAGGTTAGGGCTCCTAGGGGTTTTCCATTGGATTATTACCTTCCCAAGGGTCATGTTTTATCATTTTTCGCGTTGAGGTAAAAATTAGAACATGTTCTAATTTTCCCAAGTGAGTTTAAAAATGCTCCTCCAGGATGCACAATGGTCGAAAAAGCTGGCCTTGGAAAACAGCACTTCTTCTTCTTCACGACTAGCCATTAAAAATGCCAGAAAAAATTTGTGATACGGCCTTCAGACTAAACAAAAAATAGCGCGAATCCCAAATCCGGATTTTGAATCACCCTTTAATATAATATTTAAGGTATTAATTAAGCCTGTATTCAAAACTGGGAGCAGGCCGAATAAAGTCCCAGGGTGAAGGGTTACTTCTTTAGGGGAAAAAAAACCACTTTCCTAGAATTTAACTCGAGCAAACCCACTAACTGAAGATAAATGATTTAAATAAATTACCTAACTACGCTTCAGAAATCCACCCATAGGTGACAAAAGTTATAATAAACCCCAAGAAGTGAAGAAGAAGATTCCATTGGAACACTGATAAGAGCGTCCTAGTTACAAGGCAATTTTCGCTATGCTCCATCAGTTATGATTTGCTCCTATGTTGTTCATTTTTGTCTCCTCCCAAAATCTTAGGGAAAGCAAATGGATGAACGTAACCCGGGTGGTTTCATCTGATTCATTGGGATGATGTCAATAATTGAGGGGAAAAAAAACTTGGCTCTTTGCGCCTCGCAAGGGGCTCCGCCCCTGGACCCCCGGTTGCTTTCGGCTTTGAGCCTTCGGCAACAATTCTAAAACATGGAACATGCTTTCTTCCCGCTAATTTGTAAATTTAAATAAATTTAAAACTACAACAAATGTTTTACAAATCGAAATTAGAACAGAGTATCAAGATAGGTAATTTTCTGTTATCAGGGGCGCCTACAATTACTATAACCAAGATTAACACTTCTCAACCAAGTGACAACAAAACAAGCGGCATTGTTCACTATATCCATTTATAACATCTATTATAATAATAGGATACATACAAAGTGATAACGCTTGAACGCCTGCACCGATTCTCTTCAAATTTTTTTTAAACTGACCGGCATGAAGAAAACTGGTGCAGATAATTCTACCAAGTTATAAATCAGATTCCTTCATATTAAAAAACAAGAAAAAGTGCAAAAACAAGGGAAATTCTGGTGCAGATAATTCTACCAAGTTATAAATCAGATTCCTTCATATTAAAAAACAAGAAAAAGTGCAAAAACGAGGGATAGCGTAGCAACAATTTTTGTGGGTGATAATGGCGAACCGCCATCGCATATTGATTTCACAGTCCATGCCCATTAATCTAGCGTTCGCAATGACAATCAATAAATCTCAGGGGCAAACATTCGATAGCATTGGACTTTATCTATCTGCTCCAGTTTTCAGCCATGGACAATTATACGTCGCATTTTCAAGAGTTCGTCGCTTTAGTGCAATTAAAGTTCAAATTAAGAATACTGAAAATCAAGGACAGCATCAGAATGGTTTAGTATACACCCGCAATGTTATATTTCCTGAAGCATTAGAATAAATTTTGTAACTGAATGAATGTAACTTTTTTTAATACAACTTGAATAAATAAAAATCAAGTTGAAACAGAAAGATTTTGCTTTTTTATTTGCATAATTAAAGTTTGTACTTGCATCCCGTGGTGACACGGGCTTTTCCACTTGTAAATAAATATAAAACTACGACATAAATAGAAGAACAAGTACGCAAAAAATGCGTGATAAATCGAGAGTTTTCCAACGAATGGAGAATGATTTTTGTCCCATAAACATTAAAGAAGTTTTATTTCCCCAGCAAGGGCTTGGTTGTACGTTAAAATCATAAGAAAATTTTGTACTATTTTATATTGTAATATTCATGTAAAAAGATTGATTTTGAGAGAAACGTTCATAAGAAACAACTTAACAAAATTAGTAATTGAAATGAAAATTGACATAAACGCTTGCATACGAGTCTGCAACACAGTGGGATATTTTATGTCTAGTTGCAGACTTGTATGCAAGCTCTAAAAGACACTCAGCTGATCGGGACCCTGGGCATCGTCAAGTAAATGTCCTAAAAAGGCTACATACAAAATTACAGCTTCCTAGAGTGTAAAGCATAGAAATTAGCTTTAAGAGCCACTCATCTGATCCGGACCCTGGGCATGGTCAAGTAAATGTCCTAAAGAGGCTACATACGAAATTACAGCTTCCTATAGTGTAAAGTATAGAAATTACCAATTAAAATGATTTAACCACCACTTCACGAATCAAAACGTTCTCGCAATATTCGGATCACCTGCTATGAATCACATTATCCAAACACCAGCTCAATGAAATCATCAGAAATTAACAAGCGGTTGCAATGATGTTCACAATATTATTGAGAATGATCACCTGTGTGTAAACAATTATTCATATAACCATGCTCATAACTCAGCTTGTTGGGATGCACTTCGCAGTAGTTAACAATGTTATGGTTGGATAAATCGAGAGCTTTCGAACGAATGGTCAACGAATTTTGTGGGATGAAAAACGACGAATTACCATTTCCCTAGCAACGACTCGGTTGTAAGCGGAAATCATCAGAAAACCAACCGTAACGCTTTTTTTAACGCATTTTGTTAACGATTTTTTTTTTAACGCTTTTTTTGTTTATGTGCCAAAGTAAAGACATAAAATGTCAAAAAGAAAAAATTTCGTGACAAATCCGCGTAACGTTTTCCGCTAGTTATTCCAAGGCTAAAGCATGTTCCATGCTATAACTGCTACCTTGAAAGAGTTTTGAATTTGTTTTGGTCGATTACAATACAAAGGTTCGTTATTAAAAATAATAAACCAAAATCTCTCATATCAAAAGATGAGGGAGTCCAAACCAAGAATCAAACAACATGAATAATATTTTACAATAAAAGTTTTATTGCATACAGTAAATACCATCATGGAAAACAACGTTTCAATGTATCATGCAATTGTTAATAAAATAAATCCATGAAAAAATCAAATTATAAAAGAAAATGAAGAGTCGCATTTCTTTTGAACTGATAGGTACTGATTTTATTCCTGATTATTATTACGCCTAGTTGAAATTTCGAATATTATTTTGAAAGAACCTTCAACAGGAACTTGCATGTTAGAAGAGTACACATTGGATTCCACTTTGAAAATTGAAATCACATTACTTTAATATGGCCGACTAAAATTAGGTATCACTTAAAAGTTATCTATACCCCACTTTAAATATATAAACACTTAACTTCTACTATATATAATTTTTAAATATATTTTTAAACTTTTTTTCTTTTTTTTTCCGAAAATTTTACATTTTCTTTTGTACTCGATCTTTCACTGTTGGAAGGGCAAACATGAAAGAATTCAATCAATTATGGTTGAAATAGACAAGAAATCAATAAAAAGAAAAAAACCAATATCAATTCATTGATTGGTGAACCGCGAGTGTCGAAAGAAGATATTGGGGCAACGCAGGGTTGGAAGCATCCAATTGTTATTATACAAATCACACCTAAAAAAGAAACCGATGTTTTACTTGAGAATTTGAAAAGAAATGAAAAAACTTGGTTAATGATTTTTACATAATGTATGACATAGATACATGAAAAAGAAATCCACAAGTAACAACGAAATCAACTTTACTTTATCGATAGGTAATACATATTGTGAACTAGGTAGCTATGTTTATAGTACAATACGCAAAGGCGTACTCTACAGCTTACTCTTTTTTTTCTTTTTATGTATTTACAACAGTTGACTATTACATTGAACTAAATTTATAATTGAGTTATGTATAAAAGTTAGTATTTATATGTTTTATAAATCCCACAACACCATTGTCTTAAATTAAAACGAAACGAAAAAAATAAAACCATTTAGATGCAAGATTAAACCAATTTGCAGAGAAATCAAAAATTAATCTGTCGGTTTTTCCATGGAATGGTTACCAATTAAGTACTTCTGAACAAATTATATACACATTTATTTAGCTAAAATACAAATATATTTATATTTATTTATAAATATGTACATAAAATAAATATTTTACTTTTATACGATGATTTTTGATGAATTGTAAAGTTCTAGAAAATGTATTTGACCAAACCGGCTGAGGAGTAAACTCTACAGCCTGACAGTCCAAAAGTGTTGGGGAAGAAAAAAAGTATATAAACCAATTTAAAATAAAATTAGTCAACAATAAAAAAATTAAAATGGCCGAAAAAAATTGATTGTTCAGATATTTGATACGTGTCATATCGGTCGGGATCCTTGACAATACAACAACAGTAGGGTGAACGTTGAAAATTTGCGACACTACACTTTAAATTCTTAACTATTAGGTATAATATTATATACAAGATCTGAACCCATAACTTTCTCCCATTTAATTCCGATTTACGTAGATTCTGACGAGTGTGGGGTCGGAAAACTTCCAGGTTTATGAAATTGTTTCAATAAATTAGTAATTTGAGAACTACATAATTCGATATAAATTCGTCAATGAGCAGCGTTGTCAATGTATGAAGCAGTCAAATTTATAAGAGCTGTGGCGCACTTTCGTATTAACCAGACTGAATTTCGAGGTATAATTTTAAACGAATTGAACGCAAGTGCAAACGGATGTAGTAGTATTGTACAGTCATTTACACGGGCAACCATTGATGCAAAATTAATGTTGTGACATCAGAAGATGACAATTTTCAAGGAAGTATTCCGCACCGCAGCTTTCAACACAAAATATGTAAATTTATTTAACCTAGAAAATCGTGTCGCTTTCCTAAACAGAGAATGAAGGAAAATAAAAATGAAGAACCTAATAACAATTACGCAGGCCCGAAATGGCTCCTCTTCACTCTACAATCAAGTCGTATTAGAAGTACGCATCAGTTGAGTTCATTTTAAATCATTTAAATCTTAACAAAAATAACTTTCGAAAAAAGAAAAAAAAAGAAAAAACAGAACTTACACGGTTTAGGAACAAATAATTAGGCCAAAACTGCAATCAATTCGAAAAAATAGACATTTAAATAACTAATTTAAGGGGGTAATACAGAAAATATTTCGATTGATTTGACAATATGAGAAAACTCATCGAAATAAATTACGTGAAAAATTAAACACCGCCACGTAAGACAATTTATTCGAAAGGTATGGGTAGTACACGAATTTGATCATTTTTATTTCGTCAACGTAAAAAACAAAATGAAGATTCCTTTACGGCAGGAATTTAATTAATTAATCTTGGGTTTCAAGTTTTTTTTCTTCTTTTTTTGTTTCAATTTGTTTTATACAAATGTACACTCAGTAACCTAACAATATTTCATCTTAGATAGAGTGTTCCGTGATTCGACATGTAGTAAATAATGTACGAAATAGTTTGTCAAAGCACATATCAACGCCTATAGGTAATGGTAAATTAGGAAGGTAAAACACCTTACATTCTACCAAGTGGTCAACTAGAGTTAAATTCATAATGAAACGCAAGGAAACTTGTCACTTCACGCGTTCTTTTTGAGCATACGGTTTTTAGGCCTTAGAAGTCCGACGATTCAGCTAAGCCTTTTTAGCAGGAGGCAGGGGCATGCGCAGAACCAAATCGGGTTGCGAAACGCCGAAGAACTTCATCCTCTCCCCTTGGCCTGGAGGCAATGCCACGTGGGAAATTTATATATATAACACTATATACAGGGGGGACATCGCGGGGACCGACGCAAAAAACAACAGCACCGATATTAGCATGATTTCTTTTTAAAAAGTCTCTTCAAACTCGGCCATCAGGTCGCTCTGGCGGTTCATGTCAATCTGTCCGGCCATCTGAAACAAAAACAGTCACTGTTGAAGGAGGAAACACTGGCAAATAAAAAGCAATGGGTGGAAAGAGGGAGGAGCCTCTGGTAAGACCAAGTAGTTCAAGACCACCGAGCAATGGAATAAGACAGAGAAGAAAGTTAAAGAGGAACAAGGCAAAAGAGTTTCGCATGGCTACTAGCGCTCCCCACGGCGTGCAGTGCGAGACTGCTGCCTAAGGATCTAGTTCTCCTGCTCCCGCTAGATAGCACTGAACCGGCACTTGCTGTAGAGGAAAGTAGTCCACCTCAACTTCAAAATATTATTAGGAAAAAATGAATTTTTGAATGACCCTCAGAACTAGACAACTTTCAAATGTTTTCAAACCTCAGTATGGTTGAAAAGACAAGATATTGCCATGAATTTTAAAATTCGTAGGAAACATTCAATTAGGGGGAGTGAGAAGATGGCAGAGGGTGGTTGGGTGGCAGATGGAAAACAAGTGGTTCGAAAGCTCACCATCACTCACTGTGATGCTAGTGTTGAGCTCATCTTTCACCAAAATTATGGGAGTTGTAGCGCTCTGGTCAAGAACCACCAGATTCTTTTTAAAATGAGTAACATGGTCACGTTTTTTGGGGCCGAAAGCATAATATGTGATGAAAGAAGGTTTAGGGTGGTAATTATACAGTTTATGGTTCACTGTGAGGACCCTCGGGCACTACATTCTTTCTGGAATGGCTCACAAAAACGTAGTGGAATGGAAAAGGAATAAATTCCAACACTTAATTCATTCACTTAATGATGAATTTTGTACTTCATCATCCATATTTGACATCAAATAGTAAGAGACGTGTGACAGCTTCGATCTCCTTAGTAGTATATTATACGCAGCCATCAGGGATTACATTCTTAGTATATTCGAAGGTTTGAGAATATTCCTCAAACCACAGGTGCCTCCACTGTCGCAACGGTCCCACATAATTACGAGACATTCAAGATAGGTGCGTACCAGTAATAGGTATCTAGTATAAAATAAAATGAACAACGTTGTTCGGAGAGCAGATGGCTTTCTTCGTCAATTTCTCTGTAGAAGAAAGTTCTTGAGTAACAGTGTTCTTCAATTTTTAGTCATGGGTAAATGAAAAAGTAGAACCTAGAAATGTCCTTATCATAATGTCAGTGCCCTCCCCTACATCATTCCCTCCTAAGTTTCATAGATTACAGTAAGTAGTTGCAATTGTTTAGAGAGAAAGTAAACGGAGAGTTACTACTTTTTCATTTGATTTGAAAACAGCGGGTCGCGTAATTTCAGGGGACGCTAGTGGCACACATATTCCAACAGGAAAACCGAGTTAAAGTCAGAGCAATGGTTCTCCATGTTTTTCATACTCAAAGGGTATCCCCAACTACCCTTTGATTAAACAGGAAGGAAGTACGTTCAGCTCCACAATAGCACACAGGAACTATCACAAATAGATATTAATAATACAGTAAAGTTTAAATATTAGAGAGTTTCTAGTAGATCCGTTGGTCTCAATACGTTGTGCGGTAACAAGAATGGTTAGGATGAGCGAACTGGATGCTAACCACAGTTGAGAAAAATTTACTGCACCTTGATGTCATGTCAAACCGAATCTAGTTGTAACGCTAAATCCATGGAAGGAGGAAATTATCCCTACGCTTTCTACATCGCCATTTCAATAAAGTTGATAAAGAACTGTAAAATATAAGCATAAAAACCGAGTAGGAGCAGGTACACAAGTGTCAACTGTCAACTGACAAGAGAATGAGCGTAAAAAAGCAATGGAGGTTTTCGGCGTAGAATGTTTGAGACAATTAATTTTTTTACGGATTGCGATCTGTTAACCAAAGAGCTTATAATAATAGAGAGGGCATGTGTCTGTTAAACTGTGGTAACTCATGAAGTCAGTTTTCTTGAAGGGGCGGAGCCTACAATTGTATGGTCGGGGGTAACCTCCAACACTGTTATAAAACCTCATTTAAAAACTTGTCTCTGTCGTGGCCTCACCCTCCAGTTTTGTATCATAAACTCTAAACTTTGCGAACACTCCCGCGACGGAATAAAGATTGTTTATGAAAATACGGTCGACTAAGATCTGAGTTGGAGTTGAGGCTTCATCATTATTCTCTGTTATTTTTATTTTACTAGTTTAATATATTATTTTCTTCTGTATCGTCAACAAGGTAGCATAGCAGTGGTATACTGACTGAATTATTTTGATTGTGCTCGATTTTGAGCCTAGGATGGTGAAGCTACGCTGTGTTAGAGGATGCCATAGCATTATAACATTATAACAGGAAAATCGTTATTTTAACCCACTTTGCCCAGTTTGATTATAATCAAAGGAGTGAAGTTTGAAGCTAGAAAATTAAAAACAAGTAAAACGCAAGTAATAAATACACAGCTAATATATTTATGTACACCTATAATGTGTTGTTGGGAGAAGAAACAACAGAAGACCTAAATAATCACATGGGAAATAGATAAAATAATTGAATATTTATGAATTTCGCGGTTCAGAGAAAATTCGGTTTTAACAACGAATTCAAATTGAAATTTCGGTAACGTACATCAATGCTCCAAAACCATCAATAGTAGTTATCGATCCAAAAATACCGATACTGCTATCGTTATTTCATTGGCTACCTGGTTTCACTCCCCGAATGGGCAGAGTCTGAAGTGGCTTCTTCCCCCTCTCTACCCTATTATAAGCTCTTTGCTGTTGACATGTCTGTATGGAAGGATGCATCACCAAAACTCATTGCATCAAAGCTTCGGCGCCAGATTGTCGATACTGTATGATGTATTGTGTTTTACGGATCTACTAGCAACTCTCTATTATGTTCAATAAGGTTGAAAGAACAGATAAAGGGGACTTTTACTAGCATATTTTTGAAAAAATAATCACCAAGTTGCACATTTAGCGAATTTTAGTATAAAATAAAATGTGAAAATCCCCAGAAATCTGATATTTACGATATCGGGTAGATTTATGTGCACACAAAGTTGAATTTCGAATAATTCAACATTGATGTTTATGTTTACAACATTTATTTTTACTTACAGCTTCTCTTCTCCTCCGTTCTTGTTCTCTTAACCTCAGTTTTTCTCGTTCTATAGCACCTTTATCAACTTGGCTTGGGCTTGAACTGTCGTCATGGCTGGCTGATTTGACCTCTTCCGTCCGTGAAGCTTCTGATGCTGCTTTCCTGCAAAGAAAAAATGACAAACTATGTTGTGAGTGGAGGATAGAGTAATTCAGTACATAAATGTACAGAAGGTTGTAAGGAATAAATTCAGGTTATTTTAATTGGATTCAAAATTACAGTAGACTGCACTCCTAATCCGCCACTTTGGAACCACAGCCTCACCGATTAGCGTTTTGTCCTGTTAATTCGATGCAAGATATTATTGTAAGAAAAATTAACTTCACGTTTATCTAACAACACGAGTGCATTAATAGAGTACACGGTGTATACAGTTCGTAAACAAGTATTCATTTGTTTATTTATAACATGAACGGCACTTCGTGCCAATTGCAGCAACATTTATAAAGTGAAATTTAGTAAAATTAACTGACAAAAGTATCAAGAAAAAACAGAAGCGAGGAAGAAGAAGTACCATGCTAGAACGGGGGGTCCGGGTTAGGGATCAAAGACATAAAACGCTACGGCTTTGGGATGATGGCAAAACTCTTAAGTTTAATGGCTTAAGTACCTGAGCAGTCGGAATTTCGAAAATCAGAAGATGTACATATTGGACTGGGGAGGATAAAATTGATTGTTGAAATCTCTGTGAAAACTCTCTGCGGCGTTTGTAGTTCTCAGGTTCATCTCGTTTGGAACATAGGCCCAGCAGCACTCATCCAAAATCTAGTGTATTCTTCTTGTCTTTGAGTGAAGTGAGTGAATCTTTGAATTTGAAAAGACTACCACTCTTCCCCAGACCAAACATGATCCCAAAGCCACTATTGCCGCTAGAAATGACTCCAATAGGGATTCTTTTCCCTGCTTTGAGTTCCTAGATTGTTTGCCCATGCTAGTGTGTGTACTGCATAGTAGTCATCCCTAGAGTGTTAACAAACGGTGAATGATTATAGGTCTCTACTTCTAATTCACATAAGATTCACGAAGGAAAAGAAGCGAGAGATGTCCTTTTGCTTTGCATTACCTTCCGGGAAGGTGGCGTAGTGCCGAGATACATAAAACAAGGAAAGGGAGATATTGCTTTCTCCTCCTAACCTTTCGGGAAGAGTGGCCGGTTGATATACTTCGACCAGTTAAGAGTAACTACTCGAAAATACACGAAACAAAGCATCCGAATTAAGCAAACGAAAAATAGGCAAATAGTTTTACAGATTAGGAAAACCGCAACACCTAGAAAGTAAATACCAGAAAGTAAATACTAGTAATAGAGTAATAACTAGTAAATACTAGAAAGTAAATACCACATTTTTTCGTGTTTCACTATTCAATACATCAATGTAACAACAGTTGAACTGTTAACTGAGCAGTAATGTTTTTTGTTGAAAAAAAAAAGTATGGTATAGTTCCAAAAACTAATCAAATACGTACGATGGTATTTAATATTTAATTTATTGTGGGAACAAGTATCTTAACAGACCAAGTGGTCATATTATTATAATATTTTTTCATAACAAC
Organism: Adelphocoris suturalis; assembly: GCA_030762985.1. Taxonomy (NCBI): domain Eukaryota; kingdom Metazoa; phylum Arthropoda; class Insecta; order Hemiptera; family Miridae; genus Adelphocoris; species Adelphocoris suturalis. The sequence continues at coordinate 139,880,258 of CM061041.1, read as the reverse complement.
AGAGTTAAATTTTTAGGCAACTTTTGTAGACAGTTAGAGGGGATCTTTTATCATCTTGAGGTAACTAGGTGAAAATTTCTTCTCTCATTCCCGGGACACGGGAGTGCCATATTAATTTACAGATGGAATGGTTATTATTTAATATAATTTCATTAATAACAAACACTCATCACTCTAAAAGGTAAAGAAAATTGTTTTACTATTTGTCTACCATCCATAACCACAATAACTAATATTTCGGTAGGCGTGAATATAAAACAGATATGATTTTTACCAATTCGGGAGCAGAACGTAGAGATTGAATAAAGAAATAAAGCGGATAATAAAAATGGTGGGTTTTGATTTACCTGGCTTTCTCCAGTGCTTCTTCCTCTTCCCGTTCTCTTCTCTTTTCATTCTCAAGCCGTTGGCGTTCTTTCTCAGCCTGCTCCTTCTGGTGTCTTCGCATTTCCTGCTGTTCAATCAATGCCCTCTGCTGTTGAAAGAAAAATTAAAAACAGTAAGTCAACTAGACTCAAATATGTCCCCATCTAGTCAGCTTCAAATGATGATTTTAATGAACCGTTTGCAGATGATGCGGTGATGCCTTTAATCCAACTTTGTTCAGAAATAAGATAAGCTTTGCATCTAATAGAGAACTAACTGATGCAAAGATAATGAAGTTCCAGTCATCAAAAAACAGAAGGACGTCGGAGCGAATTTCCTTAAATTGTCTATCGTATTATAATATGTTAAAATTTAATGAAATTTGAGTACTTTCAGTAGAAAGTAATAGTTAAAAAAAAAAAAAAAAAAAAAAAAAAAAAAAAAAACTCGCACTAAATAAGATTCGGTGATTCAAAAAAGATTTTGGATCTTTACGTTTTTTTGCAGTTTTTCAAGATTTTTCAGCAAATATTAATGAAATTTAAGTACGTTTTTTGGCATACCTAGTTTTTTAATCTCCATTTGAATTGGATGGAACTCGATAGTCTCTGTTCCGTGATCCCATTTTACCTGATATCAGGGGGACAAAAAAAGAGAGAGAGAGAGAAAAAAAAGGGTTGGAGGTACGTCATATACTGGTGGATCAGGTGGGTTTGGGGGCCTTAGGGCGATTTATGGGGCCCCTACACAGTGCTATCAGACAAACAAGCCCACTTGGCATTATTCTATGCATATGTATAATTATATGTAAATATTATGTAAATAATTTTCAACATAATTATCCAGTTTCTATTATTTAAACAATCTCCAGTTAGCAAGTATGAAAATAGTGTACACGTACAATGTGTCCAGCAAGGATTGTATAATGTTCAATAAGGACCTAAACAAAATTTTCCTGCTCCACTACCTACTAAGCCCTGAAGATGTTATATAAATATAGCGAAACGTTGGCGTAGAAGAGTTTTTGAATTATTGACCAACTCTCGCTAATCCTCAACTTCATATGTGTATACGTATAGCTATTTATTTGGTAACTTAATGACGTTTGCTTCACTGTTATCTATATGTAGTAACAAATGGGACTTTCCCATGTAATCAACAAACAAACACGCATCTTTCCTACAGTTCGGAATCCAAGGGTACCTACAGTCTAGGCCTGGATGGGTGTTTGGTAATTAGACAAGCATGGATTCTACTTCTGTGTAATAGGATTCAGGTGGTTACCTTTTTGGCATTCTCCTTGGCTTGTTTTTTGAACGCTTGGAAAGAGTCGGCCATTGAAGATTTGAAAGAAGGTGCAGTTGGTTGGCCGGGAACACCAATAGGAGTGGGAGACTGTCCAAGGGAAGACCAGGAACTGGCATTCTTCACATTTTGCTCGACAATAGGCGTTAGAGTTGGCTGGAAAATTAACATACATGTTAGAAAAACATAACAATTTCGCAGAAAATGTATTACTCTATTATGGGCACTGTAGGAGTATTGATAGTCGGGAAGCCCAGTTAATGCCTATTATACAAGGCGACTCGAAGCATAATAATGTTTGTTATTTGTCTCTTTGTGGAAACAGAACTTTTTCTTAGGTTGATTGATGTATTATTGGAATCAAGATATGAATAGAAAACAAAATCCAAGTTTTTCCTGCCAGTATATATAGCAAATATTTTAATTTACTTTCAACACTCCCAGCTATTGATGGGGATTCGTGGTCACTTTCAATTTCCCCCATTAACTACTCAATTAATTTTTACCACCGGGAAATATGTTTTTGATTAGAGGAGTAACAAGTCGTGAATATCTACCACTTATTACAGACCATTCGAGTAGGCTCACTTAATGCATTACAGGGTAGATCGAAGAGTAAACCGTAAGCAATATACATCAGATTAATCAAGATCATATTGGATTAGTAACCATAACATAGTTTCCAAACCCAAGCAAGTTCACAGGAAATATCCTAACTGATTTGATTTTTCAAACTTTCCAGTTTCAGAACTCACCCAGAAGAGAATCAAATTGATCCGTACCTGCTTATGTACCAACATCCTTACCTATTTGTCATGACAATTTATCAACATAACATGAAGGAATTATAAAGCTATTAGTTTTATAATACATTGGATAGATTGGAAGATACTATATTATACACAACTAATGATGTACACATTTAAATTATTACTTTAGGCTTGAACATTGGCATGTTAGGAGTCTGTGGGAGCTGCGAGGGGGGCTGCGAGTTGTTTTTATTCATATCCAAGTGATGAGTTGGCATCCCTGGGAGCATGGAAGTGTTAACCATAGGTGGAATAGAGTTATCTGAAAAGATTCAATAATAACATTTTAAAGGATTCCAGTAAAAAAAATGGTCTAATACTATCTTTGAGAAATTCCCTGAAACTAGCAATAACACTGCTTATTGGCAAAAAGAGAAGTTAACCTTCTCCTGATCACGTGGGTGGCAGACTGCCACCTGTCATTTACATTACACGTCAAAAATAACTGACGGATGAGAGAGCGGTATGACACAGCAGTATTCTCTAAGTACGCCCTTTTCCAAAGGCAGTCATTCGATTATCCAGCTTATGCTGCGGTACTTCCGGTACAGTGCTGCCAACTTGTTACAGCAAAAAAATCTCCACAAATTCACGAAAAAAATCCCCCAGGACGAACCAGGAAATCCCCCAAATTTAAGGTGCTGATAAAAGCAATTTTGGACACAATATTGATCACAAATGATTGAATTATTAAGTAGTAAAAGGCACGGAACACAACACGGAATGCAATGGAGTTAGCAGCACAGTTGCGGCTTTTAAGGTTTGACAACTCAACTACCACCAAAAGCCCTCCATATTATTTATACTCAAAGCTATCTGGCGTCCCCCTGTGATAACTGTTGTCTTTTCTGACTTATTCGGTATCTTTTCCAGTATTGAGATTTCTGTTTTCTCTCCAACCATTATGAGCAGACAACGGTGTTAAGGGAATGAATACAAAGCCGAAATGAAAAGAATTAATTATAATGAGCAGGAATATTTGACTGTAGAGTCAACTCTCCTTCTCCTGCTGCACATCAACGGTGGCGTGCTTCTCACCATTTTCATCAAGGTGACGTTGTCTCAACAGACTCATGGATCTTAGACTTTGTGTATCCAGCCAAGTGCACTGATGACATCATCAAAACTTCCGAATTTAATTTAAAAAACACGTGCCTCACGAAAAAATAAATAGGTATCACGACAACTCAACTCAACTAAAAAAAAAAAAAAAAAAAAAAAAAAAAAAAAAAAAAAGCATTAGGTTTTATGATTTTTTCCCCAAATAGTTTACGATGCTTGCTTTACTAATGAACAATTTGCATTCTAAATGCAGTGTATAAACCATTAAAAGACTACCAATCTAAACTCCAGTCGTTAATAATATTAAAATTAAAAAATAAAATGAAATAGATATAGTAGATAACTTACTTTCATTGTGATGTGGAAGTGGGAGTGTGGGTTTCTCTTCCTTAATGGGGGATTCAGGTAATGGATCGAACATACTAGGAACAGGGGGCGGGTGAATAGGATCTGGGTCAGTTTTGATACCCATCAAGTCAGGAACCATGTTGGGTAGAATCGTCGAGGGTATGGATACGGGTGGAGCGATCACTTCTTGCTTGATATTCATGATGTTTAAACCTGTAAACATAATCCGTAGATGCATCACCACCGCCAATGAAATTATATACCATAACATAGAATAGCTTTGTTCGTGAACTTTTGTTCAAGATCAAACACGCAACCTCAGAGAAGGAGTTACTTAGCAGCTTTCGCTACTCAACTGCAATAATCAAACAATATTGCACGCCAAAAGGGCTGTTCGGTACATGTTCAGTTTATGAACTTGTTGCACTACCTCAGGAGCTATAGCTGGGTGTGCCGGACCTTTCACACCCGGCCGAGTGAAATGCAGCAATGAGTAAGGACCACTGACACCCTTGGAGGCCTAGTGATAAGGATGTTTGATACCTAAACAAATACGAGTGCTGTTCGCAACGTGTTTTTGAGTCTGCAGTAATCAGTACGTTGGAATAGAATGGAATGTGTTTCCGGTAGAAGTAAGCATTGCAGATGTGACTTATTAAGAAATTACTTAATAAGTAATCAAATAAGTGAGCAGAGGACAACAAAAACATGTGAATCGAGCCATTCCCATTTAAATAAAGATTTTCATTCCCCCATGGAAAAATTAACTTATTTCTAGACGAGCTTCTATCTATTCAAGCGGACTGTTTGTTAACCATAATTCTCTTGATGAAGTCCATCAACCTCGATCTCCAGTAAAGAAAAAGCAACGTTGTATGTTCATTGATTATATTGCAGAATCCTATTACTTGATGACGATATTTATCAAAGAGAAACCAATTAATCGTAGCATTCCTGACATTAGCAGTCATTAATATTCAATATAATAAAAAAAATTTTTCCCCCATGGGTGTTGAAGGAGAATTGTGTACAAAAACGGAAAACATGTCGGGGTGTTAATCGGGAAACTGTTTGTCAGTGATTTTTTCAGGGTTGGGTGTCAAACATCAAACTCCGACGGTTGGCACCACGCAATTAATTGCATTCGGCTGTTCCATTTAGTCTGTTGCACAGAATGGACCCAGCACCATTCATGAAGAACCGTACTAGAACCGAACATGTTCAATCATTTCATTGAGAACAAAGCTGAAATTTGATTCATGAATTCAATACACAATATTTCTTCCATGAATTATTAATGTATATCAGCCAAGAGATATCATACAAAACTTCAAAACAACTCACATAAAAATGGTATAAACAATTTCATTTTGTTCACATCTCAAACCCGTATTTATTCTCAGTTATTTCTAGCTAAGATGATTCTGGAATCCCTTCCCACCATTTATTGGTGTACTTAAGGTTGTCTATAGCCTAAGTTCATTTTTTATGGACTTGGCTCAGCTTGAAAACAACATCTTAGACCGATTCAGAAAAAAAATGCCTTTGAAATGAAGTGAATTTTTTTTTTTTTTTTTTTAATGAGAATTCAAGGTGTACATCTCTTGTAGATTTTTGTGAGCCAAATGTCTACTGATGGGGACTATTGGGCCACAACACACTTTCTGCATTTGTGGATAAATTATTGTTGATTATTGAGAAAAAAATCTACCTACCTTGGTGTTGACTTTAATGTTCGAAGCGTTAAATTTGATGTCAACGATTTGAAATACAATGTCACTACTTATATTCTCAACGTTACGACATACTTACTGTCGTTAAATGTCATACTTAACACCATTTCCAAACGCCAAGTATGGTAGGAGGTAAATTGCTAATTTTATTTTTGTTTAGATCTAGTTGGAACAAAAATTTGGAAGCTTACTCAAACTAAATGTTGAGGGTCCATCTTCAGGAGTATAAGGGTTAGAGTAGATTCCTTTCCTTTTTACATTATCATAATTTCAAAATAGCATTTCTTGGCTGATTAACAATACTTTTTCGTATAAGAGTAGTTAAATTGTTGATTGTTTTATGGGAATCAAATTATTACCTGCATCCATTGGAGGTAGCGTCGTAGGTATGGAAAGCGAAGGGATGGTTGAGACAGGTGCCATGATGGGAGGGTTGGGCGTCGTTGACGTGATGCTAGGACGCTTTGGGCCAATGGGAGCAGCTGTGGCTGTGGCAGAGGGCCGAGCAGGCTGGGGAGGCAAAGCGTGGGATGCGACGACTGGCTTGATGAGGCCTAAACATATTCAATGCCATGTCTGGTAAAAAATCGGTAGTGGCAGAATTACAGGTGTCTAGAAAATAATCTATAAATAGACCAAACAACTAAACTTGAGAGATGGTGTTACCTGGGTCAGGGATAGCAGAAGGAATCGGTTTGTTGTTTGTTCCACTAACGCCTATTGGTGGTGCATGTTTTATCTGACCAGCTGTTGTCATGGTAACGGTTGGGATGGGGGCTGGAGTGGTTTGGTTCGTCTGAAACAAAGAGAAAATTGGATTGTAATGGATGAACAAACAGTAAATTTGTTACAGTTTTAAACTTCAAAGAAAATGCTCTTGGTATGATGGATTTATTCATCAAAATATGATCCACAAAGCGAATCAATTGAGCTACTTCCTTAAGATAGATTTTTGAAGCATAGGCGGGTGATTTATTTTACCTCATTAATTATAAGTTGGCAGGGCAGCTGTTATTAAATACAGAAGGACTAGTAAAGTGTAGGTGTTTTATTCTATTGAATTATTGCCTCCTTGGTAGGCGTCCGCAAAATAATTAAATTAAATTTTATAATAGATTTCGTTTAATTATTATAATTTGACAAGGTAGTGCTGCAGTTCAATAAATGCAAATCAAAAGATGGCTAACGTTCGCTAGCGCTCATCGCGACATCTTACCACTACTGTGTCAACTACCAAACTTCATTTGTAACTGCTAGGAAGCGTACTGGGTAGTAAAGACGAGAGCCTAGCGGTTCATGCAGCTTTAGTTCCTTTCCTACTGCAGAGAGTGCTTGTTCTCTCTAATCACAGAGTAGCATCCCTTTGTCAGCTGTTCCGCCCTTCCAGTTCTTATCATTTTCTCACCACTTTTTCGTAATGAGTATAGTCAAGTCTTTTTGAATTTGTTTAGCCATTGGGAAATTAGGAACGTTTAGAGATGGTTGAGGGAGGTTCAGGCCTGAACCACCCCCAAGCATTCCTAACCATCCCTAGACGTCCCTAATATTTTTTTCCCAATGTCTAACAAATACAAATGAACATTAATTGCCCCTGAAACTACAGTCCTATCCTACACCAGTACAGATGCAAGTGTATAAAACACACTCGGATTTGAACTCCTCAATACCATACACATCATAGTCTGCTGTTACACCGTAAAGGCCCACTCTTCACTGTTTTAGCGTTGGCCATATATATGACCATCAAGTCGATGACAGCACTGACTGGAAGAGAAGGAACTAAAGCTTCATGAACCCCGAGACGATTCTGCTGTAAAGGTAGGTTAGGTTAGACACCCGTTGCAAGGGGTTTTTGCTTTTGTAATGCACCATTTTGTCATCATTGGTGGAAACGAGAGTGTTTAACGTACCAATGAACTAAATATACGTTGCAACGTATATATTTAACAACATTGGTATATGAACCCATAATACAATAATATCAACCATAATATCAGCTGGCCTAACCCTGACTCATGATTCAGTAATGTTTCGTAGTAACCCCTGACTCCAGTACATCTCGTGGCTTCGCTGCCTCTATGGCTAGCTCTGTTTCTAGATATCTGGCCGTTGGATATTATATTTTCTAGCTGATAGCAAATTCTGACGTGAAATACAATGTAAATTTAAAAAATAGTGTAGACAGTTTTAAAATTTGCAAATAGGGAGAAAACGACATTTTTATGTTAAACCCTTCAAATTCACGAAAAAACCCGTGTTATATTTTTTAATCCCTCTGAAGCTGGGGGCACCTCCCCCCTCCAGTCACAGTCACTCGTCAGGGCTTTTTTGTTTGGGGCTTTTTTTGTTGGGGGGGGGGGGGGGGGTATTTGTTTAAAGACTTAACGTTAAACAGCAAATTATAAAGGCACACAGGAGTAGTACACTCTAGAACTGCCGCCCAACTGCAGGACAACAACACTCCAATGACTAGTTCAATTTACTTTTTTCTGGTGTCGTTGCTCATTTCCCAACGTTGGATATTTTCATTTCACTTCATTTGAACGTTTTTATTCAAGTTTCATTAGAGAAAGTAAGAAAATATACAGCTTAGATTTCATAATCAGAATATCGTATGTATAGTAATACCGAAAAAAAAAAAGTTTTCAAGCAGCAAGACCAAATTAGCGAATTTCCCCAATTTTTCGTAATATATTTATTTAGGTATGTTGAACGGTTTTGTGATTCGAGCATTTTTGTGTTCACGGAAATAACAATAGGTACGTTTCGTGGAAAAAAGATAATGAATAGCTAAATAAATAATAACGATAAAATCATAAACAAAAACCCATACAAACAAGTTTTTGAATTTTCAAAATTGTTCAGCAATTTTTATGGATGTTTCAGCATATTTTCACGTACAATTTTTTGCACAAAATTTTCAACTTCTGAATATTGATACACATTTTTTGAGAAATATTCTACCTAGGTACTTAGAAACAAAAATCAATTTTCATTAGTTTTTTACATTGTACGCCTGTACGTCTGTTTTTTTCATTTTACGCTTCTTAAAATTTGAGCTATTTATTGTGCTCAGAAAGTGTTGGAATTTCCCTTCAATTTTTTTAAAATTTAGGAGCTATTGCTACAGCTCCATTTTCTTCGAAAGCTTGATGGATTATAACACAGCCCTCGGAATGATTTTAAAAACTAAGGAACTGTTATTATCTAGGTATAAAAATATCTGTAAAACCTTGTGAGTTGTACCCAAAGAGCTCAAACACATACTGAATTACCTATAGGAATAACGTAGCAGGGGTGTCGTTGTAGTCAAAACGCTCTTTACGAAAAGATAACGACACTGCACCGACAGGACTTGATGTGCCGTTGGCTTGTCGTTAGTGTGGCCAGCGCTGTCTTGTAAAGTACTTCTCAACATTACAAACAATGAAGTTTAGATCTGAATAACTCGTTAAACTCTCCACAAACATTTACAATAACCTGGGTCCTGGTTTACCCACTTTTAGCCTTGCCGGCAGGTACGAATCTTTAGTGTTTGCTAATAAATCCATGATTTACAAATACGAAAAAACTCATAGGGGTTATTAGAAACGAAAGGGTAAAACAAGGCACGAGTATCGTTTCTGAACGGAGAGATAACGAGTAGGGCTCAGCTCTGGTGGCGAATAGTCAGGTGCTTATTGAGCAGAAGACGCAGTCATTGGAGTTTGGAGCACCTGGAAATGCCAGGAATGCTGTTTTGCTCTTAGGTTTGATAGCGGATGAGGCAATGACAAGGAGGATGCATACTCAGATCCTTGCCAAGAACCTGGGGAAAGTGGTAGTCGTGTCTCCGAAGATCTTCTTTGATGTCTATCATGGGTAATTTGAATCGAGACAGAGGTATGGCGTGCTGTTGTGGGGTTCTGTGGTGCAGAAGGCTGCAATACGGATTCTATCTGGAGCCTTAACCGATGCCTACTGTCCACCTCTTTTTATCGAGATGTAATTCAGGTTTTATCTACGCTTCCAGCCTTACATGTTGTTGCGGCACAAGAATAATTTGGAGTATTTCCCTAAAGTTGGGGGGCAGTCACGATTATTTGACCTGGAACCGTGAGGCCATTCTATCACACCACTTGACTCTCACCCAGAACAGAAGCCCCTCAATATGTGGGAGTAATGCTTTAAAACCGCCTCCCACCGCATCTCCGATCTTTGCCAGCCAGTTTGACAGAAGATTCAACAAGAATTTAGTCGCTCTTGCCCCATACAAGGTAGAATATGTCTCCCCGGAAACATGGACCTGAGTCACTACAGATCACATAATGTCCAACTCCCGATAGCTGGCAGTGTCGAACAGCCAGCGTCACTGCCCACAGCTCTGCTGTGAACACCGATGCAACTGGTGGTAGGCGTCTACTGACTTGGAAGTTGGGGCTCCATAGAGCAAGGCCAACACCATCAGGTGTTTTTGAGCCATCAGTGAGTAAGAGAGTGTGTCCAGCATATCAGTGTGTGTGTTTTGTGTTGTGACATGTGTTTGTGTGAGGACCGTGTTGGGAATGCTGAAGGGAGATCAGGAAAAAGGAAAAGAGAGGGAGGGAAGAGTACTAGACCCAACACGCTTGTTTCCTGATGCCAGAAGATCAGATGAAAAAACATGGAGGGCACGTTGGATTTCTGACGTTTTTCACACACTTAAGTGTATAGCGGCAATAAAGACTTCTTGAATCTCTCAGTGGGCGTTCTAGGGAAAATCGCAGTCGACTAGGCCTTGTGCATAGGCCGCAAAGGAGAGCACTTTATCAGCGTAACAGTAGCTACCTTTGCATCTGGTCCTATTTTCCTCCATGAATTTCTCACTGGTGACATCTACTCCCGTGTGTGGAAAGTTTTCATTCATCTTTCAGACACAAAGAATGTGTTTGTAATCACACATGAAAGTGGTAAAAAATGAAATAAAAGAATGATGACAAAACTGTTAATCTGTGATTAAACTAAGACAGTTATCATTGCTTAATTGAATTGAAGATGTCTGTTATAATTAAAAACGATTTTTCCTATCACATAACTGGCTTTTCGTCCGGAAAAAGGACAGAACAGAAAGATGTAATTGGATGCAGGGCATGTCTTACCAAAAGTATTTGATACCTTGAGAGTTCGAACTGGTGTCCTTAATTAAAAAAGAGAAATTCTACATTAGTATCAACGATACAACCAGATGAGCAATGGGGCCGATTTGATCAAACCTCTAAAGCAACGTAAACACTATGCCACCAGGCCTCCCTGAGCACAACCTACTCGGCAAACGCCAAAAATTAGTGGACGTACTGGGCGGCCTCCCAGAAGCCGGCCTGAGAAGTAGGGACTTGACAGATGATGCCTTGCTTCAATGCCTAATCGTTAGAGAATTTGCGTAGAAAATATAGCTATTGCGATGACTCCAAAAATTTTAAAATCAAAATTTTCATAAATTTCCTTAATTAAAACTAGTTTTGAGGTATTCTGAATCGAATCCCAGAGTTGAACGCTTTTTCATATGTATTTATATATCCCGACGATAACTCACCTTAGGATTGAGGTACACAATTCCCGTTCTTGCTCCCAAAAAAATTGAGCTTTCTGAATGATAGGATGAGTTTGTTGACCATTATTTTGTGAGAACATTAAATTGGTCACATTTCAAAAAATGTTATTAAAAAATCATTACAAAATAGCTAAAAATCGTAAATTTATACACACACACACACACACACACACACAGCAGAATTTTAGTCAAAAGTAGTATATCAATGATGAACTAGAACAGTGAAAGATTCACAAAATCATGCTTTAAAAAAATATCCTTAAATTTCATAAATATTTGCTGAAAAATCAAAAATGCAAAAAAAAGGTGAAAATTCAAAGTTCAGTTTGAATTGCAAAATATAATTTAGAATCCCCCCCCCCCCCCGCCCCCGGTAAAATTGGTAGTTAAACTTTTTTATTTTTATTTGTTATATTTAGTTTTTTTTCAATTGGGTAAGTTCTAAATTTTCAAAACAATTAATAAGTACGATAATTCACGAAAATTCGCTCATACGATCATGCTGGATAACTGGGATTTTTCATTTCGTATTCACACATTGATGGATACGTGTTCATTCGTGAGTTTTTTATTTGTGATCATGAAAGAATGGACTGATGGAGAAGTTCTAAAATTAATTGAACTGTGCAAGAATCGCTCTTGGGTGTGGGACTACACCCGACACCTAGGTGGCATAGTGTGGCCCTAGCTTTAGACTGAGGAAGTATTCCTTGAACTTAACATGCTTACCTATCGATTCTGGCGGCAAGAAAACCCATTTTGAGCATCACTGAATTCTACAACATCAAGGTGATTTCTCAACAAATATTTTAAAAATGGCGCGGAAGTCTGTTTCCACTTGATAATATTCCTGCCCATGAAAACAAGGCAACAACAACAGCATTCCTCGTTTTTACTTTTTTTGTGGTTTGTTCTTGTTAGTACCTTCGACTCGACGGTAGCCGTACACCGGCCCGTGGTGTACCCTCCTCCGCCGCGCAGCGGCGCTAGTCTCCCCTTTTATCTCCCTCATACTGAATGGTGAAGTACTGTGATAGTCTCCTCTAATGATAGATGAGTCATAGCTCATAGGTTAGGATAACTGTCTCGTGAGACTAAGATCGGGAGTTCAAATCATGTTGACTGGTCAAATTTTATTTGCTCGTAGAACTCCCACAATATACTTTTAAAACGTCATTCTGACCTGCATGTCCAACTAATTTGAATTTTCATTAAGGGATTGATTACTTGATCTTATGTATTTTTGGGATGCGAGCTTGCAAGCATCCAGATTACCAAACTATACACTTTATTCCGACCTACATGTCCACTAATCTGCATTTTTACTAAGGGATTGACTACTTGATGTTATGTCTTTTTGAGATGCGAGTTCGCGAGCATCCAGACCACCAAACTATACATATCATTCTGATCTACATGCCCAACTAATCTGCATATTTACTAAGGGATTGACTACTTCATGTTATGTCTTTTTGAGATGCGAGCATCCAGACCAAAAACTATACACATCATTCTGATCTACATGCCCAACTAATCTGCATTTTTTACTAAGGGATTGACTACTTGACGTTATGTCTTTTTGAGATGCGAGCTTGCAAGCATCCAGACCACCAAACTATACACATCATTCTGATCTACATGCCTAACTAATGTTCATTTTTACTAAGGGATTGATTGGTACACAATCTCCTCACCAATAAATCTATTTTTTCTTAGCATACGGATAAATTTACTGGTCGGAGCGATCATGCAAGCCCAGTCTGATAAAAGGGGAGACTAGTGCCGCTGCGCGGCGGAGGAGGGAACCACGGGCCGGTGTATGGCTACCGTCGAGTGTACCTTCGTTATCGTTTGTCAGTTTTTAAAGTTTGTGAGCAATGGAAAGGGTAAGCGAAGTACCTAAGCTGTTTGATTTCCATGCAAGTTAATCAGTAGTTGAGAAAAAACAATTTGGACCATTATTGGTTATAAATTTGAGACTTGTTTCACGAATGCCGTGAGTAAAACCCACATGTGTCCGCATCTTTGAAATTTACCTATGATGTTTGGAAATTCAGATCGAGTTTATCTTGCGTCAGATAAACAGTCATTAAATATCTCATTGCACAATAAATCTGTAAATAAAACCCGGAGATCATTGTGTGTTGTAAGACCCCAAGCTCACGATGACATGTAGTGTGATATTCTTTATTTTATTTGTTTTAACCGAAGTGATGTTTTCGTTTTTTATTTGACTCCACAAAGGAGTGATTTGTTTATGGCTTCATACAAAAGCCCAAGTGCGATAACACCCGGCATCCGAATGCCTTCTTCTCGTTTTTTCTTTTTAGCTTAAAGACTTCAAATCCAAACAACATTTGCGACATGTAATACGATTCATAAGAACTGATTTATCCTTACTGTAGTGGATTTATATAATTTTTACTAGGTGTAGGTATACCTATTGGAATATTTTTGGAGAAGTCATGAGTCGGGAGAGTTCCATGAGTTTGGTTATGCGGGTTGGTTCCTTGAGAAGGAACTTGTGGAAAGGACTGAGAAGTACCTTTGTATGGAGTTTTGTCCATGTTCTCATTTATAAACTTCTCACCTTGTATAGCATTGATATGACGTTCTTTGTAGTTCTCTCTGTCTCGGGAGAAATGTGTCTCGGGTCGTTGTGAGGCCTTTTGATACCTACTGAGAGTAGAGTTCTCGAGATCTTGTAAAGTACCTTTTGGATTATAAAAGGTGGAAGAATGTAAGTCCTGAAAAGGACTGTCGTCAAGGGAGTACCCCGTCATGTGAGAAGGGTAACTTTCGTCGATTTTAGAAGTCCTTTGAAGAGCCTCGATTGTAGGGGTCTGTAACGGGTTAACTGCGTCTATTTCGTCTGCTTACGGCTGGAATACTTGAGTTCCCGTGTAATAGGAGTGTGAGTATTTACAAGGGATGGTCAGGCGTGAAGTGCCACGGGACCGGCGGCTGAGGCACCGGGGATGAGTCGAGCGGCTGAGGCTTGGGGCCTCAAGCCCGTGTGCGACGTATCAACATCGAATGAGGGCAGCGCGGCGTCCGCGCCTTTTGTCAGGACACACCTGCTGGCGAATTTAACATCCGCGGGGCCTTCCCGGGATGTTATAATCGGGTCAGGCGAAAGGATGTAAGCCTCTGCCGTGATGTAGGCCTCGCTCCATCTCGAAGATTTAATTTAGTTCTTAAAATAACTAAATTTGGGGAATTCAGTCGATCATGCTTGTTCGTCTAGCCCGTGAATGATCGCCGGCTCGTCCATGCGGACGGTCAGTGAATCAAATTCGCTGACCCGGGTGGCGAGGCTTTCAGCAACTGGACGGTGTAGCCGACTTCGGGATACCGTCCAGCGTAAAGGGACTAATTGTTCCCCCCTGGGATCCCAAGGTTGATTTATAAGAGAGTGTCCCAGCACACTGTGCTTACGTCCCCCCCCCCCCCCCCCCCCCTAGCAAGCAAGGAGGAAAATTCCCAGTATGGGAGACTGTTACACCCACAGTCAAGGGCTTCACAAATGCGAATACCTGTTCACGCATGGCACTACAGGTGGAGCTGGGTGTTCTAGCTCGCCCTACCAACTAAGCAGGTCGGTACCCGGGTTATTGTCGAGCCACATAACTCACATGCTGGCACTATCCTGGGAGACGAATCTACCAGGAGAGTGCCTACCCCTCAGCTTTCAGGCGTAGCCTTCTGGCCTGGGCCACCACGAAGACAACCGCTATCGGGGAGGGGGGGGAGGGGGGGAAGCGGCACTTTGGCGGCAAGCCGCCGGTGTGCCTGTAGCCTGGGGCTCCCCCCGCCCGTGGTACCGATTTTGTGTCTGAGATCTACCAGAGAACTGGCCTACTCAGGCACCAGAGGCCGGATCGGTCACAGGCCCGATACAGGGAATGTGGCCCTGTATCTGCCACTTTGTCCTCAGCTCTGCCGGAGCAGAGTCCAATCATTATGGATGACTGAGGAAGGGAGACTATGAGTGGCTCACCAGAGTTGGTCATGATCAACTACAGGCTCGAACACCACCATAACTGTGGCACCCATTTTTCCCCAGTTGGTAGAGCGAAAGAGCTTCCTCACCCCACTGAGAAGGGTTGGAGTTGTCTCAGAGTTGCCCTCACTTGCCTTAGCCCCTCTTCATCTTCTTCTATCCTAACCTCACTTGGCTTAATTCCTCATCATCTCTTTCTCTATACTGTCTCTTCCACCTGGATGTGCCGCTCTCGCAGAATGGGTATTACCGCATCAGCGAACATTTGCAAACTGGCTGCCCTGTTGGGAGAAGCCAGCAATCCGCCAATAGGCACACCCACCAGACCACACTACTACACTCTCTCAAAATGTGCTCAGCCAATTCTTCCGGGTGCCCACACTCGCATGGCCGATCGACCATTAGCTGAAAGCTCGCCAGCTTGCTGGCGAACTCGCCATGCCCCAACACAGGGTTGGTCTCACCCATCTCCAATCCAGTCTCTCACGCACGTTCGGGATTATCTTGTGGGGTAGACAGCCTTTTTCCGCCACATCCCACTCCTCTTTGCCAAGCCTCGAGAAGCGCATTGTTGAGCTCTTTCAAAATCGTGCCACTTGGCCTACTATCGGTCTCTGGATCGTAAGACCATAAGCACACACACCTACGTAAGACCTTAGCCTCTTGCTTTTTCCCAACTCTGTAGGATGCTCACCTTCGCCATGCCTCCCATCGCACAGGGAGAACACCCGCCAGCACTGGCATAGCACTGGTAGGCGCAGTGCGATACGCCCTTCACACCTTCAATAGTGCACGCCGCTGAGCGGATGCTAGCTTAGTCCAATGCCTCTCCTTCAGTAGGTAAGCCAATACCTGCACTCCATAAAGAAGATTACCCAAAAAGAGGGCCTTGTATATTACTACAAGTTCCTGGTATCTTATGCCCCATTCAGAGCCAGCTAGTCTGCACACTTTCATGAAAGCTGCAAGTGCCCTGTCACAGACTAAGGCAATCTGGCTATCTATAGACATTCTCTCTTGTAGCGTAATGCCCAGATACTTGAACTCATTCACATATGTCATAGGTCCTGTGTCAGTAGTCACTATCTGGTTCCTACCCCACAAACATCCCTTCAGGAGCATCATTACCGTCTTGTCTTGGGCAATTGTGAGCTTAAAAGCACCACAAAGGTCGACCAGACGTGCAGTGACTCGCCTTCCTGCCAGTTCCAGCAGTGAGCTGCTACGTGCCTGAATCACTTCCACCAGGTTGTCGGCGTATGCAATCACATCATACCCCTCCTGGTTCAATGCAACCAATATTACATCAAATAGGATGTTCCACAGATAGGGTCCTAGCACGGATCCCTGTGGACATCCCTTTGTGATAGTTTTGCTCACTGTGTGCGATCCTTCACTATACACAACCCTTCGCCCGTTGAAATAGTCGAGCAGGAGGTTGTACAGCTGCGGGTCGCACCCTCTTCTCCAAATCTCACTCAACACACCAGGCCACCACACATTACCAAAAGCTCCCCGTATGTCAACGAATATTTCGAGGACATACTTCTTACTGGCTTCCACTACCGTTCTTTGAAGGGTGGCCAACGCAGCCTGCCCCTTCTGAACCCATGCTGTGCTGGGGAAGTATGAGTCAACATTTCATCGAGCTAACTGACCATAACTTTCTCAAGCAGCTTGCCTGGAACTCTCAGCAGACAAAGCGGTCTATACCCCTTAGGATCCGCTGGGTCACGATCACCTGGCTTCTTTAGCACGCACAAACGGCCTATTTTCCACTGATAGGGGAATACCTCCATCTCAAAGCATTTACGGAAAATAGTGCTGAACCAAGGGTACACAAGGTTCCATGCTTTCTGCAGAGCCCTCACCTCAGCCCGATCCACCCCAGGCGCCTTTCTAGGTTTGAAGGATTTCACGAGTCCGGCCAGCAGCCCATCTGTTATCTCAGGCCCGCAACTACCTTCTCTACTGGCAGCAGGTATGCTCACAGTCAGCCTTGTCTCTCACTCTCACCAAACTCTGAGTCGTCAGGGAACAGTGCTGCCAAAAGGCTTGTAGCAGCCTCGTTCCATGTGAGGCTACTCTCCCCGTGCAGCACAGCCATCTGGAACCTCGGGCCCTCTCTCTTCACAATTCTGTAAGGAGCGCCCTATGACTGATCTTCCCCTTCATCAGTAACGAAGTTGCGCCAGTCCACTGTCCTGAACTTGTGCACAGCCTTCGTACACTCTCGCCTGACAGTCCGGTACTGTTCGTCCAACCCCTCGGGTACATTTCCACGTGCTCGCCTTACCCTGCGTTTAAATGCAACCACCCTCTTTCGCATTCTCTCCAGCCGCAAGCTCCACCAAGAGGGGCTGCCTTTGCGCAACCTCAGGATGGGCATGGAATCAGACGCTGACTCGATGATGATACCCATAATTGTATCAACTGCAGCCTCCAGCTGCCTTCTAGTCCAAATATCGGGAAACTGAGTGGCTCTCAGTCTTTCTGTCAGCGCTTCCTCATAGCGCTCCCAGTTGGCTTTCTTTTCACAGAACCTGCCCTTCTGAGTAAAACTGGGAGAAACACCTGAAGGGTGATCTCGAACAGAGAACAGAATGAGCGAGTGCTGAGATACAGTCACATCTGCTCTCATTTCCCACTGCACTACTCTGTCACATAATCCACAGGTGAAAATCGTGATATCTATATTAGACTGTCCACCTGCCGCCCCGTGGACTAGCATAAAGGAACTGAGTAGAGAGCAGTACAAAATTTAGAGCTCAATCTACTCGGGATTTTTGAAGTTCGGAAGGCGGATGTCTCGTGTCTCGAACAGCCAGTGAAGCTTGATTTCAGCTAGCTTGTAGAAAGCTCGTTCCCAATCGTTCCACTGGAGTAGATTATCGCAGCTGGGTTCTTAGATGGAGGTTTCTTCGAGGGTAGAGAGAAGTCTTCAGATCGGTGTTCAGAAATGGTATGAAATACTGGGACTCGGGCTGTTATATTTATACTGGTCGGGGACCCGGAGGCGGTGTCTGATTGGCCGCTCCTTTTGGTCGAGCGCGCTCGGAGTGACCCGGGGGAGAAGTGTCTATTTACCCTCCTGATTTTAACATGGAATCATGTTTTAGCGATGGATCCCCCGCCGAAAAGTGAGACTATAAAGTGAGATGAAAGTAGCGCCAATAATTGTGATGATTCCCGCTTACAACCGAGTCGTTGCTAGGGATATGATACTTCGTCGTTTTTCATCCCACAAAATTCGTTGACCATTCGTTCGAAAGCTCTCGATTTATCCAACCATACTATATCAACTACTGCGAAGTGCGTGGCCAACAAGCTGAGTTATGAGCATGGTTATATGAATAATTGTTTTTAAACACAGGTGATCATTCTCAATTATTGATATTGTGAACATGATTGCAATCGCTTGTTAATTTCTGATGATTTCATTGAGCTGGTGTTACGATTATGTGATTCATAGCAGGTGATCCAAATATTGCGAGAACGGTTTGATTTGTGAAGCGGTAGTTAAATCATTTTAATAGGTAATTTCTATACTTTACACTGTAGGAAGCTGTAATTTCGTATGTAGCCTCTTTCTATAATAAAGTGAATGTTTACTCGCGAGTTTCTATTAGGAGATCATCATCTCACAAGAGCTCAATCGTCGTGATCATTTCTATAATAAAGTGAATGTTTACTCGCGAGTTTCTATTAGGAGATCATCATCTCACAAGAGCTCAATCGTTGTGATCATTTCTATAATAAAGTGAGAGCGAGGAGCTAAAACATGATTCCATGTTTTTTACATTTTAGCAGTCAGACTCTAACATCCGGGGGGGTCCAGGGGGGCGAAGCCCCCCTGGCGGGGTCAAGGGGCGGAGTTTTTTCTTAATTTTCATTACAGACATGCTGCATAATACAGTGAGCATTACAGAAAATGTTTTCTTAGTGCGTTCCACGTTCCTGATTTCAGCATTACTACAGATTCAGATCTCCCAGACCTGTTACTCAAGTTTCCTATTTCCTAGGAACGTGGGTGAGGACATGACCAACGTTTTGCGAGTACCCAGGTCGAAAAACCACTCTACGCCACTGGGCTGGCGCGGATGTGTGGCGAGGTCCACTATGCCGCGTGCGTTTCACTGGCAGAGCGCTCTCGTTTTCAGCCTATGCAAGAGGCTTATAGAACTAATAATGAAGACCTAAGACTATTAAAGAAATTATTCTCTAGACATTAAAACAGACTAGCTTAACCAAATCAAGGTTATAAAAGCCAAGGAACTTCCAGAGCTATTTTGTTCTAAGCACCTTACCGTTTCGACTTACTGTTTGTTGCACGGTTAAAAATCCATGCTGTAAAAATGCCTAACTACATTCAGATTTCAGAATCATTGGATATGTTGTTTGCTTTAAAATTTAAATGATAAAAGGTACTTACCTTGGCACCTACGCGATTTTATTGAAGATAAGAAGGTTGGTGCTATACTAACATACATTTGTAAATCTGAAGAGATTGATGGTAACACCAATCAATTGTTCTGAACTTTTGATAAATTATCAGCTTTCGAAAGATTACTAAGATTGTTAAGGAGGCAAGACGACTAACAAGGTTGATAAATTAAATAAGACTTGTTATCAGGAATCAGATTTTAAAGAGACTCGATGAATACAATTTTTTTTCTTCTCTGTGGCAAGAGGGTGGATAACTACATTCATTGCTACATCGATATTTGATTCGATGATAAAAGAACAATGAAACACCAAGATCTTAGTGCACCTAACCTCACTTCATATTGTTAATTTTGTCACTAGCTCCTTACACAATCAAAAGATTAACAAGAATAGAATCAATCCAAAAGCAGTTAATCCTTACGGAACCCCTGAATGAATTAACGAGGGCAAAACATAGCGGCATTTATCGAGGCAGTGGCAGATGGAACGCCTAACAAATTCACACACTGTTTGACAACTCTCCTCCTGTCCGTGGACATCGAGTGCTCCAATCTGAGTAAACTAATTCATTTCTAATTAATTAACGAGACTCCTCCAGTGGTTCGAATTTCTTCCATCCCACAATAGTGGCCTTGGAGTAGACAGAGGCGAATATGGGCATTCTATTCAGCCCCCTCTTCATTTTTATAAATTTCCATGAAATATATACTAAGTTGCTATTGGTAGGTCTGTTATTATTTTCGATCAATGAGAATTAATATTATAATGTAGTCCCAGGTGCTGTCGGTTCAAGTACTTTGCAGCCGTAGCGGAAACAATCAACCTCGCCTCGGTCCCTATTGACACCGGAGGCTGTGCAAAGGAGACTTTGCACAATTCGTTGGGATTTCTCGATCCTATTAACGGCCAACCTTTGCAGGGAATCATGGATCCGTAAAAATATATCATTACAGCAGTAGATGAGTCGCTTCAGAAGTTCCAAGTGCTGTCGGTTCAATTGTTTTAGAACCGTAGCTGAAGCACTAAACCTCGTCTCGGTCCCCTTTGGTACCGGAGGTTGAGCTAAGGAAATTTTTCACAATTCGATGGAATGCCTCCAATCTATTTACCTTTGCAAGGAATCATAGACCCATGTAAATATATTACTACACCAGCAGATGAGTTGGCTCGAAAGTCCCAGGTGCTGTCGGTTCAAGTGCTTTGCAGCTGTAGCCGAAGCACTCATCCCCACCTCGGTACCAGAGGCTGAGCAAAGGATTTCTGGATACCTTTCAGCCAAGAAATCTCAATGGGCATTTCCATTCATCTCCTCCAAGCAACTCACAGGCAGAGATTGTAGTTAAGGATTTACTAGAAAAGAGGTGGTAGAGACATGGTCTAACGATGCTCCGTGCCGCCTATCTTTGTAGTGCCTACAGAATCAGGGTCTTTGCGTCTGGTGATTAATATCCACAAATTAAACACATTTCTGAATTTGTTTTATTGTAGAATGGATGATTACTGTTTGGTGCTATCAATCCTAACTAGGGGAGATTTAGATCTTAATGCTTAATTTATGGTCAGAGTTGCGCCGGAGCATAGGAAGTATCTATCATTTAACCTAGGTAGTACAATTTACGCCTTCATGGCACTACCTATGGGGTTAGCATTGGCACCTTCTACTTTTTCACAAATTGCTTCGCCCAGTACTTAATGGTAAAATTGAGAAACCAACAGGTTACAGCAATTAGCTGTTTGGATGACAGCTTATCTTTAGCTCCATCCACTGAGAGATGCTTACATTCAGTGCAGATCGCAGCATCACTTTTTGGGGACTTGGGGTTCATAATACATGAAACAAAAGTCTGGGTGTTTAATTTAATTCAATCGCATTGACTTTGGGCATTAATGAAAACACGACTTCAAAAGCTAAATTCTTAGTGGAGAAAACACTAAAACCTTTAAATCACTTTATATATAAAAATGTTATCGAGAACTATAGGGTTTCTAGTCTCATGCACACCAGACGAACTGCATTTCACGTCACCAGACGTACTGCACTCACCAGTCCTCTGCATTCACGTCATTTGGAAAGGGTAAAAGTGGAAGTCCTTAAGTAGTCAGTTGGCGACTGCTGCACCCTATCTAACTAAGCCAAAACAGATTCGCACTGGTGGCTGCGAGCACATACAAAATGGACCCAATCCAATCCGTTATGACCATTAATAGGACGGATAGTTCGGACTCGGGATGGGGTCCCCCCCCCCCCCCCCCCCCCCGCCTCAAAGATTCAATGGCTGGTGGGGTCCCCAGCAGATGGAGTAGCATATTAACCAGAAGGAATTAGAAGTTGTCATGGAGGTACTAGTTCATTTTGCAAGTGACTGGTCCTCTTGTAGGGTATTTCTACTGGTAGACAACATGACAGCAGAGGCCTTGATCAATAAAATGGACTCAGTTTCGCTTCCTCACCTACACAAGATAGCGGAACGAATTTGGAATTTTTGCGAGAAGCGAAAATTGTGGATACATGCCCTATATGTTGCAAAACCCGATAACATAGAAGCCGATTCACTATCCAGACTTGACCCGAGGTCAACAGAATGGGGAATGAACCAAGGCATTCATGGTCATATTGTGTGTTTCACTGTCTATAATATTCAAAGCGGCAGGATGGAGCCCTAATTCAGCTATACTTGCAAATACTTGACCGACCTCCGGAGGGTCAGGGAGTATTCGCGTCTGCACTTCTGCAAGACACAACGAGGTCCCGGAAAGGAGTAACAGAAATATTGCAAAGCTCCTTATAAATATTTTATATATTATATTATATATAATAAATTATAAATTTCTCTTCTCCTTGTCTTAAAGGGGGAGGAAAAAAAATCGAGACTCCTCTCCCCTCTTGGGTCGTCTAGCAGGAGTACACGATTGATTTCATGATATAAGGGGGAGAGGGGGGTTGGGGGTGACTACTCACAACTGACATAGGTGGGTATGAGTGAGTTGTGATTCATGGATCCCCTACACACAAAGTGTTCATTCGCTTTGAGCCTCATAGTGGGTCGCATGAGTATCCCTACCACCTCATAGTGAGTCAGATGCAGTAACATGAGTATCCCTACCACCTCTCAGTAGGTACCACGAGTAGTGAAAAATCTCGATCCTTTCGGTTCAAGTCTCATAGTGAGTCAAATGCAGTCACATGAGTATCCCTACTATCTCTTCCTTCAAGCAGGTGAATGGAGTCTTTGAACGAGATGCGTGAGTAAAGTCTTCGACAAAGACCATACTATAATTGAGAACTCAACTTACCTATGGGAAAGTTTGAGTAGAATTATAGTATTTCCTAGTAGAAGAACTGTGCTGTACTGACGCAGCACATTCAAAGACTCCATTCACCTGCATTAAGGAAGAGGTGGTAGGGATACTCATGTTATTTGAGAAAAAAATCTTTCTTACATTTTGTGAGAAATAAATTATATGTGTTTAGATTTAAAATGTTCTACTTTCCTAATGAGAAAACAGCATGAATAACTTTGAATTTAAAATATAGTCATGAAGCACATTTCCTGTTAGGTGTTAGGAATACCAAAGGTAGATTGAAAGTATTGTAGAAAAAAGGTAATGAAGTAGGAACTCAATTTACATACAATTTCACTTAAAAAAAATGACAAAATATCAGTTATGATCGGCTTTGTTAATAAAAGAAAGGTTTGAAGGCCTTTGGAACAGAGGAAAATTCGGACACACGTGAAGGGAAAAATTGCAATTGCAAAAAAATACTGTACACACGAAAAATTTTAAACTATAAGAATATAAGTAGTTCAATTTTCTCCAGCAGACTTCACCCTCGGAATGCAAACAATCTCTGATCTGCGAAGGTCCTCTCGCCTAATTGACAGTAGAGCACCTGAACGTTTCTTTGTCATGATAGGAAGCCACTAGACTTGCCTCTGCCTAGGGGAATGCTCTGCCAATAAGCCAATGGTTTCTTGTCCTCCCATTACTTGACCTGACGATTTATAAAACTCTGCGATTCAGAGTCGAGGTTAGGGGCCAACCTTGAGCAGGACTCTGACCCTCATTTTGCAGGTTGGTCAGCTGCCTCTTTACCCTCCATTCCGTCATGCCCCAACACCCACAACAACGTCAATCAGTGTTGCCAGACTCTTTCCGCCAGAAAGGGGACAGCGAATCATAAAAAGGGGTACAAAGTAGTACATGGTATTTCCAAAAGGGGTATTTTTGGGGGTACATATTTTCAGACATATTACATAATTTCAGCCAACACATCATCAATGTTAACTCAAAATTGTCAGAATAAAAATACGTTTGATTCGGTTGATACATGAAAGACCCATAATCGAGATACCAAAGAGGATAAAAAAGGTGGTGGAGGAAGAAGCAACTTCAGACTCTGCCCCTGTGAGGAGTAAAACCCTCCAAGTATTTATATATGTATACTATTCATACTCAAAGGCATATCCTGCCAGCCACAGACTGAATTTGAAACTAAATGACTATTGTAACGCGATCTACTTTCTCTGAAACGCAAAGAAAATGCACCCCCAAGTGCTGCCATGCCGATGGCTGCAATACCTCCTTTTCTATAAAGAGATGGGTCAATTTTTTTTTTTTTTTTTTTTTTCCAGCTACAGAACTGCAGTGATAGAAACTGAAGCCTGAGGCCTTCAGACTAGGTTTTGCGAGATTGATTCATCGTGGAACAACAGCATGAACTCGTATACTTACAATTTTCTTCATTTAGAAATACGCCAGTCACTCACTTCGTCTAGAATAGAGCTGTACAACCCCTTCGGACCTCGCTAAAAAAATTTCATTGCTAATTTTCCTCGGTTCTGGCGTAAGAACACTTACTCAAACACCCTGAAACTTTAAACTGCAGTAGACATTCTAACGAGCATTCCAATGGCATTAATTACAAGGTCGATATTGCTGAATCAGAAGGCTGAAATCGAGATTTCCATCAACCAAGTCATCAACAGATTTAGAGGGAAAAAACTGGAAGGCTTGGATTTCTAGTTTAAAGAATGAGTAATCTCAAGAAAAATAAAATGTTGCTACTGTTTAAAATAATGAAATTAGGACCTATGCTTTATTAGTAAAATATTATGCCTAATTATTACATTACTACCTACTTAATCCCCAATATTTATCAGACGTAAAAAACAATTTTTTTTTTAGCACGACTTTTCTTAAAGGTACTTCAATTTCGTATAAACAAGGTTTTAATTCAGGTTTTAGTTGTCTGTGAACCAGCAAGATTGCACACTTATTCACTAGTTAAACTAACTGCAAAAACAAAAACAATGCCTTGGTATTGTTTCAACTAAGGTATACATGGATACATCATGGAGCAATGCATCCCCAACCTAGATCCATACTTTTTACCTTCCACATTCCGAGTTATTTATTTTTTGGTTTACGAAGAAGTTCCATAAGTAAAAAAAGGATAAGTGAGTGGATATTTATGAAAAGAGCTAAACAATGGGATCCTAAGCAAAAAGGTATACGTTCGTGCGTACCCCCAAGGTCTTAGAGGTTGGGAGTTTTGGTATCTAAAAAGGGGTAGGTACATGTATCCCCAAAAAGGGACGTCTGGCAACAATGGCGTCAATTTGTTGCTGTGGGTCCACAGCCCACATATTGACCTCTAGAATGTAGTGGGTTTGAATAAGTTTTAAGATCTGTTCCTGTTTGGGAAAATAGAAGTAATATACCTTGGTGTAATACTTAGCAGCGTTTATAAAATTGATCGTGGAACCTTTTACCAAAGGATTTGTAGTACCAAATCATTTTCAAATACTATATTGCAGTATTGTTGTTGATCAGGCATAAATTGTCTTATTTTTTTAATTTAACACATCACAATGTCGTAAAATTGTGACCATGACTGATTATTGCCCATATTTTTAAAAAGAAAAAAAATCATTACCCATCATAAGTTAAGGTTAAGTGAACTAGCCAGTGGGTCTCAATCTGATTTCTATTTAAGAGGAAATAAATATAAATTACCTCTTCTGAGACTTACCGTGGTAACCAGTTGATGATTCTTTTTGTTCTTCTTTCTAGGTGGTCTCCCTGCTCGTCCTAAAATATCGATACAAATAAACAACCCGAGAATAAAATTGGCATGCACCTAACTGAGTCGCTCACAGAGGCATAACTTCAGACCAACAAACCCAAGGCAGTCGATTTGTCAATGAGTGCAGAATGTGATAATTCGGGGTGTCGGATAGCAAAATAATGGGGTCATGTAACGATACAATCGGTAAACTTAGAGCACATTTTATTAATCAATCTGTTTACAGCGTTTGTTTCAACAGCTCACTTAACATAGAATTACATTGCGCTAATCCTGCAGTCTGCAATGTGTGTGAATACATTACCATTTACTCAAGAAATTAGATGAAAAGAAAATATATCATGTTCCACTACTTTTATACATTTCATTCTTGTCTAATATTCTTGAAGTCCACCTTCCAGATTTAAATAACCTTAAAGTAAATTATTTACATTATTATTCAATAAGCAACTTGACGCAAGTTGTGCTAAAACTCATTCGCAGTATTATTTATTATCAACTGAATCACCCATTTTGGAATTTAGAATGTAGGTAAGTATGCAGCCTGACCAAATGAAAATGAGAGTACCTTCCATTTTAATTTTATGAAAAGGGACTTTTTTGGACAAATAAAAACTAATTATAGTAAAGACATTAACTAAAGACGAATGAGTGGGGGGCAATAAACCTAGTCCAACGGTTAGTGGTTCGGATTAAAGAGTTAATTAATTCTATCACAATTCAGTACCTTACCTATACATCATAACTGATATCCCCAACTTCAGTGAGTACGAAAGTAAAAACTTCGAAAAACGAAAATAAAAATTCAGTTATTAGTTATCTAATTATCTCATTCGTTCTGGAACGCAAAACAAATTAAAAATTCTTACGGTAATAATACTTATGATTGAGACTGACTGAGACAAAGAGGTGAGGGGAACACATAACATTGCACTAAGTGCTCAGACAGAGTTAAACAATTTAACAAAACCTTTTTGTCGGAGTATTATTAAACACAAGACAAAATTTCGAGCATTTATACTCTGGCGTAAAAACGTTATTCTCCGTGCATGTATGTACACATTTTTTTCAATAAAAAAGCAAGTTTATATATCTCACCTATTATTAAATAAAAAGTATGACGTTAAAAATTTATAAAAAATGGTGTACTTACACTTACATAGAAAATCATTATCTTATCTACTAAAAATAATTTTTCTTTTCAATTTTAGTCCCGCAGGCTACAGAGAGAAATAAAGATTTCTCCTGAGTGAAAAAGAAGCAGTAAACTATTAGCATGTCTTATAAGGGAATTCGTGATTTAAAAGCCAAAGGAAAATTCTGAAATCGGATTTACGCGTTAGAATGAATTGTTGTAAGTTCACTATTTATGAACATATGTGGATTGAGGCGAAAAGTTTTGGTAAGTAACTCTTAGCTAATAGTGGTGTGCAACTGAATGAATTTACGAAGCTAGTGAATTCCCAAATAAAGAGTACCATGACAAAAGTGAGAAAAACCGACTTTCCTTGAACGAGATTCATGCTTATAGAACAAGTATACAACTGTTGAGTATATCATCAGGCACCCTAACAGGGGTACCACCTAACTACACTAAAATCATCAGTTTGTATCTCCTACGAATCAACATAAACTATCATCATTGGTCGTGACACCTCATTAATACATAGGATGGAAACCTTTCTTGATTTTCTAGAAAGCAATCGCATGACATACCAGAGCGGTGAAAGCCAACGAATATTAAAAATAGCCCGCGGAACGGTTTTTATCCTCTTAGTTTCGAGAAATTCCCAAGTTCAACTCACACAACGTAAAAAGCAGTACATTATGCATTGTGGTAACGGCTTATAAAAGTACGAGCATGGAAACAGCTCGAAGTAAGCTGATCACACAATATGAAGACCCAAGTTGCACATCAACTAATATACAAAGCTAATTGAGTGCAATATAGACTTCAAAGCTATAGAGTGAATATACATGGATGTTTTTCACATACCAATAGGCAAGAAATGGACTCGTGAGTAACAGAGGTTCCCAATCTTGTTGAAAGGTGTTATCACTAACTAGAACCATGAATTATGTCTGATGAATGGGGTACTAATGTTGTGATAAGAAACATGATCTCTATGCTCAGTTCTCTCTAGATGGAAGCAACCTGCTAGGAACACAAGGAGTTTTGATAGGACGGGGATTCAACATCCACCATTCGTTGAGGCATGAAACTGGAATGGTGGATGGAGAAGACGGGAATGATACCAAAACTGTTCCACTAATGCAACTAAAAGGGGAGTTAACACCTGTCATTTCAATAGCAATCATATAATTTTGATCAGTTCACAGAAGAAAGACACAATTGAAGCATGGATACATTTTTGGCTTGGAACCACCGTAGTTGAGAACCAGAGTTCAGAAACGGACATAGAGAAGGCATGGGTGTTCACAGGCATGCATTGGTCTCAATTGGTATAATTTCATCCTTTTAAGCAGTTAAAACTTAATGATTATAGATGCAAATGTACTTATGGTCCACACAACACGGCCATTGACGCCTAATACAATTTTGAAACGGGTAACTAGATCTATTTCCAAGCCATCTCTATTTCCTTGTCTAGCCTCTCTGTAATTGTAGAACATCAACCTCACAATTTCATGTGCCTGCTACAGCTGGTGTGTATGGCTGATTGTTTAGAAAAATCAGCTGAATTTCAACAACCAACATTTTAAGAACAAGGCGACAAAGTGGGTGTAGGTGATTGTAGGGAATAACGCAGAGAAAATATTGGGTTCACGATTGAGATTGATAACGCTACATACTTTTTTGAAATCTGGTACCCAGTCCAAAAACATATCCAAGATAAAGTCATTTCTTTTTAAAAAGGATTTAAAAAATCATCAGTAAACCAATTGCAGCTAACTTCCCATTATGACTGCAAACCATTCACATACGAATAGGTAAATTTAATAAAAGTAAAGGCTAAAAGAACAAGATTGAGATACACATTCCAATCCCACCCAGAATCTCTACACAACAATGATATGATTGACTAAATAACACAAAACTAGATTTTTTTAAACCTTGGCAGCGGAGTAACTAAAAGATAGACAAATTGAAGAGACAACTATCAACAATCTTGAACTGTGTACTAGGCCCTTAGGTTCAGTAAAATCACGACAGATTTTAGGTTCAAAACTCCATACAAACTAAAACGAATCATTTTTATATCATTTGCACTTGGGACGCTGATAGACCAGGACCTCAAAGAAAATTCGAGATGAGCCAAGAAAAAAATCCATTTTGTTGAAAACGTAAAAATAGGAAGGGTATCAAACTAGCAATGGCTATATGAGGTCAATTTTTACAAGTACCTTCAGTTCAAACTAGGAGAATCCGATGGCGAATTTGCGAAGCAAATGGCGAAGGGAAGAAATGTGAGGTCACAAACAACAATGTTTTGTTAAAATGCAAC
This sequence comes from Adelphocoris suturalis, assembly GCA_030762985.1. Taxonomy (NCBI): domain Eukaryota; kingdom Metazoa; phylum Arthropoda; class Insecta; order Hemiptera; family Miridae; genus Adelphocoris; species Adelphocoris suturalis. The sequence continues at coordinate 139,851,062 of CM061041.1, read as the reverse complement.
CCGTTTTTCAGCATAAAATCGCATCCAAATGGAAGAGATGAACAGCGGGAGACTAGATGAAAACCTATCCGCTTGTATCAAGTTGATGATAATAATCCTATAAGAGATGATCGCGATAAGATCCAAGATCAATGCTAGTCCTCTTTCTTCAAGTAAGAAAGAGGATAGGACCCTAATATAACTTGTATAATACAATCAGAAAATAATATGTAAAATTGTGAACTTCAATGATTAGTTACTACAAAACCGTGGGACCCTCAAGTTGAACCTCTACCTCTACTCCTGTACCCAATATCAACTAGATAATTGATTTCATGCTGAAAATAATGATGTTTTCCCCTTTTTTAAATAAAATAATCTAAAACCACTAGAGAGTTAAACTAAGAGTAGCAATGTTATGAAGTGATCAACACAGATCGAGTTGAGTCTCGAGTTAAAACTCCTGAGGCAGCGTGACTAGAGTTACCCAGCAGGCCTCAGGCCTCAGGTGAGCTTCTTAAATGGCTGCAATTGTTCTGGTTGTTGTGCTTAGGTTCGCAGGTCACAAAGCACCTAACTACTACCTAATCTGGCGCTAGTAATGTCTAGCTACGCTAGGAAGCGTGTGTCTCCAGACTCTCCTCAGATGAATTCTTCACAATGATCATAAAGAGTCATCAGTTAGTTGACATTTGCTTATAGTTATAGTTGGATAGACGTTTCAAATAAAGTGTATTGCACAAGGTTCTCAAATTGTAACGTTCAAATCCCTGAACGATAATAGAAAGAATAAGGTACTGCAAATGGCCTCCACATTAACTATTGTCATGTATGCATTGATCTACAGTCATTAGCGGCATTGAACAAAGTGTCCAAAGGGACACTGGAAGTGGCAAGATTCTAAGGGGAGCCGTGCTGCCATCCTTGACTAAAAAGGAGCGCCATCATGGACTCCACAGGCAACTCGGAAGGAGAAACTACAGTTATTAATCTACAGCTATTAATCACTGATATTATCCCTATTATTTATCTCTGATATTTGGCCAGTGCAATATAATCAACACAATCACTAAAAATCAGTCCTCAATGAACACAAGACCAGGACATTTAGAATCCCTGAACTATAACTATTGATTTTACAGAGAACCACATCAGTTTACCACAAAATGTATTATTTTACCATAAAAGTTAAGGATGCACTCCAATTTCAGATTTGTTTTCATGTAACTTATCACTTTCTTTCAATGTCCCTTAAAAAAATAAAAATAAACAGGTTCAGCCATGCTAAGGTACTTTCAAACTTGCTTCCACAATGAACTCGGCTTTGACCGGGGTATACATCATCCCTTTCCAACTGTCCATTATGGCCTGGGGCCTGCTTAGCATTCTCATTAAGTTAGGTCTATTCGAATCAACTGGTTATGTCATTTTTCCTTAATTGTGAAGTTGCCTTCTCCCGGTTCTGTACCCGTACTGTGATTTTCAAATTCGATTCATATCTGTAAGTTTTTATTTTATCCATATTTTAATTTACCTTAACGTGATCTTGGGTCACCATTCGACACTCATTGTAGGATTCTCAATACAGTAGTCTGCCTCAAATTGAAAGGATTTAGTTTCTAATGCATTTCATCAAAGGAACTCATCAACATTCAGTTATAGTTGGAGAATTTATCCTCATAATTTCGAATGCCATTGAAACACGAGAGAGAAAGCAAAAAAAGCAAAGAAGAAGAAAGCAAACTCCCACTTCAAATCTTTCAATTTTTCTCTCAAAACACAAGAAATCATGGTTCACACGAATTGGCTGATACATGCACTCCAAGGTACGACAAAATGAGACATGATTTCATTCTTAACCTAGAGGAAAACAGAGATGCAATGGAACAGAGAAAAACTGATGGATGGTGTAAACCTTGCCTAAACGTGCTGTAATCGACTGATTTAATGGTGGGAGAACCTGCAGTTTATCTGCTTTATTCTGAAGATGATGCCAAAATGAAAATACGATTATTTCGACCAACAAAGTTCTTGGACCAAACGGATAACACCAAATTGCAAAGCCATCTTCAAAAAGCGCTAAACTGAGCTGGCACAAACGAACAAAGGACAATAAGACACTGCTGGTATTTCTTATTTCGGCAAGAAGACATTCGACCAGAACAATGAAACCTTTCAAAAACTTCACTCCTTAACATTGGGAACCCCTGGATTCGATCAACTAATGGAACGATAAATCATACGTTAGAATAACAAAATAACAAAATATAAATAAACTCTATTTGATATAATACAAATATTACACGGTAATAGAAAAGAACTTCGTTCAAGTTTTTGATTGTTTTTAAAAAAGTACGTATTCTAAGTGTATAGAAACAATTTTTTTTAACTTTATAATTTTACCGATGGATTTTGTTTGTTTGATACCTTAAACACTACAGTAGTGCCAACTATTTCTTAATGATGAACATAAAAAAATATATTATGTAACTTTACAACCGAAATAAGAAACTTGGTTACACAGATACGAAGGGTCCTGCGGATTCGAGGAAAACTAACTGGTTTCATTATTTTGTTGTTTTGGTACTGAGATTACCAAGTGACTCATCGGCATGACAGGTCTGTGTAACGCAAGCTTCTGAGCCAGAGTACAAACAATGTGATTATGGGGCAGAGAGATACTTGACGCCAGGATAAATTTAAACACCAAATGTTTCTTCTTTTACTTTTATTAATTTGATTCAATAGATAATTTCAAGATCAAGGAGAAAAAAAGCAACACGGAGCATCCGAAAGTAGCCCCAAGTCACATTGTCTGCAACTAGCGAGATTCGCCAAACCGACCTCGATATTGCGAGAAACCTGCGAGCTTCCCTACACTTAGTATACACCCGAAGAAAACAAAATAAAATTTGATAAAGTAAACAAGATAAAAATCAATGAAACCCCACTACCCCAATATCACATTCTGCACTCATGGCCAAATGGGTACACACTACACAATAATTACAATTCTTTAGTAACATATTTAGCATATTTATAGCTTTATACAACCGATGTATACAATCCTTTTCACTTAAGAAGTCGCAATAAAATGAGTGAAAAGGGCTACTTTTTTACTACGCTGCCTTGTGGTTATTGACACCTATAAAAACAGAAATAAAACGTTAACTCTAGCAGGAACTATTAATTTTGGGACTTTGTCCTTCAACAAAACAGGGAAAAAAGAACATAGGATAGTAATAGCAATGTCAAACACAATATAAAGTCCCCAGATCGAAAGAAATAAAATCAGCCACTTTTAATAGGGTGGGGGAGTGAAATGTACCGGATATTCGTGATTCTATTTTCAAAAATTTTGAGTAGGCGGAAATGGCAGTAAATAGAAATTAATTCATTAAATTACCACACCCCATGTCACATTCTCTTTTCGAAATGAATAATTAATCGATCTCACGAGTTCCGCGCAGTAGTTTTATTTTCTCAAGAATCGCTACAAATATGCGAAAATTAATCAATGAAGTGATACGAGGGTACTTATAAAGAAAGTTATAAAGGAAAATAAAGAACTTGCCTCAAGTTAAGTAACTAATGAATGAAGCAAGAAGAAACTGAAGGTTTGAACGAACGCATTAAAAATAATTTAAGTCTAGCAAATAAAAATTGTAGCATGATTGATTTTTTTTTTTTTTTTTCAATTCAGATATTTATACTTAATGGACAAAAATATATTCAACCTGTGAACTAAATATATTCAACTGTGAAATAAATTTAAAAACTCTTACCTGCTTCGCTGTCTGAGGAATCAGAAGAACTGCTAGAAAGGCTAGAACTGCTAGTATCAGAGTCCGAACTAGATGAGGAGGATGCTGAAAGATGTCGACAAGCTATCAGTAAGTGAATTGACAATTATTTATTAATGTAGAGCAATACAATATTGTATTTTCGGAGGTATTTTTCATTTTTTGCGAAATCACAGTTTTGATTTACTGGAAGCAGTTTTAAGACAATGAAAATCCAAATAGGGCTTTATCACCATCAACAAAAACCTGACACATCACTTAGGATGGTAAACTTTTAGTCGTTACAGCCCATTCAATTCACACAGATAATGGAACTAGGCATGGACTAAGAGATAAGAGAACCTTATGAGGATCACATTAAAACAAGTCATGATCGTTTTCTGAATACAGGCATGGTGAAACTGAGACTGTATTGACGACTTGAGTTACTAGTCCTTGTGCCAGTCTGAGCCCACATAAAAAACCGGATCTCTTGTCAGATGAACATCAAAACCTCCTCGAGCAGGTGAGAGGTGAGTTAGGAAGTAATCAAAACCTCCCTGTCTAGAGTCCAGCACACGAGCTCCCATTTAACATAACCTCCCTGGTCAAAGGTGAACGTATAAGTAAAAGAGAAGTGTTGGTTTGGAAGATTTAGTCCGAATCAGTGTAGCTAAGATGAATGAATGTGTCAGGGTCAGATCACATCGCTTTCATGGAAGGTGGAAGCCAGAAAAATCTCAGTGTTTTAAGCTGGATTCACAAGGAGAGGAACGAGCGCGGAAAGCGGAAGGACAGAAAAACCAGTGGAGAGGGTGGCAGAGTCGGGAGACATGAAGCAGTCTGCGTCGTGAACGGAATCATAACCTTCCTAATGAAAGCCTCTCTGATCTGAAACCTCTACTTGCGGTTATAAACATTCCTGTCCACTGCGCTTGCACGGAGCTCGACAGAACGTGGAAACGGTAGGAAAATTTCTACCACCGACCGCTGACCACCCCTTCCGACAACATGGCAGCCACCCCTCCTCAACTGTTGTCCCAACAGCCAATCAGATTGCATTCCATCCTTTCGTTTTTCAGTGCTTGTCCCGCTCCATGTGAATCCAGCTTTACAAGGATGTTTATAGGTATGTAGTGTTACCTTGATCTCATCTAGTAATTTAAAGAAATCAGTCAAAATAACGTGACTTATTTTGGTTTTGTTGTTCCAGATTTTTACATCAAAAACCCCTTAAAAAAAGACGATCATTGATGTTAGACATTTTTTATGAATGTTGATATCTTTCTATTCTTGTTGTTTTATACTTAATGACACTGTGACCCGACCCCCTGCTTTACATAGTTACATGCCTTACAACTAATATAAAACTTGAAAATATCGAACATTTCGCTTCCTCACTACCGAAGGTGGGGAAGCTTTGTGTTCATAGGGGAAAAAAAAAAAAAAAAAAAAAAAAAGTCCTCCACAATCAAAATTCGCACTTGCTTTGCGTTTCAGAGCTTGCTGATCAATTTTGTTTCCGTGTCTGCCTGTGGTAAATCCTTTTCACACCCAGAACTATACAAAGCATTCGTCCAATGTTGATGGTATTTTCAGGGATTGTGGGATTTAGCTCGTAGACGAACCCCTATAAATTCAATTGCCTTTGGATCGATAGTAGCTGTTACGCATGCACAAACTTGCATTTCTTATATCGATTTCTCATCGTCTTTTGGACCGGTTTCGCCAAACTCGGGGAGTAGTTGGGTATATGTTCCAGGAAAATTTCCTATGATCGCGATTCGTAACTATTGTGCATTCACAGAACTAAAATTGATTTACACAGAAAAAACTTCGAGACTAATGGACCGATTTTTGGGAAGTTTTCCGGGATTGTGGGTGTTGGCCCCCAAACGGACCCCTTTATTTCATTGCCGTTGGATTAATAGCAGTCTGTGCGTATGTGCAAACCTGAATTTCGTATAACGTCGATTCCTCATGATCTGTTAGTGCACATGTATTATATGCTGTTCTATTTTGCATTAAATCATTTCGACTTGTACTTTATTCTTCAACTAATGCATTTAACCAATTTCAACAAAATAGTGCTTATAGTCCATGTTACAATTGTGAGGAAGCTATACTGCCCACCAAACTTGGCGAAGGTTTTTAGTATTCCTCTTCTTGGTTCGGGGAGGTTTTGGTATACAGAGACCTTGATGGTTTTTTTAACGGGGAGGTTTTGATGGTTTTTCGGTTGCCTGGGGGGATTTTGATGAATCCCCTTCTTGCCATCCCAACTCCCATCCCAACATTTACGAGACTGAACATCATTTAGTTTGGAGAAAAGGATTTGACATTCACCGAACTATTCACCATGGTCTATTGACATCACATGATGAAATCCAAGCACACGATGATATCAAAGACTTCTCTTTATTACACAATAAATCAGATTGCAATTTTGATCAGTTTGTAGTCTAGTGATGGCACAGATGAGATCCGATGGTAAGAAGTACAACCTTAGGAATCACCAGCCAATAGTTAATTTTCCCACTGAGTAAATAGTGAGCATTCCCTGATTTCAGCAGGTCAATAACAACAGCCATAACGATGCACAAACCATTTATAGTACACAAAGTAGCAATCAATGGTTTGGGTTAAAGTATTCCACCACTGTGACATTTGATAAATATGAATCGTTATTGCTCCAATTACAATGACAACTGCTCAATACTATTAAATATTGTAGACATTTTGTCTATATCCATCCTCCCTGGCTTTTATGGCTGAACTGGGTTCTAATGGGTTATGGGAGTTGCCAAATTAAAGTAGTTTTGTGCTGCTGAGCTTTCAATGTAATTACATCATCTTCAGGGCGTATCCAGCATAATGCGCCGGATCAATATAATCCTCAATCCGTCCTCCCATCCTGCAGGATGCTTTACCGGATACAGCATTCCCATTGGGTATGCCTCGTACTTGAGGTGTTTTGTAAGTTTGTTGAATACTTGTTGGGATGTTGAATGAATGATGGTAGGATATCTCCTATTAAGTAAAAGATAATTGGTGAGGGAAGGGGCTGTGAAATAAATTAGTTGTTGGCGTATCGGGACCATCATTCATTCAACAACCCAAGGATTCAACAACTTACAGAACACCACAAGTGCGAGGCATACCCCACGGGAAGGATCAACCAAACCAGTAAAGCATCCAGTCAGCGGCACCTGGGTACGGGACGGGAAGACGAATGGAGAATTTTAATGATCCGGCGCATTATGCTAGATATACCCTGATGATGATGTAATTACATTAAAAGCTCGGCAACCCAATTCGATAATGTACATAAAATTCAGGCAGAACAGTAAAATGTTTTTCAGGTGTTAAGAACTGTACCAGTACTACAGAATGTTCAGCAGTGAGAAACTTCTTCACTCCAACATTAGATTATGTGTCACTACTGCACTAGTAACATGGCCCCTCCCTTACTGAAGAATAGGCAATTCTAATATTAACTATTGCAAGTACAGAAAACACATAACATAATTTACCTTTCTTGGCTTGTTTCTTAGGTGCAGCTGCTGCACCCCCCAACTGCCCAGTCACATCTTGCAGCCTTTTCTCAAGTTCCTGCTTTTTTTCGTTCATTACTTCATCTTTATTTCTGACTGACACCTTTTTATCTGAAATTATCAAATAAATGGTTTTAACAATCAATCCACTTTTAAGCCCAAATGATGAGCAAATTTTTAGGTTGATTACATCAATGCTGTGATTTGAGAGATGAGCTCAAACGTGAACGGTTGTAGAGCATTACACTAAATTGAGTTGTGCGGCCTGTAACTTGGTACAGTCAACATAACTGATATCACAAACAATAGAATATATATACAACAAATCAAATCTCTATCTCTATTATTTATTAGTGGTGGGAGTCTACAAGTGAAGGGATCTTTGTTGGGATTTTCCGAAAGGGTGTATAAGTGATTTTAAAATTTTCTAATCTCACCCGAATCATGGACTGTAGGGCGGGAGGGGGGTGGGAGCCCGTTTTAATGCCGTTCTTTTCGACTTCCTCACTTCCCCTACCACTCACCCCTCTAAACGGTCCCTAGAAAATTCCAGAAAAATACCGGTTTTGTGTAGGTTTTTCTACGAGGAAGACCATGGCGCAATAGGATCGCAAAAAAAGTATCTATCGAGAAATGCGTCAAAAAAACGAAAGAGTACGGACCCGTTTTCTCGAAAATTCAGACAAACAACTTTTCTTTTCTCTCTCTCTCATTAAGATATACCTCACAAAGGTACGTTTTTCGAGATGGAGTTTGCGGGCAAAACACAGGTTTGATTCCGCCGAATATGAATCCAAAATCAGATATAGAAAAAACTGACTGGAAGTTGGTCAAAATGCGAGGGAAAGGGAGGCGAAGCGATTAAAATGAGAAGTTAATTGAGCCTGAAGGAATCTGCGAGCAGGTCCTTTTTACCTGAAGAGGAACCTCTTGAAGGAAGGAACCTTTTCGTTTGAAAGACATTTCAACAGAATAATAGTCAGGGTTTTTCCTACACAGCCATACCGAGCGAGTGAAGCGAGCAACATCCCCAAATAAACTAAACTTTTCGTGGTTCCACGTATTTTTATAAGATTTAATTTGATAGTAAGAATTTCCAACAGAGAAAAACGTCTGCCAAGTTGGGTGGGCAGTATAACTTCCTCACGCGAGCAAAGGGAGCAACGTCCCCTACAGATGTTAAACCTACCCTTAGTGATCTACCATTTTCAATCATTCTACAAGTCCCACTCGACAATAAAAGACCATTGCATCTATACAGCCACACGTTGCCAGCGAAGCGTGCAACATTCCCTACATACATCGGATTTCAACGAGGGTTTTCCTACACATAAACAGCCATACCGAGCAAGAGAAGCGAGCAACATCCCCTACTTGGAGGCGAGTGAAGCGAGCAGGAGCGGCTAGTTATATTGAATGAAACTCTTCTCTCCACGTTATGCACGACCAAATGAATGAACCGACTCTGTCTACGAGGGGGGGGGGGAATCTTCTTGGGTGTGTCCAAAAGTAATTGTAAGTAATTTTCAAATTTTCTATCCCCACCTGAACCATAGGCTGGAGGGTGGGAGGGGGATAGGACCCCATTTAAAGCGTATTTTTTGTGTTCCCACAGTTTATTCGCCCGTTACACACGTCGGATTTCAATGAGGTTTTTCCTACGGACTTGGGATGGAGTCATCAGTAAGCACCATACGCATCGCATGTACACATTGCATCCTGAGCGAGTGAAGGGAGCAAGAAAACTACACTAGTCTTTCAGAAATACGAGTCCTGGACACTGAACTCTAAGTTACATACATAATTATTAAGGAGTAGTAGTAGTAGTGCAATACAATAAACAACTACGTACTTATGCCAATTTAATCATAAATCATGCAACCTTATAGAATAAAATACTCCAAATGCATCTCATATTAAGACTAGGAATGAAAATGCAGAGAGAATCCCTTCAACAGTAAAGCTTGAATTATAGGAAAAGGTGTGTCTAAAAAAGCAAGATATGTATGGAAAAGATAAGATGTGTGAATTATAATTCTCAAAAAACTGTAAAGCCTAGTATCAATCGACAGTGAGCTTGCCTTGTGACGTTTGCCTCAGGGCGAGGCATACGCAGTTGGTTAAATTTGAAACAGCCCATGCTCGATGCGAGCACAGGAACCACCCGACTCGAAGGTAGTCAGTTAATATGGCAATTGCTTTGTGTGGCCCGAGGCAGATGTGGACCGGTAACGACGCTACAAACGGCTCGGCCGATGCACCTTTGAGCTCAGTCAACAGACAACCTACTGCCTCTCACCACGCACCCCCGGGGCATGCGGGGTGAGCAACCCTGGTATCAACAGTGCCAGGCTGCTTGCCCAGCATGCCTTGGACTGTCGATACCCGCCTTAAAAGCATCCCACACACTGTAACATTACTTGAGTGGACTAAGCAACTTTGGTTAGATCCCAGACCACGACTTTACTCATGTGCTCTTTTACTGAGCCACAAGGCGAACCACAATTGTTTACATCACTTTAATAAATTCACGAGTTCTATCAGTGAACTGTGACAGCTGTTAAGAGAATTGACAGTTCTGCTAGTTATTAACCAGGTAGTAAACATTTCTCTTTATCAATCATGAATTTATAAACTCTCCCAAGAAGGTCGAAGAAATCAACTAGTTTTAACCTTGTGTAGCTAACGCTCAAATCGACACCCAGACTTGTCGGTGGTTGTTTCTTTTGTTTTGGTCTTTCTCCAGGGGGTAGCAATGAGCATTTGTCGAGTTTCTTAGTACACTTATCTTTCTGTTTCACGATGTATTGTTTCATTAGCGATCTCAGAATATGGAAAGTAGAGATGATATTTGACATTTTCATTGACTGCACCTAAAAGAAGAGGCTACTCGTCTTGTAAAACATCATCTAGATAACAACCGCGAGATAACAAGCAGCAATGTTTCTGTAGGTCATCATTTCGAACTGACCACTTGAAAATTGTTGACTGCTGTGTTTTGGATGTTTTTTGAAAGATGCACGAAAGTTTTTTGGCTATCAAGTCCAGCAGGAAATAAATGGCCCGGTTGGATAGGCAAAAACGATTTAAATAACAATTGTCCACCCATTCATTCAAGTGGTCCACTCTTTTCCTAAATATTCTCATTCGAAGAATAGTCACTTTAACTAATTCCACGAAATCCGTCTTCAGAATACAAACTCATTGTTCCTTCGTTATCAAGAGGAAATAGGAAATCTATAATTATGGACATAGATGAAGAAAAACACAAATCGAAAAAACTGGGTGACGCAATTTTTCAAGATGGCGAGCCGTGAGAAAATTGCGGATCAGCGTTGATTCGAGGGTTCATCCACTGGTGGATGGATTCCTGAATCCGTGCATTATCACAAAAGATCCCCAAATCAAATGTTGTTGGAACGATCATCATTGGGTGGACAAGAGTCCAACCCGTAAGATCCCAGAGAATTCCATAAAGACTGGAAGAAACTTTAATTCAACAGAAGCCTGAATGTCACAAGGATTATATGATAGCACGAAGTAATATACTTAAGTGAAATTGGATTAACAAATTTTTCATCATTCAATCAATAATGATTGACATGACATTTGGCTAATTTTTGAGCATCATGTCATGACACTGCAAGCTTCGTCCCAAGCATCAGTGGCTCAAAACCAGATATTATGAGTGTCATCTACTCCATGTTTGTGATGTCTACTACTCATGACACGGTGTTTTATGGGTCAACGCTCCTATGAACAATACGTATATTATGGAGTCCACAGCACCATCAAGTGAGTGACTTTCCATTATGTAATAGATAAGTTGAATGATGTGTTCCACGGGATATGATACCACCATGGTTTTTTCTTCTCCGTAAAGTATTAAATGTTTCTTTCAACTTGGTGTACTCAGAAGCAAAATGAATGAGACTGTCCAGTAAAAAATCAGGAGCTGATTCTATTGTAAGATGTGAAAAATCCACATGATACTACATGAACAACAGCGAGCAACCTGATATACCAACTAAGGTAGCAGAATTGAGGCCCATTCCACAAAACAGCTGGAGGAATTAAGATCTTGCGCACTCTGTCGAAGTATTTTCAAACTATAGCAACTAGGTGGCATTTTGACCCTTTGTTTAAGTATTACCGATACCACATAGGCAAATCCGTAAATTTTGTTTTTGTGATTTTGGCACTTGGGTCCTTTGTTACTGAACGTCTTCAAGTGAAACAGATGAGAAATTAGTGCATTAGGTATGTACCTAGTGGGAAACCTCTTTGAGACTCGAATAAATGTAACTAGAATGTCAAAGTAGGGGCACAACTCTAATAAAAGAAAGTCATATTATCACCATGTGTTATATAAAAGGGCAAGTTTTCTGAATATGTTTCTAGAATGTTCGAATCCATTAAACTAGAGGTAAACAATGTGCGATACCCATGGGAGTGAAAAAGGTACTTCAACTATTTTTAAACGGAAGAAGATTCCATCCTAAGAATTATGGCACCAACCTCAGTCTCCTACTATGAGTAGTTTCTTTTTCTTTCTATGATTCTTCAGTTTCGTACACTGGTGACGTCAAAGCAACCCCCCCACTGTAACGTAACCAGTGCAGCAATCTTTGAAAAATCATAGAAAGAAAACTACTCATCGTGGGAAGTGCAGATGTCTTAATCGTAAATAAAATAAATGCGAGGGTAACACTCATTGTTCAGAAGTATATTATATGGCGCAGTCAGTACTTCCCACTCATCAATTCATGATCCATCAACGAATTAAATTCCTTGGCTTATAATTAAATTTCCTCCTTTTCAAAATTAAGTCCATTTACTGGTTAGTATTTCAATCTACGTAACTGTATCTCCAAGTATTCATGCGGTTTACTATAGCGAAACTAAATGAAGATCAGAATTGAAAATATATGACAACCATGCAGCAAAGTAATGTTGCACACTGCAAGATATAATCAGGAGAAGGAAACCACTATTTTCTTTGGAGAATGGAACAATCACAGATCATTTGGCAGACAGATAGTGGTTAAAAAATTTTGAATATAAATTTCAGTTGTGTTCTATACATTACACCAACAGTAAAATTACCACAAAAAAGTACCAGTAAATACATTATAGCAGCAGATAAATAATGAGCAGCATTACCATTAAGCCAATTTTTGATTCTGTTGAATTTAAGCCGTTTGTGGTTTATTATATTACTAAGTACCGAATAATCTGCTTTAAAAAAAAGTTGTCGATTTTTCGCCATTTTATTTATTTTTAAGAAAATATCTTTAAAACAAACATTTACTGTTTTCTCATTTCAAATGTTTTGAAATTTGAACACGATTGTGCTCCAAAAGTGCTGTCCAACGAATCCAATTTCTTGGAAAGCTTCATTTTTTTGTCGACTTTTATTCTCAAATCTAAAGAAAGATATTGTCTGAATTGACATATAATACGTGTATATGCTACCTATGTTTAGTATATACTATTCGTCAAATATCACACACAGATTTATCATTGCACAGCCCAAACTACTTGACCTAGAACCTTGAAATTTCGCATGGACAGATTGGATTTTGCATAATCTTAGAGTATATATAAGCATCCACTAAAAACGATTTTCAAAATTTGGAATTTTAGAGGGGATTTAGCAGTAGTTGGGGCATTAAACGATTGATCCTATCTTCGATCTGAGTGAAAGACGTTAGTGTGGAATTAAATTGTCTACATTTATGGTCTTATCTCGCACAGTTTTGGGGCAATTCTGCAAAACGTACTATATTCGGGTGAAAAATCCAAATCCTGCCATGCCAAACCTCACATACACCATTACCCACCCTCATGACAACTTGAAAATTGTACAGAAGCATGTCTTTCAGGGTGTAAACTGCAAATTGAATGAGGTTTTTTCCTTTTGTTTGAAACTGTATGAGAGTTTGCCAAGAGGTTTTAATTTCTCAGTTTTACACTAGTTTTTCGTTGCAAGTACACCCATTCCAAGTCATTAATAACGATTCTTCCAGGAAAAGGGTGATAGAGCCTTCTCATGTTCTGCGAAGAAAAAGAAGACAACACAGGACGGCTGGGAATGAAGTTCAAGGTACAGAGCTTGAGTGACACCTCTCCATGCCCTCTCCACACTGCACCCAACAAATCCCCTCTACATCGCACACCAAATCATTAAGATGCTGTGTAAATACTGTAAATCATCAGCGGTGAAGCGCCAGTACTCAGCCATTACACTCAGGACAGACTTCCGCAGTCGAGGTTTGATAAAATTGACCTTGGAAGCTGAGTGGATAAGACGGTACTCTTTTTCTGAACATCCTTGGGGAAAGGCATGAGTTCGAAATATATCGAGGTATCACATAAGTTTTGGACTTTTACATTTGGCGAGGGACAGTAAGACTCGATCTTTAAAAGTAATCTCTCCCGAGTCAAATTATAAGCATCACATTCCTTAATGGGGAATTTTTATGGTAATGTTCTACATATATGCCCAATAAAAGATCTGATCTAGAGCTTTCCAAAAGGGTGTCATATATGATGGGTATCTGACCAGTGAAATAGCTTCTAAAATTCATTTGCTCGATGACGTCACAGTTCCTGCCCACCCGCCTGAGGGGAACCAGCAGCTTCCTTGCAGTACTCCGTCACGTGTGACCTCCCTACCCGGGGTTTTTTTTTTTTAACTCAACGGTCTTTTTGCCCACCTGACAATTGCAACTAGGGGGTTTTCAAGTGTGCTGAATCCAAATCTAAGGTCAAAATGTGAAAGTGTAACAGATGAAAGTTCCTCATCTGAGCGCACAGCCCGCAGTTTCATCCGGTCCTATATCCAATTCAAATCAGCCAAGACGTGTGATATTTGACAGTGTGGCAATGCTACGTTCAGGATAAACACCCTGATGAAATTCAGCGGTTGCAATATCACGATTTCCAACAAAAATTTGCAGAAATCGAAGCGAAATTGAAAACAAACAACTGACAACTTGTAAACTAAGTCTTTGATTGAATTCGAATACTTCTCCATTGCTGATGAATAAAACAAAAGGACAATTTAATGCTGGATTCGTTCATTTTAAATGACTCTGTGATTATTCCAAAAGTTTCCATCAAGGAAGAAGGATAAGAATAAGCAAATTTATTATTGGGGTCGCAGGAAGTACAACCACCGAGAGTGTCGCCAAGAGAATGGCAAGAAGAGAAACTAGGAAAACCCGATGTTGTGAAAACCAAACACAATCACAGCTGATGGCAAAATGAAAGTTACAAACGTTGTACTTCACACAGTACACGATTTATACAAACACAGAATTTGAGAATTTATTCCTCTAACTTGTATCTGACCGTAAAAACCTTCTGTTTTGGATCTAAGATAAGAGTAATAATACTAAAGTAGTATCTTTCAATTTTGAGTTGGGGGAAAAAATCAAAGCAAAAAAGGTTAACTTCAACATACTATGATCTGCCAAGAAGACACAACTCTAACCATTCTGTTGAGGAAAATCTAAGAAGGGATTTATCAAGATAATATTATTATTAATCATTGCGATAAGAGTGCGTGCCAATCAGCAGGTAACTAAACCAAATGGATCGTGTGATGGTATTCAAACACAAGGTCAAGCCAACCACCAACTTACAGTAGGGCTTACGTGGCTTTTTCCTGAGGCACGATGCAACGTAAGATTCCAGCTCCCTAAGTGTTGAAGGTTTGAGGGTCTCAAAATCGATTTCGATTTCATCGGGGTTCGAATCCCTCAGAGATGGCTCCCGAGACTGAATGATGTGTACCACTCTGCCAAGTTTATCGCCTGAAACAATGGCTTGATTAAAACAATGTTTTAAAGTTAAAAATGCAAGCCAGTTAAATTTACAGTCATTGGTTTAGGTTGAATTGGTATTCTAAAGTGCTTTATCATCGGACATTGCAAGTAAAATATTTACATTTTGTGGTACGTTCAAGTTTAGCTTTTATAACAGTATTACCTACAACGTTAGGATACAATGTCAGTAACCATTTATTCAACAAAATGTTACCAGATAACATTGCTACTGTCCAGAAAAAATACGAATACGAAGCAGCAGGAAGAGTGGGAGATCAATGGGGTAAGGTGAAGGGATAGAAATCAAGACAGATGGGGCAGGGTGATACATGGGGATTGCCTTGATCGGTATTCTAATCACAGCAGGACAGTAGCAATGTTACTTTTTTTGACAATACCATTGTTATAAACATCAATTGGTTCTACTGGCTGGGGAATAACAACTTTTGCAGAAATTTTAGAAAGACAAAATGGTAATGGTGCCGAGAAGGCGTTTCTGCCCATCGCGAAAATGTCCTTGTAATCATTATTGGATGATAAATAATCTCAGTGAAAATTCCAGACACAACAGGATTAAAGCACCTTAACAGACACAAACTCAACATAATTTTCAGGTAAATAATTCAGAATCATTTAGCAATCTCTAAAGGCCTGATCACACAGGACGCGTCATAACGCGACGTCAGGTGTTCCAGTAACGTCGCGTTACCGCGATACAGTAGTATGAAGCAACATTGCATCACCCCTGTCACACACACGGCGGTACCCCTCAGCGATACTTTCAGTAACTCGACGTCAGCCAAGCGGGTTGTACAAAATTACAAGATATCGCGCGCTGAGGGTGTTCTCCTCAGTCATTCTGGTTATCTTCTGGATATTCACTGCTAGTAGTTCATGTAGGTCCTTGAAATTTCGTCTCGACATGCGGAAATAGTTCACAAAACGATCTTCATGTGAGCTTAACTCCCGACATAGACGGTGGTATTCCCCAAGCTCTTCTCTCCTTTGATTGATTGGGTGCACCCAATACCGTCTATTCCTGTGATCTACTAGCGCTAGAAGAAGTAGAGCTTCTTCCTCATCAGAGTCATTGTCAGAAATCATTATAGATTAGATAAATTATAGACGCTGGGAACCACGAACCCTTTGAGTAGCACAGACAAGACAGGGTCTCGCGCCCTGATAGTGCCCAATAATAACGTGGTGTCTGTGACGTTGCTATATCGCCGAACGTCGGGGGAACGCGCGTTCCTATAACGTCGCGTTATAACGCGTCCTGTGTGATCGGGCCTTTAGGGGGACAGGAGATAAAAGGTCTTCAAAGAAAGCCTACTTTCTTCTCCTTCACTCGAACCAATGGCACAAAATATGAACAATATATTTAGTAGGTATTTAGGAATACAGTAGAAATCGTTTATAACGTCAGACAAGGGAACGTCAAGAATTGGTTGTCAAAGCCAGAAGTCATTATAACCGATAGTCTCAAAGTTCTTAAGGTCGAGGTTAAGAATTGATTGGAAACACTTTGTCTAGTATAATAGGGTTACTTGTTTGTACTTAACCCAAACGTCAACAGACTTTCGAGAAGTATCTATGTATGAACATGAATTTTTATTCTTTTTACATAATGTACATACATGTGCATACATGGAATAGCTACTTGGACATTCTCCAAGACATCTTGTAGGCAAGAAAGAACTCACTAGCAGCACTCAAGACACGTTATAGAACTACTAGAACCAAAGGCTACCTCAGATTTACGGGGCCTTCCCTGATGATCTAGTTCACGAGAATTTTCAAATTCATAGAAACAAACGGTGCCGGCGCAAGTCGATTTAATCTAATAACGAAAACTGAAAATGGTAGTGCAGTGATACGAGGTATGATCAAAAAGTTCCAGGACTTTTTGAATTGCGCGCCTTCACGTTAATAGAGAGGGTTGCTTTGGCGCTCAAGTTTTAACGTGAATCTTCCCAAGTAACCTCCTTTTGGTTTATTATTTTCAATAATAAGCCTATGTGATCGTATAGCAAATTTTATAACCCCCCCCCCCCCCCCTCAAACTTTGTCATTTTACGTTTCAAAGTGCGTAGAATCCAAATTTGCAATGTCCGTCTGCCGTTCGCCGTTTTGTTTTATTGCTCTAACCTTCCCCAGTCCGATTTTACAGCTGTTTTCGTGAACCTGTTTTGTTGTGTTCTGCGTTTTTCGAGTTTGTTGTTATGGACGCGAAGGAAGAGCAGCGCGTTTGCGTGAAATTTTGTGTGAAATTGGACAAATCATTCATGGTGCCATGAGTGGTTTCAGAGGTTCAAAGGAGGCAGAACATCAACTGAAGATGACCCTCGTTCAGGAAGGCCTTCAACCTCAACTGAAGACTCTCCAGTGGCCAAAGTGAATGCCCTTGTGCGTTCCAATCGTCGTTTGACGATTCGAGAGATGGCAGAGGAGTGCAACATCTCATTTGGGTCGTGTCAGATTTTGAAAAAAAAAAAAAAAAAAATTTGGAAATGAGAAGGGTTGCAGCCAAGTTCGTTTCACGACTGATGACAGCGGATCAGAAGGCGCACCGAATGGAGGTTTGTCACGAGCTCTTGGAAATGGCCAACTCCAATGGAAACTTCATGAAAACCATCATCACATGTGACGAGACATGGGTTTACGGCTACGACGTGGAAACCAAGATTCAAATATCTCAGTGGAAGTCGAAAACCACTCCACAGCCCAAAAAAGCTCCCCCAAAGTGCTTGCCCTTCAAATTTTCTTTCGAAATATGATTCGGGAATATGTTAGTTTTATAATTCAGCAAAAACTGAAATCAAGCATTGAGCCGTTTTTTTTTTTTTTTTTTTTTTTTAATTCAGTTTTTAACTTTTTAATTGATACATTAATCATGAAAACACGCTATAATCGCCAAAATTCGGAAAAAATATTATTTATTATTTATGTATCATTATACAATAGAATCTTCATCTAGTTTCATAGTTCTGACCTATTTTGTGATCAAATATAATTAGAACAACAAAAATAACAACATTTTATTGAACAAAATAATGATTATATTTGCATGAAGCTTTTAATAAATGCCTGTGTGTATGCGGGTAGTATTTTAACATAAAATATTTATCTAAATTGAATAGAAAATAAAAATAATGGCATTTCAACAGTTTACATATGCAGAGAATTATATACAGCTCTTAATAAACTTCGTCCATATTCAGGATTGATTCGCAATACTTTATATTTGGCCCACGTCGCAGAAAAATCATGATGAACGACCTCCATTGCCTTTTCACTGTAAAAACCGAGGCCATTTCCGTATTTGGTACAAAATTCTTCCACATGAAAGAAAACTGTGTAAACTTTTGGAGTGACTGGAATATCCTAAGATAAATATGATGCTTTGAATTCATTGATGTATTCAATGAATTTTGGATCCAGCCTGACTGAGAAAGATGCTTTGACAACTTCATTGAATTTCTGGAAAGCACCATCGTATTTTAAACAACCTATGCTACAGTTTGAACAACGCAACAAATCAAGTTTCTGTAGCAAAATGTGGCAACTATTTCCTTTAAACGAAGGGCTCCAATGGGTCATTTCACGCTGAACGCTACAGCGCTCTGCCCAAAGAAGAGCTTTGGCTTCAAATTCTTTGGACATGTGAGAGAATAAGGTGTTACACATGGGAGCCCTTCGTTAAAAGGAAATAGTTGCCACGTTTTGCTACAGAAACTTGATTTATTGCGTTTTTATATTCAGGATTGATTCGCAATACTTTATATTTGGCCCACGTCGCAGAAAAATCATGATGAACGGCCTCCATTGCCTTTTCACTGTAAAAGCCGAGGCCATTTCCGTATTTGGTACAAAATTCTTCCACATGAA
Source organism: Adelphocoris suturalis (assembly GCA_030762985.1). NCBI lineage: Eukaryota > Metazoa > Arthropoda > Insecta > Hemiptera > Miridae > Adelphocoris > Adelphocoris suturalis. Next base: position 139,832,027 of record CM061041.1, on the reverse strand, counting down.
AGAAAACTGTGTAAACTTTTGGAGTGACTGGAATATCCTAAGATAAATATGATACTTTGAATTCATTGATGTATTCAATGAATTTTGGATCCAGCCTGACTGAGAAAGATGCTTTGACAACTTCATTGAATTTCTGGAAAGCACCATCGTATTTTAAACAACCTATGCTACAGTTTGAACAACGCAACAAATCAAGTTTCTGTAGCAAAATGTGGCAACTATTTCCTTTAAACGAAGGGCTCCAATGGGTCATTTCACGCTGAACGCTACAGCGCTCTGCCCAAAGAAGAGCTTCGGCTTCAAATTCTTTGGACATGTGAGAGAATAAGGTGTTACACATGGGAGCCCTTCGTTAAAAGGAAATAGTTGCCACGTTTTGCTACAGAAACTTGATTTATTGCGTTGTTCAAACTGTAGCATAGGTTGTACAAAATACGTTGATGCTTTCCAGAAGTTCAATGAAGTTGTCAAAGCATCTTTCTCAGTCAAGCTGGATCCAAAATTCATTGAATACATCAATGAATTCAAAGCATCATATTTATCTTTGGATATTCCAGTCACTCCAAAAGTTCACACAGTTTTCTTTCATGTGGAAGAATTTTGTACCAAACACGGAAATGGCCTCGGCTTTTACAGTGAACAGGCTATGGAGGCCGTTCATCATGATTTTTCTGCGACGTGGGCCAAATATAAAGTATTGCGAATCAATCCTGAATATGGCCAAAGTTTATTAAGAGCTGTATATAATTCTCTGCATATGTAAACTGTTGAAATGCCATTATTTTTATTTTCTATTCAATTTAGATAAATATTTTATGTTAAAATTTATATAATGAACCATTATAAACTCACACACAAGTGTACACATAGACACACACGCACATACTACCCGCATACACACAGGCATTTATTAAAAGCTTCATGCAAATATAATCATTATTTTGTTCAATAAAATGTTGTTATTTTTGTTGTTCTAATTATATTTGATCACAAAATAGGTCAGAACTATGAAACTAGATGAAGATTCTATTGTATAATGACACATAAATAATAAATAATATTTTTTCCGAATTTTGGCGATTATAGCGTGTTTTCATGATTAATGTATCAATTAAAAAGTTAAAAACTGAATTTAAAAAAAAAAAAAAAAAAAAAAAAAACGGCTCAATGCTTGATTTCAGTTTTTGCTGAATTATAAACCTAACAAATTCCCAAATCATATTTCGAAAGAAAATTTGAAGGGCAAGCACTTTGAGGTCAAATCCGATCGAGGACCACCGTGCCAGGTGAGATCGAGTGTCAATGTCATGCTCACTGTTTTCTTTGATGCAAAGGGCGTTGTTTACCACGAATTCCTCCCACAAGGTGAAACAATTAATCGTTTTCGTTACCTTCAATTTGCGCCAAAAGATTCGGCAGAAGAAGCCGGAATTGTGGGCGACAGGAGTGGTTTTTTCCACCAAGACAACGCGCCCTGTCACACCAAGCTCCTCATTCGCGAATTTTTCACCAAAAACTCCATGAAAACCCTTCCCCAGCCCCCCTACTCTCCTGACCTGGCTCCCTGTGACTTCTGGCTGTTCCCCAAACTCAAATACCCTATGAAAGGACAGCGATTTCAGACGATAGAGGAGATCAAGCAAAAAACGCAGAAGCAGCAATACAGCATCCCAGGAGATGAGTTTTCCCGGTGTATGGACCAATGGAAACACCGCTGGGAGAAGTGTTTGCGTAGCCAAGGAGAGTACTTTGAAGGGGATAATTTTGAATAATTTTAAAGATAATTTAATAAAGCGTTTTTGCGAAAGTCCTGGAACTTTTTGATCAGACCTCGTACCAGTGCTACTTGAATTCATAGAAAGTGGTGGCACACGTGAAAAATGGTTTTGAGAAACCAATGGGGATGGTGGGTGGGATGGGGGTGGTGGTGGTTTTCATCTAATAGCTCCATGAAAATTTGAAGTCGAGGAACTTGAGGGGAGGTGCAGAAATATTCGAACTGTTCTTGGTAGAAATCTAGACAGATGCGTATTGTGTTGGTTTCTTATACCTCTTATACCATTCCTTACCAAACTGTCACACAATGACCCAGAAATCGATACTACATGGACAAAATTATTTTATGAAGTATTATTTTAGAAAATTTTACGCTGATTCCTAATTTACCCCATGTCCTATACCTATAATGGTTCTTCAACACAAGAAATTGATTTTGACACTTTTTGACCTTTGAAACTGACCTAATTTTTTTCTCGACAAATAAAAAATTGTAGAGGAAGGAAATCTGCATGGAAAAAGACCACTAGTTTTCTCGATTTTTCTAAGTTTGTGCAACCTACATGCACATTGTACTCGTACATTGACTTGCCGAGGACATCAAAGAAAAAAGTTAGAGCTGGCAGTGGACTCATTCAAAGCCTTCAATTCAATTCCTTCCCCTACGACATCTTTCGGTAAAAAAAAAAAAAGAAAAAAAGCGTCTAGCCACCAGTGGTTTGTGTGGTCATAATGGTACATTAATTTATTATAGAATCAAATCTCGGAGACAACATGTTTTTCGAATAGGTACAAATAACAAAGGAAACATAGTACTTAGTAGAACAATGCTTTTTTTTGTAGGGGAGGGGGGGGGGATTTATTTACGAATACCCTGTCCGCCTACAGGTTATGACGTACTCGGACTGGGAAGATGTCCCAGACAATACCGTCTAAAAGCCACCACCACTTTGTGCCCGTGATGGCAGCCGGATGGGTGGTAACTGAGACAAAGTACAGAGGTGTAATGTAGGTATAGATGTAATGTAAGGTAAGATGTAATGTAGGTATAGATGCGTAACCGGTAGAACGATTGATAACAGTAGATCAACAACAGTGGATAACTTTAGTAACTCCACCCGTCCCTCAGGTTTGCCAAACAGGGACGGGGATTTACCTAATTATTTATAAATTACTATCCTTTTATTTTATTTTTAATTAATTAATTCAATTATTTATCCATTTTTCATTAATTTTTTTTTTTTTTTTTTTTTTGTATGGAAGGAAAATTTGTTTATAAATACTGATATAATTTATACATATTATAATCTTTAAATCCAAAAAAAAAAAAAAGTTAAATAAATAAACATATCTCCATCTTTCATGAATGTTGTGGTAAATGAAGAAAATTCGATCGCCTGAACCCATATCTACACGTTTCATGAAAAAGTATGTATGTGTGTATGTAACTCGTGTATACGATTGCGACCTTACGGTCCGACATAAAAAATTCCAATTTCGGGGTAGGGTTTCTATACCCAAGAGCTACCTACTGTAGAAAGATCAGCTTATTAAAATGATAATTTTTAAGGGGTTACAGAATAGGTGAAAAAAAAGTCGTTTTTAGCACTTTTTTGCCTTTTCTCCAAAATGGCACGAGGGATTTTGATGAAATTCACAGGAGTTACTCCTCTTCTGGGTAGAAATGGAATCCCATACCCCCTCATACCTGGGAAAATACGCTGAGGGCGGTAATTAGCAAAAACCTTCAAAAATAGGTGAAAACTCTTAGGTGAAATTTAAGTGTTTTCTGCATAATTTAGAGCAACAATTTTTTAATGTCCTATTTAATCGTTGAATTGAATCATTGAGAATTTAATCTTGTTTTGACTAAAACTCTATTAAAAATCAAACAATTTTTGGCATTTTTTTTAAAAAGACTTTTTAAGCTCATTTTTTGAAATTTTACCAATTTAATGAGCTCACAAAGTGCTGGCCAACGAAATCATACTTTCATTTGGAAAGCTTGATTTTTTTGTGCACGAACGGGATTTTTATCTCAATCCTAAGGATGTACTTCAATGTAAAATGAATACAAGTAATGAAAGTAGTGTGAAGCCTCTCACCGGATGTTTTTTCTGTTGAAAACGACTTTTTAACGCGAGGCCTTCTGCGATGTTTATCAAGAAGTTCTAACACAAAGTTCAGAGTACGTTTCAAAGGGATTGGAAGAGCGTTAGTTCGAAAACGTACCTGCTGTAGTCTACATTTTCGTTCATTACAATCAGAAAGCACAATGTCAAGCCTCGAAGCTAGAATGGGACCAAATTGGAACTCCAACAAACATTTTAAGACCAACCCGAGCAAAAACCGTCAACATTTACTAGGGATCTATGGCGTGAACAAACAGCAGGAATGAATTCATTCGTTATTCACAGCATATTTTTGGTAATTTGTCCAGGAAAACAGCATCTTTCTTTTTTTATGGTACCATCAATGTTCTACGGTTCCAGGGATCATAACTTTGTCGCTGCAATGCGAAGTGCTCTAGATCAAATTTTAGTGAGGCAGACAATAAAGATTGAGCGCTCGGCCAGTAAACACGCATTAAACAGGCGTCCCATCCCCCTCTAACCCATGGTTCGGGTGGGGGTAGAACATCTAAAAATTGCTTATGCACCCTTTCGAACAAACCCAAGAAGATCTCCCCCATTCGTACATAGAATCGGTTGAGCGGTTCGGCCATGCATTCCGTGGACAGAAAGACAGTTTGCAGACTAGCTGATGAGTCATGGTGGGACAGGACGACCACACTCTTCCAAACCTAATCACGCCCATAAACAAATGTTCCATGTTTAAAGAAAACCCCAGTTCCAATCTATTTTGGGTATAGAGACATGGGACATATTTGGAATCAGCACAAAATTTCCTAAAAGAATAGCTCATAAAATAATGCTGTCCACGTAGAATCGGTTTCTGGCCGACTGTGCAGTGCCTTTTTCCCCGATTTGGACGTTAACTGATGTTGTAATAAGTGGAAAAAAGTTGCAAGTTTTTCGAAGCAGGCCAATCATCAGTCGAGGACTCCTTTTCATATACGGTTCATCGTTATAAATGATTTCCACTGTATGTTCACAAAAAATCAGAATATGCAATCATAAATATTGAAACTTACCTGGAAGTTTATTGATATCTAAACTAAGTTGCCGCTTCTCATCATACGACATAGGCTTGGCATTGTCTTCATCTTCAGAGTCAAAAGCAGGAGTGGAAATGGCATTCTTCTTCTTGGAATTATTAGTCCTTGAATTAGGTTTCGGCCTTTTGCTTTGAGCATTGGTTGATGTTTTGCCAGGAACCCTTCCTGGAGGTTTGCTTTTGGGGGTTTTTGCTGGCGGCATAACAGCGTTTCTGCTGGGCACTGTAGTCTTGACTGAGTCAACCGGTTTCATATCCACAGCAGGAATTGGAGGGACTGTAGGAGTCGCCACAGCGTCGTTAGTCTTGTTCAGTGTCCTGTCCAACGATTTACTCTTTTTACTAGAACCACTCCCACCTGAACAAGAACCTTCCTTCTTCTTTTTCTTCTTCTTAACAGTACTCTCCTCTACAAGCTTCCGCATTTGCTCTTGCATAGCTTTAAGCTGAAAATTTAAAAATTTCGACAACTAATGTTGGGCAATTGTGAATTACCATATAAGATGATACAATGAATTAGATAGTAAGTATGATCATTTTAGATAACGCTACTACTAGTAGTTGCTGGAATTATAAAGGGAGCCACACCTGCTCTTGGAGAATAACCAACTTCCGTGCTCTTTCATCTTCCGAGTCGTCATCTTCCTCAGTTGATGAACCAGAACTCGAGCCAGATTCTGAACTTTCTTCCTTCACAGCCTGTGCCGCTGCCCCAGCAGCAGGTGTGTCATCAGGTACTTTCGCAAACCTACAAAATATTATCCACAAGCGTTTGTATAATCAAACAAGAATTAACCAAGCAGTATAAGGAGAAACCAAGAAGTTCATACAAGGAAGCTGGAGAATCGATAACATACATTCATGGAACAAGGAATTCAAGCTGAGTTTGATGGCTCACCCAACATCGAGAACTCAGTTAGAGAAGGTAAAGAGATTCTTTCAAACGCAATGAAATAATCGAGATCAAAACAAAAAACACAACACCAAGTAAAACTAACTGAAGACAAATATGTATTAAAGAATTAAATTAACATCTATATTACATAAAACCTGCAGATATTTAGCATCATATATTTTTTTATCGAGCGATAATTGTATTATGTAAAATGAAATGATTCAAGTTAAAAGCAAGGGCATCTCTCACACTTATCCATGAATAAAAATGATTTCTAAAGATTATTACTAAGTGGCGAAGAAGTTTTGTAAAAATGGTCACCTCATTTCAAAAACATCTTGAAGCTTTCGACCCATAGCAACAACGTCGTGATCGGGAGGATTGTACTTGTAGCAATTGGTAAATATTAATCTTACATCAGCAGCGAATTCAACAGCAGTTTTGTACTCCCGATTGTCCATTTTTTGCTGAAACGTAATATAAAATGCGAATCGTAAGTCCACTGAAATTTGAGGAATAGAAAGAAACAGAAAATAATAAATACTCAACACCAAACTTACTTTTACGGTTCCTAGGTCCATAGGTTTCTTGATGATTTCGTGGTAGTCATGAAGACCTAACCATTCGGCATCCACCGGTTTGTAAAAAGGCCAAGCATAATTGAAGTGTTTCTTAGAAAACAGTTCCTTTAGAATCTCATTGCATGACTTCAGTGATTCACTCAATTTTTCTCTAGGTTTCTCATGAGCCACCTGGACAAATTTAAAAAATGTTGACATATTGGAAATAAACGAGCACGAGTCAAGATATAATACATCGAAAGAAAACTTACTTGTGCCATTGGGATTCCATCTTCTGCTTGCCTTACAGGCTGTAATAAAGAATGAGTTACTTATATAGACAGGTAACAACGTTCCTGAGATAATCTCAAACCATGCATAATACGATGGGTGATAGGAGAGTTGGTCTCAAACCCGGAACAGGAAGAGGAGGAGGCCTGGGGAAGAAGGTTTGGGAGTGAATTTAAGTCACCTTCTTGATCTGCCGGGCTGATTCCCTCCTGGTGCCAAGCTTGGCTGCTTTGTCCCCTGGGGTGTAAGGAGGATCGAAACCTGCCGGGCTGTCGTTCGCCATGTCAGCCTTTCTTTTTACACCTTTTTTATTGAGTTTTGGCGTGGAAGGAGGCACCACTAGCCCCTTCCCTCCGCGCACAGCGGGGTTCACCCCCGGAGTTACCAGGGGATCGACTGGAGGCGTCCCATATCCACTGGATACAGGAGTTGTTACCTGCCATTTCACAATCACTCCATTACTCACAAAATCTTGTGTCATAAATCAAAATTGGCAGCAATAACTACCGAGAAATCTTGAAAGAAAAACAAATATAGAACAAAGATTTTAAATGTTAGTTCAAATTAGAATGTATAATTTTAGCGAATTTTCGTAGAGAATAAAGCTATTGCAATGGCTTGGAAATTTTTAAAATAACAATCTTTGAAATATTTCTTCATTGAAATCCCTTTTTGAGGCATTCTGAAACGATTCCTAAAGTTTGCGCTTTTTCATATGTAAATATAAATTTATACATGTGTCATTCCAGACGAAAACTCTCCTTAGGATTGAGATAAAAATTCCGTTCTTGCGCCTAAAATTCAAGCTTTCCAAACGAAAGGACGAGTTCGTTGGCCAGCACTTTTTGAGAGCATTAAATAGGTTAAATTTCAAAAAACGTGCTGAAAAAAATCACTAAAAATGACCAAAAACGATTAAAAATTGTTAAATTCATAATTTTTAGCAGGATATTGCTCAAATAAAATTTACAAAACATAAAATAGAACATAGAAAAATATATGTACAAAATTATGCTGACAAATGTACTTGAATTTCATTAAAATTTGCTGAAAAATCGATAAAAACTACCAACATACCTAGCTAAAAATCCAAAATCTTTTTTTTTCGTAGCATATTATTTAGAACTAGTTTTTTGCCATAAAACTGGTTAACTATTTTTAGCACTCAAAATTTTCATATTTCACAACAATGTAACGTAACATATTACGATAATATACGAACATTTGCTCATACGATCATGCTGCATGACTGAAACTTTTGTTCTGTAGTTATAAGTTACAACAGAAAAAACTTCCAGTCATGCAGCATGATCGTAAGAGCGAATTTCCTTAATTTAGCATATTATAGTACGAGTATGTTTGTTTTGAAATTTGAGCTTTTTGAGTGCAAAGAAAATGCTGACCGTTATTTTTATGGCAAAAAACGTATTCTAAATAGTAATCAAGAAGAGCTTTTAGATTTTACATATTTTTGAAGATTTTTTTGATTCTATAGCAAATTTTAATGAAAATCAAGTATATTTTTTAGCATGTGTGCAAAAAATTTGTAATGCCCTACCTAGTTCATTGTTGATAAACGTTTATTGAAAAATATAAATACATCTATCAATTTTTAATCATTTTCAGCCATTTCTAGGGATTGTTTTTTAGCACTTTTTTTTTTTTATTTGACCAATTTAATGTGCTGGCCATGGAGATCAGAGGAATTTAGGTGAGGGCGAATCCTGCAAACCAACCATCTTTTTTGAAAATCACGAATATTACAAGGTGAATGTCATGCCCTGTATAGTACCTCGTAAGATGGGTCAAAAAAATTATCTTAGGGTATCATCATGGAAGCTTACATGCGTATTCGGCTTCCCTTGAGCTACGAATATGATTTTTCTATGATCATATAGAATAGGATATGGTTTTTCTAAGTGATGGCCAACGAACCCATCCTTTCATTTGGAAAGCTTGATTTTTGGCGCAAGATTTTTATCTCAATCCTAAGGAGAGTTATCGTCAGGAATCACACACACACACACACACACACACACACACACACACACACACACACACACACACACACACACACACACACACACACACACACACACACACACACACACACACACACACACACACACACACACACACACACACACACACACACACACACACACACACACACACACACACACACACACACACACACACACACACACACACACACACACACACACACACACACGCACACGCACACGCACACGCACACGCACACACACACGCACACGCACACACACACACACACGCACACGCACACGCACACACACACACACACACACACACGCACACGCACACGCACACGCACACACACACACACACACACACACACACACACACACACACACACACACACACACACACACACACACACACACACACACACACACACACACACGCACGCACGCACGCACGCACACACACACACACTGAATAAACTGAATAAACTCTTTATTTACAACTTCCTTTTTTTACAATTTTTAATATACCACCCAAGACTAGATAGTCGCGCGGGTGGGGTGTATGTTATTTTTGTAAGTGTTAACATTATGTATATAATAATTTATTAATTTAATTTGCATCATACGTTTTCAATACTAGTATAATGATTTTAGTTACAGTAGTTGTTTTATATTTAATTATACAACATGAATATATATTTCAAATTGTAACTTATTATTCTATATATTTATCTTAAACTTAGGGTTCTTAATCAAGTAATTTTTACAAGCCTCCCTTAATTTAGTTGGAGTCATATCAACGTAAGGAGGAGATATTGTAGGCAGTAGCGTGTTATATATTTTGGGGAGGGTATACGGTGATTGGTGTCGACTATGCTTGTGTATAAAGTTTTCTATTTTTAGTTCCATGTGGGAATTACTTCGGGTCCGTGCGACTTTTGGCTTTAATTCATACTTATTGAGGTGTTTTAGCACGGACTTGAAGCACAGGTAATAATATATTGCTCTGAAGTCTAGGCGGTTCAGCAAAGCCAAACGTTTCTCGTGGGTAAGGTGTTCGTCAACAGTACATCCGTATATGATCTTTATGGTATATCGATAGCCTGTATACAGTGTCCCTATGACTGAATCGAATGTTCCACCGTAGTGTGTTAGGCCGTACGAAATTTTCGGTACGTAAATGGCATCGAACACTTTGAGGACTGTGGCTCTATCGGAGAACTGCCTTAGAAATTTCAGCGTGTAATTTAATTTATTTATTTCTTTTCGGCACTGCTGGACATGTTTCTCCCACGATAGTCGGTTGTCGAAGGTCAACCCTAAATATTTGACCGTTTCATCTTCTTGCACCACAGTGCAATTGCAGTCCGCAATGCAACTGCAGGAGGCCTCGTGGAGGCGGAACGAATTGGTGGTTGGCACGTGTAGAGATGTGTATCTATAAAGGATGTACTTTGTTTTCTTTGTGTTCAGCAACAGCCTATTCTTAGCAAACCATCTAGATACTTGATGCATTCCTCTCTCTACAAAGGGTGGGAGTGATAACCAATCTCGGCTTGAGAACTTCAGGGCACCATCATCCGCGAAGTAGTATGCACGCCCCATTTCTATGTTCATTTCGCATAAGTCATTCAAGAAAATGAGGAACAAGATGGGGGATAAGGACGTTCCTTGAGGAATGCCACATGAGAGGTCCAGGAACTTACTTTGTTTGTCCAAAATTTTGGTGCTTTGCTTTCTATCTTTTAGGTATGAGGTAAACCATTTTAGCATGTTGTCGCGGAAGCCTAGATTTACCATTTTATACAGCAGAACATCATGGTCAACGAGATCGAAAGCCTTCTGCATGTCCATGTACACCACTGCCACAGCGTTTCCCCGGTCCCGTTCTTTCACGATGTCCTCTATATGTTTGCCCAGTACAACCTCAGTCGATAACCCGCTCCGGAATCCATACTGGTTATTGGAGAGAACTTGGTTTGATTCGAGGAAACCGACAATTTGTATCTTCAAGATCTTTTCGAAGATTTTTGAAAATAATGGTAAGAGACTGATTGGCCTGTAATTTGATACGTCGGTGCGGTTTCCAGATTTAAATATAGGGATTATAGATGATTTTTTAAATTCATCGGGGTACGCTCCATTTTCTAGAGATTTATTAAATATGTAAGCTAATGTGGGTGCTATATAGCTGCTCAGGATTTTTATTTCCTTGCCTGTGATCCCATCTAGTCCTCCGCTCTTTTTTGAATTTAATTCTTTAATTGCATTTGTCACATCTGAGGGTAGAATTTTCCGAGGGACGAATTTGTTTGGAGTCCATGGTACTATTCCCAGCCCCATTTCTATACACGGTAGTTGCGGTATTTTAGTTTTCAATTTACTTGTGATTGTCGAGAAGTACTGGTTAAGGTCTTCTGCCATTTCTTCTGGGTCAGATTTTGTTATTCCTTGTGTAATTAACGGCCCAACTTTTGTTTCTTTGTTATGCTTAATGATGCTGTTGATTACTCTCCAAAATTTCCTCGTGTTTTCACCCGTTGATTCAATTTCATCCCGATGGTATTTGAATTTTTGTTGTTGGAGATTATGTGTTATTTCTAGGCTAAGTTTTTTGTGTGCTTTTTCTAATTCACTTATTCGTGGGTTTCTCATAGTCGAATCTCTATTTTCTTGTTTTTTCTTCAAATCTTTTAATTTTTTGTGCAGTTTGTTTTTGTAGTTTACCTGGGATTCTCTTCGCAATCATACCAAATTGGATAGACAAGATTTCTTGGGACTGTTAAAAATATGCATAGAAAAAGGATACCTGAAATAAGAGATGGAGTTGCTATGGGTAGCCCTGTTGCACCTGTTTTTAGCAGATTTGGTAATGAACAGAGTTTTGGATGAGGCCAAACCACTACTACCCATTGAGATCCCATTTATTTTTAAATTTGTTGACGATTTATATCTAACAATTTCAGATGGTTCTAAAGAAATAGTAATGACAGTCTTCAACAACATCCATGACAAACTTAAGTTTACAATTGAAGTCGAAAATGATCAGAGGCAACTTCCATACTTGGACATGCTCACAACTAGATTAATAGATGGTTCAATAGCTGTTGACTGGTGGAGAAAACCAGAGAAAACAGACAGATACCTCAATTTTAAAGCACATCATCCCTTAAAACAAAAAATTACTGCAGCCTTCAATCTCAAGCATAGAGCTAAGTGATCCTCAATATCACATGAAAAATATCAATCTCTTGACGAATATACTGAACAAAAACGGTTTTCCCAAATCACTTGTAAGCAATATACTGCATAACTCTCATATCCCAAGACACAACTCTCTACCTCCTCCCCAAACCACAGTTTGTCTAGAATCTGGAAATTTTCCTCAAAACCTACAAAATGAAAACGAACCATCATCAGGCTACCGAAGTATAGTGTATGTTAAAGGTTTGTCCGAACAAATATCAAAAACAATTGCCCCAAAACTTAACTGTAAAATAGCATACAAAAATATGAAAACACTAGGTTCTACTGTGTTTTCACAACTGAAATCAAGGATACCCAAGGAATATAAGAGTAAATTGATTTATTGTATACCTTGTAAAGATTGCAATATGAACTATGTAGGACAAACAGTTCAATACTTGACAAACCGCATGAATGGCCATAAATCTGATATCAGAAAGTTTGATGACCGTTGCAGGTTAGCACACCATGCACTAACTTACAACCATGTTTTTGACTTCGATAAATGTAAAATTTTAGATATAGAAAATAATTATAATAAGAGAAATGATTTATATCCGCCGCACTCCAAACACTTGTAATTCTAGAAACGATACTGAAAACTTAGGCCGAATTTATGCTAACCTGATAAAATTGTAGATAAAATAGTTAAGGTTAATTATAGCACTGTATTCAATGTAGTCAATATTTATTAAAGTTCCTCTATCTGACATCATAAGCTAGCTAAATTACCAAAGGGTACCTAACTTATATGTACTAGGTACCTACCCTGATCATCAGTGTGATCTAGTCATGTAAACACTCTCACTAAAAAACATGGTCATGATACCAAATTATTTTCACTTCATCTTTTACCTTAAATAAATAAGTTCTAGCAGTAAAATATATAGTTAAAACGTTAAGTTCGAAAAAAGATATATGTACGTAGTTAGTAAGGATAACTACCTATCCTAGCATCCATGTGTTTAGTATCCACAATAGTAAACACCACCATCAGCTTGTCATCAAATCCTGGCATAATAATCATAGACTGTTGTCCGTTCCGTATGTTACGCTCCAGGAAAATAATTCTCACAGTCGAAGAGGTTTGGTTACCCTGGCCTCTTAGCTCTGGTCGTTAGAGCGTTGCAACTCCGGGAAATTAATAATAATTTCTCGTAGTTGTGACGACGCGAGTTCGAACTCCTGTCGAGGTATCAAATATTTTTTGGGCCGTTACAGTGGCGCAGCCGAAATAGGACCCGAAATCATACGAAACAATAATTAATTAAATCCCTCTCGAGCCAAAAGACTGTAAACATCACATTTCCTGTTGTTATGCCTTTCATTTCCTCACTCACTTGAGTCAAAACACACCGTGACAATGACCTCGCTCGACTGCTGACTTGTTCCAGCGAGCATCTGCTGAGCCAGCAGCCTGCAGTTACACTTCGTCATTCGTCCGACCCTAAACCAGCCGAGACGGCTGGTATTTGACTCCGGGGAAATGTTACGCTCCAGGAAAATAATTCTCACAGTCGAAGAGGTTTGGTTACCCTGGCCTCTTAGCTCTGGTCGTTAGAGCGTTGCAACTCCGGGAAATTAATAATAATTTCTCGTAGTTGTGACGACGCGAGTTCGAACTCCTGTCGAGGTATCAAATATTTTTTGGGCCGTTACACGTACACTTAAGTGTTCTGTATAAGAAAAAAAAAAGTTTTTGTTTTATGGTGTACCAGAGTGGTGATGTAGGAGAGGAAGCCACTGAAGATAACATTAACTAAGGTAACTCAACTTTCATTAGAAACCTAGATATGTACCTCCCTACTCATATGTCACCGAACTAATGTTCTACTTTGTTTCTTTGTACCTCTGTAACTACCTTATAGCCCGGAAGATGTTCAATGAATTGAACGAAACGTCGGCCTAGATAAACCGTTTATTCATTTGACCAACCCTCAAAAATCAATACAAGAACTTATATATATATATATATATATATATATATATAGTTTTGGTGAAGGATGAAAACACTCGCGTGTAATATTATTTTGAAGTGGTACAGATGGTCGGAAAATATAGGAAATAAATAAACAACAAAATTGGGAATATTTCGCCATATCAGCGTCGTCAGCTAGTATATAATGTTACGCTCCAGGAAAATAACTATCACAGTCGAAGAGGTTTGATCACCCTGGCCACAGCTCTGATCGTTAGTGTTGCAACTTCGGGGAAATTTCCTGTAGTTGTGACATCGCGAGTTTGAACTCCTGTCGAGGTATCAAATATTTTTGGGCCGTTACAGTGGCGCAGTCGGTAGGACCCGAAATCATACGAAACAATAATTAATTAAATCCCTCTCGAGCCAAAAGACTGTAAACATCACATTTCCTGTCGTTATGCCTTTCACTTCCTCGCTCACTTGAGTCAAAACACACCGTGACAATGATCTCGATCGTCTGCTGACTTGTTCCAGCGAGCATCTGCTGAGCCAGCGGCCTGCAGTTTCATTTCGTCATTCGTCTGACCCCAAACCAGTGGAGACGGCTAGTATTAGACTCCAGGGAAATGTTACGCTCCAGGAAAATAACTCTCACAGTCCAAGAGGTTTGATCACCCTGGCCTCTTAGCCCTGATCGTTAAAGTGTTGCAACTTCGGGGAAATTCCCCATTGTGAAGACGCGAGTTCGAACTCCTGCCAAGGTATGAAATATTTTTGCGCCGTTACAATAAATAAGAGTCGTCACTGCATAATATAAAGAAGTGTTAAACTCTAGGATTCGTTTCAGAATGCTTCAAAATGGATTAAGATAGAGAAATTTTTCGAAAATTTCAATTTTAAATTGCCATTGATTTTTTTTTTTAATACAAAAATTTGCTAACTGCATAAACTTACGGCATGCTCAGAAAAACAAGTTTAAATAAAAATACCTCTACTGTCTTAAAATGGAAGGAGAGTTCATCCTGAGAATCCTGATAACAAACGCATCCCTTTACGACAAGTAGTTGATTTTAAGATTTCAAATTTCTCACAAGCAGTGATGCCACAACCCCTGCGACACTACACCTATCCCTATCGGATTAGAGAGGTGCAACCGGTAACTACTACTGAAACTTTGTAAAATCACAAAAAACCAACTATACTTATCGAGGGGGCGTATGGATAATGTCAACGTTCTTAGGAGGGAATTTAATTGTATTGTATTTAATTTAAAAGTATAGCGAAAACATGAGGGAATTTCTGATTTTCATCACTGCAGACTTACTTGGGATGGGAGGGAATTAAGATGAGGCGTAGGGACTGTAGGCGTTGCCGTGGAACCAGGTATACTAGCAGGGGCAGAAGGGGTAACAGGGGCTGGGGCCGGTGTAACTGGAGTCGACGCATTGCTACCAGCAACAGCAGCAGCAAGAGAGGCCGTAGAAGGCCTTCCTCGTCCAGCCCCTGTGCCACCACCTCTAGGTGTCGTTGTTGTAGCTCCTCCTCGACCGACCCCAGCACGCTTTGCTGGCTTGGCATTCTTAGGAGGCGGAGGTTCCAGTTCTACTTCTTCCTTAGGCATTGCCTCCAGCTATGATCAGGAACACATTGAACATCAGAGTAACAAACATGTAGAAATTAGGACAGGATGACACACATGATCTGGATGCTTTTTGAACGGATCACATGGCATGTGGCATTCCATTAAATAGTATTTCAATTTTCATTGATCTATGTATTATAAAGTGGTTTTTTAATTATTATTATCTTTTTTTTTACATCCAGTTTATGTGATTCTTTCTATAATAATCATAATCCATCGCACAAATGAGCGAAGAATGGACAGCAAAAGCATCAACCAAACAACCAACTAAAAATCCAATATTGACACTAAAAAGCAATAATTTCAATATTCGAGCTTCACCTTAGCGAAGTATATCTTCTCAAGCGTTTGTGCCATAACCACGACATCTTCTCCAGGTTTGTTATACACGTAACAATTATTGAACATGGTGTTGAAGTCCTGAATACACTCCTTCCCACACCAGTAGTAATTGTTTTCAAGGCGCTTCTTGATCGTTCCGAGATCCATGGGATGTTTGATAACTTTGTGGTAGTCCTGAAAATGTAGAACCAATCATTATAGACCTTTCAGAAAAAACAGATTAGGTATCAATAAAAATAAAAAACGAATCAATGGTTGAATATCTCAATATTTGTTTCATCATTATAAGGAGGAGTGTGAATGTTACACAATTTTCAGAAAACTTTAATAAAAAGATGTGTCTGTCCTTAATCCCCCCACATTTCTCTACAGGGACTGGGACTTCTTCAGGGAGTTGCTAGGAAAACCAGATTTAAAATAGTAAAATATCCAACAATATTTTCTTTATGTGGTTGATCAAGTCAAATTTAAAATGATCTTTTCAATGAAAACCAAATTTAAAGTTATCTATTAATCTTTATGTAGGTAATTATAAATTTAGAGCCCCTCAATCAAATAAGAGTAAGTTTTGCTCCAATTTTGAGTGTCTTTTGGAAGTTGAATGAATTTTAAAAGAAAAGACAATTTGGTAAGTCGGTAACTGCTAATATCTTAATGTTAGTTTTACATCATGTTGCTTTGGTAATTGTAGACAGTTTCGGATTATTGCGCGCCTCGAAACATATCCCCCATTAATGTTGAACATATTAAAAGATTAGGTTAGGTTAATAGTTTTTTAATTGAAATAATGAACGAAAAATAACAAAAAAAGAGTAATAATTAAGATCTAAAACTTACGGGAAGGTTAAGTTTGTTGGCATCAACTGGTTGTTGTAAAGGCCAAGCATATTGATGCTTCCAAACTGCCTTCAAAACATTTTTCTGGATGAATTGGAGTTGGTTGGTGATCCGGCCGGGACGATGTGGCGGGGGTATGAATGGGGGTTGCACGACGCCATTGATCGGCTCGAGGACGGGCTCTTCCCGTGGCGGCGGCTCCTTGTTGTTGGATGCGACAGGCCCGGAACCAGCGCCCCCAGCCCCACCAGCGTTCCCAGCAACATCATTGCCACTCTTGCCCATGCCTCCCTGCATACGTGAAAATAGACATTATTTTTAGTACCTACTAAATGAGTGTTACGCAGGGTAAAAGCAGGGTACACACTTGTATCAAGCTGCCGCACAGTGCTGTGGGCATAATATGTAAAAAGTAAAAAAAAAATCAACAATTAAATTTTCTCGAAATGAAGGCTCTATCTAATACATCGCTAGATAGTCAGAAGGTCCCTTGCCCCTACAAATCGCTTACAGATGCCTGAGGGGCGAATTCCGAGGTCTATCAGCAAGTCTTTTGGCAGAAGATGTAAACATAGTACAAACTAGCATTTCAGTTCGAGTGTATCCATCGGCTAAGAAATACGAATTGGGGTGAACCATCATTTTCTACAAATATGAGCACAGCTATACTCAATCAAGAGTATAAAATATTTTTAATGTAATGGGATTGATTCCAATTAAGCACTAGCTTAGTTGTTATTATGTTAGTTATACCCAGCACCCAGAATTCAAGTTAGAATTATTAAGAAGCAGCTAATCGCTGTGAGGAACTCGAGATTTTAAAACAGTGGTTTTCATTTGAAAACTCACGGACCATGATTATGCTTTACATAATCCGTGGTAATGGTCAAAATTGCAACAGATCATTCAAAAATGTATTATGCTTTGAAGATTTATAATCACAGTTTAAGCAAATAATCCATCATTTACGGGCAACATTATTATTCGCCTACTACTAAAATCAAAGGATGCAAAATAATAACATAGATTGATTGGTATTTGATTCAGAAAATGCAGAGTGGATGGGAAGAGCCCCAGAGCGCAAGCGCAATCACTAGGCAGTTTGTGGAACTAACTACAAAGGTACTTCAGTGACACAATTGCTGATGCTTTACTTGTATTACTGATATAGGCGTGGTGGCCAAGGCCAAGAGAATTGCTGATTTTCATTTTACTTTCCTAGTTTCGATTCCCAGAAAAGACCCCGTGTTTAGGGGGCGGTCCATTTGTTAGACGTTGGGAAAAGATGATTAGAGGTAGGTAGAGATGATTAGGGATGGTTGGTGCTCTTCCGACCATTTCTGCCCATTCCTAATTATTTTTTCCCAATGAGAAAACAAATGAAAAAGTTCCACTCATGCAGCAATTTTTGTAAGTATGAGCGAATTTTCGTAAATTATCGCATTGTATAATGCTAAATTTTATGAAATTAGAGCTTTTTGAGCGCAGGGAAATTGTTAACCATTAACTTTATGGCAAAAACCCGTGTTCTAAATAATAATAACCTGCTATTCAAAAAGACTTTTTTTGATTTTTGCTTTTTTTTGCATTTTTTATCAAATTTTAATGAAATCTAAGTACATTTTTCATTCAGCATCATTATTTACATACATTTTTCAATGTTCTATTTTATAGTTAATAAACTTTATTTGAGCAATATTAGGCGAAAAATATAATTCTAACGATTTTTAGCCGTTTTTAGCCACTGTTAGTGATTTTTTTTAAGCTCATTTTTTGAAATTGGACCAATTTAATGTGCTCAAAAAGTGCTGGCCAACGAACTCGTCCTTTTGTTTGGGAAGCTTGATTTTTTTTGCTCGCACCTGTGTGTGTGTAAGTGTATATAGTAGGATTCGTTTCAGAATGCCTCAAAACAGATTACAATGAAGACATTTTTCAAAAATTTCGATTTTGAAATTGTACGAGCCATTGCAATAGCTTTCTTCTTTTCTTACGAAAATTGGCTAAAAAGACTCGATTCGACTAATTATTATGAAAAAATTATGCGAAAATGTATGAGTTATGAAGAACAAAGCAGCCAAACTAGTGCAGGAAGGTTCCCCAAACTGCTGCGACAGTGCACTGGTCATGCTCACTGGGGCTCTCCTGATCCACTCCCTAGGAAATAAAATCAACTTACACGTACAGTATTATTGTGTTGAACTGTGTCCACTTGCTGCATTTTGGCCACACTCCTGTAAAATTGAATCACACTCAATTACACTGGCTTGATGAAAAATAGATGATATATTTTTGTACACAAATGGTTCACAAAGATTGTAAATAATTGGAGAAATACACATATGTCAGTCCTAAACTATTGAAACAAACCTGAAACCATCAAAGAGCATCAAATGGTATCTGATTGTCTTTTTCAAGGTCTTCGTGCATTTGGACTTGGAAGGATGGAGAAGGAGCTTGTGTTTGGGAACTTTACCGGGTTTGGGTTGAGGATACTCTGAAAATAAAATATGTAAGGAAAGGAAGTAGTATGGAGATAGATAACGTAAAATGGAAGACCTGAATCTCCTTAGGTATGATAAAACAGTCTCAAGAACAGCGGGAGAATGAAAATTTGTAACCTACTACATTGAAAAAAAAAAAAAAAAAAAAAAAAAAAAAACCACTTCTAGGCTGAGACTTCGACAGCTAAGTTCTTAAGAAACGTTGAGTACCGTAATATTTATGTAACTTTTTTCTTTTATTTTAGATTCCAAAGATTAGTACAAAGGCTGACAAACGAGTCTCATACATACAAGGTGCATACATTCCAAGAAGCATTCGGACACAAATGTTTGAACTAAATCACTCACGACAAAGTTGTGGAAACATATTTAAAAAAAATAAGTTGAAGAAGAACGTTTTCTAATGGGGCTCCAAACGTGAGAAGCTCGAGGTAGAGCGCTCTACCACGTGATGCACAGCACATAAATAATGACCTTACCTATTTTCTCGTCTTTTGTTGCCTATGACTGCAGAAGTGTCGGACAAAATGGAGGTTTTGTATCAAGACTGGAAGTAGAGGAAACGGAACCATAACCCCAGCTCGCGGCCGAGATGAATTTTGTGAATATTATTTTGAGATGTTGTTTTGTAATTTCATTTATTTTTATATTTTGAAAATGGATTTATTAACTGTTGAGCAGCTAAAAAACGAGCTGAAGAAAAGGGGTGGTGCTATGCAAACTTCCATGAAAACAGTAATATCAATAATAAAGTTAGATTTTTGAAATGCTAAAAATATGCTATTTTTTGATAGGTACTACATATATTTTCATATGGTACGTAGTAATTTTTCAAAAAGATAATATGATACTATAAATTATAGTACCTATGTCTGGATTGTATGGCAACCCTATTACACGTGTCTGAGTAGGTAGATCAACCTACTAAAGTTAGTACATATGCCTCTCCCACATTAGCATCCATACGTGTAATAAATAAGTCTCTATAGGTACTTACTATGTAGTACAGGAACGATTATATATTTATGCCTGTAGTATAACTTTCCTGCATGAAATTGTCAGGGGGAATTTTCAATCGCCAAATTCTTTTCCCGGTGGATTGCAACAATCCACTGTTTTCTTTGAAGTTTCACCCCTTGGGAAACCCACGTTACCAGGATTACTACACCCAAACACGCAGTACAGAACTAATAATAAATAAATAATTAAAATTATTAAATTAATAAATGTCTGATAACGTGCATGCCTTATAATAGATTTGGTTTGGTTACTGAGTGGTTTGATGTCTCCAATTTTGTTGTCGAGGACCTCTGTGGATGTCAGTGTGGTTTTTCATGAGCAGTAGGTAGCCTTATAATTATTAATTTATTATTAATATAATTTTCATTTTTGGAAAGAATTGGTTGGTAGTGTGGGGATAGTAGAATTGTAGAGCCAAATGGGGCGACGCAAGGTGCCGACAAGGGGAAAATCATGTCAACGACCATTTTCTTTAGGGCACTGCCCCCTCCTAGTGGTGGAGCTTGTTGGTTTGGAGCCCAATTCCACGGAAATAAAGATTCACTATGTTAGATCGATTTCGACGTTTAGGTCATAATCTTATCCTATTATAATTCTGAAACTTCGTCTGTTTGTCTGTCCGTGCCAAACAGCTGAGTGGGTGGAGTCAACGAGTTGTAGGATCTTCTTGGATTTCTCAGAAAGGGTGCTTGAGCAATTTTAAATTTTCTACTCCCAACAGAACCATGGGCTGGAGGGCAGTGGGACCCCCTCCCTTTCAATGCATGTTTTTTGGCCGAGTGCTTGATCTTCTATTGGCTGCCACACTACAATTTGATCGAGAGCACTTTGTATTGCAGCATTAAAGCTACGTTCTTGGACCCGTAGAACATGATGGTACCATCGAAATTTCTGAAAGATGCCGTACTCCCAGAGAAATCACCAAAAATTTGCAGTTGCAAGCGAGTGAAGCGAGTTACATCCCCTACACACCCCGAGGGTTTTTCCTACAGACTCAGGATAGACTATATCCCATCGCATCTATATATCCCACACCGAGTGAGTGAAGAGAGTGAGAAAACTACACTAGTTCAGTGTAATAAACAATAACTGAACATACGAGCCAACAACAAAATCAGTGTTCAGGATAAAAGTGAGGTTTAGGTTTATCAATACTAAACTGTTCTTGCTGCCATGAGTATATTCTGGTCAAACTGGTAGGAAATTCAGGGAAAGAATAGAACACAGTCTTCATGTCATACCTATCTTCAACTCTTTAGGATGGACCAGCAGAGAAGAACAATCAACAATAACAGGCTGTAGCTAGTAATTTCATTCTTCTCATGATGTTGCAGAACGGCTCCTAGAATTACCAGCTAAGAGACACTGTGAAATCCGAGGACCAGAACCCTGAATGGAAATATAGTGAATATATTTCAACCTAATAAATTGAATATATTTCAATACATATCAACCTAAAGAGAATAAGAAAAGAAAGAAGAGGGAGGAAGAAATCAACCAGGATTTACCATGGAATTTAGCAGAAAGAACTGCGTTCAGATGACAGGATGGAGCTAAACGAATCTCAGCATGCGGCACTGTCTTACAGGGCATGATGGAACGATCTTCACCAGACACTAATTACACCACCTTGCACTCCATCCTCTCTCTCCCGCTCCAATCGTCGTAACAGCTATGAGATACTAGGTCCCTCAGATCATTATTTAATTTAAAACCCCATACTTAGTGCACTCTTGGGGGTGTCAGGATTGGTCAGAAAGTCAGAGCAGTCTCCCAAGGCATGTGGGAATGATCTTAACCAGGCACTGATGGCACAACTTGGCGCTCCATCCACATTCTCCATCACCAATCGTCTCACTAGTTACGAGATACCACCTAATTAATCAACTGATTAGAAACCCCACAGTTAGTGCACTCACTCAGGTTTTGATTTCTAATTGAGTGTTGGGCTGTTGGGGTGGTTGAATTACACTGGGAAGCTGTATATGTCTGCCCCCACACGTTGTGGACAGGAACATTAACCTGTAGAGTTGTCCTCCTGCCATCAATTTTTTTTTTTTTTTTTTTTTTTTTTTTTTGAGTAGGTACTCCATGAGAGTGTAAGCCCTAAGTTTAACCTGAAACATGGAACCGACTGGAATCATCACTAACTTCAGTCTGTCAACTTGGATCGGGCCTCTTCCAGCATTATATCGGCATCATTTGGGACTTTTGGTTTTTTGTGTAATGTGTAGTTGTTATTAGTTTCCAATTGGGGATGGGTATTTTTAATAGGAAATACACGAATAGAGAAAAGGGAAAATCAGCCAAAACCAAGAAAAAATCAGACGAATGAATTTAAACTTTGCATAGAATGGTTTCAAAGCATTGGCTGTAAGGGAAGGTCTGAAGGCCAACTCGTAGAGTCAATTTTGATCTTAATCGAATATTTCCTTCTGACTTCTTCTTCTGTCTTAACCCTCAGACAATCGTTACAATACCTAGGTTACTTTTGTAATTGGGCTTGCCCAACAAATGGATAAACATTTCATCAATCAAGAGTTTCTCTAGAAACGCTACTTTTGAGGTCACAGTTTCGTTCCAAGATTCCGCAACAAGATTTCGTTCTATTCCCACTTAATTCTACTGGTAATAATTTCAGGAAGTTGGGTAATGACTAAAGCATGTTTCCATGATTTAAAAAAAAAAAAAAAAAAAAATCACATTTACAGTTTCTTCTAGTAATCCTACTCTAATAGTACCTACTATTGGGCCAGTGTAATATGCTACTGATGTTCACATTACCGTCTACTATGCTGTGGAAACAGTTCCCAATCGTGAAGAATCGTGATTTTACTGAACAAGGAAACTCATGTTTGCACATGCCCACATTCTTCTATTGGTCGGACAGTGATAAAACCCATAGGGACTAATCCACAGAATCCCTAAGTATTATACCAATATCGGATTTTAATTAAGTATCCATTACTTTACCTAGGACTGACTGTAGCCCACAGCGGTAGCCCATTCATAATCACAACATGATTCCATTGATGATCGAAATGCGTAATAGAATGGATTAAACATACGTTGACTTATAAATTGCCATTACGGAACATATCTCAACGAAACAAAGAAAATACGATTTATTGTTTCTTCAATTCCCTCAAGAACTCCAGGCCCTATTATTTCCTATGAAATAATTACAGGTTGACAAGAGATGTTTGGTTAGCGTTCAGAGTGCGCCCTCTACAATGAACTACACACTAAAATTACCAGAGAAGTACTCGAAAGGAAATTTCATGTTCAAGAGTTGTCTGCCCTGCAGATCCGAATACGAGCAACCTTTTTGATTTTTCGGATTTTTGACTGTTGTCATAAATATTTCTTATTATTTTCGTGTGTGATTGATTCCCTATACATTTTCTTTCTTTCGATATCCGAATTATAACTAATTTCATCGGTCCATTACAAACAACACCTCTACTACAGAACATTCTTCGTCGTCAAGCTCGGTTTATTGTTTACGATATCACTAATAATTAGGTACCACCGTGAATCTTTGTAACTTGAAGAGTGCAGTAACAGGAATTTTCACAAGATATCAATCATCAGTGAAAGCAGGCAATGATCCTGACAACAGGCCAAACTTCCTTTGTCACACCTACAAGAATGAAACCCTATGAGAAAACATAAGAGTGCAGTATATAGAGTAACAGCAATTGATTCGTTCGATGACATCGTCATTCCTAAAAACTCTCGAGTTTTTTAGTTCAAAAGGAATAGTTGACCACCAGTGATTGGAGGTTTTGAAAGAAGATGAAGTTGTTGACTTGGAAAAGAGTATGTGACTCCGACAACGAATTAGGTAAGATTTGTGGAATCAAATGGAAGACTCTCTCGACAAACCTCAAGTCACCAGTTGAACGGACTGAACTCAATACACAAAATTTTGCTCGGAAGGAACAAACGTGATTTATTTAGTCAAGGCGTGTGTCAATAAAGCCCTCAATTTTAAAGTGTTGGCAGACTCCGGATAAACTCTGAGCGTTGAACAGCATTGAAAAGGGAGCTCATCTCATAATCGTGCATGGAGGGAAAGAGATGGGAGTTAATGCCCAACAGTTTATCAAGTTTTGGATACGCGTGATTATTTCAGTTCGATGTTTCTAAAATTCTGTAAGTAATGAATGATTTCTGTATCAACTGTAAGTGTTTAGATTTTCATTTATTCTACTTTCCTTTTGAGAAAACAGCATGCATTCAAAGTATGTAGTAACGAGGTAAATATTTTATTAGGTGTTTGGAATACAAAAGCTAAGTAGAAGGTATTGAACTAAAAAGGAATGCATTGAAAGTACTCATTGAAAGGACTCACATATTATAACTGTGTTGTTTCATCTAGTCAATCACCAAACAAAGTCTTTAGTTTGAAATATTATAACGCAGCCTGTCAAAGCCTGTATTCATCCTCATTCAACATGGTTATCAGTTAGCACATACTTATAAATATTTGATATCTATAGGCCAACCATAGATGATTTGCATTCTGAGGGCACTCCCTACATTGCACTACACGCTGAGACAATCATTCGGATGACAGCCTTAATGCAGGTGTTATGTTCAAGGAAAACTCTCACAGTCGGAGAGCTTTGATTAAATAGCCTCCTAGCTCAACCCCTTGGAGTGTTGCAACTAAAGAGAAATTTCTCCTTAGTATGAAAGGACACAAGTTCGAACTCTTTCGAGGTAGCAAATATTTTTTCGGCCACAAAAGTTGGCACAGTCAGTAGGAACCTGGGAATAATATGAAACAACAATTAATTAAATCCCTCTCGAGCGTAATGACTGCAAACATCACATTCCCTGATGTAACATCTCTCACTTCCTCAATCACTTGAGTCAAAATACACACTGTGACAGCGACCTCCCTCGACTTCTTTCAGCGAGCATCTGCTGAGCCAGTGGCCTGCAGTTTCACTTCGTCATTCGTCCGACCCCAAACCAGATGATACGGCTGGTATTTAACTCCGAGGAAATGTTCTATTCAAGGAAAACCCTCACAGTCAGAGAGGTTTGATTAAATCGGCCTCATAGCTCAACCCCTTGGATTGTTGTAACTAAAGAGAAATTTCTCCTACTATGAAAGGAGACGAGTTCGAACTATCAAATATTTTTGGGCTGTAAGAGTTAGCATCCTGGATGAAACACCAGAGCACTACGATCATCAGCATGTGCCTCCAGCGTACCCCGATTCCACTGACACAGTGAAGGGACCTCTCTGCTCACAAGAGTGAAGTGAATCCAAGACGATAGTAGCCTGTCCAACAGCCCTGCATCCTACGGTACTCAAATCCCTCGAAGCAAATAGGGACAAAACATCAAACGACTTTGTATTGTTACTAAGACCTTAGATTCACTAGAACGATCCAACTTGCCTCTAGTACCAGCAGAACTACTGCGCATGATGAAACATGATTCACTCTACTCCGTGAGAAAGTCCTCATGCACCCCCTACAGTTTCATCCAATAGGATCTCTGAAAACTATAGACATTACAGGCACCAGCTTCAGTCTAACCTGTACCTGTGGGGGGATCTGCGGTATCCAAGCACTGCATAACCTATAAGAGTGGGTATCATCCGACTAACTCCCATATTAAAAATCCAAAAGGATAAGGATTTCCAAGGGAAAACTCGCAACAAACCTTGGGGTCAATCTATTTATTACCTCGTGCAACTGGATAGAGTGGAAGGAGTACTTATGTAATTTTCTTTCTAAAATCAACCAACCTTTATGCATAGTGCAGAAGACTAAATGATCCAATGTAGGCGAAGAACTTTATTCGGCGAAGAAGTACTTTAAGGTTTTCTTGGATTTTTAGTGAACTTCGCTATCTCAGTTCATAACATGCACATAAGGACCATTGAACAGAGTTGTTCAGCAAATTAATTAGGTCCGTTTCCAAATCACAAAATGGGCAATATCATGTAACTACCTATTAAACTTTAAGTTGACAGCAATGAGAGAAGAAATTACAAACAACTTCGACTCGTAAAATAATGAATATTGAAAAAGAAAATTTGTGACTTGCTATGTAGCATAGCAACAAGTAAACTGAACCAGCAGTGGTTATAATGATGAAACTGCAGAGGTCAATGTAGCAATAAAAATAACATTTCGTTTCCGACGACCGTTGACTGAAGTTTTGGCAGACTTTCAAAGTTTTACTTATTTACTAAAATTTTCAGGATTGGAAAAAAACGTACTTATCCCTAGTTTTTTTTTTTTTTTTTGTAAGATATATCATATTTATGTTGAATTATTTTGCAATGTGAGCACTTTTTTAGTACAAATTATATTGTCAATATTATCAGTTTTATGGAAAAATGCCTTCTCCACAGTATTCTGCAATGAGAAATACATTTTTAGATTTCAACTTTTATTTTTGCAGGTTTAATCGATTTTTTTAACAAGCACATTGCAATGAAATTTAAGTGAGTACATTCTCATCACAATTTTGTGCACAAATTTTTGGATGTTACATTTCATAGTCTATACAAAGAAACATTTTGCTAAAAAATATAAAATTCAACGTTTTTGGCAGTGAAAATTTGTGATTTTTTTTTTTTTTTTTTTTCAACCCTAGTTTTTTTAACACAATTAATTGTGCTCTAAAAGCGTCGTCAAATGAATTCATTCTTACTTTTGGAATGCTTGATTTTTTTTAATCGAAAGAAAGGACTTACTGTATCAATCCTAAGGAGGGAGAGTAATTATTGTCTGGCATAGCACACATGTATATGAAGTGAGGATATATTATATACAATTCAGGAACTGTTTCAGAATGCCTCAAAACGAATTTACGTTTAAAAAAAAATTTGGAGAAAATTTATCTTATTTTTTTTTTTTAATTTTTGGAGCCATTGCAATAGCTTAATTTTTTACGAAAATTCGCAAAAAGAGTATATGTATCAAGATTTGTGAATTAATTTTTTTAATGAACGAACCACACTTGAGCCTTAACTTCCCAATCCAAAAACCTAACAAAACAATGCCAAGAAAAAAAACTCACTTTCTAATTTTTAGTTAAAACCATACTTTTGAGACAAAAATGTGATATTCTCCGTTTCCACCCGTAAAAACATTCACCAACTATTGGAAAGCTCTTGATTTATCACATAAGCACCCACTACGAAAAACCTCTCTATTGCATTTCAGACTTGTTGTATACTCAACAATGATTGTAATTTCATAACTGGAAGTTCAAAATGTAATCGGAATTATAGGACAAACAAATATTAACCATACTGTGAGGTAAACTCGATGATAAGCTCGGAATGTGCCAGCCACTAGAGGGCAAGCCCCTTCTCACACAGGGAGCTGCACAACTCGTGCCACATCACCTATCGTATTGAGTCGTTAGTTGCGTGCAGCTGAAGAAGCAGGGATCGCATACGTGCTTAGGTTATTTAGTCTCTTCATTGTTGCCGCTGTCTTCGAGCCAAAATACTAGGTGATGTTGGGTATGCAAACTTCTCTCCAACTTTTTGCTAACTCATTGCTGTCCTTATAACCATCGAGTCTCTTGTCCCAAAGGTCTATATTTGAAATTAAAAAAAAGAAAGAAAGGACGAATCGTGAAGTGATGTGGAAATCTTTCTATGGATAGCAGTAAACCGAGGGGCGAGGGCCATTTGAAAATTTGTGAACAACCGTATCCCCCTCTTGGCATTTTTTGGCAGAACCCGAGGCAGGTGGCACAAAGTCAAGGCCCTAAAAGCTCTAACTCACCATGTGATAGCTCCATTGCATTTAGTCGCATGCCCATTTCTCCTCCACGCGAGTGTGAGTTGTGTGGCTCCCCATGTGAGAGCCGGCCCCAAGCGATACGTGGATAGGTGATTACAGACGAGGTAGTCTGCAACGCGATTTCCCTTTGGCTCCACACTAAGCCAACTATCTCCACAATAACATCTCCATATAGAGACTATATAGTTAAGTACAGCCCTCCCACCTTACAAACAAAATAGAGCAACACCAAAATACCAGCACATCCTCTGCAGATTCTTTCCCCATGCTGTCTTTGGGTTTAGTTCATATTCTTCCCACATAATTCTCATGCACAATATGGGGAGATGACCATTTGTGCTGCCAAAGTGCAAAAACCAACCCTATCGTACTACCATTGTTCTAAGGTGACGCTTCATATTGAGATAGCAGTAGACACGTTTGTAACTGTAGAAATTGACAGGACAAGATCATGTGCCCGTTAGGTTCAGTTCAGAGTTATATGAAGTTTCTGGGACACGTTAAAACGCAAGCGACATTAGCGTAAGATCTATAGATATCGTAAAAGGCACTTTAAATTATAGAAATCTGGAAGGATGTACCAGGTTATATAAGAAGATATGCACAGTGGTAGAGGCAAAGCTGGGTTCATATCCATCAGGATATATGCAGCAATCCGTAAAGCTGGATTTACATGGAGCAGAACGAGCGCAGAAAGCGGAAGGACGGAAAAACCAGTGGAGGGGGTGGCGGAGTCGGAAAGATTGTTCACATGAAGCGGTCTCCGTCATGAACGGAATCATAACCTTCCTACTGAAAGCCACTATGATCTGAAACCTATACTTAAGGTTATGAACATTCCTGTCCAATGAGCTTGCGCGGAGCTTGATGAAATGCGGAAACGGTATAAAAATTTCTGCTGCCATCCGCTGTCCGCCCCTTCCGACAACATGGCAGCCACCTTCCGCAACTGTTGTCCCAACAGCCAATCAGATAGCGTTCCGTCCTTCCGCTTTCAAGCTCGTTCGGCTCCATGTGAATCCAGCTTAAATGTGTCCGCGGTTGGAAGTAGTGGAGGGGACCGACCGTCTGATTGTGATATCATTGTTTGTGTCTTCTATCACCATTGCATTTCCCAAACACACCTATTTCCTCCTACCTACCGAAAATTTCATGGAAATCGAAGCTCCTTAAACTATGATGATGTTTGAATAATAAACTCATAAATCATGAGGGCATACACAAGAGATTCTCATGTTCATTAAGTACTATTTATGGTGCACCAATGCGTAAATTATTTGTAATGCGACTACCTACACACGATATTCGGGTAGAAACATTATGTTACCTTAGGATAGGTAGTTGATAAAAGGACAAATAATTACCCAACATTCTCATTTCAAAACAACGTAGCCTTTGCAGTTTCAATGTAGGTAATCAGTTCACCTCATAAGGACAGGTAGGTAGGCGTATCGCAGTACTTCCTTATCGTTTTGTAAATGTGTTATCTCTTGTCAAATACCTGTCTATTTACTTATTCGAAAAGCAGAAAATTGCCGAACTATAAGTTAAAAAATGTCACTTATGGAAAAGGATCTATAGGAACGTAGCATGTTAGTGAGATCACAAAATCTGTACATCTAGGTAGTATTTTTAACCCATCTCGGCCTCACCTGCATTAAACCATGTTCAATTGGAGTTTTTTTTTTAATTAATTTAATATTGTAATTTATATACAAGCGCTAGAGAAATTTATTTTCTATAAATGAAATTCAGTTTAATTTAGAATTGTACAAATACGGACTCGCACTCGACCACAGACATTCAACAAAACAACAGCTTCAGTGTAATTATGGCAATCCAGTAAAATATATAATTTTTCACACGTCGACAGTCCGCCCCAAGAGTGCTTGTCTGGCAAGATTCACCCCATTCATCCAACTGGCGCTAGCCAATCAGAAGGCTGAACGCATTAATGGATTGCCGCATTTCCCCAACCGGATGGATATGAGCCCAGCTCAACAGCTGCTCCTTGACTCAATCAAGGCTGCCACGTAATAGAGCAAATCCATCCTCAATGTGCATGCATGAATGTGTATTGTAGTACTGGCAGCTTGAACAAAGCTTCGTGCTGCCCAAAAGGTTGTGTAGTTACAAACTCGGCGCACTACCACAGAAGCTAGGAAGGTAACCGCGACATTATACTGGAGCGTTAGTTCAGCCCATCTGAACTGAACTTACATAAGACCTTTCAAAATGAAATGTCAACCTGGGTATATGAGAAGAACAAGTTCGCTTTGTGCAGCACGATCTAGACTGAGTAAAACAGAAAGAAACTACTTTCCACATAGGGTAACGATACAATTCAATGTGCTGTTTACATTTCAAAAAATTGAACTCACCTGTCCAGGACTCGACAGCCACCGTCGTTTTCATTAGTGAGAGCGATCCGCCCAGATCCTCAATGACAGAGGTCGGTGAGTAGGCGGACACATGGCGGTGGACACCCCACGATTATCTAGGAAAACGAAATCCATACATTGTAGACAAAGCAAAAGGCAAGCAATCAAAAGTTTACAGTAAGATTTTCACCTCGTATCGAAGAGGGGGGATTATTAGTCTGACTCACAAAGAAAAAAGCGAGCGAAAACTTTACAGCAAACGTAAATAACACATACGGAAACATAAAATTTTGTTTGTTGACAGAACTTGAGATTTTTGTTGAAAAAAAAATTTAAAAAATTGAACTTAAGGTGAACCAAAGTAGCTTACTGAAGTAAAATGGTAATTTTTTACTAACTACATCGTTAGAAGGCGTCTGCATACTCTTGACAAATAAACGGCATTTCTACCTGCACATAAAAGAAAAAAATAGTTTTTTTTCTATCAGGAGCAATCAATTAGTAGGACAAATCCCTAAATTAGTCCAGAAAACTGAATTAGAACAGGAACAAAATGTAATAATGCTAAACATAATATGAGTCAACGGCGGCAACGTTATATTGCACAACTCAATCAAACAAACTTCAAACTGCTCCGAACTTCACGTAATATCGTAGAATTTGGATGATCTGGAAAAGATTGAATTTCTAACGGATAATCTAGAAAAATGAACGCTTTTTACAACGTAAAACCCAAATTAGAAGTGCTTTGAGGTTAGGAAAACCAGAATCACGAAATACAAACAAAAACTGTTCAACTAACAAGAATTTCTTATCACAAACTATTAATATTGATTCCTACAATAAAAATACGCAAAAATTCGGTAATTTTGAGCTGGTTTAGATAAAATTAGCTGGATGGAAAATCAGCGTAAACTTAGCTTACCTCGAAATAGTCAGATCCTTTCAGAAAAACAATACTAACAACAGATTCAATTGCACATTTCGCACTCAAACTAAAACACCACAGCGGAATTAGTGAAAAACACCTAAAACTAAATATTTAACACAATTTTTCACCGTAAAATATAATGAGCGAGAGGCGATGCTCAAAGCCGAGGAAACAAGCTTGCTGCACAACTTACCCCATAAAGTGGGAGTAACCCAACCGCCGTTTTGCAAACTCTACTGCCAACGCACTACTTCAAAAATTACACAAAATACACAATTTTACGCCCGAAAATCGCCTAAAAAAGCGAAATATTTAGTATTTTGGCGCTTCGGTAGTCAACATGGCGGGTCCCCCACTCGGTGTAGCCAATAAGGCTGGGCCAGTAACGTCAATAGAATAAGAAATTCGTAATTCAGCCACAATTCCATCGAATTCCCGATGGGATTTGATCGATTATGAAACAAATTTAAATTAAAAAATTATCGGGCAGATTAATTACGCCTGATATTGCGGTCACAAGAGAAGAAAACAATTTCTTCCGAACAGTTTCATTTCGCAGTAGAAAGTTGACGCGCAGACGGGGGGTGGGGGAGTGAGGAACCCAGAGAAATCAATTTTTCCTTTATTTCGGAAACTTTTAATTCGTAGGTAATGTTTTACTACCATGTCGAATTTTGAGATGAATTCGGTTCGCAAGCTTTCAAACGCCGATGGTAATCAATAATCATGATGACTTCGGATATAAAATTTTTACTGGCACAGAATTTTCCACAAAATGGCTACGCATCACCGTTTTCACCTCTCCCTACCAAAAACCGGGGTGAGTTGGGGGGTTGTAATGGCGTCTGGGGACAGCAGGATGGCGGCTAACCTCTCAGTTGTCATCCACTTCAAAACCGGCTCGACCGTTTTTCTTGGGTTTCTTTTTTCGGTTGGCGGGTTCCTTCCAGAGGCGCCAAGAGGGGGAAGGAAACGATTCGTCGCTCGATTTCGGAACATAACGGGCTACAATTCGAAATATACACATATAGGTATCTAGATCTACCTAACTAGCGGCAACATCTAAAAGGAATACCTACCCGCCTCCAGAACGTATAATACCTTAGTAGGTACAGGCTCTACCTTATTGAGCGGATAAGTATCAGCAATAATAATCATTATAATAATGATTTTTTTTTTTTAGACAATCTGAACATTTAAAGAAAGCCCGTCAAGAAAATCAATCACATAGAGTCTTTTGAAGACTTTTGACGCTTTGTATAAAGTTAGGAAAGAAAATAAACCAAAAATCTTTAAGAAAATATTCTCACTCGTCAAGGAAATAAATCATCAAGGCGAATCGTGAGGAAATATATGAATTGAGTAAAGAAGTGACCGATAAAATCAAGCATTTAGAAAATGTGAACATCTCGTGAAAATGTCATCAAGAATAATTATTGTTCTGGTAATTAGGAGATAGTATATATATATATATATATATATATATATATATATATATATATATATATATATATATATATATATATATATATATATAGGAATGTTTAAAAGAAAATCAAACGGTACCTACCTACCTACCTATTATAAAATTACGACGCCACGTTCAAGTTTTATAGAGAAAATTGGACATTGTATAAAATTCTCAATGAAGAAATCAAGGAAATTTTTGACACCGCACCAACAGTAGAGGTCGTGTTTCGGAACATGATGGGCAAGCAATTCGAAATTTCGTAAAAATTCTACCGATCTACCTTATCCTACACTAGCAAGTGGCGACATCAAAAGGAATAGGTATACCTACAGACCGTAATAAAATAGTTTTTGTAAGTTGTTGGTAACTATGATTATTTTTTAGGCAATTCGGACATTCTATTCAGAAAGCTTTCGTCAAAAAAATCAATCAAAAGAACATTTTTGAAAGTTGGAAGTTTTATAGAAAACTGTTCAAAAAACCATTCATTGAGAAGAACTTTCAAGAAAATTAGGTAGTAGAATTTATACTTAGGTAACTGAAGGTGGGCAAGAAAATAAATCTCGAGAAAAAAACAACAGATTTTTGGGAATTTAGACGGTTTTTCAGAAAGTTGTACAAACTAAACAATCATTGAGAAAAATCGTTAAGAAAATTTGGACAACGTTAAAGCTCCTCTAGAAAATAAATCATAAAAATATATTTTCTAAATTAGGACGTTTTATAGAAAGTTAGATAAGAAAATCTATCATTGAGAAAAATCTTCAGAAAAATGTGGATAATTTATATGTACCTATATACCTCAACAAAAACTTGCCAAAATGAATCAGGAAGATTGAATAAAAAAATGTGGGCAATATATAACATTTGAAGCATAAAAAAATGAATCATTATGGCAAATCTTCGGGAAATATGGGCATTGTGCAAAAAGGTGACCGGTACAATCAAGCAATTGATGAATTTGAACACCTCGTGGGAAAATGTTGTTAAAAACACCAAGCATTTATAAATTAGGGCGCCGCAACGTTGAAGTTAAGTAAAACCAATCATTAAACAAATTTGACCGCCATATAAAAAGCTCTAAAAATTCTTCTACGTTCTTCTTCTTCGTTGGACATTAGGGAGGTAGGTAATTACGTAGGTAGGTACCTACAATTTTAGAAGCCCCGGTAAAACGGGGTAAGTGCACATTGAGCCCTTATTTTCCTCTTGTTACACATATAATAGCATTCGTGGTAGGTAGCAGATAGCCCAACCTCTGAAGAATATTCTACTTTTTCAAGTTTTGACTTGTTGATGCGCATTCAGGAGTAATACACTTTTTCGTATTGCGATTCAAGGACTTAGGGGAAAAAAGTAAAAATCGAGAAATGAAAAACTCTGTAAAAAACAGTTTTAATCAGTCTGAAACTCTTCTTTGTACAATGCATGTCATTAAAAAAAAAAAAAAAAAAAAAAAAAAAAAACAAGATTGAACAGCAAAACAAAAATCAATGTACAGTTTCGATCACAAATTAAAAAACTTATTACATAGTGCATCGAAATTGCCCATTAATGGGTTTGGTGATCTAAAATGACATCTATTAAAATCATTATCACAAGAGTTAGGTACTTTAAATCATTTGCAATCGCATCATGTAACATCAATTACCATTTAAAATTAAGTAGGTGGGAACAATTTAAAAACTAATTTACATGCTTAGGAACTTAACTTAGATTGGTAGGTACATACGAAACGCGCTTTTCTCTGATTTTCTCCAGTCCTGAGACAAAACAATGAACCGCTGCATTCTTCTCCTTGTCGACAACTGCACAACTCACAAGGTCAACTTGAATTTGAGGAACATCCGAGTTGTTTTCCTCCCTCCCAACACCACCTCCATCATCCAGCCTTGTGATCAGGGAATAATCAGAGCGATGAAGGCCTATTACAGGCACGAAATGAGAGCTCGAATCATCGAACTCCTCGACGATGGTGCATAGAATCAAGCAAATGAGTTAACAAAGAAGACGTCGCTACTCGATGGCCTCCATTTTGTGGCGAAAGCGTGGAATTCTGTCAGTGAAACCACAATACGAAATTGCTTTAAAAAAGGTGAGTTTGCACACTTTGAAGTTGTCAAGGAAGCGGACACCTCTGTTGTGTCAACTGTACCGACCTTTGACGACATTACTTTGGAGCAGTACGAAGAGTGGATGGCAATCGACGAAATAGTGCAAACAACATCATGATACTGCACAATGACATGAACAACCAAGACCAAGATGACGCAGTAGACGACGATCCTGGTGTTCCGCCTCCAACCCATAAGGAGATGAATGATGCCTTGTCCTTACTCAGGCGAGGAGTGCTATTCTACAGCGAAAATTTTGGTCCCCAATATCAGTACGAGGACTACGTCAGAAAGAACAAGAAGCAATCGAAAATGGACGCATTTTCCCCCAAAAAATGAGCCATAAATCTTACTAAACATGTATGTATTCTAACTACTTGTATCATATGTATATTTACCTTAGTTCCTAAAGTGCCCACGTTGGCTATGTACGTAGCAATAAAAATGTAAGTATGTATTTATGAATTTATGGGCTTCATTCCTCCGCCTGTAGTGATCAGACTGGTCTTGCCCAACGCGATCACCACAAGCGGGACCTACTGTATTATGAAACAAGGAAAAAAGGTTTTGAATGAACTTCAAGGACGACAGTACCGATCAAAATATACAACAATATCAAGTAGAAACATCAGTTGAGATTTTAGGCGACAAAATCATCGTAATAAACTTCTTCCTAGCAAACTTCACTAGAACCCAATCACCAACAGCAACCTCACACACTGGCTTATAAGTGAAACTTTCTTCTTGGGCATCACCAATGTTGTCTTCCATAATAGATTAATGTTCTTTGGAAAAGCTATCGTCGTCGGGTTGCTGTTATACCCAAGTATCCAAGTCCCGATCTTCATGAGGATCTTAGTGAGATGGGATAGGTCGAATTGTTCTGAGCTAATAAAAACGTGAGTTAAAAAATAACGTTGTCTAATAGCACGAAAATAAAGAATTACAATGTTAGATCGATTTCGACGGTTAGGTCATCAATAACAAGTTAAAGTATGTTACTGATGATGACCTAACCGTCGAAATCCATCTAATATTGTAACTCTTTATTTTCGTGGAATTACACAACGTTCTTCTTTTAAGTACTTCCGTTTTTTATTGAAATAGGTTTCCACAACTTCGTCGCGAGTGATTTAGTTCTTGTGAGCTGTCATCAGAAATGGGTTTTAGTGATCTGTTTTTTCTTTTATTAGCCTTTGACATGTTCTGGTTCTGTTCTCTATATCAAGAGGCAGAGCCGTTATACACCCTTGCATTTGTGATTTTATACTACGTCTTCCCTTGACATCATCGATAAATGTATGAAAAGGAATTTTAAATAAATGTGCTATCCTATAAGTCCTTCCAGCCTTCACTTCTTCTACTGCTCTCCCCATATCTTCGTGGGTGTATTGACTCCCTCTGGTAGTTTTCCACTCATAATACCTCACCGTAGTAGAAGCCTGACAATTGGAGAGGATACAATACCTAGGTACCTACATAATTAGTAGTAATTACTTGTGAATTGTTTACACCTCTTTAAAGTAATCAATCATGGTAAGTATAGATAGACAATAATAAATGTAGGTAAATATTTTCAAGGGGGAAGTGCATAGTGTTACGCACATACCCCTGCTCCCCTATCCAATGGGTCATGTGCATACCAGGACCTAAGACTAAGCTACTTCTTGTCTACTTAAAAAATCCCACAGATGGCAGCTCTTCCAATAATTCAGAAATTCAATTAATCTCCAGTTATACACTTGCCCTGACATACCTTACTACGATCCTAGATACCCAAATAATTTTAAGTTAAGCTGTGGTTTACGTATTACTTTTGTACACAATTTTCATATTCTGTTGGTACATTCATGAAATGTAAACTTATTCAATTCAATTTCCTCTAAAATTTGCTACAAATTTAATCTTTGAAAAAAAAAAAAAACCATTTAGATATTGTGCGTTAGAAAATTGTTCAATAACAACAAGCAACAAATTCAAGTATTAAGAAACTTTGATATTGCTTAGAAAATTCGGTAAGCAAATCAAACATTTAAAAAAATTGACACGGCGATGAATGCTCATTAAAATAATCATTAGGGAACTTAGATTCAGAGCTTCGGTAAATGCAGCTGCTAGTTTTACCTAGGCAGGTAGGTACCTATCTATACCCCTTCCTTTAATCCTACATCCTAGGTTCCTTTACCAATATAATTGTATACAATCATTCGCAAAAATATACATAAACTACTAAAGGACCACGCACTTTCCTTTTGGATTTTGGTTTCATTGAATTCCTATGAAACTAAGTTCACAGGGTAGCTTTCAATGGCCTAAAAAAAGTCTCCATGGGCTCAAAAAAAAAAAATTGATGGGATTTGAGTTATAGATAGGTACCCAATTTAAGCGCTGCAAATTGTATACAAAAGTGACACCACCTTAACTTTTTTTCTTCAATTTTGGAGATTTCGATGTGAAACTCGAAGGGCAGTTTTTGGGTGCCTAATATTAAGTTTTAAGCAGAAAAAATCAAAACCTTTTGGACTACCCAAGAGTATTAGGTGCCTACTAATTTGTACTTGAAAACAAAAATTCTCCATTTTTTCCCCAGTGACATCTTATTTTTAAAATATTTTCAACACTGATCAAGGTCGTGAAGCCAGAATAGTTATATCTTATTCCTTAAAAGATTGGCATTTTTAGAAGAAAAAAAAACCGCGCTTCGTCAAGGTTCATCAGCTTCACTCTGAAAGCGAAATAAGACATCGCTCCATATTCTGGCTTAACATTGTTCAGTGATAAAAAACCGTTTAAAAAGTAATGTCTCTCATGGAAAAATGAAGAAAAAACCAAGTACCTAGGTATGTACCAAATACTTACTTTCCCCCATGGGTTGTCCATAAATTTTTGGATTTTATTCTGCTTAAAATTTATTATTAGACACCCCAAAAACGCTCTCCAAGTTTCACTTCGATATCTCAAAAATTGCGGAAAAGAGTTAAAAAGGGGTGTTGCTTCTCTATACTATATCCAGAGCTTAAATTGGGTATAACTCAAAATCCTTTGAATATTTGGGTATTTATTTATTTTTATTTATTTATTTATATTATTCATTTGTTTTTATTTTATTAATTTCATAGTTTTGAGCTCACGGAGAATCGTGATTGGAGCACCGAAATATATCTTGCGAGCACAGTTTCGTAAAAATTCTTTGAAACCCAAATTCCATAAGAAAAGCACGCTTCTTCAATTATTGTTATTTCTATTACGAGTAATGTATGTGTATTAAGAACAATGTAGAATTACATGTCTTATATAAGAATCCCACGAATGTAGTGCCCCTAACCCCTAATATTAGAACGGCGTGCAAATGGAACACGGAACGCCGCATCTATACTGACCCGCAAATCCTGGAAGCTTAGCAAGATTGCATAACAGAGGCAAAATTTAATTTATTGTGTGCTTCTCATCAAACAGGTGGCTTGTGGATTAAATGCATAGAACAAATTTAACTAATCCAAAAAGGAACAATTTTAATTATATTTCGTAGCATTTACATATAGGTAATTCTAAAAATTAAATAAATGAGTAGTGTGTGAAACAATATAAAATTATCAACGCAGGCAATTAATTTTTAATCTAAAAATGAAGGTAGGTACCTGGGCAAGAAACTAAATAGTATGGTGACAATTTAAAATAAAGTACCTCTAATTACTAACTACACTCCTAATAATTAAAGGATCACTTTTCCTTGTAGACGTCAAAGACCCCAGATCAATCTGACAAAGTTCACATAATATCTCATGGTTAGGTGCCTAATGGAGATGAGATGCTCCCTATTCTTTTTGTTTTATCTCAAACACTGAGAAAGACCAGCGATATCAAGCTCCGACTTGAGCCAAAACAGTACGAAATCTGAGCATTTTTCTCAGAGAAATCCCCCCCCCACTAATTTTTCCCCATAATTTTTGAGATATCGAAGCGAAACTTGGAGCGTGTTTATGGGATACCTGATACTAAGTTTTAGGCAAATAAAAATCAGAAAAAAACTTCCAAACATTTTTGGAGGGGTGTTATGTATGTATACTATACTTATGTATAGTATACTTATGTATACTATGGGTACCTATACTTACATAGAAAACAATTTTTCCATTTTTTGCCGAATGACACCTCATTTCGAAGATTTTATAGTGCTGAAGACGATGGTGAAGCCAGAATTGCGATATCTTAATCCGTTCTCGGATTAGAGCTGATAACCATGAAGAAGCGCGATTCATTCTGCTTTGGCTCAAGTCGGAGCTTGATACCGCTAGCCGTTCTCAGTATTTGAGAATTAAAAAAAAAGTGAATCCCGTTCTTCTCTGGGTAGGTACCTACCTAATCATGAGATATAATATGAACTTTTTCCAATTGATGAGGTCTTTGGCATCTACAAGGAGAAGTGATCGATAGATTTCTCATCATCTGTTGATCGTCGTTCGAACTCGGAAGGTACGTAGTTAGAGTTGGGTATATGCTCACTAGATCTGGAAGAATGTTCTATAAATTATATTGCAATTGGCGGAGTAATAACTATAGCGCATGGTCAAAACTAGTACCTATCGATTAACACAGGCAAAACTCCGATTTTAG
Organism: Adelphocoris suturalis; assembly: GCA_030762985.1. Classification (NCBI taxonomy): domain Eukaryota; kingdom Metazoa; phylum Arthropoda; class Insecta; order Hemiptera; family Miridae; genus Adelphocoris; species Adelphocoris suturalis. The sequence goes on along the minus strand of CM061041.1, from coordinate 139,792,509 downwards.
TGAAGCGGTTTTGGTGAAACTTTCAGGGATTAGCTTCTGGACGGTAGGTACCCTATAGCTTTCATTGCCGTTGCATAACTAGTAGTCTGTGCGCATTTTTATAACGTTGATTTCTTCAATAAAAAACGGAAGTTGAAGAAGAACGATGTCTAATTCCACAAAAATAAAGATATTCAATGTTTGATCGACATCGTCATCATCAGTTACGAACAATAAATTATTGTATTAATACATACTTATTATATATTAAATTACTATGTAAATTATGTATGTATTATGTAATAAGCAACAGCAGCTTATTACATATTAAAGTTAATGTTTGTTACTGACTTTCATTATTTTCGTGGAATTAGACAACGCTTCAACTTCCGTTTTTTTATTGAAGTGGGTTTCCATAACTTCGTCGCGAGTGATTTAGTTCGTGTCGATTTCTTATCTACTATTGGTCCGATTTCGTTCAAACTCAAGGGGCTGTTGGGTCCAGGATGATGCCCTTTGAATTTTATTGCATTTGCTTGAATAGGTAGGTAATCGGTGAACGCAAAACCAATATTAGCAAACGCAAAACTAGTATTGGTTGACACTATAGATCTGTGAATAATAGATCGTTTTTGATGAAAATTTCAATTATCTTGAGAGTTAACCTGTCGACAATTTCCGCACGTGCAAACATGAATTACATCCCTATTTTGCATTCTAGCTTGTATACGCAGTATTAGATACTGTGATATTTTGTATTCAATCATTTCGACTCGTAGGTACTTACTTTGTTTTTCAACTAATGCTGTAGGTACGTCCTCAAAGTAATATATTATATCTTTACGTTCTATTCCATTTTTACCCAACTTTTCGCAGAAAAGAGGGACCCGTCGGCACGGCACCTGGTTGTGGGGATGCATTTTCTTAGCGTTTCAGAGGGTGTAGAACACGTTTACTAAGCCAAGTCATTCATTTTCAGATTTCTTTATATATATATATATATATATATATATATGTGTGTGTGTGTGTGTGTGTGTGTGTGTGTGTGTGTGTTGTATTCTAGTCGTCCGTGATTACGCTCGAATTCAGGGAGTATTCTGGAAAAGACGCTTCACATAGGTAGGTACCTACCTTCCTACCCTATAAATTTCATCACAGTCGTATCATTAGTAAGGATACCACCGATATATCGGAGTAAGTACCGAAACTTTTTTGGTATCGATGCCGATATTTACATCAATTTTACCTACCGACATAAAAGATAACAAAAATATTGAAAGTATCGATGCTTTTGCCGATATATCGGAAGTATGGAGGTTGCGGAGGCAAGCATTACCTTCCTCCACATGGCAACCTACCTTCGATTGTTGTGGGACTACTAAATCCAAATCCCTTCTTAGTTTGGGAAGAAATTAAGGTCTTTTTTGAATCTTCACAATGAGGCATGCGAAATGCTTATTGTTATATTTTCGAAGGCAGGGGCACTATAATTAGGTATGTTCATGCAAGGAATAGACTTTTAGCCCAAACGTTTCAAAAACTAATATTCTTAGAAACATCTACCTATGTATTAAGACAATAACGACATCTGTATTAAGACAAATAAATAAATTGAAATTGAAACAGTTCCCCAGGAAGAATTTCGTAGTTTTGTAGAATTGTAATTGTATTGTAACTAGAAAATAGTTAGGAAGGCACAATTTCATCTTCATTCGTGGTACTTTTGTTTTCATTCAGAGATTGCACAAATTTCATCGAATACACTTTTGTAAAATAACTAGTTTTTTCTTTGATCCTTTCCCTTTGCAGTAGAAGAAAAATCATTCCATACAATAGATATTTTTTCTGTGGGGTTTAAAAAAAATATTGGTAGTATCGAAGTAGGTAACGTAACCGCTGGTATCGATACTTTTGATAAAATATCGAATCAAAAAGTACCTTTCGATACTTTGGAGTATCGTGCTGTCCCTTATTATTAGTAGGTAGGGTAAGGTGTTGTAACTGGAGCCACTTTTTCGATTACCTATGATTTTTCCTGGAGGCAATTAAGGTTCTTTTCTATAGTTGTGGTCTACATCCTTTGGTTGTGGCCACGGTACCCTGTCATTAAAATTCTTCTATCTGCATTTCTCTACATGCAGCGGCTATTTTTCCGAACTTTTCCAAACTGACTCAAGTACAAAACTAGCCGGATTTGTAGTGGAGAAATCATTAAGTGATTGCCATACACGTTTATACCCAAAATGTGAAGTAGTTTGTATATGCATAATATATTGTGGTCAATAAATTTGTTAATACTTATCTGCAGGAGCTACGAATTCAATGGTAATGATTAGTGAAACATATTGGTATAGAAGGGAACAAAGTAGCAGACTATCTGGTTATCCTGCAGCTGTGGTATACAAGGGAAGGTACAGCCACACCGGCAGGAGGTTTACTGCCTTAAATGACTAACCTCTATAGGTTGACTCCAAAACATTGAATTTCTGGTAGGTCAGTTCTATGCTTATTGAAAAGCACAGCTATGTTGCACAGGGTTGGGCAGTAGATGACCCTATGAATTTAATTTCAGCTAGATCTGCGCATGTTCAGATATATAACCCTTGTAACAACCATAGCATCTGAAGTTTTCATTCGATTTTAATCAAACTCCCAGGCCTATTAAATTCATTGCACATTATTCTATGCATGCACAAATGCAAATTTCTTGTAACAATCATAACATCTATAGTCATTATCAGATTTTGATGATATTTTCAGGCATCCTGCATGTTTGACGCTATAATATGCTCCATCGATAAATTCATTGATCCATTGTACACACTTAAAATTATTGTTACATAATTACATTTATAAAGCCATGAAATAATTGATTTCGATGAAATTTTCAGAGGTTCGCAAATTTTTCATTATAAAAATGGTTCTCTATTAAATATAATCCTCGTTATAGGAATTCAGCCTGTGAATGGGGAAATGTAAATGTTTTATAACAACACCATTAGGTACGTCCATAGTTATAGTATGATTTTGATGAAATTCTCAGATATTTTGCATCTTCGGATTTAGATGGTCCCCAATGAAATTCACCTTCATGCCTGCACATGCAAATATGTGCAATTCTTTTAGCAATCATAACTTCTACAGTGTTTTCCCAATGTTCATGAAATGCTAAGGCGTTTGCAAATTTGCCTTATAAACACGGTTTCCTAATAAATATTTTGTTGTATTCAGCCTGCTAATGCGCAAATTAGGTAAGTACCATCAAATGAGGCTATTTTGGAAATTTTTGCCTTGCAAACTAAAATTAAAATTAACAAAAAAAAAAAAAAATAAATTATTTTTCCAAAATTCAAATTTGTTTTGGAAAGGTCTTGCCCCAAGCCACAACCCTGCAGTCTAACATTTTAACCCCCCCCCCCCCCATCAGGGGTCTATATATTTTTAAGAACAGCGTTCCCGAATCGCCCTGGCGAAAGGGATCACTTCAAAATACACGCTGTTCCATAATTAAAAAAAAACGTTTCCATTGGCAAAAAAAAGTGAAAACTGATGAAAATGTTTTCAATTTAACGTCAATTATTGAAATTGGTACTGAAAATGAAATTTAAAATGTATATCTTTTTTCTCTGAAGGATCAGGTTTGCTTAAACCCTATTCCCTGTTTTTTTAGGAACTTCTCACAACATATTTGAGCTGATGTAGCCAATATAAGCTTGTAAACCTTTGGACTTTAGTTTTTTCTTTAAAAATTGGGCGGGATAACACATCTCAGCTTGCTCCTTAGTTCTGACGATCAAAGAGTGAATTTCAAAGATGAATTATTGAAATTTCCACAAATAACACGTGGGGTGTTACTCTTAGAATTAAACAAGTCATTCTTGGACAAATTATTACAAGGAGGTCTAGGAAGGACTAAGTCTGTCCACCTCACAAAAACTTGGCTGACGCCACCTAGGATACAATGAGCCACAATTTTTACCGCCAAAAATTTATCAAATCAGAACAGCTGAATCTTCCACCAGAAAGGTATTAACTTGACAGGAAACGTTGAATCACTGAGATGGAAGGACTGTATCCTTACTTATGTGTGTTCCCAAATTACCCCTGCATTCTCAAATGGTCCCATTTTACGGTAATGTTTTTGTAACAGTCATGAGTCTACAGCTATCGTACGATTTTGATGAAATTCTCTGGCATTGTGCATATTGGCAAAGAACCTTCTCACCCGTTTGAATGTCATATTCTATTGTTCCTACACATGCAAATACCTCCTACCTATGTGAAATTCTTTTAGCAATCACAACTTCTACAAAGTTCATCCGATTTTGATGAAATTCTCAGGCGTTGTGAATATGGCTCTATTAATTAATATGGCCCCCAAATAAATCCTGTAGTACCTTACCTGCCCACATTGAGGTGTATTTACACAATACTTGTAAATAAATGTGGTTACCTATGGAACGATCTTAATACACTTTGGGTGAAAATAGGTTTTAAAACAAGGAAACACTGTCTTGTCTGTCGAACCTTATATTCTTCGATCGTTCCCACGAATGAATAAATACACGCACATTATACGTAGGTACCTACATTAAACAAAACACATAGGTACTACAAATATGCTAGTCTCTTGGAATCGTTCCAGAATTTCCAAAAGTTTTTGAAAATTCTCAAACTCATTTTTGCCTGTGTCAACGGATTTTATGCTCGAGCATGCGCATTGGCACACACAGCAGACATAATGACGATGAAATTCGTAGGTGATCGAATTGAGACTAGCCTTTATACATCCTCCAATTTTGAGCCAATCTTCTTGATCAGACAGGTACCTATAGGTACCTAGGTAATCGCATTTTTATGAAATCCCCGTGAACGTAAGCACCCACGCTACTGCATGATGGTCCGGGGCGATGGAGTTCCAGATCGCCTGCTCAACACCTGAAAATGTCATTGAAATTGAGTGAATGGTCAGTGGACAGTTGTGATGAAAATCATTGGCAATTTGACCTGGAACAAGGAATTGCAACAGACGCAGATCGAAAAGTGTCCAAAAAAATCCAGTCATGCAGCATGATTGTATGAGAGAATTTTCGTAAATTATACCTAGTAGGTATTATATTATGCTACAAAGTTTTGAAGTGTGGGCACTTTGAGTGTGAAGAAATTATTTACTAGGTACCTTACCTACCAACCAATAATTTTATGGCAAAAAATTCGTTTTGAATAAAATTCTGCGGTTCAAAAAAGATTTTGGATTTTTAGCTTTTTTTGGCAGTTGACGATTTTAAAGCAAATATTAATGGAATTTAACACTCTCAATGCTGGCCTCGTTTTCCGGGATTCCGTGCCCTATTGACTTCTTTTTTTAGGTGCGAATTAGTGCCGTTCGGTTAGTTTTGGACTTAGGACGAAACCCATTCAAGCAGGTGTTAGGTACTATATTAAGAATCTATATATATATAGAGTAGTTCCGGAACCACACCAGTAGGTGGAGGAAGCAGAGATAGGCAAACCCGCAACAAACTGTTAAAAGACCGTGCCACACTACTGGTGAACTTCCAGAACTAGGTACATTCTACCTCCATTCTGGTTCTCACCAGCGAATTTTTTTTGTTTTACACATTTCCTCCAACTAAATCCAAGAAATTACATTTCTGAAATGGAGAGAAGCTGTTTTTATGTCTCATGCGAGATTGCAATATTTCTAAAACGATAGAAATGTCTTCCAGGATTCTGATAAAATATTGTAAACGTCAGGTAATAAGTAAGTATATTTGAAAAATGAAAACAAACAGAATATAAACATTCAAACATTTATTCAAACAGAATATAAACAAGTGTATAATAATAAACTGTAAGAAAATAAACCTGACATAGATACAATTTACACGTTTGAAAAAAATCTGAAATTTGAAAAAAAATCTGCTACTTATATGAGTATATATACCTACCAACATGTTTCACTACCTACGTACCTATATAACGAAAAACCTACATTTTCATGTGAAAACTGGTGAACAAAACGAGTGAAAATTAAGTACAAGGGTACGTTCAGAAGGGGGGAGCAACTTACGTTCTTCACTCTCTTCCATCTTACGTTTGGGGGAAATACGTGAACAAGAGGGTTGTTGATCCATCTGAAAATTGAAACGTAAAACGTAGGTAAATGGAAAACGTGAACGTATTGGGGGAGTAGCCAATAGTGCATTTGGTGAATAAAACTTAAAAAAAAGAGCGTGGGGTTGACCAGATAAGGATTTGGAGTTCAAGGGTCCTAAGAGCATTCAACCACATCACACGGTTTTTTCCATACATAGCCTCCACAGGGGGTATTGCATATCAACTGTACCTACTACTTCTCTCAAATGAACGTGAAAGTAAGAAACAAATAAGAAAAACTAAAAAAAAGTACAAAATTCACTTACTATGCGTCTTTCATTTCGTCACCGACAAAATCGGTTTTCCAGGCGAGGAAACGGGCGCATTCCACGAACGAACACCTGCCAGTGGAAGCCGGCATCATACTGAAGTCGAAAACATGCCGGCGAACCCTCTGAAACAATTGTACCCTCTCCTATCCCTTCCTCAACGTACCTGAACATGTAAAGAGTTGAAGTAGTTCGGGAACTACGTCAGTAGGAGTTAGTAGATGCATCCTTAGTTCCGGAACTACACCAGCATTGAGAGTGTTAAGGTCATTTTTTCAGCATAATTAGTGCAAACCTACATTTTTTTAATGTATGTACTAGCTCATCGTTAATTACCTTCTTTCGACTGTTTAATCCATTTTTGCCGAGTGACACCTCATTTTAAAGATTTGTTTAGCGCCGAACCCGATGGTGAAGCCAGAATTGCAAAATCTTATTCAGCTCTCAGAGTAGTGTTGAAGGAGAGCGGTTTTTCCCAATTATAAGTACTTTAAAAAAAAAAAAAAAAAAAAAAAAAAAAAAAAACCGCCTCCTCTTTGAAAACAATTCTGGCGTGTTAAGCGTTAGGAACTTTTAAAAACGTGGTTTCACTCGGCAAAAAACGGAAAACAAATTTGTAATACATCTACCCTATATCTATCCCCCCCCCCCCTCCCCAGACTATAGTATCAGGTGCCCCAAAAATCCTTTAAAAAAAACTCTCCAAGTTTCAGTTCGATACCTCTAAAATTAGGGGGAGGGTTACTTTTGGGACACCCTTTATATATATATATATATATATATATATATATATATATATATATATAAATGCACTTATTGATTGTTTGGTTCTAGTTACTGAACTATATGATAAATTGATTTAGAAGAGAAATTTCACAAATAAAAGAACGAAAGTAATTAAATCTGATATTTCAAATAGTATTCTTGATCACAGATAAGGTACAGAAAGAAATGATTCAACTTGCATTCTTCAGAAAAATCGTATCCATGGCCGAGATAATAATAATTATTTTGATACATTTTAAATTAATCATTCAAGTTGAGGCCAGGTGGTCGATTTGCTTCGAGTACCCATCTATGCGCTCTCTCTGATTGCTGCAGCATTCTGTCATTGGCAGTATCAGGTAGCTTCTTCAAGACTTTCACCCCAAAACACTGGTCAAATGTTGCGTCGAGGTTGTGGCTCGAAGGGCTCCGATCGTGGATGGCGATGAGACAAGATCTCCCCAATATTTTTTCCTTGTCTGAAGGTCACTCGAGGTTTCTCAGCAAAGACCTCACGGGTTAGCGAGCTAGATGTCAAGATTGGCTGTAACTCACGGAGGATACCATTCAGCTTTTGAGCCCCAAAGAAAAATGTTGTAACCAACGGAACCTGGTTCGTGAGTACTTTTGGTCTCTGCTGGTAGGCAACACTTGCTGGGACTATTCTGTCAGTTACAGACTTTCTTGGGTAACCCCTCTCCATCAGCTTGTCTCGCACTGTAGAAATATACCCTTCCAGCTTTTCCCCGGTTGCTACATATTCGATGTCCTCTAATGGACAGAGATCTCGGGATCGCACGCTTTGTGTGAGGGGGGTGGCAACTATCATAGTGCAGGTATAGTTGCTTGTTAGTCGGTTTTACGTGCACTACTGTTGTGATCACCCCGTTCTCCAGCGTGATGTCCACGTCAAGAAAGGTTGCGTGAAATGCAGAGAATGACCAGGTAAATGTCACTGAATATTGGGAGTTGAGTTCTCCTAAAAACAATTGCAACTCCTCTTCACCGTGTGTCGTCTATGAAACGCTTCCATAAGAGCGGGGTCTTTTCCCTGTTTGACAGAAAATTATTTTCCAAGCTGGCCATGAATAGATTAGCGTAAGTCGGTGCCATTCGAGTCCCCATGGCAGTTCCTCTCTTTTTTAGGTATGTTTGATTGCCGAATTTGAATATATTCATGGTCAAAACATACTCTGCTAACTTCACCACAAAGTTTGTGGATGGTGTTTGTGGTTCTGGACGCTCTTGGAGAAATTCGGTTATTGCATGTAATACCTCATTATGTGGGATCTCTGTGTAGAGCGAATTTACGTCAATGGTGGCCAGAATAACATTAGCAGGAATTCTTATTTCTCGAAGTACACTGAGGAAGTGTTCGGTATCCTTGATGAAGGAAGGTTGGCTCTCCACGATGGGCTGAAGGTATGAATCGACATAAGCCGATATTCTCTCTGTGACACATCCAAAACTTGCCACGATTGGACGTCCTGGTGGAGGATGGTCAGGAAGAGAATAATGCTTATGGATTTTGGGGAGTAGGTAAAAGTCAGGGCATTTAGGGTCTCCAGGGACCAGTATCTCCATGTCTTTAAAGCTCAGTCCTTCCCTTCTCCCATTTCGTTTGATGTACCTTTTAAGTTCTGCTGCCAAATCTTTAATTGGGTTCCTATCCAAAATTTCGTAAAACCTTGTGTCCCTTAATTGTCTCAGTGCCTCACGCTCATAATCAGTGCTATTCATAACTACAACTGTTGAGCATTTATCTGCCGGCAGGATCTTGATACTTTCATCAGATTTCAAAGACTTCAGTGCATGGCGTTCAGTTGGAATCAAGTTATTTCTTGGAGTGAGAGAGCCAAGAAAAGAGGCACTTGACGTGCGTTGCAGGAGTGGTGCTGTATACCGCTCTAGAGGGTGAGAGGCTGGTAGTCTTGTTTCGGGAGAAATTTTTGGATCAAAGTTTGAGGGAGGTTTGAACTTTTGAAGGGACGAATGCAACACTTCACCAGTACTTTCATCTGGATTGGTGGACCAATAGTACTTCATTCGAAGGCGCCAGCAGTACTCTTGTATATCCTCGTGAAGTTTTATATGGTCTTCATGAGGTGTTGGAGTGAATTTTAGCCCTTTTCCTAGTAAGTTCGTTTCCTCAATACTGAGTGTGCGAGATGATAGGTTGCAAACATTGTCATTGCTGTTGCTGTTGGGATGATCTCCTGAATTCGCCTCTCCATTTCTTGCAGGTGCATCACATGGCCGCATCTCAGGTTCATTGGTTTGCTCAGTCATTGATTGACCTGCATATAGGTTTCTTCGATCAGGTTGTTGTTCGAATCGTGCCCGAGGATGTTGTCTCAAATGTCCTTGTGTACGTTTAAATTGAGGAAGATTGTCTTGAAATCCATTATTATTGTTAATCAACTGCAATGGTTGCCCTTTCCGCAGATGTTGGACATAAAGAGCTGAGAGTTTCCTCAAATGATTCGACCGAATTACGTTCAACATGGCATTCGCTTGATCAATTATATGGTTGGCTTCATTTGCAAATTCCCTGCTTACCATTTTCACTATATTTAGCATGGGAATTAGACCTTCATAAAGGTATTTCCATTGTAGACACTGGTATTGTTGAAGAACCAGATTCGTAAAACTAAGAGAGCATGCTTGAGAAAACGAAGAGATAGAGTCCCTCATGGCTGGAGGAGCAGCATGAATAGGAAATTTTAGTGTCAGACCTCGAGGGGTTAACCCAACTCTCAAACAGCATCCAATAAATTCAATATGTCCCATACACCGAGCCACTTTAACTGAAAAATAGCGAATCTGCTGGAGCCAATAACGATGGGGATCCATTGAAGTATTGTGAAGAGCAAGAAATGAAGAAGGTTATGAACAAAAACTTGAGAAACACTGAAGAAAGACGAATAAGATACACAAAACTGACAAGTTCTACAAAGAGGTAACTGGTGCTTGAGCACTATATAAATGCACTTATTGATTGTTTGGTTCTAATGAACTATATGATAAATTGATTTAGAAGAGAAATTTCACAAATAAAAGAACGAAAGTAATTAAATCTGATATTTCGAATAGTATTCTTGATCACAGATAAGGTACAGAAAGAAATGATTTAACTTGCATTCTTCAGAAAAATCGTATCCATGGACGAGATAATAATAATTATTTTGATACATTTTAAATTAATCATTCAAGTTGAGCCCAGGTGGTCGATTTGCTTCGAGTACCCATCTATGCGCTATCTCTGATTGCTGCAGCATTCTGTCATTGGCAGTTTCAGGTAGCTTCTTCAAGACTTTCACCCCATAACACTGGTCAAATGTTGCGTCATGGGATGATGCGTGAATCTTCACTGGGAGTGGTCGAGATTGGTTTACAGACGCCCATTGATTGTTCATTCTTAAATTTAGGGTCGTTGCTTTACCAACATAGAAAGCAGTTGACTCTGTGCGCTTTTTGCAAACAAGCTGGTGTACACACATTCTGGACTGGCACTCTGCCACACCTCGACACTTGTATGTGTAATTGATATTGGCAGAGGAGAAGTCTGACCCTTCAATAAAAAAATTGCACAGCTTACATCTTGCTCGTCGACATGGATGTAAGCCTTGTTGTTGTGGCTCGAAGGGCTGCGATCGTGGATGGCGATGAGACAAGATCTCCCCAATATTTTTTCCTTGTCTGAAGGTCACTCGAGGTTTCTCAGCAAAGACGTCACGGGTTAGCGAGCTAGATGTCAAGATTGGCTGTAACTTACGGAGGATAAAATTCAGCTTTTGAGCCCCAAAGAAAATTGTTGTAACCAACGGAACCTGGTTCGTGAGTACTTTTGGTCTCTGCTGGTATGCAAAACTTGCCTACCTATATGTATATATATATATATATATATATATATATATATATATATATATATATATATATATATATATATATATATATATATATATATATATATATATATATAGGTATATATATATACAGGGTGATTCCCTCGCAGATGCAAAAAAAATTTGGGTGAAACTAAATCAAAAATGGAGTAAAATGCCGCCAACTGCATATTTTTATCTCAATCCGTTCTCGAGATATGATTTTTTAAAGGTTTTTTCAGGAAAACCGTGTTTTTTCCTTTTAAACTCAAATTTCTCCACTTTACTTCATTCAATTTTAACTTTTGACCACATTTTCGGAATCAGCATTAAATTTACTATAAGAATAGTGTACTTGGGTTCTTAAAAAGTACCATCCAAAGGCCCTCAAATCAGCTCAAACATTGACGATTTTGAAAAAAGAATATTTCTGAAAATCTTTAAAACTTTACTACTCTTCCAAAACAAATCCTGGAAACTGGCAAATCTCATGAAAACTGCTTCGTCTAATACTCTTTCCAACGGTATAATCAAGTTTACTTTTATGTTGTTATTTAGTGGAGAAAATAATGTTTTAATGTTAAAAAATGTGGGGTTTTCAATGAAATTGTTGGTTTTCTCGAAAGATGACCCTCCATGAACCTACGAGTATGGGGTCGGTTTCTATGTATTTTTTCACGCTGTATCGAATGGTAACATTTGTAGATCTCTCCAACTCTGTTATAACCGAGTTTTACACTTAAAATCGCAAATGTTTAGTTTGCTTGTTACGATTAAATGTATGTGTGTTATGGAGTAAAACTAGTTAATTAAAGTGTACAACTCGATTATAACGTAGTTGAGAGATCTGCAAGAGTTTCCATTCGATCCAGCGAGAAAAAATACATAGAAACCGACCCCATACTCGTTGGTTCATGGAGAAAACTTTCGAGAAAACCAACAATTTCATTGAAAACGCCTTTTTTTACATTAAAACATTATTTTCTACCCTAAATAACAAAATAAAAGTAAAATTGATAATACCGTTGGAAAGCATATTAGATGAAGCAGTTTTCATGAGATTTGCCAGTTTCCAGGATTCTTTTTAAAAGAGTAGTAAAGTTTTAAAGATTTTCAGAAATATTCTTTTTTCAAAATCGTCAAAGTTTGAGCTGATGTGAGGGTCTTCGGATGGTACTTTTTAAGAACCCAAGTACACTATTCTTGTAGGAAATTTAATGCTGATACCGAAAATGAGGTTGAAAGTTGAAATTAAATGAGGCAAAGTGGAGAAATCCGAGTTTAAAATGAAAAAACACGGTATTCCTGAAAAAACCTTTAAAAAATCATATCTCGAGTACGGATTGAGATAAAAATATGCGGTTGGCGGCATTTTACTCCATTTTTGATGTAATTTCACCCAAATTTTTTTTTGCATCTGCGAGGGAATCACCCTGTATATATATATATATATATATATATATATATATATATATATATATATATATATATATATATATATATATATATATATATATATATATATATGTGTGTGTGTGTGTGTGTGTGTGTGTGTGTGTGTGTGTGTGTGTGTGTGTGTGTGTGTGTGTGTGTGTGTGTGTGTGTGTGTGTTTGGGTTGCTATATATAGGGTAACTGTCGGTGTTTGTGTGTGTGTGTGTGTGTGTGTGTGTGTGTGTGTGTGTGTTTCCCGTCGCGCAACCCGGGCACCCTCTGGGTGAACAGAGGGTGGCGAAATGACCCGCTGGCGATAAGGGGGAGGCTCGTGTCAACGAGTCTCCTGTCCCTTTTAAATGTGTCTCCCCGTTATGGATTTAAACTACGCCGAGCCTCATAACCCCCGCGGGCCCATTGGCTCCCGGGGTTCTAGGGGAGGCGCTCGGGGGCGCCCCAGGCAGGGGCGTCGGCCATCCTCTCCCTCTTCTTCATCCTCTTCTTCCTATCCCTCATCCTCTTCCACGACCCCTGTAAATGCCCACCAGTGTGCCCACTGTGAGAGAGCCTTCAGCTCCAAGCGTGGCCTCAGTGCCCACGTCTGGCAGAAGCATCCTGTGCAGGCCAACGCTGCAATTGATATAGAGCGAGAGCAGCCGAGGTATGCTTCTGAGGATTGCGGCGTATGGCAGCAGAGGAGGCAGAGGCTGTGCGTAATGGGGTACGAAATATTAATGTATTCCTTCAAGCCCGTTTTCCCATGCGCACGCTTTCTGCCATCCAATCTCTTCGCCTGAGGCCCCACTACAAGCAGCTTGTCCAGGATGCGATCCTGGCAAATAGCCGTGGGGCCTCTCCCGCATCTCCTACAGGCGTGGGGCAACAGCCCGCCGTTCAGCAATCCTCCCCCGGGACCTCCGGTCTTCTTGAAGACTTGAAGACTGAAGTGTTGAGGCTCGGGGAGCAGGTAGGCCGTATTAATGGTTATGAGAGTGCCTACCTGCAGGACCTGGCGAGGCGGGCTGTTGAGAGGCATGAAGGCTTGGAGGACGAGGTTGCAGCCTATATACAGAGGATCTTCCCAGGGTTGAGGAAGTGACCGTGACGGGACATCAGGGAGCCGTTCCTCCTACTTTGGTGCCTCGTGGAGGTCGCAGAGCAGCAAAACATGCGAGAAGGCGGGAATATCAGCGGGTCCAGAAGTTGTGGAGGAAGCATCCGGCTCGTGTGGCTGCAGAGGTACTGGAAGGAGCTGGGGATGAGCAAGTTTTACCCCCTCTCCAGGAGTTTGTGGACTATTGGGAGCCACTCTTGAGTGCTCCTAGCCACAGCCCTGGTGAGCCGGTGGTACCCCCAGCTTCCACCAGGGATTCCTTGCGCAGCATCATGTGCACACCGGTGCTTCATGACGAGGCACATAAGTGCCGTGTCAAGAACTCCACCTCTGCTGGACCTGATGGTGTTTCTGCCCGACGTTGGAACAAGACACCAAATACAGTCAAGCTGCTCATCCTCAACCTGCTGCTTCTATCAGGAAGACCCCCGAAAGCGTTGACCCGCGCCAGGACAGTTTTCATCCCAAAAAAAGGGTTAAGTGGGCCTGGAGGTTACCGCCCAATATCTATTTCGTCGGTGATCTTCCGCCACTTCCAAAAGGTTCTGGCATCTCGCCTCCAAGTGGCTGGTGTCATAGGTGACGTCCAGAGAGCATTTCGGCCAGCTGATGGCACAGCGGAGAACCTAACAGTTCTCCAAACTGTCATTTCGCTGGCCCGTATCAAGAAACGGCAGCTCCATCTTGCCGCTCTGGACGTAGCTAAGGCCTTTGACACAGTTAGCCACTTTGCCCTGACCGATTGTCTTCGTGGTGTCGGGGCACCTACTCGTTTAATTGAGTATGTTGCTCGCCTGTACCACGAAGGCGTGACGGTCCTCGAGGCACGAGGTGAGATGTCAGGGGATGTTGTCATTGGGCGCGGGGTACGCCAGGGGGATCCTCTGTCGCCACTCCTCTTTAACCTGGTCGTGGACACGGCCTTGGGTAAGCTGCCAGCTGAAATAGGGTTCGATCTCGCCCCTGGGGTGCGAGTAGGTGCACTGGCTTTTGCCGATGATGTAATTCTACTCGCCGAAACCCGTGAGGGCTTGCAGGTCGCCCTCAATGCCTTTGCTGAGCAGCTAGCCAGGTGTGGTTTGGTGGTTAACCCAGATAAGTGTGGGTCAGTCTCCTTGGTCCCGTCGGGTCGCCAGCATCAGGTGAAGGTGGTGGATGGGGAGTGTTTTGTCATAGGACAGTCACCCATCCCCACCCGATCCGTGCTGGAGGTTTGGCGGTACCTTGGAGTTGACTTCATGGGTGTGGCCACCATTGCTGCAAGCCGTGTGGACCTTGGTGGGGCACTAGCTCGTATCACCAAGGCTCCATTGAAGCCACAGCAGAAGCTGCGCCTCCTTCGCACGTACTTACTGCCAAAGCTAACCTATGGGCTAGTCTTTGGTAGGCTTACTGCGGGGAGGCTGCTAGAGTTAGATCGCGAAGTTCGCTCTGCTGTGCGCTCTTGGCTAGGCTTTCCACCTGGTGTCCCAAGTGCCTATATCCACGCACCGGTCAAGGCCGGTGGGCTCGGTATTGTCTCTCTTTCGGCCAGCATCCCATCTTTACGCCGCCAGCGCCTGCTTGCCCTTAGGGGCTCGAGCTGGGAGGTCGCCCGCACTGCTGCTGACCTGGACTTCGTCAGGCAGCAGTTGTTGTGGTGCGACCGAGCAACACCAACTGCTCCAAAACCCAGCTCATCTGCTGAGTTCGCTGCTGCACTACATGATTCAGTAGATGGTAAAGAACTCCGACAGTGCTCTGAATCCCCCATTTCTTCCCAGTGGGTGGAATGGGCTTCAGAGGGAATTGGGGCCCGCGACTATCGCCATTTTCATGCCGTCCGAGTGGCTACACTAGCCACCTCGGTGAGGTGTTCACGGAGTAGTCGTGGGACAGTAGACACCCTTTGCCGTGCCTGTCGGGGTAAAAATGAGAATCTCTATCATGTGGTGCAGCAGTGTCCTCGTACTCACGGTGGCCGCATACTCCGTCACGATGCGGTCGCCAAGCAGATAGCAGGCGCTTTGTCATCTAGCGGTTGGGATGTTGAAAGAGAGAGACTATATCATATGCCGAGTGACCGGGGCAAGAAGCCGGATATCGTTGCCGTCAAGCCCGATGGGTCTGCCATAATCCTGAATGTCCAGGTTGTCAGTGGCAGCATGGACATAGAGCAGACCTGGCGGGCTAAAATAAATAAGTACGACAGAAATGACCTGCGGCAAGCGATTTCCGAGCTAAAAGGAGTGGCGACCAATAACATCAAGGTCATGGCTGCGACCTTGTCATGGCGCGGGGTGTGGTGCGGGAAAAGCGCCACGGAGTTACTCGAGTTGGGCATCTCGGCGGGAGTACTCCGTGGTATCACCACCCGCGTACTGAGGGGTTCTTACTTGAACTGGTGGTCGTTTTATAGGGGCACTTCCTTCCATCCCATTCTTCCTCCTCGTCCTGAAACCTCCCATATCCCTAGAGCCGGCGTCGGGTAAACCTGGGCGTCCTCCCCACTTTTTAATTTTATTTGTTTATTTTACAATTTAATGGTGTGCCCCCTCCGCCTTTGAGGGGAGTTTTGTAAAAAAAAAAAAAAAAAAAAAAAAAAAAAAAAAAAAAAAAAAAAAAAAAAAGTGTGTGTGTGTTTAAATAATAAATTTAATATATTTATGTATTAATATGTCATTCCAGACGATAACTCGCCTAAGATCGAGTTAAAAAATTCGATTTTCGAAAATAAAATAAGCATTCCAGAAGGTAGGATAATTTCGTAGGTCAGTACTTTTTGACCACAGTAAATTGGTCAAATTTCAAAAAATGGGCTGAAAAAATGACCAAAAAGGACTGCAAATAATTAAACCTATATTTTTTCAGCTGAATATTACTACATAGAATGTTTTTTATCATCTAGTTACAAACTACTACACAAAATTATACACAAAAAAAGTTCTTAAATTTCAACACCTACCTTTGTGCTAAAACCCGATTAAAACTGTAAAAAAATGCTTAAAATTTGTTCAAAACCAGATTGAGTTTAAAAAAATTTATTCTGAAGTAAAATTGATAATTAACGATTACTGTGCTCACAAATTTTAAAACAATTTAGAATAAATCGAACACAATAATTCACGAAAATTTGCTCACACTGGAACTTTTTAAACTAATCATACGTAGGTACTACCAACTTTTTAGAGTGATGTCTTTGGTATTATGAAAATTTCCAGTCATGCAGAATGATCGAATTTTCGTAAACTGTCGTGGGTTTACATTTATGCAGGGGTGCCCCCCCCCCCCCCCCCCAAGCGCAACGACCCGAGCCCCCCCCCCCCCCCCCCAACTAAAATAGGTATTTATTAAATAAGTAATGTAAATGATACACTGATGTGATAAAGAATTGAAAACAGCTGGCGCTAGCAAATTGTTAGTAGGTATAAATCTTATTACTTGTTCATAAAAAAATTAAAAAAATACTTATTTTTCTAACCCCCCCCCCCCCCCCCCCCCCCCCCCAATTTTAACGACGCAGTTTGCGTCGTGCCCCCCCCTCCTGTGGGCACCCCTGATTTATGAAAAATAGTTTTGAAATTTGAGCACTTTGAGCCTAAAGAAATGGTTAACCATCAAAATCATGTTTAAAAAAAAGTTCCAAATAATAATCTGCTTCTCAAGCAATAATTTTGGATTTTGACCCTTTTTTTTGCAAATTTTATCAATTTTCTAGTACCTATATGTATATTACTGAACTCGAAGTACATACCTACATTTGTCAGCATAACATTTTGCACATTCTAGTTCGTAGTTGTTAAACTTCCTTTGTTGTTAGAACTTATTAAAACTTTAAGGTTGATAAAATTTTAAACATTTTTAGCCGTTTTTGCCGTTGTAGGGACTTTTTTCTGCGCATTTTATTGAAATTTGACCTAAGTAATGTGCTCTCCAAAAAATTCATCTTTTCTTTTGGAATGCTTGTCTTTTTGGCGTAAGAGCGGTTTTTTAATCTCAATCCTAAGAGAGTTATCGTCTGGAATGATATATATATATATGTGCGTGTGTGTGTGTACATATATACCTACATATGACAAAGCGCGAACTTAAGGAATAATCATTTCAGAATGCCTCAAAACGGATTCCTATGAAAAAATACCTGTTTTGGTAACATTTACTTAACGTTTTTACCCATTGCAATAGCTTCATTTTCTTCGAAAATTCGCTAAATTTAATTAAGCAAGTATCCGATACCGGCGGCATACCGACTATAAAAATCCCCCTACTTCCCAGTCATAGTCATAGTTAGAGGCGATTTTTGGGGGTAGGAAAGAGGAAAGGGCCAACTTAAGATTCAAGGGCGCCAGATAGCTTCTAATGAGTTGTCCCTAGATCGGACCTTCGCTTCTCCTACCTTCCCTGCTCCAATCTCATTGGTGATTCTTAATCACGTGACTTAGCAGTCAACTGAAGCAACTGAATCGCATCGATTTTCTCCTAAGATTGCCGTTTCAGGAAGTAAATTGTCTTGATTAGCGACCAAAATGAGAGAATACGCCTCATACAGCGCGACATATCACAATAAACGCTTGGGCAACTGGAAAACATCAAGACAGACGAAAAGCAGATGTCCAGGGTTTCGGGAAACTAGTT
The DNA here is from genome assembly GCA_030762985.1 of Adelphocoris suturalis. Classification (NCBI taxonomy): domain Eukaryota; kingdom Metazoa; phylum Arthropoda; class Insecta; order Hemiptera; family Miridae; genus Adelphocoris; species Adelphocoris suturalis. The sequence goes on along the minus strand of CM061041.1, from coordinate 139,774,292 downwards.
GATGTGGAACACGCAAGATGACGTGGGACAAAAAAATGCTAATTACATCACCAATAAAATAAGTACCTAATTTGTTGAACTGGATTTGAAATTTGTCTCGATTTCAATTCTGAAAACCCCAAAACTCTCCATCAAGCAAAACCTACATTAAGGAATATGAAAATTAAAACTTTTCTCCACAAAGAACACATTATTCGTGAAATTGAGAAGACAATGATTGGATCATGACTATTTAAGCTGTACTCTTAATTTTCTTTCCCGAAACTGATCATTCCCAATAGAAGGAATTTTTAAGACATAAAACGGTTTTATACATTTTGATTTAAGTACCAATTTCAAAACTAAAAAACTGCCTTAATTTATCTGAAAACGACCTTGGGGTGACGTCATGGTGTAAAGTGAGTCACCTTCAGCATGCCTTCTGTTTAATCACCTGACGTTATCACTTTTCGCTATCACTCTTATTTTCGTTCGACCCCTAATTCTCTACTCTCTAGTTCTCTTTTTCTCGTTTAATTGTTTTCTGAAGTGCTGTTCCTCTTAAGATTCCCTCTTGAAACGAATCCAATTCTTCCCAGTTTAAGTTAGCTAGTGACACAACCTGGAATGTTCCTGTAAGTATTTTTGAACATACAACCCTGCCTAATAGTTGACTAAGTAACTACCTACTCCGTTATTTATCTGAGTAGAAAAACGAGCTGAACACAGTTTTTCCAAAAGATATGTTGCGCCAAAGTAATGGTTGGAATATAGATTAATTATATTGCGCTAAAGTATGTTGGGCTGTGGGATCCCGGCTTATCGCCCTAGTTAAAAGGCCAGATTTTAGAGTGACGCACGTAAATGACGCATTTGGTTTTTTCCCCAGAAAAACGTAGTGGCAGACATATAGCTGTACGTCTTATGATGAATATACAGTTTTGTGCCACACAACCCTTATGAAGTAATATAAATACAACATAAGTACCTATTTTCTCTGTAGTTAGAAGGCTTCTCAATGACTCATGAAAGTATAGCAAAATATGAAGAAGATCTAAGTGGTAAGTTCAATTGACAGTAACTCAGTAGCTCATTGTTAATCATAGCTCATAATAACTGTTGAAATCAAATCGATACATGTACCTAGTAACTTGGGTAGACCCGTTACGGACCTGGCTCAAACCCTCCATTCACTCCAATTCAGTGGCTATTCCCGGATTCCAGCTCATCAGACATGATAGAGCTCGCAAGAATTCTGGTGGTGTTGCCATCTACCTTCGTGTCGGTATTAAATTCAAAGTAAATCTCCTAAGGAATCCATTCTTGAATACTTAATCATCGAAGCCCGTCCAGCCAGATCTCCCATATTATTATGCGCTTTATATAGACCCCCAAATCCTCCTTCTGATATAACCATGTTGGAATCCATTCTAGGAGACTTCATTTACAAGTATGAAAATAGCATAATAGCTGGCGACTTTAATATTGACACCAATCGTCACTCGCCTAACTCCAAGAAATTGCAGGAAGTGTGTAACATGCTTGGCTTGAATTTACTTGAGTCAGGTCCTACACACATTCTCAGTGACTCTGCCACAAGTATTGATCATTTTCTTGTGAAAAATGCTGCATCAGTGAATATATTCAAATCCTACCCTACTCCTGCAGTATCCCATCACCGTGCTCTCCTTTGCTGCATACGGTTAAGTAAATTCAAGCTCAAACCGCATTTCATTCATGTGCGCAATCTTAGACTGATTTCTCAGGTAGATGTGGATAGGATTGCTCTTTCTCTGGATTGGGATAGCATCATGCATTGTGTGGACGTCAATGATATGGTCCGTATCCTAAACTACAACTTATTAACCATTCTTGATTCACTCGCTCCCCTCAAAAAAGTTAGAGTTCGCCATCCTTGCACCCCTTGGTTTACTCCTACTTTACACTCCCTTTTGAAAGCTAGGGATGCTGCTTATTCTCGGTGGCGGCGATCACATGACCCCAGTGACTACACAATTTTCAAACAACTCCGAAACAAAGCTAAATCCGCTGTTAGACGTGCTAAGCGATTATACTTTGAAAACTTACTCTCCCCAGACTTACCTGTCAAACAACTGTGGTCCAGAATAAAAAAGACTGGACTAAGTCCTCATGATGCCCAACCGATTCACTTCAGCCCTGATCACTTGAATGATTACTTCAGTTCTTCCTCTTCTCCTTGCCCCTCAGTGAAAATTATGGCTTCCCTTTCTTCCTCTGACTCCTTTTCATTCAGCTGTTTAACCTTATCTGATATATTCAAGGCATTCTCTAGAATCCATTCTCAAGCCATAGGATCTGATCTTATCCCACTTTCACTAATAATTAAAAGCTTTAACATAACTGCCCCATATTTCCTCCATATTTTTAACTTTGCCATTACCAGTTCCAGTTTTCCGAGTGAATGGAAGAATGCACAAGTTATACCGACCCCAAAAAAGTCCTCTGTCGAACTGATTGAGGACCTAAGGCCTATCAGCATCCTCCCAGCAACGTCAAAAGCATTCGAGCACGTTCTTCTTGAACAGATGTCCGCCTTTGTTTTTGAACGTAATTTATTCTGTCCATTTCAATCTGGCTTTAGACCACGTCATAATTGTGAATCAGTATTAGTGAGAGTGACTGAGGACGTGAGGGACGCCATTGAGGATGGGCAGTGTACTATCCTTGTCTTACTGGACCTTACGAATGCCTTTGGATCCATAAATCATTCCCGTCTTATAGAAAAACTGGCTAAATTTTTTAACTTTTCTTCGAGCGCATGCTCTCTGATGCGGTCCTATCTGACTGGGCGTACTCAGTTTGTGTCCCTGAATGGATCGTCCTCCAAACTCCTTCCCATAAAAGATGGTGTTCCCCAGGGTTCAGTTTTAGCTCCATTTTTGTTTTCCACTTTCATCAATGACATGCCTCGTACTATTCATAATTGTTTATTTCATCTCTATGCAGATGATACCCAAATTTACAGACACAGCCCCACTGATCCTCCTTCACTCTCCCATTCAATTTCTCTTGTAAATGATGACCTCTCCTCAGTTCACAACTGGTGTATAAGCAACGGCCTTATCCTGAATCCCCAAAAAAGTCAAGCGATTGTAATCTATAAGCAGCACATTACTACCAGCTCTCTCCCACCTATCCTTATCAATAATACAACCATACCATATTTTTCATCCGTACGTAACTTGGGTGTAATCATCAACTCCACCCTCACCTGGAAGGATCATGTGGCCAAGATCTCTAGATCCGTCCTCTCATCTCTTCACTCCCTTCGCAACTTGGCCTTCTGTACCCCTTTCCATGTGCGCCTCAAGTTATTTCAGACACTTCTTCTCCCACACTTCACCTATTGCTCTATACTTTTCATCTGGTCCCTTGACTTCAACTCTCTGAAACGTCTCCGAGTCCTCTTCAATACCTGCATCCGTTACGTATTTCACCTCAAATCCCAAGGACACATCTACTTTACGTAAATCGCCTCTTGGGTATGGATATCATTACTTACATTAATGTTCTTTCTTTGTGCATCATCTATAAAGCAACAAAGGGTTGCTTACCAAATTTTGTCAATTCCCTTTTTCCACCAGGCAGTTCAGATCGAGCCAACAACATTGCTATTAAACGGCACTTTAGCATGCCCATGGCTAGGTCAGTTTCCATTGCAGGAGCGAGGCTATGGAATTCCCTTCCAGTTTCGGTGTGGTGTGCTCCCTCCCTTGGTGCGTTCAGGTCTACTGTTGTGCGCCACTTCCTCACTGAGCATTAAACTCCTTCCTCTTTCTCTCTCTTTCTACTTTCGATATCTATCCCTATCACTCTTCATATCTCCCTCTCTTCCCTTCTTCTCTTTCTCTCTTCCCCTAACTTGACAGTATTTTATTACATTTGATAATTCTAGTTTTTTTAAACCATTTTCATCCCATATGTCTACTAATTTTTCCATATACATATTCCTGTAACTCTATGACTTATCTTCCTTTAATCTAAGTTGCAATTCAGGCTTTAAATTTAGATGCCCTTCTGGCTTTAGTTTTAATTTACTTTGTTCCTTGTTTTTCTTACTTTATCGCCTATACTGTCAAACTTGACATGCGAGGTGGGACATATGTCCTATGTGTCAATAAATTACATTACATTACATTAAACAAAGGAGAAATGGAATTAACCATCAATATGGACCCTAAATAGGTATTTTGCCAAAGAATGGGCTTTGTAAATAATTTCCTAACAGGTTTACATGAGGAATTGAGAAAGATTGCCAGCGTTTCCAAGGTGGGGGGAAATAATCGTGAGATTGAAAGAAGGAGGATGACAAATAGGAAAATTAAATATGGGTATGAAGCTTTGAGTATTAATAAGATGGAGGGCTATTAGTAATGTTTCAGGCAGTCAAACCATACGTGCCACTACTGTCGTTTGGCTTTTGAATTGACCAGGGGCAAAATGGCCGGACACTGATCAGCTGATGTAAGATGTGATGTTGAGTTTGGTGAATGAATGGGGATTGTATATCTAGGATATAATATTTCTTATTTAAGGTTTACATCCTAATTGTGCACCGTACATGTGCACCACTATTTAACACCATTAATATTTCATATTTTTTACACTGTGGGAATGAGTGTTGAAATTCCAAAGTGAGTGTTGAAAAGTTCCAATATGGCCGCCGGTCTGTAAACACGATTCTTTGGTGCTCCGTGATTTTGTGACTCAAATGTAGTGATTTATGTAAATTTTGGCTTCAAATTGAAATTTGTAACGATATTTGAGTGACATTTATTAATTTTGTTGATAGTTTTGTGGACCCAACCACAGTTTTTGTTGTATTTTGAGTTTTGCTTGATCTTAGTTGTTATCATGACTGATCGCCGCAACTTTGATGGTGTTAATCGTCAACCACGCAAACTTGAGGGAAATGGTTTACCATTTGACGAGTTGGGTCCGAATGTTGGCAATTGCGATTTAGAGACAGTCTCTGGGAAAGTGGACATTAAATCAGTGGTCGAGAAGTTGATGGGGTCGTTGGCCGATTCGGGTACTGATAAGAATTTTCTTGCCTCGTTTGAGTCTGAACTGCTATCTAGTTTCTCAAAAGTTGTGGAGGAAACGGTCTCTCTCTGCAGAGACACTCTCAGAAATGAATTTTTGGCTGAGATTGATACTGTTAAGCAGGATAATCGTCAACTTAACCTCTGCATTAGGGGCGTTCCTGAGAACGTAGAATGTACCATCAAAGATCCACATGTCTGTGACCTTACTCTCGAGAAATTTGTCATAGGATTAATTAACGACAAAGTCAAACCTGCTGTGCCTATTTCAGCAGATAATGTCGTTCGTCTACGTCGTGTGGGCAAAGTTGATTTGCGGGTGATTACTCCCGTTGATGGTAAAAGTGATGGTGGCGCTGATATCAGGTCCCCCGCCGCGTCCAATTATTCTCACGGTCAACAAATACTTGACGAGAATGGATATCATGAAGCATAAGAGAAATCTCAAGAAATCCGGATTCATGATTACCGAAGATATTACCCCTACCAGAGGTTAAATTCTCCAAGCCGCTTTTAATAAATTCAATAGAAACAATGTATGGACAAGTAGTGGCATCGTCAAGTGGGCTTTTAAAGGGAGAGTTTATTCAGCTTCAACGCTTGCCGAGTTCCATGAGAAGACAAGTGACATTCCTGATGTTAAAGGACCTTCCTGATAATCCGGATGGCTTCGGGATCCCCGCTTCTTCGCCGTCATCCCTTCACCAGACTCACTGAGTTCGTGTTTCGTTGTTTAAAAGTTTTTATTTTTATGTAAGCCGAGCACTTTCATTCTCACCCATCGCCACTAAGGTTTCTACCTACTTAGAGCCGCTTTATCAATACCCTGACTAAATCCCTCACTAGTAAGTCAGCTGTTAGGGCTAGTCAGTGGTTAGAGCAGCAGACACCTTTATCATTTAGGGAGGAACTGTTGACTAACTTTAAGTGCTGACTAAGGGGTTGAGCGCCCGTGTGCTGTCCCTAGACCCAAAAAATCATATCGAAGTTACGTTAATCGATTATTCATGGGCGTTATTTCTCAGTTATCAACAATATCGATGTAAATAGACGTTTATCTTGCTCATCATTCTATTTTTCGCGTTGGCTGTGTTTCGTGTTGGTGTGTTTACATGAGCGGTACGCAGTTTACATAATAGATCGATGATCGTTTAACGTACTCAATAAGTACTCCTAATCAATAGGGAAAGGCGCTCTTCAAACCAATCACTCCAAGTTTCTCAACTTGTAAGGAGTTTGCTAATGCGATACAGTCCCAAACTCAGGTACTGCTTGAGAGCTTGAGAACCTTCTGGAACGTACTGGTTCGTTCGAAATGTGGATTGAAGAGATATTTATGATATATGAAGCTTTAATTGAAACACCTGGCAAGCAACAAGCCTCGTTTTGGTGTTTTATTTTCAATAATAAACCTTTGAAATTGACCCTTCTCCCTGTCTTCAAAATATTTTAAAATGCTTAGAATCTTGGGAGGGGGGGGGGGGGGGGGTATTATCTCGAGAACAATAATTCTTTCTTTCCAACCTGAGGTTGGTCTCGAGCTCACCAAAATTGGAAATTGAAAAAAGTAAAAATAGTAAAGCAAAATAAAAAATAAACAAATAAAATTAAAAAACGCTTATGCAGTTTTGTGTAAGTAGAACCGACTTTTTGAATAGAGACAGGTAAAATATTAGTCAATAGACAGAACCTGGGCTCGGATTTGCTGTCTCTCGACTGGGATCCATTGTATTCCGCCACCGATACTGACACAAAGGTTAATTTTTTCAATCAAGTTCTACAAGATGTCATGAATAAACATGCACCTGTCATTGTTCATACTTTCAAAGTGGAGCCAAAACCTTGGTTTACTCCTGATGTATGTTGGGCATTACGCAGACGGGATATGGCTTACAACGAGTGGAGAGATTCTGGGAAGTCGGAGGATTATGAACGTAACAAAAGACGCCATGCTTGGGCAAAAAAGTGTGTTCGTGAGGCTAAACGGGCAACTAGTTTAAAAGTACTCGATACCAGAATTCCTTCAAAACAGCTTTGGAAGAACGTTCGAAAATTAGGTATGTCGAAATGTAAAACCAGTGACTCTCCAAATGTCGATATTAACCTTCTTAATGCTCATTTTGCCAGGCCCCCTGACCTTGAGCCTCCTCCATTAATCTCTGGTCCCTCTTTGGATTTGTTTTCATTTTCTGGCGTTAGTTCGGATGATGTACATCTTGCTCTTTTATCTGTTACGTCTGATGCTTGTGGGTCTGATGGGATTCCCAGGAAATTTATCATGCTAATTTTACCATTAATTCTTCCCCAGATTACGCATATTTTCAACTTTATTATTACTTCTTCCGTGTATCCAGTTGCTTGGAAATCTGCTCATGTTACCCCCTTACCAAAAACTAATTCACCAAAATCATTTGATGATTACAGGCCGATTACCAAGTTACCCTTTTTGAGCAAAGCTTTTGAGAATCTAATTCATAACCAAGTGAGTAACTATATCAATGATAAAATCTTCTTTGTTTGTACCAATCAGGCTTCAGGCATCATCATAGCTGTGAGTCAGCTTTGCTGAAAGTAACTAATGACATTTGCTGGGGGTTTGAAAAAGCAGAATGCACTGTTCAGGTGTTGCTTGATTTTAAGAATGCATTCGGGTCAGTGAACCATGTTCTCTTGATAAACAAACTTTCCACTCTTTTTCATTTTTCTAATTCGGCCTGTAATCTGTTGTCGTCATACCTGTCTAATCGCTCTCAGCTGATAATTTCTGATCGTGACATTTCTCCTGCCTATGGTCTATCTTGTGGGGTATTTCAGGGTACGGTTCTTGGACCATTACTCTTTTCCCTCTTCATTAATGACGTACCACAAGTGCTGAAATCTAGCAAATACCACCTTTTTGCAGATGACCTTCAAATTTATCTTTCACGACCCGTGACGGAGGTGGTGAACGCTGTTAGTAATATCAACACTGATTTGGGCCTCGTTGGTGGGTGGGCTAGATCGAATGGAATCCTTTTAAATCCTAGGAAGACCCAGTGCATTGTCTATTACAAAACGCCTTTACCTACTGACCCTATCCCACCGATTCTGGTGGATGGAGTGGTTGTTCCCTATTCTTCTTCTGTAGTTGACCTCGGTGTGAAATTAAACTCTACCCTGACATCAGAGGCACATTCTCGTTACGTCTGTAGTAGGGTTTATGAAGCACTCCACTCCCTGAAACGTATGGCGTTTTTCACACCATCCATTCTGAAGAGAAACCTAGTTGTTGCTCTAATCATCCCAATTTTCCTCTACTGTGACTCTGTTTATACCGTTAAACTTGACAGTGTCTCAAGGCGAAAATTGGAGGTTGCCTTCAATTCGTGTGTTCGATACGCTTTTGAATTAAAGTTGAGGGACCATATCTCTGAGCACAAGCACAAATTTTTAGGTTTGGACTTGTTTAATTACTTTAAATTGCGGCAGTTACTAACTGTACATAAAATTATGAGTGGTGCGCTGCCTGGCTACCTTAGAGGCATGTTTGTGGGTTCTCTTTCCCAAAGATCAGGGGCCATTCGTATCCCGGGCCATGCTACCAGAGCTTTTGGCCAATCGTTTGGCGTCGTGGGTGTGAGACTGTGGAATTCTCTGCCTGTCCGCATTCGCTCTCTCTCTGATATAAACAAATTTAGGAACTCTTGCAAGAAATTTTTATCCACCTTATAGTAAGCCTCCTACTTAATTTTTTGATAGTTTCATTTTACTCTGCATTTACTTGTACATTTTTTTTTTTTTTAAATTAATTTTTTCTTTTCTATTAGATCTCGACCGGCTGTAATTATTGTTGTTATTGCTTGTACATAATGGAAATAATATTTCTTCGTACAATAAATTTTATTTTATTTGATTTGATTTGAAATGACGCCAGTACACTCTAGTGGATGTTTGATGAAGGTAGATCAGCTGTTCTGTGTCCCAAAAAAAAAAAAAAAAAAAAAAAAAAAAACAATAGGAGGCACCAAGATTTGAGCATGGAAACGAAAGTATGAACATACGAACATCTAGACAGTTATGTCTACATACATAAATTAATACTAAAATGTAACAATAATAAGTAATATCAAACAAAACTTAGATTACTATCAACTGCTTTGACATTTGAATTTGAAAAAAGCGTGGCGGGAACTGGTCAATTGCAAAGCCAACTCGACTGTAGTGGCACGTATGCCTTGACAGGGAAACAGCGTTGAATTCACAGCAATAGCCCTCCATCTTATTAATACTCAAAGGTATGAAGCATGGCAGTTTTGCCTACTGAAAGTCCGGTGCCTGAGATTGAGCTGTGAAGGACTCTATGGAAGGTTAAATGTACAATTCCCAAAAGGTTGGTGTAGGTAGAAAACAAATTTTTTTTTTCTCTACCAACATTTTGTGGACACTTATAATGTACAAATCATCTTATAGGACATGGATGAGTGGATTGTAATAGGTTAATAATAAGCACTATTTGTATACAGGCAAATAGGTATGTCAAAAACCACTAATGAGTCAGTTGAGAGACTCAAGATTCAGACAGTGCCACAACGGGTTGGGTCACCACGGAATCCCATCACAGTGTTTTAATGTCGATAAGAACAATTGCGGTGGGTTGGGTTGCAGCTCATCAGAAAAATGAGTTCATTTCCTCCTGCACTCAGTGTTTCATCCGTCAAGGATTGTATTTTCACTGTGCACTGACTGATAATCCGGCTGGATATCGCACACAGCTGTTGTGGTGGACAGGTCCGGCACGGCGGGTTTCAGCGGGCTGTCTGAGAGATACGCCTAGTGACCAATGTTTCCAATCTTTACACCCCATCACACTGTGCCCCGGCTGTGGTGGGCCGCAGCACGTTAGGGGGAAAGATATACGGAAAAAAGGCACGTTAGGGGGAACTCCTATTTTAGCCAAATCGCGGTATTAGAGGGAACGAGCGAATTTTCCTTCCCACTTGACCAGACTTGGGACTGGCTACGATCGTATATAGGTGTGGTTAAAACTTGCTGGCCTCCTAAACTTAGGATTGGCTACAATCGTAGGTGTGGTTAAAAGTTGCTGGCCTCCGAGGTCATTGTTGTTGTCAATAAGAGTTACTATTCCGTCGAAAAATACCTACATATGGTACGAGGCTACACAGGTGCTACTTTCTGTCCTACTTTTTCAAGGTATGGGAGGGCCTTTTTTTCTTGTTGATGAACCTCCCACGGGGTTTTGGGAGTCAGACTTTGAATTTTAAGAACGGTTTCAGCCTTTGCCCTCTAATGGGTTGTTCACCGTTCCCCCTATTGGGTTCAAATTCACTGACCTTCCGCCGGCCACATTCCCCCTAACGGGCTACGGCCCTGTGATGTAGCATCCCCGTAAACAATAGGCAAATTAAACCTAAAGAAGCGTATTTCCCCCCTTGTTGTGGCCTATCCCACCCCGGCACTAGTGTGCCCTTACCTTAAAAGTAGATCACACTCTCATTGCATCACAGCTCAATAATGTCGATAAGCACATAATAATAATAATTATAATTTACGAAATTCCCTCATACGATCATGCTGAATGACTGGAACTTTTTTTTACTATGAAATTTTACCATTATTTTTGTTCATCTTCATTTCAGAATATGAGTGGAATGATTTTCGGATTGGGGATCGGTACATTCATATTGATATCTCTAACTTTGATATCGACGTTGTTGTGCGCGGTCTCATTGCGAACACGAGGTTCGGTCGGGCCGATTTCTGTCTGCTTCACTTTGATAGTTTTCCTCATACTATTTTTCATTCCTCGAAGCGAAGAAAATTTTTCTGGAACCTACAAGGTATTAGAACTGTTGCAGTTGAATATTTAATAACTTAAAAGCCTTTTTGTCATTTCAATTTCCTTTTCCTTTTTTGTTACTCCTAAAGCTAGGGTATCTTCAGAAAACTTTTTCAATTCTGAAGGATTTCTCTACAAGAAATGTTCATTATAAGCCCAACCATATAATTTATTGATCAATCACTAATTATTAGGGGTTTTCATGGTCCAGCAGTTTCGATAGGCTCCAATGCGCATGCGCGGGATCATTTACAACAGGCAGAGGTCTTCAAAAGTCGAGTTTTGAAGTCGAATAATTGAAAAGTAGCTACGACCCTACCGGCTGCTTAGCAAAACATTGTCTTTCTCGTCATTCAGATCTACTGGCAAGTGTTGGTCTTAAACTTTATTGTTCGATAACTCGTTCTTCACTAACAGTTACTAGGCTGGAACTGGTTCAAATAACCAGTTATTCTGATAACCCGTTACCTGGTAGTGAGTTGGAGTTGTAGAATGGGGAAGCCTTAGTCGCTTAATATCACGATTGATCGTCATTACCTCCTTCGTTCACCCGCTTCCATCATGAAGTTCGTAACTCCTGAATTACTTTCCAAAACTAGAACAAATTCGTAATTAAAAAAATAAAATCACGAAAATCAGAGGAGAATAATTAAAACATCACGACTTATTACGATTACCCCCTCCATTCACCCCCTTCCATAGTGAAATTTGAAACTCCTGATACATATATATCCGTGTATATATATATATATATATATATATATATATATATTATAGGAATTGTGAGTCAGGATTGCAGATTCAGAGACACAAAATGACCTACAGACATGGAACTAAACAAAAATAGTTTATTTGCGTTGGTGCGTTGTACTACGGAAGGAAAGAGGCTCATTCTGATCTTACGCAAGAAATGTAGGGTGTTCCTGTAGAAAAAAAAAAAAAAATATATATATATATATATATATATATATATATATATATATATATATATATATATATATATATATACGGGTCCGTGTATATACCGGGTGTTTCAGAAGTTGTGGTCACAACGCCATTCTTTATATTTTTGTATGAAGAATTCGAAAAAATACTTTCACACACACAATTGACACTAACTTCATTTTTTCAAATGAGAACTCCCCTTTTTTATTGCAGATTCAAATTCTACGTGAAATATCTTGAAGAAATGACCCATCACTCGGTTATTCTAAATGCGCGTTTATGGGCTTAATTTCGTTCCAAAAGTACGCAATTCCGCTCTAAAAGTGAAAAATTGTGAGATACTGAGTTTTTGAAGGTATTCAATTGCCACATGTAATACATGGTTTTAGGGTATTTTTTCTTGCTGAACCTCTAATGATGTTCATTTATTGATATTTGCAACACCAGCTTGGGAAAACACCGAAATATCATCATAAATGCATTTATCTTACTCATTTCCACTCAGCACAAAGCGTACTAAAATGCTTTTTTTTCCCCAAGTTGGTATTGCAAATATCAACAAATTCCCATCATTACGAGGTTCAGCACGAAAAAATACTCCAGAATCATGTATTACATTTGGCAGTTGAATATCTTCACAACTCAGTATTTCACAATTTTACACTTTTAGAGCGGAAGTGTGCCCGTTTACCCGCACCTGAAAAATCGAGCGATGGGTCATTTCTTCATGAAATTGCATGTAGAGTCCGAATCTGCAATAAGAAAGGGGGGTTCTCGTTTGAAAAAATTAAGTTAGTGTCAATAGCGTGCAATTAGCGCATGTGGTCGGGGCAAAAGTATTTTTTCGAATTCTTCACACAAAAATTTCAAGAATGGCGTTTGGCTTATTGTTGTTGGCATTCATTGACTACACAGATTTACTAACAAACGTTCGAGGAAACGTGAGAATCGAGCGAGAAATAACTAAAAGCAAGCAAATTTTCGGCATAGGAGGACTAGAGCGGTGGTTTGGTCTGTGGGTGGGGTAAGGGTGACATTGTGAGCGCCCTTCGAATATGCTGACTGCCGCTCTACTTATTCTACAACCTACTTCACCTCCTACAGGAGAGTCTCAATACCGCTCCCCGGTTGTCGCGGACATAGCGAACGAACCCGTTGAATGAATTGGCGCCTCAGTTTTATTAATCTACGTCCGCAATGTGCTTGTAGCAAATTTTCGGCATAGGAGGACCAGAGCGGTGGTTTGGTCTGTGGGTGGGGGAAGGGTGACATAATGAGCGCCCTTCGAATATGCTGACTGCCGCTCTACTTATTCTACAACCTACTTCACCTCCTACAGGAGAGTCTCAATACCGCTCCCCAGTTGTCGTGGACATAGCGAACGAACCCGTTGAATGAATTGGCGCCTCAATTTTATTAATCTACTCGTACGTCCGCTGCTAGCATAATAGATCAGTTGGACAAATATAGCAAAATGATTGGTGCAGTTTGGTAGTCTGGATGCTCGCAAGCTCGCATCTCAAAATTCCATAACATCAAGTAGTCAATCCCTTAGTAAAAAACGCTGCAAATTATTTCACAAAGGTTTATTATTTTTTCAATTGAGTATGATCGTAGTTTTAGTTGGCTAGCGTACGTCATAAGGCCCGTCCAGACTCCTCGGCGTGTCCTACTTCGAGTTGCCACAACCTATACTTCTATAATTATATACGCATGTTTATAATTCTCGATTTGAGCTCCTATCTATTCAAATAGTTATTGCCTTAATAATATCATTATCTAAGTACGTACGAAAAGTCGAGAGGATATGTTATTAAATATGCGTAGGAAAAGCTTTGGTATTAACACACAAATATGACCTTGAAAAAAACATATTCATGCCTCGAACGAACGCCGGCGCCGTAACCACCACAAGCCACGGCGCCGGCGCCTCCTCTCACTCCACCCCCCCGCTCACCCCCCCCCCCCCTCACCACCCACCGTGACCCCCTGCCAAGCGTGCCAGGCGTGCTCGCATCGAAAAAGACACGTTTTTGCCCGTTTTTGGCCCATAGCATCTATGCGAGTAAAGCGATCGGGATGATTAAACGTTAGGACCAACTAGACCCCAAATGGAGTCTATGTGCGAAAGAACGGGTTTTTTAAGTCAATTCTTAGGCCTTTTATGGCCCGGACGGCGGACGGCGAACGGCGGACGGCGGACGGACATTTCAAATTTGGATTTTACGTACCTTGAAACGTAAAGTGACAAAGTTTGAGGGGGGGTTATAAAAATTTTTTGCTACATGATCACATAGGCTTATTATTGCAAATAATAAACCAATTCATATTAGTTGGGCTAGTAGATCAGAACAATTTGTACAGTTTGCTGGTCTGGATGCTCGCAAGCTTGCATCTAAAAAATGCATAACATCAAGTAGTCAATCCCCTAGTAAAAATTCACATTAGTTGGACAAATATATCAGAATGATTTGTATAGTTTCGTGGTTTTCTGGTCTCAAAATTACAAATTCAAGTAGTCAATCCCTTAGTAAAATACAGATTAGACGAATAGATCAAGACAACGTTTTATAACATGACTTAAAAGATTTAAAATAATGATGTTTACATTTAAAAACGTGTTTCGGAGGTTGAATTCTAATGCAAAGAATGGTCCGATCCTGGGATCGAACTGGATCCTTTCGTTATGCAAGTCCATGACGCTCTGCACTACACCACGGAGGACTATTGCAACTACCGAATAATCATCCTTTGCTACTCATTAGGGAGCTTATTCCCATTTCCGTTAGGAGCGCTTGTTCCGCGACAACCGGGGAGCAGTATTGAGACTCTCTTCACCTACGAGATTCAGTGAGCGGGGTAACGGCGAGGGGAACTTGCCGGGGGGGGGGGGGGGGGGGGTACCACCACCTGTCGACCTTGAGCGAACCCCCCCCCCCCCCCCCCCCCCCGGTAGTACCAGAACGATGCGCTACCTAGTGGCGTGGTTTTCAGGTCATTTTTTACCAATTTTCCAAACTCGTGATTTGACCGTTTTCTTTGGTTTAGCAGAAAGAAAACGGAAAATAAAAGCCTGTGAGATTTATTTGACGCAAATCTGTCTTCTAATGCCAGAGAAAGCATTGAAAACCCATGAAATATTGACAAATTTTATACAATTTAAATTCTATGTAATTATGTATCCAATTTTGTTTGGTTACGGAACAACTACAAACGAAAATGAACGATTCAAGCTTTGAAGTGAGAAAATTGATCAACTACTTTAAATTTTATGATACCTCCTGACAGAGGGTTTGAACAGCCTCTTAACGCCCATCACTACTACTGACGCGTCAATAAAGTTTATAGATAGTTTAGATTATTATGTCAATTGTTTTACAAATAATTTCATCATATATTATTTATAAGATAAGGAGGTAACTGCTGATTTGGCTTTCACCAATTCCTGCAAACAAGCTGCTTAGCATTTCTATTTTTGACAATTCAACGAGGGAGCCTTATGAAACTTTTCTATGAATTCGACTTACGAAATGGACCATGAATACCCTAATAATTTTATGTTAAGAAACCTCAGCTTTGGCGAGAAAGAAGATTGAAGTAGGAATCACTCGAAAGTGAAATGACATAAAGGCGTTTTTGTAATTTACCTCAATGTTTTCCATAGAGATTCACATTTTATGCACCAGAGAAAAAGTCACAGTTGTCAGCGCACTAATGTTGCACTTTTGCTTCGTAAGTTTTTGTTTAGCTATCGTACAATAACGTTTCTCTATAAACTTAAAATTAGAATTGTTGAGGTTTGTTTTGTTTTATTGCAGTTTTTTGAAAAGTGTGTATAGTTTTCTTCTCTTCATGGGAAAATTTTGAAATTTGGAAGTAGGTACTAATCGGAAGCTCAACAGTTTATCCATGTTTCAGGATTGTTATATGAAGCGGAGAAATTATTGAATTAAATATGGTACATGCACATACCCTACAGGCCAAAACCGACAGCAGTGTTCGCAAGCTTCTTTTATAGATGTATTATCCCGTTTGTAACCATAATGGTCACTAGTCGCCAATGTTCATTGGTCGCTAAAGTTCACTAGTCGGAGAAATAAGCCCCAGTTTTCTGAAATGTAAATTCGGCAGCTACCGAACTCGCACTGGTTTGAACAATTAGGACTACACTGTGACCGTACTTGAGTTTTGTGGGGGTCTGAACAGGCCGATTTCAAGAAAAGCAGTGACACTGTAACCGAAACTGATCGGACTTGACTTGACTCGCTCACCTGACACCCTTCCGAATCCGGTCTCTTTGGGTCAGGACCTCACTGCAGTTCCCCTTTACTGCCCCTCTTATTGACGTTTCAGCCAGGTTACTAGTTGAAGCTGGCTTGTCAGACGCACTAATAAATAAGATTTGTACTATACATAATTGTTTCAAAATCTATATAGGTACTACATAAAATCATGCTGTCCAAAAATTGTAAGATTTGCTTATTTTGTTTCGAGTGCTTTTGAAGGTTGCATCCTGTTCTGTGATTCATTATGAATTCTCCTGCGTTTGTGTTCAAACTAGGACTGAATCATACGGACTGATAGATGTTGGCACCGACCAAGAGAAAATTAATGCAATAAAATGAAATATCTCAAGTTTAGAAGTACCTCTGATCTAAGTATAAGGATACTGACTTAGGCACTCACCTACTAAAAATTTAATCGATAAAATAAAACACCATCAATGCTTCACTAGTCCATCTGTAGTGATGAGAGTTATATTAACTTGATTTAGCGAAGTCGGAATTCGGAGTCGGTATCATTAAATTTACAAGGTGGACTTTATTGTGTTTCGATTTCACAATCACTTCCACTTTCTAGCGGTCATTAATGAAATTTAGCGGTTGACTGACTAATTCAAAGATGTCGCTACTCGTTCTTACCCTTAGGGAGAGCGAACGGATTTACTTACACCGTTATGAGTGGTTTCATTTGATTCTTTGTGATAATATCCATCATTCGATCTCGATTTTTGAATATTTCATCCATTAAGTGCTACCCTTTATGGTTGATCAAAATCAATGCCTAGCTTCTAGAATCAACTAGACCCCAATTGTGATTTATAAACCAAGTTTCATATACTTTGGTCGTGTAGTTTCTTAGAAAAGCTCTGGACAGTGGGAAGATTTTTTATTATTATTTGATTTTTGGATTCTACGCACCTTTAATCATTAACCAACACATTTTGAGGGAGATTGTACTATTTTCTTATTTTTCTTTCTTCATTTATTTTTTCTTGGGCGATTAGAAAGGTTCATTATTGAAAATAATAAACCAAAAAATCCGTCTGTCCACCGTCCGAAGATTTGCTCTGAAACTAATGGACTGAACTTTATGAAATTTGGCTCGAAAACCATATATTGGCCGAGGAAGACCAGTAACATAGGCGTAAATTGTGGTCAACGCTAAAGGGTAGCATTTAAGGGCAGAAATAGTTAAAAATCGAGATCTCAAGCACTAGGGGAATAAGATTTTTTTTTTAAATTGATATAGAAAGAATTGAATAGCACCTCCCAGATTACTTTACATTACACCGTTTGCTCTCCCTGAAAGCTAGAACTTCAACAGGAAAAAAAATAGAATAAAATAAAATAAAAAACATGGGAGTAAATATCTTAACTGGCGGAACATAGTAAAAATTGCTTTAAATGGTCGTCGAAGGTATCAAGTGATGCAATTCCTATGGAATTCTCTCTTCACTTAATCAAGTTTATTATAATTTATGAATAAACGAACTTGTGAAGTTCATTAATAATTATATCCTGAAGGGCACTTTGGGACATTAACGTGGTAGTAGGTTTAGGATTAGACTTCACTTCTCGAAATTTGGAAGATTAGGTAGGTAGGTACGTACATCTTTTCGAAAAAAACGCGCGAAATCGCGTTGAATTTCGAAAAAGAAAAGGATATCGGCCTCTGGGGCCCTCCACTCCTTAGGACTAGGCATCAACCCCAGCCATCTTCCGCTTCCTCTCCCCGCGGGTAACCCTGCTCACTAGTTGAAAGACCTTCCCCAGCAGTACCAGTCCTCCAGATACTAGGGTAGGGTATAATGGGTGGGCCTTAATATCCCAAAGTGCCCTTCAGGATATAATTATTAATGAACTTCACAAGTTCGTTTATTCATAAATTATATCCCTCTGGGCACTTTGGGACATTAACGTGGTAGCTGTTGAAAGAAACTCACTACTGGAGCGGCTGGCCAAGAAAAGACCACCCCTCAAGAAGAATCAAACTTCTGGGTACTCTATCCCTGTGATCTTCGTACTGTCAGATCTATACCCCCCCCCCCCCCCCCCTCCAAAACCGACAACAAGGAGGAAGGAGAGAAGACAAATTTATGGTAAATTGCTTTATCATAGTGTAAATTACTTACAGACTGATGCCGCAAGAAAAGAATTATAACCAGAAAATTATGATCTCATGATCATAGAAAGAAGAGTGTGAAGGGTTCTAACAAACAAAACAACTTCTTGTCCAAAAGCAACTGAAACAAAATGTTTTAATCAAATGAAGGTATACAAAGTTTTTTAAAACAAAATAAATGGATGTTCTCCTGGTGTCATCCTGCAGTAAATACCACTGATGTAAAGTTGACATACCGGTACCTTATTCTTAAAAATATTCACCCCCTGAGATAGGGCCAACTGAAAGTGACCTGTAAAAAAACAAGGAAAAGGGTCTGTTACTACAGGGAAGTGGGCGTTCTCGGAAAGATATGAGAAAACAGGGTGGTAGGCTGTGTAAGCGGCCTGTTGTAAAATCGTGCGAAAACTTTTGATTTTTCTGTCCATCCTGCTGATTTGAAAATGGTGTCTAGAGATGCCCCCGCCCTGGCCGCTGCTGACACTGCTGCATGTCTCGTAGAGTGGGGTTTGAACAGTTTGTTTATCCCTGCTTCCTGTAAAATGACCCCTACCCACTTGGATACTGTTTGGCGAGAAGCCGCTGTATAGGGCTCTCGAGCTATTATAAACAGGGCAGTCGTTGTGGGGGATCTTAGAGGTGCTGACAATGAAAGATATTGTTGCATAATGGTTGTGACACATAGGAGGGGTCGTTGTGGAAAAAATGGTATCTCGATGCATGGTTGTTCTTTGTAAGGTGCTGTGGTTTTAAGTTTGGCAGAAATAGAAATCTTTAACCCGGTATCTGGGTCAATAAGTACCTCATGTACTTGGATAGCTGTTATAGTTTGGAGGCGCTGACCAGTTGCCAAAAGGAGTAAAATTATCAATTTTGATGCTATATTTTGTAACTCTGAGACTGGTTTTTCTAGCCATCTTAAAACTGTATGGGGGTCCCATGTTTTGTTATATTTGGCCGCTGGTGGGCGCAAAATGGCCACCCCTTTCAGAAACCTGGCAATTAGTGGATTAGATCCCAAAGGTTGTGTGGCAATCAGGGATAAGGCTGATCTATATGTATTAAGGGTTGAGTATGAGACCTGATCTGTCTCCAGCACTTTTTGTAGAAAATGAATAACTTGCAAGGGCTTGGGATCCCAAGCATCGAAAGATAATTCATCACAAAAATGCCACCACTTACGAAAACATGCTTGGTACTGAGCATAAGTTGAGGCTGACAATGCTGATAACATTGTGTGTGTCGCAGCGTCCGAGATTCCCCTCCTCATGAACGCTTGGCGGACAATTTCCCTGCTATCAAAATTAGTGTTTGCGATTGTGGATGAGGAATGCTCCTGAAAGGTAGATGTAAAAGTTCGTCATTAGGACCAAAATAAAGAGGGTCCCCACATAACAATTCAAAAAATACTGGGAACCACGGTTGTGTGGGCCAGTTTGGGACTATCAAAATTCCTTCTGCCTCGTCTGATATCACTTTTCGTAAAACTCTTAGAATAAGGGAAAAAGGAGGAAAAGCGTAAAAATATATGTCAGACCATGAATGTGTGAAGGCATCGACGCCCACTGACCTAGGGTCTGGGTGCCATGAAAAAAAATTGTTACATTTAGTATTGGCTGCCGATGCAAACAAATCAATGTTTGGAGAGCCAAAATGTTTCGAAATCTCATCAAAAACCCTGTAATTTAGAGACCACTCAGTCTCTCCTGGCATGATGCGAGAACATTCATCTGCCACAACATTATCACTTGAAGCTATGTACGATGCAAAAATGAAGATTTCTCTGGCTTCACACCAATTCCAAATCCTCTTTGTAATTTCATACAATACAGCAGACCGCATGGAACCTTGTCTATTGATACAGGCGATTGCCGTTGTGTTATCGGCTCTTATCAGGATTCGTGCGTCTGAAATATCCTTACAAAAATGTTGCAGGGCCAACTCAACCGCTCTCAGCTCTAACACATTTATATGCCAAGTGGCTTCCTCTAAAGACCACCACCCATGTACCCTGGTCTCTCCATCAGAGGCTCCCCATCCTGACAATGATGAGTCTGTTGTCAGGGTAATGGAATAATCATCATTGTGTAAACGTTTGGAAATTGACATGATATTGTCGTACCACCAAGTTAAGTCAGGTAAAATACACTGAGGTAGGTATATTTTTGCCTCAAAATTCCCCTCATTGTCAGCTAGGAGTTGGACTTTTATTGCCTCTAAATGCATCGTGTATAACTTCCCGTAAGGTGTGGCAGGGCATGCTGCCACCAAAGTACCTATTAGCTTCGCTAAATGGCGTATAGAACATGATGATGTTTCTCTGAAACAATATAACATAGACTGTATACGCCTACGCTTATCAGAGGGAAGAGCAATAGTCATTTCAGCTGTGTTAAACACAAAGCCCAGAAAGGTAAAGCTTTGAGACGGTACCAATTTAGATTTTTCTTCATTT
The DNA here is from genome assembly GCA_030762985.1 of Adelphocoris suturalis. Taxonomy (NCBI): domain Eukaryota; kingdom Metazoa; phylum Arthropoda; class Insecta; order Hemiptera; family Miridae; genus Adelphocoris; species Adelphocoris suturalis. The sequence continues at coordinate 139,753,585 of CM061041.1, read as the reverse complement.
ATCACGAATCCTAAAAATTTTAGAAGCTGTACCAGCTGGTTCACATTCTGTACACATTCTTGTCGTGATCTCCCCAGCACTCCGAAATCGTCCAGGTAGTTAACTAGCTTGACCCCCCTAGATCGTAAATACTGTACCACAGGACGCATCAATTTTGTAAATATCCATGGTGATACTGACATCCCCATAGGAAGGGAAGTAAATTGAAATAACTGTCCCTGTAGCCTGAAACGAAGGTAAATTCTAGAGTCTTCTGCAATGGGACATGTATAATAGGCGTCTTTAAGATCGACCGTTGCACCATAACAATTGGGAGTAATGAGATCACGCATCGTGCGATGGTCCTCCAACTTGAAGTGAGGGGCATCAATGAATTTATTTAAATGTTTTAAATTTAAAATGAAACGCTTTTCCCCTGAAGGTTTATCTACCAAAAATATGGGTGAGACCACCTGATTTGGGTGAGGCTCGCATGTTTCTATAACCCTCTGATTCAACAACCTCCCCACTATTAGCTTTAGAGTCTCAACATCACCCTTTTCCTGCAAATTAGACAATGAATGAGGGTGCGGAGTGGGGGTGGAGGTGAAGGAAATTTCATAGCCCCGTAACCAGGATAAAATTATATTATTATCAGTAATATATTTCCAATTAGACCAACATTCACGTAAACTGCCTCCGAATGGAGGACATATTACCTGTGAGGCAGCGTGTACTGAAGGAGATGCTTCAGTCATCCTCAGTGGTGGAATTGTTGGGAGGGGCCTCCTCTGGTCTGACGACGAGAGCCTCCCTGGTTCTGCCTGAATGGTGGTAAGTTCCTGTCCTGATACTGGGATGAGTGGGGTTTGGCCTTGTTGTGAGTCTGCCCACCCCGAGCAGCCCGGCCTCTCACATTTCCCGACCCCCTGTTCTGTGGCCTGTGTGGCTGCAGTTTTTTAGGTGGGTTTGGGGGCGGCTTCTTGAAGGACACCAATCCCTTGCTGCTTGATTCTAGCCCCAATCGAGCCCGGAAACGGGACCCCAGATCATCACCGAACAACCACTCGGAAGGAGGGACGTCCCGGGAGATTGTCGTCAGGGTATTTGTGCATACATTTTGTATGACCCGACGGCGGGTACGACTGATGTCGAAAAACAGAGCCGTCATTGCTCGTCCAGCATCGCATATGTGCTGGTAACTGGGCTCCATCACCGCAGCTGACTCGCCACCTTGTTCAATTATCTTTGTTAGACCCATGCCTAAAGCAGTTATGGCGGTGGAGCACTGTTTTTGAAGCGCCACATACTGGGCATCCACAGATTTGTGAATCGATCAACTGACGCAGTTATCTCAGGGTTGAGCTTTGGAGGAGCAAGGAGCTGGAGATTAGAAGGAATCGGATATGATTCCTTCAGAGTACTGAAAGCCTCTGAAGGTAAACCATATAAAATGTGGTGTCTCCACCGATCCGCTATACTATCATGCAAAGCAGGGGCAGGGGGAGGGGGAACCTGAGGGTTCTCGCCCAACGCCTTCAATAACCCTGGGTTTAAACCCGAATCAGGGTTTATTGTTTTGCCCTCTGTTTCTGGTGTTTCTGGTGGGGTAAAGCCCGCGAAGTCGGGCGAGGTAGAGTTAGAAAGAACATTGGGTCCCGATGGAACCCCGTCGCCCAAACTCAGAGTTTGGGTCAACGCGTCGGCCTGTTCATTCTCAAGCTGAGCCCCACTGTCGGACATTTCTTCCTCAACATCGTCGAAATTTTCGTCGGCAGTGTACGTACGTGGATACTCTGAGTATTCATCGTCCGAACTATGGTAACGACCTGGCTCGGAGCCCGGTTCGACCAAATGCCGAGCATAAAACGAACGATGTCCGTGTGCCGGAGATCGTGACCGATGACGATCTCCGCGAAATCCGAACGGATAAACTTCGTCATACAAATGACGATCCGTTTTTGTGCGCAAAAAACGTGATTCCGATCTCGATCGATGCCGATCAAAATTCGGATCGAATGCGTCCCATCTCGGCTCTCTTCCATGAGAAGGGGACCGTCTGAACATTGTGACAAAACAAAATAAAGTGAGAAAACACTTACCAATCGTTCCTGCTTTAAGACAAAGTAATATAGATCCACTCACAATACGTTTTTTCCGCGAAAAACTTCTTAAATATATCAAATTTCTTTTAAAAATCTTCCGATACGAGTTTTGAAGTCTTCTCGAAAACGAAGTGAGCAGGGTTACCCGCAGGGAGAGGAAGCTGAAGATGGCTGGGGTTGATGCCTAGTCCTAAGGAGTGGAGGGCCCCAGAGGCCGATATCCTTTTCTTTTTCGAAATTCAACGCGATTTCGCGCGTTTTTTCGAAAAGATGTAGGTACCTACCTACCTAATCTTCCAAATTTCGAGAAGTGAAGTCTAATCCTAAACCTACTACCACGTTAATGTCCCAAAGTGCCCAGAGGGATATAATTGAACAATCAACTTACCTTTCAGGGAAAGTCGATTGTGATTATATTAGGTAATTTGTGGAAGAGATTGTTTACTGGCAGCAGTGCTCCGTCAGCAGAATTCGGAACTAGTTTTATAAGAAACTAAAATATCATCTCATTAATTCTCAGTTGGTGGGTACCTAAATCAGTAGCCACATGCTTAGATAAGAGAGACTTGTACAGTAGAGATGTTTTATTTAATTGCATTTATAATTAATTAATTTTCTCTTGGTTGGTGCCAACATTTATGTAAGCGTATTGATGTGTTACACTCCAGGAAAATAACTCTCACAAACAAAGAGTTTTGATTACACTGGCCTCATAGCTCAGTCTCTCATCTGCAATCTAAAAAAACATATCAGCAATGGACTTTTTTGGCATCACTACGCAAATGGTAAAATCCTCCTCATCATTGATCTTGGAACCATTGACGTACCTAATTAATTGATAACTCAACTTACCTTTGGGAAAGATTGAGTAGAATTATAGTAGGTCGGAGTAGAAGACTGTTTACTAAGGCAGCTCTCGCGGTCGCGCTGCATTACGGTACCATTTCAAAGAAATAGTTTGAAAAAACGCGCGAATGCGCGCTCTTTCAAACAAACTACGGACTATTCGCACTGTTCTGTTGCATCCCTGCTTATCGTTCACCCAGACCGCACCGAGAGCGCTGTCCTCACTTCAGTTCAAAGACCCAGAATTACAGCAGGTGAATGACTGGGAGGGCTCTAGTCTGGGTGGGCATTAAACAGTCTTCTACTCCGACCTACTATAATTCTACTCAATCTTTCCCGAAGGTAAGTTGAGTTATCAATTATAGTGCGGTCTTCGTAGAAGACTGTTTACTAAGGCAGCTCGTTCAAAGTCCTACATTCACCTGCTTGAAGAAGGAGGGGGTTGTAATGGGCGCTCCACGCAGCCCAACGCAAAGAAGGAGAGAACTAAGCTTTTGCTACCCACTTGTGGCGCACACTTTCGTGTGCAGGGGACCCGTGGGACGCCCAACTCCCCCATAACCACCATTGCCACTTGTGGGTAGCGCCTAACCTCCCCCCCCCCTCCCTTCCTCTCCTATAGAGGTATCTGGGGTGATGTCCCAGATGAAAATCCGGTTGACACCCCGGAGGGAGGAGTCGGTGTTGGATTTCTCCTGGGGGATTCCCCCCCCCCCCCTTCCCTCCTTTCCAAGGTATAGGGGTTTCTTTGTCCATGTTTCAGATGAAGATCTGGTGGGCACCCACGAGGGAGGAGTTGAGGTCAGATTCTCGCTGGGGCTGGCGAGTACAAAAGGTACTCGTGGCCTCCCCTCTCTCATTCGCGTCCTGTCCCATGAGCAATGGCGGATGCGATTTCTCCTTGATTTTCGAGGGGTTTACTGTATACTGTAGCAACATAGAAGAGTGTACTGTCCACCCTGCCGCTTTGAAGATACTTGGCAACGATACGCCTTTCCTAGCGGCTGCCGATACTGACGCATGCCGGGTGGAATAGGCTGAGAACTTAGTAGTATCTATTCCTGCTTTTTGTAGGGTTGTTGACACCCAACGGCTTAGCGTCGCCCTGGCTGCTGGTCGGACAGGGGGGCGTGTTGTCAATAGTAAACTGTCCTTATGCTCCAGGTTCGCTGTAGCATTTAAATAATCACTTGACAGTGAAGAGAAGCACCGCTTCGGGTTTCCTGGAAATTTGGGCAGAAAATTGTTGGTGCAATCGCTCCTGGTCGTGAGGTTTTTAATAATGCCGGGATGAAGATCCTGACCCCGTTTAACTCGAAATTGATATTGGACCTGCGGATTGCTAGAATTGATTGTGGACGTTGGCCTGATGCTAATAATAGCAACATGGCTAGTTTCTGCGTTAGAAAAGGCAGTGATTCGTCGACAGATGTGTTAAAAAACTGTAGGACCAAGTCCAGATCCCAGGTACTGTCGTATTTGGCTGCTGGAGGGCATAGTATTATGTGTATTTATGAGTATTAAAAGAGCTGAATGTCTGTGAAGTCGATTGAAGACTCTCCTCGAAAACAATAGAGCTTTTTGCTTCGTAACTTCCCTAGGACTGTAGACCGAATTCGGGTCCCAGGTATTATCGTATTTGGCTGGAGGCCGTAGTCGACCGACTGCCTTTCAATGCCTTTAGATAGTAGAGTCCGACCCCAGTTCATATTGAGAAATCAACGACAGGGCAGCTCGATGAGTATTATTAAATGAAGTAAATGACTGTGAAGTCGATTGAAAACTCTCTTCACAGAATAGTAATGTTTTATCGTTTCCAAGACTCTTGGGATCAATGCCGGGAGTCTCTTGTTTGCTCAGGAATGAGTAGATGCCTCCACCCCGGCTGATCCCTCCTCTGGCCGAAATTTATGGAGGGGGTTCCCAGAATTGTGATTACGTAATTGTATGGCCTCTGGTTCAGTTCTCACTCCAAACATCTAGGGTCTAATCTGGGTAATTCCGAGGTGACCCATCGTGCGCAAAGTAGTTCAGCATCTCCCCGAATGCCTTTAGTTCTTTTGATTTATATGTAGGTCCCTTTGCTGGGTTCGCCACCAGCCGCTCACCCAATGTGGGGGGGGGGGGGGGGAAATCCCCCCCCCCCATCCCAAATCTGAGCTATCCGTCCAGATAGAAATATCATAACGGTCATTACGGATCTGACTGGGACCGTTCTCTATTGCCTGTAGCCACTAGTGTAACTCTAGTTTGGCTTGATGTGACAATGCGCAGCGGCGACGAAAGTCACCTCGATTGCTGTAGGGCTTCTAGCTTTACCCTTTCCAAATGACGTAGGTACAGCGGGCTGTATCGCCCGCTGGCGTACAGGACACTAGAAATCCTATTGTTTCCGATAATTTTCGGGTAGGCATACTCTCTGGTTTAAGTGATTTTGTGACCATCTGTCTAAATTTTAGAAGAACTTTTTCTTTTTTTTATTTTTTTTGGTTGAATTGTCCATCGTTTTTTAGGGAATTAACTTCAATTCTTAGGAATATAGATGTTGAGGATGGGGTCAATTGGCTTTTTGGTTCATGAACTATGAAACCTGGTTGCGCAACTAGCGATGCAGCTGTCTGAATAGACCTTACAAAATGCTCAGCTGACGTTGCTAGAAAAGGGCTGTAGTCTCAGTAGCTAATAGCTGTTATTCTCTGATCTCTCAGACGGGCCGTCATTGGGCGGAGAATTTTGTGAGAACAAACGACGCCAATGCGAGGCCCATGGATAGGTCTGTGAAAACAGCCTAAATATTTCTATGCTCCGGGGCATGCCTCCTTGAGATCCAGATTTGCCCCATATCCCCTTTCTCAGGAGTGGCCACACTGGTAATCAACCATTTTAAAATGCAATACATTTAGAAATTTATTTAATTTGCGGAGATTAATAATGAAGATTAATAATCATCCGATCGGCATCCCCTTTTGTCGGAAGTGACAACAGTGGTAACCATCCATTTCTAAAATGCAATACATTTAGGAATTTATTTAATTTGCGGAGATTAATAATGAAGATTAATAATCATCTGATCAGAATCCCCTTTGTCAGATGTGACAACACTGGTAATCAGTCATTTTAAAATGTAATACATTTAGAAATTTATTATGTGCAGGGATTAATAAAGATGTGACCCGATCCCGACTCCTTGGGATTGGAAAAGACAGGTGATGTAAAACAAGGGGAGTCATTTGGCCAATTTTCCGTCAACCCTTTTATTTAATAATTCCTCAATCCTGGTCGCTACCCGAGGCCCGCCCAAAGGGTGTGCGGTCTGGGATAGGACTAGATGGATTATTTATGTTTCTCCCTTCATGAAAGAAAACTCGCCAGCCTCCCCGCGAAGGTGGGGAGGGGGGGGGGGGATTGAAGTTAATCCTGAGTTATTCACCTGATTATTCAATGTCGGTAGAAGCCTCTCTCCGGGAGGGGGGCTCTTGATCTCTGATCTCATCTTTGTCTGACACTGACTGTACCCACCTCGCTGTAGCGTCACTGAACAAAGAAGTTTGTCCCAGCTTGACGGTGGGCCGTCGCGCGTCACTGTGCATAGCCTTGCTCCCCCCCCCCCCCCCTCTTTCCGTAGTGGGCCGGATGAAGCTCGTGCCCACTAGGGGAGTCTCATTAATATCCTAATCACAGCAAAAAGTTGCTGTGGTAGGTTTGGAACTGTGGTAGACTGACCTTTAATAGGTGAAGGCGCGATTGAAAAATCAGCAAAGGCCTCGGAAGAGGGTTTAATAGTAGACTGACCTTTTACAGGTGAAAGTGCGATTGAAAAATTCGCAAGGGCCTCGGAGGAGGTTTTGATGAAGTCTATAATTGGTAACAACTACCACAGCGTTCCGATGCGAAGCTATTTCTCCAGACGATTGCAAGTTCGAGTCGTATGACGACGGAGAGGTTGGCGATCGGGAGAAACCCCAACGTCTCTCTCACCTTAGTGCCTTCTCAGGCTTCTCGTAATAATCAGCATGAAGATGCGATAATGTACAATTATATTTCCTCGAACTCGTTCTGCGACGTCTAGCTACCGTGGTAGGGTCGGAACTTTTGGTAGATTGTTCATCTACTAGGGAAGGCACGGCTGAAAAGCAGGCGAAAGCCTCGGAGGAGGCTCCCGAGGCGTTCCGACGTCTAGTTACCGTGGTAGGGTCGGCACTTTTGGTAGATTGTTCATCTACTAGGGAAAGCACGGCTGAAAAGCCGGCGAAAACCTCGGAGGAGGCTCCCAAACCGTTCCGACACGAAGCTATCTCACAGACGAGTCCGAGTCGGGTGATGACGGAGAAGAGGACGAACAGGAGAAGTCCCGGCGTCTCTTCCTCCTTAATACCTTTTCAGGTTTCTCGTAATAATCAGCATGTAGATGCGATAATGTACGATCATATTTACTCGAACTCATCTTGCGACGTCTAGGCCTAACCTCGACGAAGTCGGAGGACCCTGACAGGTTATGCCTCGACACTGTTGGCGAATATCGTGATCTGTTACTATATTTTCCAAACTGTACATCCTGAAAAGGATGAAAAGGTGGAAGAGTCAACTTCTTACCTGCATTTGAGGTCGACTTTACGATCACGGCCAGCATAGAATTTGATTTATTCGTTGTGACGGATTCAGCACCACGTGGTGAAACCTAACTCACTGGAAACTTGATTTCCGAACTCGTTCTCGAAGATTTTTCCATCGAATCCGATAGAAAAAACACTCGTTAATCTTTGAAACGCCCGCACTTTCGAATTTTCGTAAGAAAATAGAGAAATTTGTTGAATTAACAAAAGGAAAGCACAGAGCACGGTACTCGTAATGGGGTACGAACACGAAGTGAGGACAGCGCTCTCGGTGCGGTCTGGGTGAACGATGAGCAGGGATGCAACAGAACAGTGCAAATAGTCTGTAGTTTGTTTGAAAGAGCGCGCATTCGCGCGTTTTTTCAAACTATTTCTTTGAAATGGTACCGTAATGCAGCGCGACCGCGAGAGCTGCCTTAGTAAACAGTCTTCTACAAAGACCGCACTATAATTTATGTCTCGTAAGTGGATATTTCCCTAACAGTCTGAAATATGCATCCATAACACCTATCCCTAAAAAAGGGAAATGCTCAAAGTATGACGATTATCACCCAATATATAAGTTTCCAATTTTCGTAAAAATCATCGAACACTTGGTTCTCTCTCAATTAAAGAATTTTTTGGATGGAATGAATATACTGCACTCCCAGCAGTTTGGGTTCCGCCCTGGAAGAGGTACGGTTGACGCAGCTTTCTCCCTGTTATTGCGAGTATATGAGAGTTTGGAAGCCAGAGAACAGACAGCCATTTGCCTTCATGACTTAACTAAAGCATTCGACTTGGTACCGCACAACTTGCTTTTGAAGAAGCTCACCCACTATGGCTTCTCTGAATCTGCGGTGGCTTTTTTCGAGTGTTTTCTGGTTGGATGGCGCCAGACAGTCGTATTTGGTGGGTCATTATCTACGGCAACAACTATTACGCAAGGTGTAAAGCAGGGCTCGGTTTTGGGTCCAACTTTGTTTTTGCTATTTGCAAACTATCTGCTTTTCCAATTCAATAATGTAGAGGGACAAGATATTTTCTTGTTCGCTGATGATATGACGGTATTGAATTATAGTCTATGCTCTTCTAATAACATTATTGAGGAGTGGTGCGGGGCAAATGGACTCAGACTCAATAAGGAAAAGACGCAGAATATGAAATTCTGTCTTAATGGCCGTCTTGAGGGTCCGGTAAATTTTCTGGGACTTCAACTGGACAATCGCCTCTCGTGGAGCCATCATATAGACCATTTATACACCAAACTTGCTTCGGCTAACTTCGCACTTCGTCGACTCTCATCTGCAGTATCATTTTCTGTTCTTCGTATGGTTTTTTTGCCCTCTTCATGAGTCACGCATATTATATGATTGTCATGTGGGGGAACTCTTCTAATTTGGAGAAAATTTTCAAACAACAGAAAGCAGCTGTTAGGATTTTATATGGTTTGGGATACAACGAAAGTTGCAGGGGCTATTAAAAAAAATTACAGTGCCTAACCATTCTCAGCCTTTACGTGTTCAGCTGCATTAAGATGATTCACAAAAATCCTGGATTAGCGCCTTGTGGATCGGACAAGCTAACTATTCGACTCGCTTTCAAAATAATCTCCATCCTCCCGTGACCCGACTGACGAAATCTTTGAAGTCCAATCCTTTGCAGACCGGTGTGAGACTCTATAATTGTTTACCCGAAAATGATCGTGAGATTCCTGAAAAGCCATTTGTCAAAAAACTAAAATCTATTCTCCTTGATGCTGAATTATATGCTGTTCAAGATTTTTTTACCATCAAGTTTTGATATATTACTGCAAGTTGATGATGTTGAAGATGTCCCTTAATTTATTATTAATTATTATATATCCGATGACGTGTTAGTGTTGAGGAATATTAATAAAATTACTCAACCTAATGAATAGTTTTTAAGTATAAACAAATTCAAAATCTGTGATATATATCTGTAAAATCTGTTTTTATTATTGTTGAGTTTATTTGTATGAAAAAGTTTATTGTTTATTCCTGTGTTATTGGTGGTATTATTATGCTTAAATTAGACGCATTGCATATGGACTGAATATAGAGCGGATAAGTGAAGTGACATTTGTAATATACATTTTGACGCATTCTGTACCAAAGCATTGGTGGTTGAATAAAGATTTCTGATTCTGATTCTGTTGGAGTATTGCAACTAAAGGGAAATTCCCCCTTAGTAGATGAGTTGAGTTGAGTTCGAACTCTGTCAGAGGTATCAAATATTTTTGTGTCATTACAGTGGCGCAATCGGTATGAAATAATTATTAATTAAATCCCTCTTGAGTCAAAAGACTGTAAACACCACATTTCCTGTCGTAGCACCTTTCACTTCCTCACTCACTTGAGTCAAAACACCGTGACAATGACCTCACTTGATTGCTGACTTCGTCCAACAAGCATCTGCTGAGCCAGCGGCCTGCATTTTCACTGTGTCGTTCGTCCGACCCCAAACCAGCCGAGACTGCTGGTATTTGATTTCAGGGAAATGTTACGTTCCAGGAAAATAACTCTCACAGTCGAAAAGGTTTGATTAAATTGGCCTCATAGCTCAACCCTTTGGACTGTTGTGCCTAAACAGAAATTTCTCCTTAGTAAGTACACGAGTTCGAACTCTGTCAATTTTTAAATATTTTTGGGCCATTACAGTGGCACAATCGGCAAGACCCGAAATAATATGAAATAATTATTAATTAAATCCCCTAGAGCCAAAAGACTGAACATCACATTCCCTGTCGTAGCACCTTTCACTTCTTCACTCACTTGAGTCAAAACTACCGTGAAAATGACCTCGCTCGACTGCTGACTTCGTCCAGTGAGCATCTGCTGAGCCAGCGGCCGGCAGTTTCACTTTGTCATTCGTCCGACCCCAAACCAGCCGAGACCGCTGGTATTTGACTCCAGGGAAATGTTACACTCCAGGAAAATAACTCTCACATTCAAAGAGGTTTGGTTACACCGGCCTCAGAGCTGTGTCCGTTGGAGTTTTGCAATAAAGAGGACATTCCTCGTAGTTGTAAGGACACGAGTTCGAACTCCAGGTATCAAATATTTTTGGGCCGTTGCAGATGACGAGAGAGACTGGACATGGACCTAATCAGGCCAAGACGAATGTCATTCGTCCTCCCGACTGGATCGAGCTCCTATAATTGACTAAATGGCAAATAATCGTTTCGCCCGACCACCACAGGATTGCGTCACGCAAGTCGGTTACAAAGGGGGCCCAGTGAGTCTGATTTCTTTTTAAGCAGCCAATGGTGCTGAAACCTGAAATGAGAGACCTCTGAGACTAATTTCTTTCCTAGTAGACCTACTGTACTCAAATTTAAGATGTCGCTTCTCTGTGACAACTAGAAAACATTTACAAGTATTTAATATATACCTAACATTACAAGTATGTAGACGAACTGATCAGATAAGGGAACTCAGTGGATAACTTCTGTCCTAATCGATGTATGGTGCTGAAATTAAATCAGAACCTATGGAATGCCTTGAAAACAATGTTTCGGGGTGTGGAGTGTCAGGTGCGGGTCTTCTGAGGCTGATTTCTAATCAACCCACTGAACAACAATTATTTATTGTAAAGTAGGACTTATGTGCAAGAAACAAAGTTGGTTTAAGATCACAGTCCATCACACAGTTCATGGACCCCTTATACATGGTGAAAAGATAACTTTGTCGTAAAGAGTTTTGTTTTACTTAACATTTGACAACAAATTAACATTTACTAAAATGCGTAAAATTGGGGGGTTCTGTCTGGCTCTATGAAGCGCAATGCGTCGAGTTTAGATAATTTACTATAAGGTGCGTGTAATGTAGAAGGGTTATCTTATGTGGAAATAATAACACTTTGTGTAATAATTTTTTTGGTTGCTAAACCAGTTAGTTCATTGCCCTAAAACTTGGAAAAAAACGTATACAATTTCTTTTAACCCAAAAACTGGTCCTCTGCTGATGAACACAAAAGCTTGAAAACATGTTCATATTATAAGGTGGTTTCCAATGGTTTAAAATCAACTATCCAGCCATTAAACTTCTTACGAAATTTGCTCATTGAGTAATGCTACATGAACCCACGCACGCTTTCGAGTTTATAGAAAAATGCGGGCATTTAGTGAATTTCTAGACTTGATGATTTCTATTTTTATAACCAAATTCCATAGATACTTAGGTTTGTATTCATTTCTTTAGACATGTTTTTCTTAAGTAGATACCTACGTAATCTATATGTGCAGTATTCCTCGGGAGGCTCCAAAATAGGGAAGTCATCTTCTTGGGACATGGTTGTTTAAGTAAATTCACTGTTTGAATAAGGACTGTATTGTATAACAAGAGGACGATAGGTATAACACAATGCCTTCACTCTAACTGATCCTTCTCTATTGCGTCGTTCCCTTTTTCTATATGGCGATGGTGGCGCCTCCCCGCAGTGAGTTCTTCAACCTCAGGTAGCTTTCGGAGGGTCAGGATCCCACACGGCCAACCCTGACAATCGGACGTCCTCGGACGAAAGCCCTGTAACGAACGGGGATTCGCCGTACACAAAGTAAAGCACAAACTGTCCAACTTGGACAACATGTCAAGAAAAATTATAGGCTCAAGGGCCGTATAAAAGATAGGCCAAAGCAATAGACAAGCAATCATCAACTAGGATAATCGATTTATGAAGGTGCACTGGAAATCATCCAGTGTCTGACACCAATAGGCGCGCCATATCCCCCATGACGTCTAACGCCCTTCAATAGACCATAATAGACCACCCAATGGTGCAATGCCTGTTCACAATTTTACACAAAAGTGGCGCATCATGATGATTGCCAATGTCTAACATCCACTGATGCATTGCAACATATGATGTCTGACGCTGTTAGTAGTTATCACCATACAGAAAGTGTCTGACGCTGCTTTTGAGCGCACTTTCCCACAATATTGCCAACATAGAATTTGAGCGCGTTGATTAGGTACCAATCAACGTCTGACGCTCTTCACAACTAGAAACACTGATTCTCTGTACCGCTACCGGAGCCATGCAACACAAACACAATGTATGACGACATGATGTTCTAGCATGGGGCCATAATGGAACACGGACACAGAGAAATTCACTAGATATCCAAGGAAACTTTATTATTCTTATTTTAATTATTTTGTAACATCAATAATCAAAAGCTTGTCGAGTGCCTTGTCCTTTAACTTGATTAATACACTGAGTCAGTAACAAATTTACAAAGCCGAATTGTCATTTAAATCATCATCCTCACTCGAGGAATACGTATCTAGGTTGAAATTATCAGGGGCCTTGCGTACTCCCTCATGAGGGTATTTGTACGTACTATTAGATGATAATGATTTTAACAGATATCTATCATTATCAAGAACTTCCATTATTTTAAAGGGCCCTCTATATTTGGGGTCCAGTTTAGTTTGATTACGTTCTTCATTCTTAATAAAGACATAATCTCCCACAGAATGTCTTTTTACTATTGCTTTAGTCCTATTAAACTGCTCAGCACTATAACGGGCTGAAGCTTCAATATTTCGAAATGCTTTAGCTCGCAATTCCTCAATGTTCACATCCGCTGGTTCCACTATGTCATCACTCACAGAAACAACCCCCATAGGTTTAGCAATCTTTCTCAGCATTAGCTCAATAGGTGAAGCTTTAGTTACTCGATTCTGTGTGCAATTGAGAGCCAATTGCACATCTGGTAATGCATCTTGCCAAGACCTATTTTCATCAGTTTCGGCGGCCGTTAACAAATTCTTTAAAGTTGACATAACTCTCTCTACTTGACCGTTGGCACGGCTGGCACCTGTGGCGACTAAATGTAGGTCAATTTGGTTCAATGCACAAAATTGTTTGAAATTTTTCCCTATAAAACTCCTACCTTGGTCGGCGATGAGGCGCTTGGGCACCCCGAAAAGAGATATTCCAATTTTCACAGCTCTTATACAGTTGGCTGAATCCAAAGAAAATGAATGAACTAACAAGACGAATTTAGTAAAACCATCAATTAACACCACCACATACTCTTTTACATCATTTTTCCCACTTAACTTCCCAGAAATGTCAATGTGAACAGTGTGCCATGGAATGCTTGATTTAGGGATAGGGTGAAGCTCTATTTGCTTTCTCCCAGAATCAGTTTTGAAACTTGACATGTAATGCAATTTTTAACAAAATTTCGAACGTATTTGGACATTCCTTCAAACCAGTAGAGGTCGTAAAGTTTTTCGACAGTTTTGTCCCATCCCAAGTGCATAAGTGAATCATGCACATTGTATACAATGGACCAACGGAATTTTCGGGGAATTACAGGCAAACAACGGGTACGACCATTTCGTTGGACTTTTCTACAAAGAATCCCTTTCCTAAGTTCATATGTTTGTCGAATGGTTTCGTCTAGTTGTTGATGGGATATTTTCTTTAAAAGTTCTCCTATTTCATCATCACGTTGTTGGGCAACCTTCAGCCAATCGTGAGAGAGATTAATGAGATCGCTCCGCTTTTGTTCACTACGTAAGTCATGAATTGGAATTTGTAATGACGCAGAAGATAATATGTCAGTGGTATGGTCAACTGTGGTTTGATTTATTTTAGCTGGTTGAATTTCTATTTGCTCCTCTGACTCATTGATAGGATGTCTAGAAAAATAATCAACGTGAGCCATCCGTTTTCCTTCACGGTATTCCAGTTTGAAATTGAAAGACTGTAAAAATGCCCACCAACGCTGAACGCGAGGGTTAAGATCTTGCTTGTTTTGGGATGCCTTCAGGGATAAACAGTCTGTTACTACTGTAAAGAAACGACCTTGCAAAAGGCTATGAAAATGGGAAATGGATTCAACTACCGCCAATGTCTCGAGATCGTAGGAATGATATTTAGCTTGGGTGGGGGTAGTTCTTTTACTAAAATATGCGACAACTCGCGGTTTCCGATCTACGATGTGTAATAAAATTGATCCAAAACCAACAGACGATGCATCACAATGTAACTCGATTGGGTAATCCGGATTAAAGATCATAAGCACTGGTTCACTCGTGAGGCGATTAATAATATGTTAATATGTATCTTTTCATGTTCAGGAAGCCATATAATTTTTGAATTTTTTGAATTTGATTGAGAACTTGTTAATTGAAATAAAGGAGCCATTATTCGTGAGAAGTTTGATATAAATTGGCGAAAATATGACGCCAAACCAATGATTGCCGCAAAGAAGTTATGGAGTTTGGTGGGGGAAGAGATAGAAGAGCCTCCACCTTTTGAGAATTAGGTCTTATTTCCCCTTCTGAGACGTCATAACCCAAAAAATCAACCCGTTTTATTACAAACTTACATTTGGAAAAATTCAGAGTGAATCCAGCTTCAGTTAGGACTTTCAGTGTTATGTTTAGGCGTTCAAGAGCTTGTTCTTCAGAGTCAGCAATTAGAAGGAGATCGTCCATAAAAGCTACAACAAATTCATGAGCCATTGGACCTAATGCAGACATAACAGCTCGGGAAAAACACGCAGGGGCGTTGCGGAGGCCAAATGGGACTGTTAAATATTCCCATTGACCATCCTGTGTGACAAAAGCGGTTTTCTCTATAGAATCCGGATGGAGAGGAATTAAATGAAAACCGGAAGCCATGTCAAGACGGCTGAAAAATTTAGTCCCAGCTAATCGGGAAATCTGGTCAGAGATTAAGGGGAGTGGGTACTTTTCTGGAACTGTGATAGAATTTAAAGCGCGGTAGTCCACACACATTCTATATCCACCAGATTTTTTCGGCACCAATAGAACTGGGCTTGCGAATGGAGATTTACTTGGGCGGATCACATTGGCCGCTTCAAGCTCTTCTATTCTTTCTCTTATAATTTTTCTTTGTTCGGGACCTACACGGTAAGGGCGCCTTTGAATGATTTTAGATGGGTCAGTTAATCGAATAATCATTTCGCCAGTGGTTACTCGAGAGTGAGGGATACCATTACAGAAAAATTTTCGATAGGTTTCTAAGATCGAGATCAGTTTAGACTTCAAATGAGGAGATATATCAGAATCTATGTGAGCAAATGAAATGTCATTATCGGCAACTCCAACTGAGGCGACAAAATTGAAAGTCGATTCTTCAAGTTCGACACAACTAGCTAGATCAACCTTAGAAATTGGGGCATTTATGTCATCTCTGTGAGTAGTGACACCGTGGTCAGCATTGACTATAGTAAAACTTGTACAATTTTCTGTATTAGTTTGAACGTCTACCATATCGTGATATGTTTTAATTTCACATTTGTTGGATGAAAGCAATACTTTTAAACAATTAATCAGAATTTCACGTCCAATTACAATTGAATTACTGAGGTATTCGTCAGGGACGAGATGAAATAAAATTTTAATTTTGATGTCATCTAACATTACGTCACAATCTAATTGCACATTACACGAAATTTGTGATTTTCCAATACCACTAAGAATAACATGTTTGTGGATTATAACACCTGTAAAATTGTGGCTCATGGTAAATGTAATAAGTGAGCATTCGGCTCCAGAATCAAACATATAAGGAAATAACTCACCCTTATGCATGAGTACGCCCTTGGGGTTGACCTCA
Source organism: Adelphocoris suturalis (assembly GCA_030762985.1). Lineage (NCBI taxonomy): Eukaryota > Metazoa > Arthropoda > Insecta > Hemiptera > Miridae > Adelphocoris > Adelphocoris suturalis. The sequence continues at coordinate 139,737,438 of CM061041.1, read as the reverse complement.
CACAAATCTACGCGGCGGTGAACAGCGCTGCCCTGGGCCGGTTGGGTGGCGAGACATCTCGCAGCGACGTGTCCAGGTTGTTTACATCGGTGGCAAACCACCTTCTTCTCCTTATCGCTAGTCTGGGGCGTTGTGAAGGTCACTGAACTTGAGGTAGACATTTGGGGTGAATATTTTCCAGCTGGCTTGGTATGTCTTCTTCGACATTGAGAGGCAGCGTGGTTTTGGAGACCACAGTGTACGCATTTTGGGAACCAATTGTAATGTGAAGATGTAGAAGGTTGAGCTGAGAGACTTTGACCTTGAGATAGCCTTGCCACTTTTGCATTTCCAGGTCCAGAGGTCGATGGTGTAGGGAAAGAACGCTTACCGTGTGAGAGGGATTTCAATTCCTTTACCAATTTTTCTCGGCTTTTCAATTCGGTGGTGTAGGCAAGTTGGCGAACTCGAGTATCATTGCGTGCGATATGGGCTAAAACCGTTGACATGGCGATTTGTTCATTTGAAAGCCCTCGCCACTTAATAGTAAGAGCTGTCGTCATTTTAGTGAGGAAATTCACGTAATCATCCTCAGTAGGGTGTGTATTGAATAAGTTCAATAGACTAGCAGTCGGAGTTTCACTAATATCATATTGAGCAAGAAAATGAATTTTGAATTCATTCCATGTGAGTTGGGGGTGAATGACCTGAAGGAACCAAGAAGTAGCAGGTCCTCTGAGGGCCTTACTTAAAGCTAAAATTAATTTTCCCCTTTCCAACGTGATTTCATTCATTATAACATCAACTGCTGAGCACCAAACTTTGGCATTAGAATCTGGATCGTTTGGGTTAAATATTGGCAAACGAAAATCAGCGTCCGACTTACTGTTGTTGGTTTGGTTGCAAAGACGCTCTAGAAGCTGACCCAACACATCGGGTAAAATATCTGAATTAGGGCGTTGATATGATCCCACTTCTGATGTGCAGTATTCCTCGGGAGGCTCCAAAATAGGGAAGTCATCTTCTTGGGACATGGTTGTTTAAGTAAATTCACTGTTTGAATAAGGACTGTATTGTATAACAAGAGGACGATAGGTATAACACAATGCCTTCACTCTAACTGATCCTTCTCTATTGCGTCGTTCCCTTTTTCTATATGGCGATGGTGGCGCCTCCCCGCAGTGAGTCCTCCAACCTCAGGTAGCTTTCGGAGGGTCAGGATCCCACATATAAGTAAGCTAATTAGATGAAGAATCAATTTCATTGGATCTGCCATAATAGGCCAGTCAATTTAGACACAAAATAAGGCAAACCCCGGAATAATTGCGCTATCTGCGATTTTTTTATATGTTGTTTGGGTTCCTAATGGTAGTGTAAATCCAAATTCGCAACCCTGAAATTGCTGTGCTCGCGGTGCTGTGGCCGAAAAACATCGACCAGCTTGTCAGAGTGAAATCATTCCGAAGAAATGTCGACTCCACCAGGCGTTTGTTATATATGTCGTGATACGCTCGAGGAGGGTGAAGTAATAACTGTCAAAAAACGAGGGATTGGCTCTCTGATTAATGCGAGTGTTAAACGTGGTCTTGAAGAAAATCTTCATTTTTTCAGAAATTCGGTGGCCGTGACCGTGCATGACTCGTGCAGGAAGAGATACAATGCTGAAAAAAATGTAGCAGCATCAGTTCGTCGGGGAGGGGATCCAGTTCCTGGACCTTCCACTCAATCAGACAGATCATCAAGAAGTACCTCATCATCATTCAATTTGGGAAACATTTGTTTCGTTTGTGGAGAAACCATCACTGAAGAATTTTTAAAACTCCAGAAGAAACTACCACAATCTCGACGGAACTCGGTACCTACACAAAGTTGAGTAGTTGAGTGTGAAGGCGAGAATTTTAGAAGTAGCTCGGCTGCGAAACGACGACTGGGGTCAGACAATTGTTGCTCGCCTTAGTGACGACATTGACTTGGTAGCAGCTGATGCCAGATACCACCAGGCATGTCACACGAAATTGTACCAACCATTTGTTGGATCCAAGAGGCCTATAGGGCGTCCACAAGAGCAAAATGTCCAGGAAGCTATGGAATGTATTTATTCATATCTTTCTGAAAACAGGGAAGAGTGCCAGTTTTCCTTGATTGAGGCAGTGCAGATATTCCTCGCGAATGATTCAAGCCAAGAGGCGATAGCCACATATGGGGAAAAGATTCTCGTAGCTGTATATGGGGGGGGGATGCTGAGAGAGAAAACCTTAACACTCTTTGTTTCACATTGTTTGTTAAATCTGCAGCCACAGCCAAAGTAAACCTCCCTCGCCTCCCACCCACCCAAGAGTGGTACCACTCATATCGAGTATACCACCAGATCCAGCAGTGGTTGGGGGTTGACAAGAATGCGAATGATTGGGGTTGGTTCACCAGCGAGCAGGGTTTACTCCCAATCACCACCAAGGCAGCCCCAGCCCCTCAATCACTGATAAAAATAATTTCTTGTAAATGTAATAAAGGGTGCACTGGGTGCAAGAAAGGGTGCTTTTCTGCTCTTGCAGAAAAGCAGGCCTACACTGCTCGGCACTCTGCAGGATTTGTTCAGCCCAGTGGTGCTCCAACGTCGTGCCCATCAAACTCGACGAAGGCACTGATGAAGATGAGCCACCAGAAGCCGAAGAATTCCTCCCCCCTCCCCCAACAGAAGAAGAACAAATTTATGAACCCAGTCCCTCTAAAATTCCAAAATAAAATTATGAATTGTATATACCTACTTTTGTCTTGAATTTATTGTATTCTAATGTATTGTTTTGTTTTTAATACTCGTATGCTACCCAGATGGGTAGGTGCCATGGTTGTATTGTATTATTATTATTGTATTATATTATTTTATTATATTATATATTATATTATATTATTACCTATATTATATTATAATATTATATTATATTATATTATATTATATTATATTATATTATATTATATTATATTATATTATATTATATTATATTATATTATATTATATTATATTATATTATATTATATTATATTATATTATTATTATTATGTGCTTTTTGCCATATGTAAATATTTTCTCATTGTAAATTTTCATGTACTTCCGTCCCGGGTTAAATTTAACCCCCCAACTAATACGGTGACCTCCACCGTCAAATCGTGGGATTAGTTTTCTGGGTCCTATTGCTTTGCTTTTTAGTGTAATTTGATTCCACTTGGGAATATTACTATTCCGTCGTAGAGTTTTTAGCGAATTTTTGAAGAAAATTAAGCTATTTTAGTTTGTCCTGGTTGGCTCTCATCGGGCTGTCGGGCATTTGGGGAACTTGATCACCTCCCCTTTTGCTTTGGCTGCTTATTTTCAGACCATCCTTGTTCAGATTTTTTTCTCTATGTACCTATTAAATGTAAATTCACGTTGGCGCACCTAGGTTCCCTCTAAATCATTCCCATCATGGGACAAATTTTTCCCCTCGGGGAATTCTCGCCTCTGGGATGAGGCGCTTTTGCCCCCCCCCCCCCCCCCCCCCCCGTATCTGCTTTATTTATGGAACGAACCCGCTTCATGATATTTCACATTAAAACTATGGTGTGGCTCCTTCAGGGGACCAATTGCGTTTTCGTTCTCATAGGTTGGTAGTACCGGAGAGTAGCCCCCTCCAACTCCGGAAGACATACTACCTACAGCGCCTCGTGATAGTCAGTCTCTAAATTTAGTCCTCTTAAATATACTTATTACTTCGTACTTCAAGATCAAGTGTTTTCATTCTAATTTAGTTATTCCCTACTCTCTGCATTCATCATTGAAATGTACCTACCTATTAGTAATTTATTATACCCAAATTTCTGTGTTTTTTTGTTTTTTTGCCATTTATGGGAAAACTGCTTGAGCTAGAGGCACCATTTTGCGCTTAAATTATAGAAAATGAAATTCCTAAAAAATTAATTATAATGAGGTTTTCTCTTAGGACGCATCCTAAGATTATTTCAGCTGGAAACGTGAGTATAGCAGCAAAATTCCAGTTTTTGGAAAAAATTGATCATTTTTGGAAAGCCATATCTCAGGTACTATTCGACATAAAGAACTGGTTCTGGTTTCAAATTGTAGCAACTTTAATGTTGTTCAAAAAACGTATGAACAAGATACTCGCTAAAACCCATAGTTTAGAAGTTATAGTCAAAAAACCAAAATGAGTGCAAAAAAATCCATGTTTTTCGGCCACAGCGCCGCGAGCACAGCGATTTCAGGGTTGCAAATTTGGATTGACAATACCAGTAGGAACCAAAACAACATATAAAAAAATCGCAGATAGCGCAATTATTCCTAGGTTTGATGTCTAAATTGACTGGCCTATAATCCTGGATGTCTAGGTTATCAGCGGCAGCTTAGATATGGAGCAGACCTGGTGGGCTAAGATAAGTTAATACTAGGAACACATCTGCGGCAAGCGATATCTGAGCTAAAGGGAGTGGCAACCAATAAAATCAAGGTATCACCGCGACCGTGTCATGGCGCGGGGTGTGGTGTGAGAAAAGTGCCATGGAGTTACTCGAGTTGGGTATCTCAGCTGGAGTGTTCCGTGGCATCACCATCCGCTTCGTGAGGGATTCTTACCTCAATTGGTGGTAATTTTATAGGAGCACTTCCTTTCATACCTCTCTTCCTCCTCCTCCTGCAACTTCTTTTATCCCTAGATTGGGTAAACCTCTTTTTTTTTTAATTTGTTCATTTTTTAAATTTAATGGTGTGCCCCATCCGCCTTTGAGGGGAGTTTTATAAAAAATAATAATAATAAAATTGAAAAACTGATCTTTATATTCTCCTAATTGGTTGAAAAATACATAAAATGTCCCTACCTTGTCTCTTGTGGTAGTGACGAGATAAACCCAGTGAATTCGGCATCTTCTTGTTTTCTTTTCTCAATTAAGCACCAACAATTATAACAATTTAGTACGATCCGATTAGCAAGGCGGTCTAGGAAGCATCTGATAATAAATGAACTGGGCAAACGTTGCTGGGTTCCTGCCGGTTACATGTGAAAATGGCTTAGACTTGTCATAGCTTGTTGTAATCAGCTCGAGGTGGTGGTTTGCCTGGTTTGACTCAGTTTACGCCACGCGGATGTTGCTAGTTGCGATTTATCTCGCATTCGTCAGGCCACTTGTCCAGAAATGGATAGGTGGCCTTGGGACCACCTCGGTGGGTGAGGCGGGATCTGGCCCAGCACCTTGTCCATGTGGGTGCAGCTGGCTTTTTTATTCCATCTTATTTTTATATCTTAATGTTATTGTTAATTTTATGAATTTCCTTGTAATCATAGGACCTCTTAAGATTATTGCCATACCAATTTTGGCTCACCAATAAAAAAATATTTGATTTGCCGAGTTGGAATGTCGTTGCTGGGTACAAAACCATCCGTTTACCCAGTAAAGTGTGAATTCATCCTTACACTGTCCAAAAAGTAATTTGGTCCAGTAGAGTTTAGACCTTTTTCTTCATAGCTTTGATGAGCTGTATCTAAAAATGAGCTTGATATATCATATCAAGTCTCTGATAAAACTTCAAACGAGGAAATATATTATTCAATTTTATTAAGGGGGATTATAACCTCTTATTTTCTGCTTTTGAAATGAATCATAAGCCTATTCTTAATGTGCAAACTGATGATTCTATCGTAAGTGATCATTATTCATATTCATTTGGTACACTCTTTGGCTGGTTGATTTTGTCATTTCGCACAGACAGTTAATAATGCTTGCTGGTAAGATACGCACCTACCAATTTTTTCTCGCTGGCAGGCCAACACTTTGGTTTTTCATTATCATTATTAACCAATCATTCCGTTGGAATATCTCTATTAATAAAACATTTGCCCTTCAAGGGCCCATGGTCTGCTGGGTTACGAAATCAACTCGATTTTTCACCCAGTTGGCCACCTCAACTTGTCTTATTACTTACCGATTTGTTTTCTATTTCAGAGTGAATATCCCCTTTTCATCTGGCGATTGTGTCTTCTCGCATTTTTAGTTCTCTCAGCCGTTGGGGGTTTCGTTTTCGTAGTGACTGACTCTATAACGTCAGTTCACCGACCTAAGCTCATAAAACTTTGAACTTCATTTATGGCAGCATTGTCTTTTTTGACAAAAAGGTACTTACATATAAATTGATGCTCTCTATCTTTTCCCTGATTGATTCCCATCTTTTTGATTGATTTGATTATGCCTAATTAAAGTAATGGGAAGATCATGCCTTCCATCTTCTTCCTGTGCACAACGTATGTGTTAGGGACGCTATATTCACAAACTCTCTGGACAAAACCAGTGACTTCTCAAATTTTCCTTCCTATTTTTCAGAGCTTTGGGTGTTGGTCGGAGACATCTATGGAGATGTCATCAAGAAAGGCAGAAGAGTTTCAATATTGCAGATAACACGGAATTCGTTCAAAAGGTAAGACTAATTATACTATAAAAGATACTACAGATATATACTGTTTCTTGATTAAATGAATATGGCAAACATTTTACATCACGAACATGTGTGAGAGAAATACTGTCTGAGAGATGGTTTTTATACTTTTCACTTCCATTACTAAGTAATGGCCCCCTCAGTATCTGCCTTGTTGTACTATACTTCGCATTATTCCTGCGTTTTCTCAGAGCTAATTTCAACAACATCGTTAATAGCCGATCGTTGAAGACTATAGGGGTACATACTCATCATAGCAGTATTTTCGATGGGTTCCTGTGTGTGAGCGTGTCATTATTTACTATGTTTTCAAGATTTGACGTCGAATGGGGCTCCGAACTTGAAAAGCTCGGGGTAGAGCACAGCACAGAGTAGGGATGGGTCTCCAACAGCACTCTATCGATATTTGTTATCGATAACATTTCGGAAGAGAGGTGTAAAAAGAAAGAAGGAAAAATATCGTCCTATACTCATTAATGTAAACTGCTAGCCTAGTTTTCTCGCTCGCTTCGCTCGTTCGGTAAGGCTGTATAGATCCGATGGTCTTTACTGTTGAGTGGGACATGTAGAATGATTGGAAACGGTAGATCACTAAGGGAGATTTGAAGTGTGTAGGGGGTGTTGCTCGCTACGGGTGGGTTTTCTCGTTCTCTCGGTGTAGGATGTATAGATGCGACTGGATATAGTCCCCATACCACCGAGACTTCAGCCCATGGTTTGGATGGGGGTGGAAAATTTGAAAATGGCTTACAATCCCTTTCTATAGACATTACCAAGGGAACAGAATAAATGAATAGATTTTATAAAAGAGGCAAAACGAATAATTGCTGTGTAATAATTTGCTGCGTTTTCTATGTGGCACCACGAAAAGTTTATTAGGTTTAGTAAATAAAGGTTAATAATATAGGTTAATTAATAAAGATAGACCACTTATCTTCGTGGAAGGGGCTATCCAATATAATTATGTGGAACCGCGAAAAGTTTAGTTTTAAGAACATTTCATCACTAACAAAACTGTCGAATGTTAAATGTTTGTTCTCTACTAATTCTATACATCCATATTACAATATGTGAGGAAGTTATGCTGCCCACCCAACTTGGCAGACGTTTTTTTCTGTTGGAAACTACTTTCAAACAACTTGAATCTTATAAAACTATGTGGATCCACGAAAAGTTTATTAGCTTTAATAAAGATAGGCCATTATTTTATGTGCGTTCATGCAAGAGCTTCTAATAGGTACAAAGTTCTAAAGCCGCCAATGTTGTTTGTTGTTAGGTCATCAATAGCAGAGTCCCAGTTATCGTCAATTTCCATGCCGACTGGTGTGATCCATGCCATATCCTTACTCCTAAACTCAGAGCAATAACAGATGCCTCCGAGGACATCCACTTGGCAATAATTGATGTTGAAGCAAATCCTGAATTGGTACACACTTTTGAAGTCAAGGTTAGTAAAACGAACAAATAATTTGATTGGTTGGTACCTGGTACTGTTGAGTATGTAGGTGAAAATTTTAATATTATTGTTCTGATATAGCGTTCTATATTAATATCACTCAAACTTGTAAAGTTCGACCCACTAGATTGAATTACAAAGTAAGACTGATTTATTCAGCAGCGTGAATTTCAAGTCAACAACACTATAAATTTCAAGTCAACGACATTATGTTATGAGAGGCAACAGCAATCAATAATCAACTGTTGGTAATAAATTGACGAAGATCCCAACACCACCCCTCTCCCCCTATGAGGGCTGAGGTGTCCTCGTTCAGGATGATCTTTCTGCGATGATTTGGCGTCACGATTCCTGAAAACAACATCTGAAAACATTTTGACAATACACAAGGCCATGATGACTGCAGCTTTTCAGTGAGTCCAACCTTGCATTGAGGTCAGTGGTACCACATGTTGTCACCCCTCTGATGTCGAGGTAACTCACACCGGTCATCATAAATATCGCCTTTTTGTGCCATGAGTAACAATGCTGCAGGTTTTGATGCCCTCTTTCGTGAACCACCCCTAGTTTGTCCCGCAGGCCCTTCGCCTTATTGACTGGTAGTTGTTGCATCTGGCGATATCCCTGTTTTCAGGTGAAGGGGCAGTGTTGCTTCTCGGCCTAAGACCAGACTAGCTGGGGAAAAACCTATGGCAGCCTGTTCTGAAGCTCTATATGCCTACAGCAACCAAGGCAGCTGCACTTCCCAGTCATCTTGTCTGGCACCCACCACTTTTGCCAACATTTCAGCAAGGGTCCGATTCAATCTTTCTACCTGTCTATTACTTTGTGGATGCATTGAGTGCATTATGTTATATTCACACTTGTGAAACTACTGCTAGTAGCCTAAAATTATTCGGCAACTGTTTTGTTGATGCGAACTTGATTGAGTGTTATCACAAGGAGGTGATGGAAATGTAGTAGTTCCCCCTTCAATGGGGCGAGGCGATTAAGCTACACCCAGAGGATATCCTGAAGGCTGGTGTCCTCAGGAATATCCCCAGTTGCACTGTTTTCAATCATCGAGAAGGACGAACTACTAATATCCATCACAGCGTGAAAGAAAAATAACGAATTAGGCCCCTTTCTTACAACGGGGTTTCGTTGTTGTTGTCGACAGGCAACGCCTCTGATGTCTAAAGAGGAGTCACAGATGAGACCCATTTTTTGAAAGTAGGCTTTTTTCAAATATTGTTTCCATTTTTTACATTCATTATTCTCTAAACTCGGCGACGAAGGTGCTCAAATGAATGAAAAATTGACCAGTTATCAAGCAGAATCGATTTTTCATAATTCAAAATGAAAATGCCTTATAAAAATTACCATGCCACTTACAAATTTTAATATGTGAACGTGTTCTGTTTGCTAGTAAAATTATACTCGAATCCAAGTCCTCAGCTTAATTTAATATTCTATTGTTAGTTTGAAAAATTCTTCACTTAAAAGAAACTGGTCATAACTTTTTTGTATTTGTTTGCCTGTAGTAGTTCTTAATGCTCTTAGCTGTTAGTTCGTAACGTTCTTAATGCTACGGGAGTTCTGCCGAGGAACTTCGAATTTGACTGTTTTTGTTTGATACTGAAGCATTGAATCTAAAGGGTTATTTCTACTAATAGTAATGGTAAAATGGTAAAAAGGGTAAAATGGTAAAAAGGGTTATTTCTACTAATAGTAATGGTAAAATTATCATTTACATACCTTTTGAAGGATTTTGTCGTCACTAGCAAGTCGAATACCGGGGGAAGAGTGCTTTTGATATAAAGACATCATCATCAGGCTTTCTAAACTGTACCTACTTATATTCGACGGCCTGATGATGATGTCTTTACACCGAAAGTACTCGCCCCGGTACTCGACTTGCTATTGACGACGACCTCCTCCCAAAGGTATGTAAATGATAATGGAGCAGTCAACAAGTCATCGAAATATGTTTTTGTCTTAACACCTGATAATAACAACTTCCTGTTTGATTCCCAAAGGCTGTTCCAGCGGTACTTGCCATCAGGAACGGGCTTGTGGTTGACAAGTTCATTGGACTGGTTGATGCAGATATGATAGACGGAATGGTGGGACGTCTCAAAGGTGAAACCCCCAAAGACTCCACTATACCCATCTAGTACCAATCTATACTCTCATCTTCTAAATGACGAACACCTTGAACTTATCTAATTCTATATCTACTTGTTGCAGTAAGTGAAAGCAACGTTTTTTTATTTACGTTTTCTCATATTTTGTGCATGCACCAACTCGCTTAAATTTTAGTTTCACAATTTATTTTCTTCTGGACAATGTCTTAGAAAATTGCCCTCCTCAGCCTATCGACAAAATATCTCACACCACGATTTTTCAATTTTTGGCGCATTTTGCAACGTTTTCCGCATTCTAGCGGAGGTCTTGGGTATTTAGTATATCAGCGAAGGGCTCATAGATGGCAGTCAAAGCAAATATTATGTTTATTTGCCAAAACGATCGGATTTCCACATTTGTTGGTGTTGCTTTATGGGAATCAGCTCTCGTTTTTTCGCATCCGATCATGTAAAAAAATCGCGTTATTTCTTTTTTTACGCATTTATTATATAAATTAGAAAATTCTCTTCAGAATTTTTCAGCTCGCACATTGACGGAAAGAAAACCCAATTGCTGATTTTCATTTAGTGCTTGTCCGCAAAATTATCCACAACTATCACCGTGGGTCTCCTTTAAATCGGCTTTCAGTTGAAATCCAAAACCCACTCCGCCTCACAGTCAAATCTTCCTAAAGCGATCAAACCGACTGACAGTAAGAAATTTCCTACAGTTAGATGTGTGATATGTAGCAGGAGAAAATCTCGATACAAATGTCTTCAGTATGATGAAGGACTGCACAAACCTGTCTCAGAAGTATCATACAAAAATTAATTTCTGGATGTTTTTTGACCAACATGAATAAATAATTCGTACCAAAACTTATGTTCAAAATTCAACTTTTGTCAAGCTAAAACTGAAATATATAAGTTTCGATAATTGGATGTTAAGCATAGTTTCATACTCGATAACGTCAAGAGCGTGTCCTCGAAATTTGAACGTAACATCGGTTTAACGTGAAAACCTATTGAGGCGGAAGCGGTCTGTACAATCATTACCTGTGAACTGAATTTGATACTTGCAAGAGAGTGTAGTTCCGACCTCATCTGCAGGTGGCATTATCTGCCAAACTATGTTAACATAAATTGTTTCTTTGGCCAAAACCCTCGTGTCCTTACTTATTAAGGAGTAATTTCTCTTTAGTTGCAACACTCCAACGGGTGCTATGAGGTCGATTTAATCAAACCTCTTTGACTGTCTTTGACTCTTTAACTGACAGCTTTCCTTGAACGTAACACAATTCAACATGAATATAACATGAAAAATCACGAAAATTCGTTCACATTATCATGTTGCTTGACTGGAACTTTTTAAAAGTTAATTTAAGATTATGGTCAATGCAAAATGAAATTTTGTTCCAGCCAATGAAAACATTCAACATGACATCTATTCATATGTACCACACAAATTTTGCGGTTTTCTTTTTACCACCGCCTAGATAGATAATGAAATCAGAATAATGAATCAAGATAATGAATCTTAGAATACATATGCTAACGAAGATAATTTTTTCTTTTTTTCAGGTTTTTCAAATTCAGGGAATCGTCATTTGATAGATTTTATTTGTTTTCAAATGTTATACCGCTGTTTTCGTAAACTTACTTACGCTACTTTTAAAACTAGTACGTATTCCATTACGTTTCAATAGGTTGTATTCTTATAGTTTTTTGAGCAACGCTAATCCATATCTTAAACCATATATTACTAAAATTGTGCAATTGTACATAAATCTTTGGAAATTCATTTCAATTATTCCTTGCTCATCATTGAATTTAACGAATAGGTAGGTACTTACATGACTTTCTCTACGTACTAAGTAAGGTACCTATTCATCTCAAACTCCCAGTTATGGTTTCACTGTTTTACTGGTTGAGGAATACTTATCTGCCTGCGGAAAAACTATTATTGGCATAGTCTGTAATAATATCACAATTTCCTAAACCATTGTACCGTAAAATGTATTTAGGTACTCCTGTACTTAGGTGCACCATTACAAAACATGTGATTGATGTAATCCAACCGTGGATTTGATGAAATTAGGCGTTTATAAATTAGAATTTGTACACTATTCGAGTAGTTGCTATTTTATGGATATTTTTTTACGGGTAGGTACCTAAATATCGGATCGTTTCGGCCAATCAAAATATTGTTGAACCACAGTCAATGCAATGCCTCTTCCTATGGCACGAGGATTCATTCCGCAATTGGCTCTTTATCTGAATGTGTTAATCAATTTAACATGGTACCTAAATCTTTATTTTTCGTGGAAATAGACAACTTTTTTTCGCTAACTTCCGTTTTGAAATGGGTTTCTACAACTTCGTTGAGAGTAATTTAGTTTGTATCAGCGTATTTTGAAAATTGAGCTAGAATAATGTGGAAATGTGGCGATGAATTGAAGGGCAAAGACTAATGTGAACTATCAATGAAAATATTGAAGATTGTGAATTGATTAGTAGCAATATAGCCTTACAAAACTTCCCAATCTAGATTGCATCGCCGAATTTTAGGAAGGTAGTCTAGTAGTACATAGTTAAACTAAAAACTATCTCCTGTACATCTAGAGCTTAGAACCTATCTCCGATACCTTTCATTTGATTCATTTCTAGACGTCTGAAAGGACCCTTTGAAGGGATAAATTATGTTCCACTTGAGATCCATCGTAAATAATTGTCATCTCACCAGACTCAATAAAGGGAATGGAGAAGCTTTTATCTTCACTCGTGGGGAGTTGTGGTTCGAGCCTGCTTGGCTTATACATAGTAATCGGTCTGGTTGATAGACTGCGTTCTACCTTCTTTGACTGATACGTTTTCATTTCCCTATTAGAACACAATACACGAAAAGAAAAGGTTAAGTTTTAGAACTTTCGTATTGTATTTAATTGTACATATAGGGCGGTTGATTTTTAGGGTACGCATATTTTGAGTTTATAAAACATGCGGTTATTTTCATCACCTCGTAAAATCACGTCTAGAATGATATTTTCTGGCACTCACCTTGCTGTCACAATGTTTTCTATCATTTGTTTGATATTATCTACCAAAATTGCACGAAAAAGCAAAAATACTGATAGCCATAAGTTTATTATTTGTTTAAAAGTGGGAAAGGGTGTGAAAGATTTACTGATCATTTACCAACTTTTCGTAGAAAAAGTTGTCTTTTTCGTTTCAGACAGAAGTCGTGGAATACTTTGATAATGGTTGTTTGAATTAAGGTTTCTTTATAAATATGTATGTAGGTATATTATACAGGTAGGTTTTAGCTTCGGCAAAGTGTGTTGCTGATTATTGAGATTCGGTCAGGTGATTGAGTAAATTTTGTTCCCGAGCTTTCGACGGTTTATTCCATCATCTTCAGGAGGTCTACGGACAGACTTTACAGTATAAAATACAGTACCTTTACAAAATAATTAAATTAGTGTTAAGTGATTAAACTTTTGCAAAATTAATCATTCCTTTGCTTCCTCACTTAATGGAAGAATCTTTGGAAGTAAAAGTCAAATTGGCTAGACCTTTTCAAGGTCTAGCCGCATTGTTTACCGTTCTTGCATCTTGAAAAAATATTCTCATAGTTGAATTTCCGATTTGAGTATAGTTGATTGTCGTAATTTCGTGACAGATTTTCGTGACAGATTTTCGTAACACAAATTCGTGATGTTCAGGCGAAATGGTAGCTTCGTCGTCAATTCCAAAGAAGGAGCGAAAAAGTGCTAATCATGCATCATTCGAGCTAATTTTGATCATATATTATGATCATTATCATAATCATGATCATTCGAGCTAATTTTCGTAAATTATTGTATTGTGTAATGTTAAATGCTTTTAAAATTTGAGGTTTTTGAGTGTAAAGAAATTGTTGGCTATTATTCTTATTAATCTTTATGGCAGAAAACGATTCAAAATTATTATCTGTTATTCAAAAAGAGATTTTGGATTTTTTCTTCTTCAGTTTTTATAGATTTTTTCAGCATAATTTTGAACGTAAAATTTTCAATGTTCTATTTTATAGTTAATAAACTTTATTTGAGCAATATTCCACGAAGAAATATAAATTCAATCATTTTCAGCCGTATTTAGCCATTTTTAGTGATTTTTTCAACACATTTTTTGAAATTTGACCAATCTAATGTGTGATGGCAAAGACGGTCTCGCTATGTCTTCGATCACATTTCAATCCACTACACCTGAATACGGTGGAATACGGCGATGAAATTTGTACAGCTTCTTGATAATGGTCAGAACTTCAAGAAAAAAAATGAGCCAAACCAATGGAAGGCGAAGCTGGTTTTTTCTATGCCTCCCAAGCTGTATTTCGCAATAAAACCCAAATCTGGAGCTAATGTTCAAGCCATAATGTTTTGAAAAAATAATCAGTATTTCTTAGCGATACTACATGAATATATTGCCAACATTATACTATTTAGGATTTTTTTAAATCACACAGAACGTGGTAGGCAATTTTCAAATTATACTCTCAAAAAGCTTAAAATCTCGAAATATCATGTTTCAGCCTACATTTGGTAGTGAAAAAAATTTTTAGCCACCGAAGGTCTTTCACTCCCTTATTCTATAGGTAATAAACTTTGAGAAAACCACATTACATCCCTTTTTGAGTCACTTTGCAAAAATGGAGTACAGTCTACCTTAGGTAAATTTCTTTTTATATTTTCTGATTGATTTGAAATAAGTTGTTTCATCGTTTGATATTATTGTAAGGGAGGGTGATGATTCTTTCTACTCACTCATATTAATGGAGTTTACACAAATTTAAGTTTTGAAATTAGGTACCTACCAATACTTGACTTGTTCAGCTGATCTCTAAGTGAGAAATTGAACATGTTCAGCTGATCTCTAAGTAACAAATTGAAATATTTCTCTTTTTCTTCCCAGTTTCACCATACCTTACTCAGTATATTAAAATGTTTCTAAATATATTCATTTGGGGTACATCCGTTTTTTAGTATGTTAATTTATTTTGGTAGGACAAAATTCTATACGTCAAAGCCACAAGCGATGTGTGGTACAAAGGAACTTCCTGATATTAAACTTTGCGGCAACCTCTCCAGAATTTGGCGAGTGGAAAAAATCCTCAATGGTTCCTGGCAACTTGGTAGAGCCTTGAAATATTGAATTCACTATGAACAGGTCACAATGAATACTATACAGTAGAAAGACAGTACGAATTTCCACTGCGTACGCTCAATTAATTTAAAAATGTATTTTTTGGGCAGTGCGATCAAACTTGTTACATTAATATGGCGTCTGTTGTTCGATACATTCAGGGAGTCGAATTCGTATGTTTTGTTCCACTCATTTGAGCGTTCAGCGAGGTTAGCATTAGGTACTTCAATATTGTCCCATCTAGATTAACCTGGAGTCCTTGAGAATTATTGAAGTCTTGAAAATTAGACGTCTGGGAAAGTGTTCTTGTACTTACAGAAACTGTACTTTGTATAAATTTCTTTGGAAATCACTGAAATCGTTAATTTAATGTGAAGCAAAAGGTAGGCACTCGTATAGCATTTTGTTCTACCTACTCGAGGCCTAAGTGCGGATTTAGCGAATTTCTATATAAAATGTAACTATTCTATTACCCATTCATTTATAATGTAAGTACTTACACTGAATTCTGACTTGTCTTCTTTCATGGGAAACTTCTGTGTAACCAATCTCACACTAATCTTTATATATCTACATTTAACAGTTTTCATGTACGATTTGATGTATCTGCGCATCTTACATTTCTCGAGTCTATAAGAATGAACTTTATTTTGCGTTTTGTTGATATTAAAAGGATTATTTTCTCACTGGTTTTTTGTGTATATAACTGGAATTTTATGAAAATGGCTTAAACAAAAAGGTATTTTGTTGTGTAATTGAATTAACTACCATACCAGGCTAGTTGAAATTTTTAGGTGTTTGTTTTTCGATATATAATGATTGATGTATTTTCTTAATTTAATTTATTATCCCTCTCTAAACATCTATCAAAGAATGAATTTAGTTTTCTAATGATTAAAAGTTCTTAAAATCTGGGTGCTATCTACTTGATGACAATAAAGCAATGAATGAATCTCGATTGTAATACAACACCATTATTCCGTGCCCAGTTAATATTTCATAAAATCAACTGTTTCATAAAATTAAAATGCATTTTAAAATGTGTCCACAAGATTTCAAGGATGTTGAGCTTGATTCAAGCCTATTTGATTATTTACTTATATGAGAGCTACCACCTAGACCTAGTGACCCATCTGAGTGCATACATCTGCAAAAACTAGTCATTTTATTCAGACCAGGTTCATAACTATCTACTCACAACACATGTGGATTGCATCTACTTAATCACCTATCACGCACTGCACACCAAGGCCATATTGTACGACACAGTTCAACATAACATGTAAATGAGAATACCTCAAATCACATAGATTACATATCATGACGTTGTGAGTGAACCAACCATTCATCAAGAGAGAAATTCCAGAGAGATTACATATGATGTGGGTGAATACCAACCATTTATCAAGAGAGAAATTCAAGGTCGGAGGGAGGAGGTACAAGAAAAGCGAACTGATTTGAAGAATGGTGTGTGCGGATGTGCCCGTTGATCACATGCCAGACATCGCTGGGTACTGACACATCACATGCCCTTCCGAGCGCTCCCCTCTCAATATGACCGAAGGAAGTTAGAGTGTCTGGGACGTGTTTATTCTATTATGTAGGTCTCAAAGCCTTCCAGATTTTGGAGCTGGATAAGTGAGAAAATAGGTTAAATGATCGTAGGTTCTGCTGACTTTCTCGTAAGTTTTTCATGTTCCCCAAGGAGGATAATAGTTGTTTTAGGTCTTTGCTACCTAAGCGACTAGCCATTCAGGCTCTAATGTACTGACTACATTTTCTACAATACCATTCTGGTTTTCTGATGTTGATGAGTATTCGTAATATTACTTTGTCCTTACGCCAATATTACAACGACAAACATTATACTGTATTCATTGAATAGGATTATTTTGTTCACACGTAACCCTTTGTAGATATGCACTACAAGCTAGGTACCTGAACACATTAGGTGGACTCACTGCTGCACATTCTTCCTATACTATGCTACCTAAGAGACTACCCATTTAGGCGCTAATGCTTGGAGCCCATGTGGTCACATGCCGGACATCACTGGGTACTGAGGTATCGCATGCCTTTCCGAGTGCTCTCCTCGCAATGTTATTTTGTTCAGTAGGTCTCAGGGCCCTACATATAGTCTTCCAGATTTTGTAGTCAGTTTTAGTGAGAAAAAGAGCGTAAATTATCGTCGAAGTTCTACTGACTTTCTCAAAAAGTTTTCAAGTCCGCCGAAAAGGATATAGCTGTTTTAGGTACATGCTACCTATGAGACTACCCAATCAGGGTTTAATGTACCAAGCACTGACACATGTTCTACAAATTTCTACTTGTCACGCTTGTAAGGTCAGAGGGAAAACAATCCCAAACATGATCTATCCCCCCCCAGTTCTTGAAAACTTCCACCACGTGGATCAGTAGTTGTCGATCTCGTGAAGGCATCTATCGCCCGAGTTCCCTCTTCCAAATGTTATAAATATAGTTTTGTAAGCACTAAGTTTTCAGTTGAAGGTGTATTTACAGTTTCCTTTCCTGCCTCCATCAATTAACCAACTTTTCCAATCTGGTGAGACGTATTCTCCCATAATGTATACTGTTTTAACTAACCCCTTTGCCAAAGATTGATTTCCCTTTATAGGTACTACTAATCAATGTTGGTTGTGCCAAAATCAAGATTTTAGTTCTGAGTTGAAAAAGATCCTCTTCGTGCTTTAGTAGTGCTAATGCAGCATTACCCCTATATTGTCCGACTCAAAAAGTGGTTACTGAACTCATTTGATATTTGGTTACAAACGTAATCAACCAGACCATCCTGTGCCAGGTCGATCGAGATAATAGCAATACTTGGATATAACTAAGAAATTGCTAACACAACAGCATGTATCCTCCATGTGTTGAACCATTAGCTGTGGTTATACCGAGTTTACCCCAGTAGGGGACTACTTTTTCCATATGGTGTGATGTTGGAGTGGCGCCTTATGTCTATAACGATTTTCTGAACAGCTGGGACTTGCCGGTCTGTCGAGAGTCTTTTTGTCGGTAAAAGTTATATGAAATACAAGTCGAGCCACGACATGGAGGTATTTGTGTCATACGGCACCTACCTACGCCATATTCGAAGGGGGTTTTTCGACCCTGAGAAGCTGCAGAGAGTGTAATAAGATTTTTCAAGGGCCTACTAGCTTTGTTTGTGCAGTACTCGGATCAGATACACGTGTTGCATTGAGGGAAGTGAATCTTATTTCCATAGTCTGCACTGTGTGGCTAGTCTTGCTTCCTCTAGCCATACTTGTATTACTACTGCCCATTATTTTGCTTCAAAACCAGGTAAGGTTTTCCCAGATATTTACAACTTGTGGTAGACTAAGCAGAGAAACAGCGTTGGCCCAACCCACCCTCCCTCCAGTCATGTAAGTATAAACGGTATACTACAGAAAGTATGTAAGTATACGACACGTATAAATTTCTTGTAAATTGTAAAGTAGGTAACATAATTCAATAGGCTAGGAGGTAGTTTCTCAATTAGGGCGACTCACTCTCATCAAAAGTCATACAATGTTCGTAGAGCTGTAAGGATATCCTAATCGTCGTACCTGCTTAGTCGTACTGTAATTTTTCATCGAATGAAATAGAAGCAAAAATAAGAGAAATCCTTGAATAAAGCTCATTCCCCATCTACAATCGATTTGTGTACTCACATTTGAATACCTACACCTACCTACTCCGTTTTCACTCAATACATGGGAGCTGATGGACAATTTAAGGAAGCCCACTGTAAACACTTTTTTATTCAAAAGAAAATATTTGAGTAGCAACATTTGACAAAAATGTTTCCAAATTTCAATCGTGTTTGTAATGTATCAACAATATTTTTGCACGTAATTAGGTACTTGAATGTAACACACCGTGTACCAATTGAAAATGAAAATTGAATAGGATAGAAATAATTTATTGTTCATAATTATTTACCATTATAATAAAAAACTCGTTCAAAGATGATTTGTAACTTTATTTACCAAAATTCCCCCCCCCCCCCCCCCCCCCCCAAACTGACAATATTTAAGCATTAACTGGAAAAACTAGTTCTTTTCGTTCAA
The DNA here is from genome assembly GCA_030762985.1 of Adelphocoris suturalis. NCBI lineage: Eukaryota > Metazoa > Arthropoda > Insecta > Hemiptera > Miridae > Adelphocoris > Adelphocoris suturalis. The sequence goes on along the minus strand of CM061041.1, from coordinate 139,718,151 downwards.
CCTTTTTTGGTTTATAGTTTTCAATAATGAACCTTCGTAATCGCCCAGAAACATTTTTTAACCCCCCCCCCCCCCCTCTCTCTCTCTCTCTCTCTCAAAATTAGTTGTATTACGTTTCAAATTTCGTAGAATCCAAAAAAAATCCATCCGTCATCCTGAACTTTACTCGAAAACTACTGGGCCAAAGTTTATGAAACTTGGATAAAAATCACAAATGGGGTCAAGTTGGACCTAGAAGCTCGGCATCAATTTTAATCAACCCTAAAGGGTGGACTTTAAGGGCTAAAATGTTTTTAAAAAATCGATATCTCGAACATTTTCACGATAATAATGTTTCTTGGTATCATTTATATGCCATCCCAATGAATCGAATGAAACCACCCGGGTTGCTGTTCGTCAATTTGCTCTCCTTTAGGGCTAGAACTTGGCAGGAAAAAAAGGCAACGCGGGAGTGAATCGCAACTGGTGAAGCATAGTAAAATCGCATTATAAACTATGACGATAGCATTAGCTGTTTAATTACCATAGAGTTCTCACTTCACAAAATCGAGTACATTATAACTTATGTAACTTATAGATTTCTAGGTATCATTTATATGCCATCCCAATGAATCGAATGAAACCACCCGGGTTGCTGTTCGTCAGTTTGCTCTCCTTTAGGGCTAGAACTTGGCAGGAAAAAAGGGTAGGTGAAGCTTGGGTAGGTGACTTGGCAGGAAAAGCTTGGGTAGGTGATTTACTTATTCTACCTCTTTAGTTTTCAGGTGGCAGGTCAGCTAGGTATTGTTAGATATAATAAGAGTGTAGTGTAGGAGTGTAATATTTAATTTATCCTTGGTAGGCGTCTATGCTTGTCAAGTTATATTTAGATAATGTATAGGTGGTACCCAATATTTATACTAAGTTTAATATTCTACTTCAGCCTTTTAGAGCCAACTTTGGAAGTTGGACACTTAAGTAGTAGGTGGGAATCGTATAGCTTTTATTCTCCACTGTAAGGCAGAATAAAGATTCTTATCTAAAAGAAGGCATTTCCGTTTATACTCAATTAGAAATTTTAATCACCGATAACTTGTTAGGAATAAGTGAAAATTGGTTATAAATTGTTCGTGATACTTGTGAGAGGTCTTAGAATTTGTAATAAAATACTCATCGATTCAAGAGATCACTCTCACAAATAAGTACTCGAGTATTCGTAAATCATGGTTTTAGTGAATTTTCATAGGATATGAAGCTATTGTAATGACTACAAAAATTGTAAAATATAAATTTTCCCTATATTTCTTCATCAAAATCCGTTTTAAGGTATTCTGTAACGATTCCTGGAGTTGAAGCATTTCCAAATTAACAGTTATACAGGGTGTCTCACGTTATATCCGGAAAACATCACCAGCGCATTTTGCAACTAATTTCCGATCGAAAGTTCCTCCGAGATTTTTTTTTTTTTTTTTTTTTTTTTACGCTTAGTTTTTGAGTTACTCAATTTTCAAGATTTTTTTCTCGTAATTTTTTTCTCGATTTTTTTCTCAACCTTAACTCACTAAAACGGCCATAACTCCCTTAAAAATTACCTGTGAAAATTCAAATTTGATTATACCGTTAGAAAGAAGTTAAATTTCAAATTTCTCTAATGGATCATAAAAGTTTTTTAATATGGTTCAATTGGTGAAAAATCAATCTGAAAAGCGAATTTAGTCAAATCTTCAGAATGACCACTTTTTTCAAACTCTGTAGGCCCAATAAAATTCTACACGTCAAATTCAGCCTACAGTCCTAAAATTTGCGTCAGAATCTCAGCTCTCCAACGCTGTAGTCAATTTTTGTTGAAAAATATTTATTTTTTCTTCTTAATTTTCTTCTTTCATTGATTTTTTCTTTTCTTTATTTATTTCTTCTTAATGAAATTGCAGGTTTTCTTGAAAAATGAACTTCTATGAAAATACGAGTTTGTGGTCTCCCGAACCCCGTTATAACCAAGTTTCACACTTTAGCTTATGTTACGCTCCAGGAAAATAACTCTCACAGTCGAAGAGGGTCACAGAAGCAAATAAGTTGGTAGTTTGATATAGATTGTGGCAGAATTCAAGTAATGAGACAATATGCCCGACATGGTCAATATATTGATATTTCTCGTTTTTCTTCATTACATATGTATATCCGTTATTGTTATGCGCGTCGTCACAACGACGAGAAATTATTAATAATTTCCCGGAGTTGCAACGCTCTAACGACCAGAGGTTTGGTCGCCCTGGCCTCTTAGCTCTGGTCGTTAGAGCGTTGCAACTCCGGGAAATTATTAATAATTTCTCGTCGTTGTGACGACGCGCCAAACGTGACCCTTCTGTGGGCATTAGTTGTGGGAGTGCTGTGCCCTCTCCCACCATATAATGTATTACCTACAACTCGGGGTGAAGTAGATCTACTCCCCGCTGCAACAACATTAGGGTCACATTGTGCACCCTGCGAAAATGGGGGTTGTTACTGACATTCGGGAGGCGGTCTTTGAAGAGGAGATAACACCAGTGGAGGCCGAACCACGGGATTACCATGAACCACCTGTTCAACCCCCATTTTCGCAGGGTGCACAATGTGACCCTAATGTTGTTGCAGCGGGGAGTAGATCTACTTCACCCCGAGTTGTAGGTAATACATTATATGGTGGGAGAGGGCACAGCACTCCCACAACTAATGCCCACAGAAGGGTCACGTTTGGCGCGTCGTCACAACGACGAGAAATTATTAATAATTTCCCGGAGTTGCAACGCTCTAACGACCAGAGCTAAGAGGCCAGGGCGACCAAACCTCTTCGACTGTGAGAGTTATTTTCCTGGAGCGTAACACTTACTAGTTTCACCCCTAAAATCACCTAAAATTTGTCATACCAAATGAACTCAAATTTTTGAGTTAAAATGTAAAATTATGTTATAAATACCTACGTAAAAAAATACGTAGAAATCCACCCCAAACTAGTATTTTCATACAAGTTCAATTTAATTGAAAAGTTGTGGTCTCCACTAAAATCAAGTGGTTGTTGTTTTTTACAGTGGTAAAATTTCCACTCTCATTTTACGTTTTAGACTATCCTGAAAAACTTTTGTTCCGCATCTTTCTATCTCTGTGTGTGTTGCTGGGTATTTTTCTGTGGGTGTATGTCCGCAAATCCTTGTAACAAACTTATTTTCCTCAATATTCAACCGATTCTTATGGAATTTTCATGGAATGTGCGAGTTAGGGTGAAGATGGTCCCCTATGAGTCTTGTTGTTCCCAAATCGATACTTCAGTCGGCGCATGCGCAAACGTTAATTCCATCAAGCATAATTTTCTCACGCCCACCTTGTCCGATATCGCTCAAATTTGGAGGATTGGTTAATTTGAGCATTCCCTAACAATATCAACATAATCCATTAAACGTGTGACAAGGAACTCTTGTCGTGCTGCTAATAGCACCAATATTTTTTACAACATTACTCTGATATCAAGGAGTAAGCAGGAAATAACAGGTAGGTACACAGATTTAAGACAATAGTTCCCCTGATTTATTCAAGGAAGTAAGATGTATTGCTCCAGAGAAATATTACGGGAGTTCTAACTAACCTTGAGAGGAAGTTATTAAGTGTAACTTTACAGTTTAAATAGAAGACACCACAAAGGATAAAGGTGAGAGGATCAGTCCAGGATAGCAATCGGGATAATCTATAGGTTTCTAGAATCTCTATATGAAAATCAGATATGCGTTAATTAGACTGATGAGTTCGCTTACCGTATTCAGTGGGCCTGGATAGGCTGACGAGAAAATCTCCTTTGAGCTCAGGCTGTCGCGCGCCTAGCGGCATCGCGTAGCACCATCGATGATTGCTTTGTAACACCGTGAGCAGATGGGGCGAGCTGCCAGGATGTTGCAAACGATCCACTATGAATTCCATACTTCTATAACCATTCTTCATTTTGCGCATGCGCAAACGTAAATTTCTTCAAGCTTAATTTTTTTATGCCCTAGTCGTCCAATTCCGCTCAAATTTGGTGCATAGTTGGGGGACAATGGTTCAATTAATTCATGTTAATTTCAACATGATTGCATCATTATTAGCTCCTTTGCATGCACGAAAGTGTACTCCCAAGAACAAGGTCCTGTTTTCATGATCATTTTAGATAATGATAAGTAGTTGCTCTAATATTTTGCATCTTTTATTAATTTTAAAACGAAAATTAAACCCCCCCTACCTTCAACAACATGTTAAAAGGTACAGCAGCAACAAATTTAAAACTATGACAAGAGGATGGGTCCCCCTAACCAATGATAACAATAGTAAGACTTATATAGAGCTCTGACGAGGCCAATAGGCGAAAGCGCTTAGCTAAAATAAAGTACCTAGTACGAGAAGCTGACTCTCATTCTCACCCTCAACAACTCTTGGCTTCATTTTCCACGAAAATTCGCTAAAAGTGTATGTCTGTAGGGAAGTGCAATACACATGAAAATAATAACGATATAATAATAAATTAATAATGATGATAACGTTGGTGAAATTTAATTGTATGATAATATGATGTAAAGTTATTACAGCAATATAATGACAATGACACCTGATGTAATGATATTTATAGTATGTATAATATATAATGATACGAATTTATAAAACCTATGTATGCTATATACCTATATAATAATCAGTTTCAATTTAAGGAAACACTTAGAAACAAGTATGAAGAGTTTACTTGAAATTATCCCACGCGACTTTTTTTATCAGCCATTTTTTAGAGAACCATTGAGCGAATAGGTGCCAGTCTGGTCTCAAATGTTAGGTGTAGGTTTAAAATGTTGGAATGAACGACAAGTTGATATCATATGATATTTAGGTTATGGAGTGTTGCCTTGTGCTTAGTAGGTTGGGATGGTTGAGAATTTACAGGCTTCTTTGATAATATGGTTTAATGAGGTATACCGAGCGCTTTCGCCAAATATATGCCTCTAATACTTTAATTTGGAAATTAAAGTTTATCATTTCAGACTAAGTGTATCTCTCCACATAAAAAATTGCATTTTTCTCAATTTAAACACAAAATTGACCCTAGTAACATCACCAACCACAACTGGTCATGACCAAGAAAGACGTTCAAGGGGGCATCCCCAACTTTTACTTAAACATTATACAGCTCATCAATTAAATAATACGCTCTGAAGAGGATATTTGGTGAAAGCGCTCAGCATACCTCATTAAACCACATTATCAGAGAAGCCTGTAAATTCTCTACCCTCAACCAAACCAACCTACTATGATATTTTGCGGGGGATAATTTTTTGTGCGGGAATTTTATACGATAATTAGCAATAAAAGAACTAATAATGTGTAAAATTAATCATTATTACCGTAGGTCTACCGTCCGTTTTTTAATGAGGTGAATTCCATGAACTACTTGTTGTACAGAGCTCATTAAAGTCTCATTCAAGTAAATTTTGACTGTTTTAATTATTGTCAAACGCTTTCATCACTCTATTTCTTAGCAAAAATTATGTAGTTTTGGTCATAATTTAAAAAAAAAAATAGTTATATTTCCGGTTTTTGTTGTATTAGTCCTAACAACATTTCAAAGACCTTCTAGCAAGCAAGGATGTACATTTAGACTGGGCAACCGGCAATATAAACATTCTTGTTCCTTTAGTTTTTGGGTTATATTGTATCCAATGTTAATATTGATAATTTTATTTCTCAGGGCCTACATGAAATAGAAGTGAATGTAGGGTTGTTGAAAAAGTACAATTAGTAAATATGTATTTTTAATAAAAGAGTCGACACATATTGGTAACAAGCATCAGCGAAAACCTTGTTACATTAATAAAGTTCCAGTCGTGCAGCATGATCGGATGAGCGAATTATCGTACTATGTTATGTTACATTGTTTTGAAAATTAAGGACGTTGAGGGAAAAGAGATTGTCAACTACCAATTTTAGGGCAAAAAACTCGTTCTAAATAATAATCTGCTGATCAAAAAGAGATTTTGGATTTTCAACTTTTTTGAGCTTTCATCGATTTTTTAGCACATTTGAATGAAATTTAAGTACATTTTTCAGCATAATTTTGCACATACATTTTTTATTGTTCTATTTTATAGTTAATAAATTTTATTTGAACAATATTCTGCTAAAAAAATATAAATTAAACGATTTTTAGCCGTTCTAAAATATTTTAGTGATTTTTTCTGTACTTTTTTTTTTGAAAATTTGACTAATTTAATGTGCTCAAAAAATGCTGGCCAAAGAACTTGTCCTTTCGTTTGGAAAGCTTAATTTTTTAGCGCGAGAACGGAATTTCTATCTCAATCCTAAGGAGAGTTATCGTCTGGAAGGACACACACACATATGTATACATATTAAAAAATGTTTAACTCTAGGATCCGTTTCAGAATGTATCAAAACGGATTTCAATGAGGAAAACTTTCAAAAATTTTGATTTTAGAATTTTTGGAGCCATTGCAATAGCTTCATTTTCAACGAAAATTCGCTAATAATATACCATAGGTACCCATTGCACATCCCACATTTAGGTACTTCGTTTGAATTTTTTCAAAAAACCTTAATAACGAACGAATACAAATTAATGTCATGATGAAAATAAATGTGAGAGACATGCATTTGGGCAAAGAGCTGAATTTAAACGAAATGAATAATGCGAGTTTATTTTTAATGTCAAAAGTCTTTTCATTTTATTTCAACCTGGAAAGGTAATGTAGTGGTGTCAGTTATCTCGACAGATGGATTTTCTTACTTGAAGAGGAACACAGCCGAGCCAACTGCGTGAGGTCAACATTTTCCCACACATGGTCCAACTGTCAGTGACAGGATCGTAGACTTCAATAGAATCGTGGTATTTGTCCCAACCTTCTTCTCCTCCAAGTACAAATATTTTTCCATCAAGGACAGCAATCCCAGGACGGTAACGTTTTTCATTCATGGGAGCTTTGAATTCCCACGTATTAGTCTTAACGTCGTAGCACTCAACTCTGTTGGTGTTTTCAGTGGATGCATGCCATCCGCCTACCACGTAAATGTGTGAGCCCAGCGCACATATCGCTGCACCGCTACGAGCTATTTTCATAGGAGAGACTTCGGTCCATATATCAGTACGAGGGTCATACCTCTGAACCAGCTCAATTCCATCGCCATCTTCAAGTATGGCGCCACCGGTAACATATAGCATACCATCATGCGCAACGACAGCTGCAGAGGTAAGAGCCGTTTTCATCGGAGCGACTAAAGACCATGTGTTAGAGCTCGGGTCGTATCTTTCGACAGAGCTGAGGCGATGAGTTCCCTCCCATCCACCAACAGCATAAAGATATCCATCTAGCATTGCAAGACCTAATTCTGAACGAGCAACCAACATGGTCTCCACTTCTTGCCAATAGTCCAGGACAGGGTCGTAACGCCAAACACAATGAGAAGGTCCACCATCAGGGAATTCTCCCCCTGCTAAATATAGGGTATTTTTGCCACTGGCTACTAATCCATGTTTACTGATGGCGAAGGGGAGGCAAGCCAGTGATTTCCATTTCAGAGTTGATGGACAGAAACATTCCACCGCTCTCAAAACTACTTTATCATCTTCACCACCAACTGCTACTATAACTTCAAAAGTGTCTGAGGTTAAGCGAGGCTTAGTACGAATACTCTCCCTCTCATGCCTTCTGTCAGGTAGCAAGTGATACAACTTTGCTTCAGCTGTTAGCTTCATACACTCAGGATTAGTGTTGACAGCCTCTAATCCTTCAACACAATCTACCAAAAAGTATGGTGACAGAAGTGCCAATCGCACATTCTCAAGAATTTGAGGAAATATGGCAGTTCTTTCCTCTGGCTTTGCTTTATACCACCTGACAATAGCTTCAAAAACAATTTCTTCCTTCTCAACTTGTAGGTTATCGTCAGAGACTAGTTCAATAAGCTTCAAGGGACTAAGAGTCAAGAATTCATCCTGGTGAAAGACTTCTGCGAAATTCTCCAAAATGTACGTTTTGGCTTTCGCCTGCAAATCGGCACAGGCGTGCAACTCTCCGAAACAGTGAATACCTATACAATTTACAGCATCCATGTGATTCTCCAAGAAACGACAAGCAGCCTCTTTGACCGGCAGGATTTGAAGTAGATTGGCAGCAGATAAAAGAGCCTGAACGTTCGTTCGCGTGATTAAGATTTGATTAGTGTAAGCATAGTCCAACAGCAAACCTACCATTTCAGGTTCTAGCCCGTTTAGAGTCACAATGTTCTGCTTGGATTCCGCCAAAGAGCTGAGGAACATAGCCTTGAAGTAGGGGCTGAAGGCAGCTAAAACAACTTTATGTGCTGGGAATTTGGAGCCATCAACGGCGAGCGTTATGTCGCAGAACTCCCCTCGCCTCCGGAGATCGTTCAGTCCGCCCAGAAGCTGAACTGGATGTTGTTGTTCGCTGAATTTGAACTCGTTCGCCCCAGGGCTCTCCATCAAATCCTCCGAACCCGTCTCGCTTTCCGTGTCCGTGCTTGGGCGGCGGAGGTTGAAGCAACGTTGCGGCAAGTAATAACTCCTACGTCCGTTTTCCTGTCTTCTCAGGTTGTCCACGGTAAACGAGAATCTTATCATTCTCTACATTCACCGACTTTCAGCCGACCCACTTACTACCTGTTTTTGTGGAACTTACGACGCTATATTTTTTACATTTTCCTGCTTAGTAACGTAGGTACCTACAATACACTCACCATTGAAACAAGCATTTTAGGAAGAACGATGAAGTGGAATTACGAATATGTGAAGTTGCTTTCAATCCACTCACCATTCGAAAACGCACTTCACAAAATATCACGACGTTAAAAGTAAAATAATCACTATTACGGACAACAAGTGCGTATGCAGAATTTGTACATTTATATTTATGTTCAGATAAGTAGGTACAGTTGAGATTGTACAAATCAAAACAACTCTCACGAAACGATACGAACCCGATAAATATCAGAGTATCCACATGGAAGAAGAGGATTCTCTCTTCTTCCATGGTTTCCATTTTGAAGGGAACAAACTTCCCCCACTTTGGTTGGTGGAAAATGATACACATTTATGATTGGACAGGGGCCTTACAAATTGAATACAATATTCTCGTAATAGAAAGTACAATTACAAACGATAAACAAACTTTCGGCCTCCGGATATTTTGTGTTGAATTTTGTTAGACAGTATCCATACATTTTCAAGCTTTTTGTATTCGTACTTCCTCCATAACTTGATTACCTCTGTAAAATCCAGCTACCACAGGACTATGGGAAACTACATGAAGCTTGGGTCCCCAACTTAAATACAAAATAAATCGCTTGTAAATTTTTAGTAAATCAAGAGTTAAAGTTACAGTAGGTAGGTATATTATCCAATTCTCACCCTCAGCCATCCTCTTATTTGTCCTTTTGGTCTGAACCATTTTTCAGCCAATTTTTCGGCGAGGACTTTGGTAAAGGCCACCATTTGAGGGGCAAAGAGACCGTCGACCGAGCAGACTAGGGGAGTAAATGATGCGTGTCTTTGCTCACATGCTGCCAGATATTTTCGTTTTAACACAGAATGTGTTTTTACGGAGGGTTATTTGGTTTGAAAATGTCTGTCCAGTAAGATCCCCCCAAACCCCACCCCTCTGTTGTGTCTATGCACGGCCAAACGGCTGAGTGGGGGGAGTGTACGAGTGGGGGGATCTTCTTGGGATTTTCCGAAATGGGGCATGTTAAGCGAATTTAAAATTTTCTAATCCCACCCGAACCATGGGCCGTAGGGTGGGAGGGGGGTCGAAGTAACGGTTAATGTGCGCTTTTTGGACTTCCCCGCTTCCTGTACCCCTCTAAACGGCCGTTGAAAATTCCGGAAAAATACCAGTTTCGTAGGTTTTTCTACGAGGAAGACGACGGGGCGATCGGATCGCAAAAAAAGTATCGGGAAATGCGTCGAAAAATGCAAGAGTACGGACCCGTTTTCTCAAAAAGTCTGACGAAAAACTTGGTTTTTTCTGATTAAAATGTACCCCATAAAGGTACGTTTTTCGGAACGGTTTTCGCGGGCGAAATACAGGTTTGATCCCGAAGAATCTGAATCCGAAATCGGATATCGAAAAAAGTGACGGGAAGTCGGTCAAATTGCGAGGGGAAGCGAGGCGAAGCGATTAAAGTGACGTGGAGGCGAGCAAAGCAAGCCGGAGCGGCTAGTATGTTGATTGATAATGGTGAGTGGAAACGCTGCTCAAGTGTTCTCTACGGACTGGGCAATCAGTACCTACTCACGTAGCCCTGTGACCCATCATTCGCGCGAGTGTGTGTATAAATGAAAATATATAATATAATATAATATTCATATAATATAATACATAGTGGCAAGCATTATTATAATATTATTATAAACATTATAAATAAGCCGGTAGGTAAGAAAGACTGGTACGTACTGCTCCCATTTCATTGACAGTTAGTATTCAGACGTTAGTTGGATTGCTTGTAATCTTTATGATTATTTGACTAATTCATCAGGAAGTGGGTGTTTTATTGTTTAAAGATCTCGTTTGAAGAAGAAAAAATCACTACTTCAATTAATAATAATTTTCCAATCGGACTGATGTTGTGATACTTTAAATTTATGTAACTACCTATTGTGATGTGATTAAGTAGGGTAATGTAACCCGTTCTAGTTCAGAAACACAAAAATTTACCTACCTATATTGCTGAATTGCTGCTATTGTATTGTTGAAATCCATCCACTATTGAAAAATTCATTCAGCCTCTTGTGATTAATAGTTCGAGTCTTAAAACCAGTTAGTTTGTCCAAGTTCAATAAACTTACTCCTTGAGGTGAATTGCAATGTTTTGAGTTTTACCTTCAATTCAGCTGAATACAATTCGCACAAAACATTTACATTTTACATGCTCTCTGTCCTATTATAAGCTCTTTGCTACGATCGAAGGCGCTGGATTCCAAGAACGCGGAATGAACTTCGGCCAAACTTACCAGAATGCCACCAGCCCTCCGGGAATCCCCTAAATTCACATTCTGTGTTTCATTGGTTTGATCCTTGATCCTAACATTAACAATCCGGGGGTCTGGGGTTGTCCCCCAGATTTCATTTCACAATAAATGTACCATCATGAACACAAACCACTGGTGGCTAGACACCCCCAACGGCAACATTTTTTTTTCCTCCTCAGCCCCAACGAGGACCGCCGCAACTGTGCGATCAACGTATGAGGGAGCGTCAGTGTCAGAGACACGGACATCGAACAACGCTTATTAAAATTGTTTATAGTCCAATCAACTTAGTTTAGGAATGTAGCCAGGTACGTAAGGAGGGGGAAATTGGTAGCTTGAGATGTGAACATTTATCACATAAATCAAGCGCTTTCAAACGAGTGGCGAACGATTTCTGTGCCACGAAAACTGCGGAAGTTCCATTCCCCTAGCAACAGCTGGGTTGTACGTGAAAAACACTGAAATTGTGACACAAATTTTGCGTGACGGAAATTTTTGGTTAACCCCCCAGAGCAAAGACATATCCATGTCAAAAATGACAATACAAACCTACTCAGGTACCGTCCATGTTGGTCTTTTAGTCAGGCAGTTGCGCATCTCAGAGCTGGTCGGGCGCTACTGAGCTCGGCGTGGAAGCACAATGGCTCTTCACCTTCATTCTCTGTAGAATCTCTTCTTCCATGTATACACCGTAGAACAACTTCGTCTTCTCCTTTGCGTTTTGTGATAAAAAGATAAGAAATAAGTAAAGTTAAGTAATCAAATTGATGCCTTATTATTGTATAAGTAATTGAATATGAAAATTATTTACATCTATTTTAACCATTCATTTGATAAGCGCCAAGGGCTTCAGGAGCTTTGAATTTTGAATCTGTATCTAGTAAACACAGGTTAGTAATTCAAACATGTTGGGCTGTTCTGTGGTTTTTATGTCGATTACATTAGATTTTAGTTCATGATGAAACATACTTTTCAGGTAAGTAGACATTCACTAGCATTTAATAATTGTGGACATTCAACATGCCTACCTATTGGGTAGGTAAATTAATATTGAGACTGCAGGTCGCAAATAAATAATTGCCACAGTTTATAGCAATTAGTGAATAGAATAATTTGACTTTTAAATTTGAGGGTTGCGGGTATGCGCAATTTATTCAATTTAAAATGGAATTCACTGTCAGAGAACACGGAATTTAGACATAGTTAATGGTATGCCTCATCGATTGATCCCAAACGGTGTTTTCATTCCCTAATAAAACGACAATGCAACCACTACTACACTCATCTGTTGAATTAATGTTTAATGCCCGATTAACAAAAAAAATTAGATCAGTGTGATACGGATATGATGAGAAAACACCTTAATCTCAGTATAACTACTAACTAACCTTATCTAGATTTTATCACCGATGGTTATAAGATTTAAAACAGGAGTTAGTAACATCCGCTACGTGACCGAACAGGTTCAGATCTGGATGCTGCTGGAGTAGGGATTTTGGGGGCTTCATGACTTCATGATTCGTTTCTAGACGTCTCAAGGGTTCTCCATTCCAAATCTTAGTTTCATACATAAGTTAAATAACAAAGAAATTAGCTCCATAGATGATATAAATACTGAATGCTTACATTCAGATCATAAGTTTATTAACAAAATGCGAGAACTGTCATACCCAAAGCTCTGCTTGTCGTACAGTCAGAGTTATAGTGAACAGGAAAATGTTAATTAAATCGAGAGCTTTCCAATACCAGACACACACTTGAGCTTCGTTCTCAGTGCGCGTTCTGGGAGTTCGGAACGGTTCTGGGCAAGCGCAGTAGAGTTTTGTCGTTCGCAGTGCCAGAACGCCCAGTTCCGGAACGCCAAGAACGCCGAGTTCTGCGTTCGCAGTGTTTTGCGAACCCAGTTCCGAACGGTTCTGACAGTTCCCGTTTTTTTCGGAACTGTGAGAACTCGAACGCAAGGACGTAGTTAACGCATGCGCATTTCACTATTTTTCGGATCTCGTGGAGTAAACAACTTTCTTCTTCATCGACTTTATTCATTAAACAACTTTATTCTCGTTTTATTTCGCTTCATCGATCATAATAACCTAATTTCAGCTTCATTGATTATAACTAGTCTCTATACGTTAGCAAACTATTCTAAATAATTCGAAATGTCAACTAGCTCGTCAAGTTCAGATAGTGATAATTTTGACGATGGTGTTCCGTGGTTTGTAGACGATGAGGACGAGATCGAAGTTATAGTTGGATCTCGTCTACATCCAAGAAACTCAAATTTTTTTGAGAAAATTGTGCCAAGGTTTGACGACGAAGAGTTCGTTTACCATTTTCAAATAAGCCGTGGGCTCGCGGAAGAGTTAGCCCACCGTTTTCAGGCCAGCACCCTCTACCATTACCACTTCGGTCCTTATGGCAAGGTATTTCAAAAAAAAGTTCCAGTCATGAAGCATGATCGTACGAGCGAATTCTCGTAAATTATCTTAGTACCTATATTACGTTAGGTACATAGTTTTGAAATTAGAACACTTTGAAATCGTAATAACCAACTTTATGGCAAGAAAATTCGATCTAAATAATAATCTGCAACTCAAAAAAGATTTGGAAATTTTAGCTTTTTTGGGGAGCTTTTATCGATTTTCAGCAAATAATAATAATGAAATTTCAGTAATAAAGGGATTTTTATCTCAATCCTAAGGATAGTTATCTTCTGGAATGACAAATATTCGAAAAAGGAGCTCTGGAAGGTAACACGAGTTGAGTGAGGTTACAAACAACACAGGTTATTCCACTTCCAAGTTATGAAATCGTTCGCAGTGCAGAACGCAGTTCCACAAGTTCCGGAACTCCCCGGGATTTTCCGTCCCAGTTCTGATGAGTTCGAGAACTGTTAGAACGCGCACTGAGAACGAACCTTAGGTACACAACATGTCCCGCTATGCGCGCCTCTACCGAGCTGAGTTCGAACTAGTATCAACTGGCAATGGAAATCAGCTCTCTTATGAGTAGCGAAGTTCTTTGATTATTAAATAGTTGCTATAGTTCTCCATGGTGTAGTGGATAGCGTTACCGACTATTAATCCAGGGGACCCGAGTTTGATCATACGCTCGAGACACAATGTTTGACTACTTGATGTTATGTATTTTTTAGATGCAAGCTTGCTAGCATCCAGACCACCAAACTATACAAATTATTCTGATCTATTTGTCCAACTAATCTGAATTTTTACTAAGGGATTGACTACTTGATGTTATGTACTTTTGAGATGCGAGCATCCAGACCACCAAACTACACAAATCATTCTGATCTATTTTTCCAACTAATCTATATTTATAATAGATAATATAAGTTAAGCGGACATAGATAATAAAATTGAGGCCCAATTCATTAAACGGAACTGGTGTTCATTGCACCAGTTTCCGTTTGGGACTTTCTGTATTAAATAGTTACCTACCTATACGTGCGAAAAGACTGTGGGGGAATGTAGTTACAATTTAGGTCGGTAGGGGCGCGCATAGTAGGACATGTTGTGTACCCAACGTCAAGTCTTTCCAATGAGTGGTGAACGGTTTTTGAGGGTCAAAAAGGGAAGAAGGAACTTAACGAAGTCTATGTATATGAAAATGATCGGAAAGTTTTTGTGACGATTTTGTGGAATTGTTTTTTTTTTTTTTTGCAAATAGTAAAAAACGTATTCTACGTTAAAAAAAAATTGCGAGTGACTAATATTTACCTTGGCTATATACTCTGAAAATGAACCGAATTCATGTTTTAAAGAGCCACAGTCCTGTTAGAAGATTGTAACGTGTTTGTCAGTTGTATTGTGTTGTGTTGGTCTGTTTTATACTAATTTTCGTTATTCCTCCAGGCTTTTGAACCATGAATACTACCAAAAGAGATACAGAACCGGCCGTCGAACTGGAGTGCCAATTCATTCTCCGTCTTCCGGAAGTGAGTTTGTGCTTTTTATGTTATTTTTACAGTTATTTTGTTGTTATGTTTTCATGTTGAAGAATGTCGTTTTTTCTATCAAATCAATTGATTTCTTGAAAAATGACACTCTATAAACCTACGAGTATGGAGACGGTTTCCACGAGGCCTTGCTCGACTTCCGGCCGTCTTCCAGTGAGCATCTGCTGAGCCAGCAGCCTGCAGTTTCACTTCATCGTTCGCCCGTCAAAGCGACCAAGAAGGCTGGTATTTACCCTAGGGAAATGTTATGTTCAAGGAAAACTCTCACAGTCGAAGAGATTTGAATAAATCGACCTCATAGCTCAACCCGTTGGAGTGTTGCAACTAAAGAGAAATTTTCCTTAGTATGTAAGGACACGAGTTCAAACTCTGTCGAGGTATCAAATATTTTTGGGTCGTTACATTAGCATCCTACGCAAATCATAATGTACGATCCTGATCATAGTTCTAATTGAATTTCTGCTTTTACTTGAAAGCCAAAAAGCTCGGTTAGGATCCGAAGATCTGACCAGCATTCTAGTTAGTATATACTTGGTGGATTCTCTACTCCAAGAATGTTTAGATCCTGTGTGACCTTGTTTTTAATCTTTTACTTCTAGCCACTTTTGGAAATGCAGATGGCAGTAGAGGGGCCCAAAAACTGTTGTACTGAGCCTACCCAATCCAAACGGTCCACAATAACATTGCCTTCATGATTCTCGTGACCTGAAATCCATTTTATTATTATTTTATTGTTGTTAAGAAATATATTGTTCAAGGATTTCTTCGTTTCCCAAACCAATTTAGAGGTTGTGAGGGAGTTCAGGAGTGCTTTATTGCTAGTCTGACTATCGGCAAAAATATGGAAGGAAATTCCATCAACAAAGAACGGAACCACGGATATGGTGGTGTGTTGTGGAAATATGGATATGGTGTTATGGTTTTGTAAGGTGACCAGGCACTTATTGATAGTATGCATTTCCCATTGAAAAACAGTTGCGTGTTTGTCGTGGCTATAGGAGTCTGTGATTTGTAGGCTGGGTATAAATATCTCAGCGCCAGAGGATGATTCAGATTACCTATCGATTGTAGAACCCTCAGTGTAACAGTTGATCGAGTCTATGGTCTCTACAGGAACCTGTTGATTGGTCCACTCATTCCTATATTTGATTTCAAAAGTGGTTTTCAAATTCGAAAAATATTTCCTCTTCATTTTGTCTGAGGGCATAAGGGTTTCTGGTGCGTAAGCATTACTGGCTTATTTAATGTATGGAATCCATTCGCCAACATGTTCAACCTAATTATGGCTTGGTATCCTGGTGTAAGGAGATTGGGCAGAATGTTGGCCTGATAAATCCAGTGGAATGGTTGTGGAAGCCTTTTGCTAATTTATAATCGAAGATAAGAATTTTCGTACTCTAACGTTAAAATTACCGCTGGTATCATCCGTTACCTAAACTTACTCTAAAGGGTTTTGTTATTTTATCAATTCAAAAGACTATTACTAGGCTGTAGGTAATTTTTACGGTTTATATAGGAAAACTCTGAACGATTAATTTACCTCACCTACGAAGATTAGATATAGTATGAGTTGTAAGTGTCTACTTAATGTTTCCAGGAACCCGCCAAAGCCCTTAGAGATATGCTAAGAAGTGGAATGTCCAGCTTGAAAGACCGATTCACAGTAAGACTGGAAAATGATGTTAGGTACGGCGAAGTTCGTGTTGACAACTGGCTCCTTCATGCAAAAGTAAGTTTTCATTTGTTCTTTTATCACAATCAAGCACTTTCATCATTATCTGAATTTAGTAAATTTTTGTTGAAAAATGTAGCTGCAGCAATGGGTTAAGTATGTTACTTATGGGGCAAAGGGCAAACGTAGTAACTTTTTCTGAAAATTTTCCATCTTGGGTTACTATGAATTGAACCCAACGTTTTAATATATATATATGTATATATATGTATATATATATATATATATATATATATATATATATATATATATATATATATATATATATATATATACACTCGGCGCTTCGCGCCTCGCCTGGACCCCCCGGATCTTTTCTCTTTTGTACTGCGTACAAAACGAGGATAATTTGCTATGCAATTCTTATCGATATATATATCTCGAAATTTTGTCACGGACGTTACAAAAAAATTGTTGGGGGTCGGCCTAAGAATTGCATAGCAATTAATATATATATATATATATATATATATATATATATATATATATTCGGATTCAGTTTGATCTTTTAATTCTACCGACCTGTATGTTTTCAAATTGAGCTTTTAATGAATAATTAAGGGTAATTTCAATGTTTTCCGGCCTGATGAAATCCCCTACTATTTCAGTCAACTTCATTTCCTATATATCTCCAGTCCTACTCAATTTATCACCGCGATTTTTTTCTCTTGTCAAGGGTACTGTCCTTGACAGTTTGTGCCAAGGAAACTCCGTCGTGACAGCAATACAACAATAGGGATGCTGTAACAAGAAAAGCAAAATTTTGACGAGATGCCTGACCCTGACTTGCTCTTTAGTTCGACTACCCACTGCGTGGCATTCCCAGCGCTTCAGTTGCCATGAGATTTTACACAGATCAGTTTTCTGTTTAGGTTAGTGGTCTGGATCAAGTAGTCAATCCCTTAGTAAGAATTTAGTTTAGTTGGTCAGGGTCTAGAGTCTCGTGTCTCCAATTGATTGTTCGCGAACGTCTTGTAGAATTTAGCAATAAACTTCGAAAAAAAGATCAACCTACCTGACACTATGAGTAAAATAAGTTTAAAAAGAAAAAAATATTGCAATAAGTTTAATGGTTTCGGAGAAAAAGGTACAGAAGCCTCAAAAAACGAGATTTTCCAGGAAACGCGATTTTCTGAAATCATTGGTGTTCATGTCGTGATGTCAACTCTGATGAGCTCCTACTTCCCCTAGACCTTTCTTGAGGTGTTGGAACCCTAACAATGAAGAAGAAGAAAGGGGAAAGTGACATTTTGGTAGCCTTGAGGTTATCCTGCAGATTTTGTTGTTTTCAAAGTTTCTGCTATTCTAAGTATGTTCTAGATAGTGTTATACTAGTGTTCTTCTAGATAGGGCCTCCACTAAAGCTGCACGGCGCCCCGACCCATCTTCGCCAATATTTTTCAACAACTTCTCGTCGTTCAATTTAAAAAATTCTTGTTGCATTAAATTCCAAATATAATGTATTATAGTAACATTTTTTTTTAAATTCCGATTTTTTGGTCGAATAATATGCAAACTACTCTTAAGCTTGCCTCGTAACAGCTTTTCATGGAGGAACATTTCGAAAAAGTAGCTACAAGTCTTCAAGCCATCGTAGTAGCCCAATTTGTCGCAATAAGTCGTTAATTGTGCTAAAAAAACATGAAATCTTGTTTAAAATACAAAACATTGTTATATTACACACCAATGAAATTGATTTTCCAGGTTGTTGACCTTCCCACTATTGTTGAATCATTGAAGACCATTGACAATAAAAGTCTTTACAAAACGGCTGATATCTGTCAGGTAATATATTCAACCTATTTCCGTATCCTAGGCAATGCATAATGATATTTTATCGAGCTTCATACTATTTGTGATTTTGGTATGACTTTGGTTTTAAAATTGAACCGAATGATCAATTATCGTACTGTGGGGGTGAATGAAGTATTGCGCGAACAAGATTCACCCTTGGGTACGGTACTAAGCTGGTTTACCACGAAACCCACAATCAAATAATATGAAGGACCACCGGACAGAAATATCCGGAAACCATAAAGAATTATGCTAGAATTATGCTACCCCTCACCTTGTAATTTGGCGATCTCCAACTCGCAGGTGGTAACGAATAAGTGAAGAAAGAGGATTTGGTATTAGGGCAAAACAAGGAAGCCGGCTGAGAGTGAAAGGAAGGAGAAAAACTACCGAAATTCGCTTTGAAATTATAGAAGCTATCCCGAAATGGTCGCGGACATATGGCACGTGAAGAGTTGCAATGGGCAGGTGTGGAAGGCTGGGCGTCCTGAGCATCAACAATGAACGAGAGGCTTCCAGCGCTCGACAGACTGGATCCGACTAACCACACCACTCAACCCAACCAAGTGGACTTGGATACAGATAGATAGATGATACAATGTCGGCAGGATGGCATAAGCGCTAATCCACTGAGGGACAGTGCACGAAAGCACTAATTTCCGGGGAACATGGATTGTACAAAAACAAGAAAAATTAGGTGCTTAAGGGTGAAAATCTGTTTGCAGTTCTAGGGATAAAATTATTACGAGAATCTTACTAATGTTTTTCATTTGACAAAAAAGGTCATGTCATTGACCTTGTTATTGTCTAGATTAATATTTAATGTTTTTGAAAGAAGAGCACCGCTTGATTGCGGATTCCAACTTAAGCGTCAAAATTCCTCCTCTTATTTTGCCCCGAATCCCGTATCCTTCTGTACTTCTTCTTCTTTTTGACATGGATATTATCTTTTGGCTTCGGTATTTGAAAAAATTGTGTAACTTTTTTCTGCCCAAAAATTGGACAGGAAGCTTTGTTTTCTATTGATTTTCACGTACAACCAATGCGATACTAGCGAATTGTAACTCCCTTTTTGGAATGCTCTCATTTTATCGCACAACATCTCATGGTCCCCAAGCCATTGTAGTGTTCAAGGAAAGCTGATTTATTATGCTAAGTTATCAACTAATATTGCTAAGTAACCATAATGAACTAATAATGCGAAACTGTTGTTTCAAGTGATGATAGAAGGATTTGGGGCAATTGGTGGTTCGTTGTCCACCCCTACTCAAAGCGCAACGCCAAGTGTTCCCGCTTATGCAACTGACATCCTGCCAAAAATTCGCGCTTTTGCAACTTTCTTTTGACCTTTCCCCAACGGATTAGCGCTTTCATACTCTTCCGACAATGTCGAGGTCCAGGAGACAAACAGACCTGGTATCAACCTAAACGAATCATCCAACTCAAAGTGTTGGCCTCAACACGTACAAAAGAAATTCTTAGAACTAAGCTGAATTTTCAATTATTCTCCCTAAATAAAATTTAAAAAAATTAATTAAACGTCAGTACTTTCTGTAATATATTTATTTGAAAATTTGGCTACTTGAACTTTTTAATGATGTGGCTATAAAATTGTGCAATCAGTTGAGGTCCTCTGGTTAGTATTAATTTGTCAACCCTTTTGGTTTATCATTTTCAATAATGATCCTTTGTAAACAACTAAGAAAAAAATCCCCCCCCCCCCCCCCCCCAATCAGCCCTCCAAATGTGAAGGTTTAGATTTCAAAATGCATTGAGTCCAAAAATCTAATTGAAAAAAAACGTCCATCCACCGCCTGGAGCTTTTCTTCGAATCTACTGAAATTTCCGAAATAAGTACAGTTGTACGCCAGGGTATATTGGAAGTCTTTGATAGATATCATCGCAAAGAATCGAATGAAACCACCTGGATCACTATAAGTTTATCCGTTCACTCTCCCTAAGTTTTCTGAAAATCACGAATATGTGTGTGTCATGCCACCTCGAAATAGGAACCAAAATAACTGATTATAGGTTACCGTAATGGAAGGTTACATGCATATTCGGAGCTGTATTCGGCTTCCCTTGAGCTACAAATAGGATTTTTCTGTTGGTATAACGATTGAACAACTAACCGTTAGTATTTTGCGCGCACACACAATGCTCCATTTCTATTTGTAGCTCCTCCCACTCGACTATGACTCGGCGTTGCAAAAACTCTTCAATGTCTATTTCCAAGAAAACGAAGAATTGCAATGTTAGGTCGGTTTCGGCTGTTTGGTAATCAATAACAAACGATTTCGACTGTTGGATCTTCATTAACAAACAATATTGATGATGACCAAACTATCGAAATCTATTGTTAGGTTTATTCCAATAGACTTTCCAGCAGTTGGACCGTGGTCGACTGCATTTCACAGCCTTTTAAATCTCAGTTTGAATTCTGTCAACAATTTAACAGCACAGTTGAATTTATTGTTACCCACGCATTTATTTTATATTTTTGAATGAAAAAATATTATATTCCAAGAAATTTGTCACTATACTCACGCACTCTCTTACATTGATTAGTTTTCTTTCTTTAAATTTTCCAAGTTTCCTGCGTCCGGTGTGTCTGCTGCGGGGGCGTCCCTCCCAGGCGGGCAGCGTGCTTGGACGTCAACAGTTTGTGAAACTGTTTAAAACAATAAAAAGAAAACTACTCATCGCGTAAGAGTATGGTTGATGTAAAAAATCCTAGAATGGAGTCTTCTTCCATTTAAACATAGTTAAAGGACCTTTTTCGCCCCCATGGTTAATGCTCATGTGCGATCAACATCTCAAGTAAGATAGAATTGTTTTAGCGAGCAGGTTTTGTGATTGAGTTCGATATGGTAAGGTCCAAACTGCCGCTGAACTGCCCTTGTTGGAACATCTGTCGACAGAAGCGTTGGAAATCATGTCATGATGGAACTGCAGTTGCAGCCAATGAGCAGGTGCTGGTTGGTTTCTGTCAACAGTTTTCTTCTGATGGAACAAACCTATTTTAACTCTTCATTTTTGTAGGAATTCTTCATTAACTTTATTTTTCTTCATTCTATTCCATTAGTAAGTGTTGCCTTTTGATGGAAGAGCAGTTGTTGTCAGAAATATCCGTGTCTCTGTGAGGGTGATTGCTCTTTGTATATCCAGGGATTGTGAACACCCACAGCCCAGTTGTACTGCGTTGTAGAACTTTGATGCCCTCGAAACAGGGAAACATCTAGCGGAGGTTGGCAGATAATGCTGCACATCAAAAGCATGCTCTGCAAATATCTCTCCTCAGAACATTATATGGCTAAGGGCCTCGGAGTGGGTGAAAAGAGGGGAGAATGGCTAGTGATTTTGAGTGTGTTTCATACAACTTTGTATCTCCTGTTTCCCATCACGTTCTCTTTTATGAATGCTTTGCTTGACAGCGTGTTTGATAGCTAAGGGGTTATATTTTCCTCATAAGTATTTCTATGCTTAGTGTCTTCACTAGCTCAAAACTCAGCGAATAGCCCGCACAGTATGTTAATATAAAATATTGATGAGGGGCGTTTGATTCACAGAGTGAATATTCTTTTCACCTCATAATGGCCTCTCAAATAGCCACCATTCATTTGGACCCAATATTGCACAATACTAATTTTATGAATGTGGAAACCGAATTCGAAAAATAGATTCACTTTAACCTGTATTGATTTAAATGGATTTACAAATGTGGGAGAGCTTGGTAGCATGATCGCGGAGATCAGACTGAATTACATCTTAGAAGAAAGTACATGGCTTTTAGGTCCTCTTGGGGCAGCCTGCAGATGCTGATTACTGGTGCGCTCTGAAGGTGGTAAATTCTGGATTATTATTTCACTTCTTCTAGTTCCTTGGGGCTCACACTGGACGGAAGCCTTTCCTGGCGGAGTTACATCCAGGCTCTCTCATCAATAAAACAGCTAATACTGTGTCCCAACACAGCTGGTATATTTCGCATGATTTAATAGTAGAATGTCACTGCTTGCTGGTGTGGGGCAATTCATGTCATAGTAAGTAAATTTTTTGCCGACCGAAACGACCGATTCAGATTCTGCTGAAGTTACTCCCAGCGCTTTATGTCTTCAACTGTTTAATGTTTGTTAGAAGCAGTCTGGAGCTGTTTGATAGAGGTTCAGAAATCCACATTTATTCAACTAGGAAAAGGGACGATCTTTGTCTTCCTTCTATAGCCCTTTCTGCCTCCATGATGCATAAGTAATTCTTTTCAAGTTGGTTCACGTCTATTTAATCACCTTCCAATGTTTAGTTGACTACTACTGATCAAAAAGTTCAAGACCACTATGAAGAGCGTACTTATTTTTCATGTACAGCATCTCAAATTTTTTCAATGTTGATTTCAACATTCTGCCTAATACTGTTTGACTATTGGTATTTAATTTATTTTTCTTTTCTGTATATATTTATATTAGCATAATGTGTTATTCATGAGTTTTATAATGCCATATCATGGCCTCCACAAATGAAAAACTTCTGACCTCTGGACTTCCAAGGGTGATATAATCAATGCAGAGAATTACAATGGTGGTGATTCAACTATTGTTCTATTTGCATAGGGGGAATTCATAATTGGTATACAGAGATGGAGAGTTCTGGCGGAGGAATTCCGAACTAATTTTGGGTGTGGAAAGAAGGGCGGGAAAATCGATTTGAACTGGGGATCAAACACTGATACTGTAAAATTACCTAACAAATTTAAATCTTAAGCAATCTGAAATTGATGTAGTTAGAAAACGTTAATTGACTCGATGCAATTGATTTCCAGATGATGATTTGTAAGGAGGAAGATGATGCTCCAACGGACGAAGAATCTCCCTCCAAACACAAGAAAAAAGACCCTAACAAAGTTGACAAAAAGTTCCTGTACCCTCATGGTATTACACCGCCTTTGAAAAATGTACGAAAACGAAGATTCCGAAAAACTTTGAAAAAGAAATATGTCGAGGCCCCAGAAATCGAGAAGGAGGTTGGTCACTTCATTTCTTAAGCATGGTGTCTACTGTGGTACCTACATCCATTGAATGTCCAATTGTGGCCATGCAAAATGTATCTTAAAATCCCACTGTTATTATACCTGCTAAATTTTCCTGCTAAAAGTTGAATTGTTTTCCTAAATTGGTGTTGTAGGTGAAACGACTTTTACGTGGGGATAATGAAGCTGTGTCGGTGAGGTGGGAGGTTATCAATGAAGAGGACGAGAAAAAAGGAAGTAACCTCGTCACGTTGTCCGGTGCTGCATTTGGTATGCCTGGAACATCTGGAGGCATCGTAATAAAGGAAGAACCACCTGAAGAAATCGAGGGAGAAATGCCAGACACGAATACACAGACCTCGGTCGATGTTGGTAAGTGGTTTTTTTCCTGCATTGTTCAGAAACTTTCTTCTGTAAACCATATCTGACGCATTTTAGTGTTCCAGTCATGCAGCATGGTCGTATGAGCGAATTTTCGTAAATCATTGTACTAGATTATGTTACATTGTTTTGAAAATTAAGGACTTTGAGGGAAAAGAAATTTTTAGTTAACAATTCTATGGCAAAAAACTCGTTCTGAATAATATTCTGCGATTCAAGAAGAGATTTTGAATTTTTAACTTTTTTGGAGTTTTAATCAATTTTTTAGCACATTTTTATGAAATTTAAGTAGATTTTTCAGCATAATTTTGCACAATTTTTTTAAATGTTCTGTTGTATAGTCAGTAAACTTTATTTGGGCAATATTCTGCTAAAACAATATATATATAAATTTAACGATTTTTGGTCGTTTTTATGCTATTTTGGGTGATTTTTTCAACCCTTTTTTGAAATTTGACCAACTTAATGTGCTCAAAAATGCTGGCCAACGAACTCGTTCTTTCGTTTGGAAAGCTTGATTTGTTGGCGCAAGAACTGAATTTTTATCTCAATCCTAAGGAGAATTATCGTTTGGAAGGACACACCTTTTTTTTTTTTTTTTTTTTTTTACAAAACTCCCCTCAAAGACGGAGGGGGCACGCCATTAAATTGAAGAATAAACAAATAAAATAAAAAAGTGGGGAGGACGCCCAGGTTTACCCGACGCCGGCTCTAGGGATAAGGGAAGAATGGGATGAAAGGAAGTGCCCCTATAATATGACCACCAGTTCAAGTAAGAACCCCTCAGGACGCGGGTGGTGATACCACGGAGTACTCCTGCCGAGATGCCCAACTCGAGTAACTCCGTGGCGCTTTTCCCGCACCACACCCCATGCCATGACACGGTCGTGGCAATGACCTTGATGTTATTAGGTGCCACTCCTTTTAGCTCAGATATCGCTTGGCGCAGATCATTTCTATCATATTTACTTTTCTTAGCCCGCCAGGTCTGCTCCATGTCCACGCTGCCACTGACAACCTAGACATCCAGGATTATGGCAGACCCATCGGGCTTGATCGCAACGATATCTGGCTTCTTGCCCCGGTCACTCGGCATGTGGTATAGTCTCTCCCTTTCAACATCCCAACCGCTAGATGACAGAGCACCTGCTATCTGCTTGGCAACCGCATCGTGACGTAAAATGCGGCCACCGTGAGTATGAGGACACTGCTGCACCACATGATGAAGATTCTCATTTTTACTTCGACAGGCACGGCAAACACCTTGAACACCTCACTGAGGTGGCTAACGTATCCACCCGGACGGCGTGAAAATGGCGATAGTCGCGGGCCCCAATGCCCTCTGAAGCCCATTCCACCCACTGGGTAGAAATGGGGGATTCAGAGCACTGTCGGAGTTCTTTACCATCTACTGACTCATGCAGTGCAGCAGCGAACTCTGCAGATGAGCTGGGTTTTGGAGCAGTTGGTGTTGCTCGATCGCACCACAACAACTGCTGCCGGACAAATTCCAGGTCAGCAGCAGTGCGGGCGACCTCCCAGCTCGAGCCCCTAAGGGCAAGCAGGCGCTGGCGGCGTAAAGATGGGATGCTGGCAGAAAGAGAGACAATACCGAGTCCACCGGCCTTGGCCGGTGCGTGGATGTAAGCACTTGGGACACCAGGTGGAAAGCCTAGCCAAGAGCGCACAGCAGAGCAAACTTCACTATCTAACTCAAGCAGCCTCCCCGCAGTAAGCCTGCCAAAGACTAACCCATAGGTAAGCTTTGGCAGTAAGTACGTGCGAAGGAGGCGCAGCTTCTGCTGTGGCTTCAATGGAGCCTTGGTGACACGAGCTAATGCTCCACCAAGGTCCACACGGCTTGCGGCTATAGTGGCCTCACCCATGAAGTCGACCCCAAGGTACCGCCAGACCTCCAACACGGATCGGACAGGGATGGAAGTTTGTCCTAAGACAAAACACTCATCCTCATCCACTACCTTCACCTTATTCTGGCGACCCGACGGGACCAAGGAGACCGACCCACACTTAGCTGGGTTGACCACCAAACCAGACCTGGCTAGCTGCTCAGCAAATGCGTTGAGGGAGATCTGCAAGCCCTCACGTGTTTCTGCGAGTAGGATGACATCATCAGCAAAAGCTAATGCACCTACTCGCACCCCAGGGGCGAGATCAAACCCTATTTCAGCTGGCAGCTTACCCAAGGCCGTATCCACGACCAGGTTGAAGAGGAGTGGCGACAGAGGATCCCCCTGGCGTACCCCGTGCCCAATAACAACATCCCCTGACATCTCACCCTGTGCCTCGAGGACCGTCACGCCTTCGTGGTATAGACAGGCAACATACTCAATTAAACGAGCACCGACACCACGAAGACAATCGGTCAGGGCAAAGTGGCTAACTGTGTCAAAGGCCTTAGCGACGTCCAGAGC
Source organism: Adelphocoris suturalis (assembly GCA_030762985.1). NCBI lineage: Eukaryota > Metazoa > Arthropoda > Insecta > Hemiptera > Miridae > Adelphocoris > Adelphocoris suturalis. The sequence goes on along the minus strand of CM061041.1, from coordinate 139,691,796 downwards.
GGCAAGATGGAGCTGCCGTTTCTTGATACGGGCCAGAGAAATGACAGTTTGGAGAACTGTAAGATTCTCTGCTGTGCCATCCGCTGGCCGAAATGCTCTCTGGATGTCACCTATGACACCAGCCACTTGGAGGCGAGATGCCAGAACCTTTTGGAAGTGGCGGAAGACCACCGACGAAATAGAAATTGGACGGTAGCCTCCAGGCCCACTTCCCCCTTTCTTTGGGATGAAAATTGTCCAGGCTTTCGGGGGTCTTCCAGATAGTAGCAACAGGTTGAGGATGAGCAGCTTAACATTCTTTGGAGCTTTATTCCTTCGTCGGGCGGAAATACCATCGGGTCCAGCAGAAGTGGAGTTTTTGACAAGGCACTTATGTGCCTCGTCATGAAGCACCGGTGTGCACATGATGCTGCGTAAGGAGTCCCTGGTGGAAGCTGGGGGTACTACTGGCTCACCAGAGTTGTGGCTGGGAGCACTCATAAGAGGCTCCCAGTAATCCACAAACTCCTGGAGGGGAGGCATAACTTGTTCTTCCCTAGCTCCCTCCAGTACCTCCACAGCTGCACGAGCCGGATGCTTCCTCCACAATCTCTGGACACGCTGGTATTCCCGCCTCCTCGCTTGCTTAGCCGCTCTGCGACCTCCACGAGGCACCACATTAGACGGAACGCCTCCCTGGTGCCTCGCCACGGTCGCTTCCTCAACCTGCGGGAAGATCCTCTGCACATAGGCCGCGACCTCGTCCTCCAAGCCATTTGGCCCCTCAACAGCCCGCCCGCCTCGCCAGATCCTGCAGGTAGGCACTCTCATAACCAACAATATTGCCTACCTGCTCCCCGAGCCTCAATACTTCAGTCTTCAAGTCTGAAAGAAGACCGGAGGTCACGGGGGAGGATTGCTGAATGGCGGGCTGTTGTCCCACGTCTGCCGGAGATGCGGGAGAGGCCCCACTGCTATTTGCCAGGATTGCATCCTGGACAAGCTGCTTATAGTGGGGCCTCAGGCGAAGAGATTGAATGGCAGAAAGCGTGCGCATGGGAAAACGGGCTTGCAAGAAAACATTCATATTGCGTACCCCATTACGCACTGCTTAAGCCTCCTCTGCTGCCATTCGCCGCAAATCCTCAGAAGCATACCTAGGCCGCTCTCGCTCTATATCAATTGCAGCGTTGGCCTGTACTGGATGCTTCTGCCAGACGTGGGCACTGAGGCCTCGCTTGGAACTGAAGGCTCTCTCACAATGGGCACACTGGTGGGCATTCGCTGGGGCAGTGGATGAGGAGGAAGGATAGGATGATGAGGAAGAAGAAGAGGGATAGGAAGACCAACGCCCCTGCTTGGGGTGCCCCCGAGCGCCTCCCCTAGAACCCCGCTGGCCAATGGGCGGGCGGGGGTTATGAGGCTCACTGTAATTCTGGTCCATAACGGGCGAGACGAAATGAAAGGGTCGGGAGACCCGTTGACACGAGCCTCCCCCCTAATCGCCATTGGGTCATTCTGCCACCCTCCAGTAAACTGGAGGGTGCCCGGGTTGCACGACGGGGACGTATGACCTTGACTTGGGTAGGGATTTGAAGGAGCTCCGAAGAGATAAAACCACCAACAGTTACCCTACCCCAGCAACCCACACACACACACACACACACGCACGCACGCACACACACACACACACACACACACACACACACACACACACACACACGCTCGCACGCACACACGCGCACACACACACGCACGCACACACACACACACACACACACACACACACACACACACACACCTCGTTAAAAAAAAAAAAGAATTAAAAAAAATAATGATAATAAAATAGAGGGGTTACCGCTTGAAGTTTTTTTTTTTCTAACCCCCATATTAACGGAGATATAGAGATAGTAATCCATCAAGTCGTGATCACCCAGTACGTTATTCCTGACGATACTTCTCGTTAGGATTGAAATAAAGATTCAGCTCTTACCTCAAAAAATCAAGCTTTCTAAAGAAAGGATGAGTTTGGAGATAAGCACTTTTTGAGCACATTAAATTGGCCCACTCCCAGCCTGGTATTTGTAAACATCCATAGATCAATGAGGGATTCCCGCATACTTTTCATATTTTAAAATTCAATTCTAAGAATATTGGTTATGGATTGTTGCCTTGTCCTTAGTAGGTTGGGTTGGTTGAGGGTCGAGAATTTACAGGCTTCTCTGATAATGTGGTTTAATGCTGTTTGCTGAGCTTCTTCGCCAAATATATGGCCTCTTCAGAGCGTATTATTTTTTATTGATGATCTGTATAATATTTAATTAAAAGTTGGGATGCCTCCTTCAACATCATGGTTATGACTAGTTACGCTTGTTGATGTTACCAGGGTCAATTTTGTGCTCAAGTTGAGGAAAATGCGATTTTTATGTGGAGAGACACACATTGTCTGAAATGATGAACTTTAATAGTTTACTATTAATAGTAACACCCCTAGTAACATTACCAAACATACCTAACTATTCAATACCAAGAGGTTCAAGTTTCAGACTATGTGTCTCCCCACATAAAAATCGCATTTTCCTCAACTTGAGCACGAAATTGACCCTAGTAATATCACCAAGCATAACTGGTCATGACCAAGATGTTGAAGGAGGCATCCCAACTTTTAATTAAATATTATACAGATCATCAATCAAATAATACGCTCTGAAGAGGCCATGTATTTGGCGAAGGAGCTCAGCATACAGCATTAAACCACATTATCAGAGAAGCCTGTAAATTCTCTACCCTCATCCAACCCAACATTCTAAGAATACAGACACCAACTACTCTCTTCTACGATTTGTAGCTTCCTGTCCATGATATATTCAAAGTTTTGACAAAAAGCGACGTCACTTCAGGACCCCCCCTGCCCTGTGTGAGGTCAACGCAACTTTGAAAATCTTAAAAAGCAGTTGCTCATCATGAAACAGTGTAGATGGTGTGGAAATTCTCGGAATGTTCTAGTTTAATTTAAAAATAGTAAACGCAACATTTTCAGACCAATGAGTAGGCATTCCTCATCATTAATTTATTCGTCTAACCAAATATTAATTTTAAACTGTTTCACTCCTCCTTCGAAGAACTGTTAGAAGTGCAGATTTAAACAACTCCTATTAACTTTGATAGCAATTAATATCAATATTTCTTAATAATACACCATTGATTTATTCTTTAGCTGAGCATGACATATTTGGCGAAGCAGTCAGCGATTCAGATGAAGAAGAAAGTCACATTAACATAATGGAAGAGGAAAGCAGCCGTTTATCTGCCGAAGACAGCAGAATATCTGACTCCATGTCCCAGGTTCGTATCGTTCTTCATATGTAGGGAAAATCGTGATATCCCAAATCGGTCCAATCAGCAGGTGTTTCGGGGATGCAACGTTTGGTGTTGAATTTTTCTCGGCGGGTTTATATGTTTGTTAAGGTGCTGAACTCGAATCCGAAGCTTTCCAACAAAATTTATGGGTCAAACTTCGTCAAAAACGCAAAAATTCATGAAAGTTGGGCACTTTTTTTCAAATAACTAGCTGAAATTAATTTATATTGTAACTTAAAGAACATAGAATTCTTCTTCGAATGAGCTCCTAATTAATCCAACCAAAAGGGTGCAAAAAATGGGTCAAAAATGTCGATTTTTCCAAATTTTCGAAAAATTAAGCTAATTTTGATATTGAATGTCCACACCTGACAAATGACGACTCCTACATAAAAGGTCATTCAATATAAGTTGTAGAGCATCTAATTCTACATTCATTGAGCACTTAAAATTTCATTTTCAGTAAAATCAAAATTGAGAAATTTATAAATGTTTCGTAAACACTCCTGAGTTGCCAATGTCACCCCTTACCAGTTGTGTAACTTTATTCTCTTAATTTCCGTAGGGAATGGCGAACTCAATTTCTGGGTAGTAGGCGCAAAAACTGGTAAATTTTGAGGAAATCTGTATTACAGTAATTTTTTAAGAAAATCAGGCATGAAAAAAAGAACGTTTCACCTTGCTGGCTTCACTGAGCGTAGGCATCACCTGTTTATTAAACAAAGTAGGTAATAGGATGGTTAGAAAGAATGAACCCTGAAAATGTACAACTAAGAACAAAGGTAGTCATGATGAATGTTCCTCATTATTCTATTATTGGTCTTTTGAATGGTCCAGGTTGTGCAGAAGGTGTAGTAGGTAACACATGCAGATATCTCAAATTCCGAAGTTTTACACTAATTCGGTAATGAAGTGTAAAACTCCGGTCTATACCTTTGTGGCATCTTCAATATAATGCTCACATTTATGAATAATGTGAACTAGATGACGACAAAATAAGAATGAATATATTTCATGGTTTGTCGCAACCAAACAACACAACCAACATGTGGGTAACAATGTAAACTAATAATTACTATTGTGTAACATCTTCTCCCCCTCTAATTTGGCTCTCGCTATACTTCCTCAGCTGGTCTGCATGTACCCTTCGTTCTATGCCTTCCACTATTACTTTGTAAGAAAGTGGACCCGTTCTCTCCTTTACTACTCCCTCTTTGAACACTTTTTCCTCTTTCCTTCTCTTGACCCAAACCTTTTTCCCTGGTATAAACTCCTTCACTGCTTCCGCCCCTCTGTCGTGGTTGATCTTCTGCTTGAAGAGATTCCCCTCCAGGTGACTGGCAAGATCTGGTTTGAGTAATGATAGCTTAGTCCGAAACTGCCTCCCTATCATCAGCTCTGCTGGAGTCCTCGCTGTTTTCCGGTGGGCAGCAGTCCTATAAGACACTAAAAATCGATAGAGTCTTGTATGAGTATCTTCCCCGCTCTTCCTTGTCGATGAAAACCTTTGTTTAAAAGTCCTCACCGCTCTCTCAGCCAACCCATTCGATCGGGGGTGATATGGCGTCGTTGTCACGTGACGTACATTGTTTTTTGTGCAATAATCCTTGAATATTTGAGATACCCATTGGGGGCCGTTATCTGACACTATCATCCTTGGCAACCCCCATCTAGAAAAAACCTCTTGCAATACTGCTATTGTTCGTTCAGCTGTAATGTGCTTCATCGGGCAAACTTCCATCCATTTACTAGTGGCATCCACTACAATTAACCAATATTGTCCCTCAAATGCTTCAGCGAAATCAACATGAATTCGTGACCACACCTCAGCAGGTATGTTCCATGAGTATAGTGGCGATTCGTGGTCCCAAGGTCGGTGTTCCTGGCAAGATTTGCATGTTTTGAGAAAATTGTCAATTTCTTTATCCATTGATGGCCACCATACATTCATCTTTGCAACCGATCTCATGGCTGTTGACCCGGGATGACCTTCATGCAAAACATGAAGTACTTCATCCCTTAGAGACGTAGGAATCACTAATCTCCCTCTCCAGAGTAGAACCCCTTCTTCGTATGACAGTTCTTCCTTCTTTTCCCAATACGTGCTCATTTCTTCTGTTACATTAGATTTAAAAGGCCAACTGCTTTGTAAATATTGAACCACTTTGGACAGTAATGGGTCATCCAAAATTCGACTCTTCAATAATCGCCTTGAAACTGAAACATCTTTCATACGTGTAAATGCAATTTTTAGACCAAAATCGTTTTCTTCGTTCTTCTCCAAACATGGTTGTGGCAAGCGTGATAGCACATCTGCTGGGCTGTTGTCCTTTCCAGGGATAAATTCTACATCCATATCGAACTCTGCTAACATCAATGCCCATCTACTGATCCTACACATTGCTACTTTGGGTAGTTCGGCTTTGTTTCCAAATATGTAGGTCAAAGGCTTATGATCTGTTCTTAAAATGAACTTCCGTCCATACAAGTACCTTTCAAATTTCCGAACAGAGTGAACAATGCCTAATGCTTCCCTGTCAATCACTGAATACTTTTGTTCTGCAGCAGTTAAGACTCTAGATGTATATGCAATCGGTCGTTCAGTGTTGTCAGTGTATTGATGACACAAAACCCCTCCCACTCCTTTTTCACTTGCATCAGTGCACAGAATCAGTGGCAATGAGGGATTATAGTGGTGAGCCAATGTTGTAGTCGATGTGAGTAATCTTCTAAGTTCTTCACATATTCGTTTATGCTCTTCAGTCCATGACCACTTAGCACCTTTCTTCAGTAATGAATAGAGCACCGCACAACTTCCTTGTAGCTGTGGCAAGAATCTCTGGTAATAATTTATGCATCCTAAGAATGCCCTCAGCTCTTTCTGATTAGTTGGATCTGCCATCTTTTGAATTGCAGTAATATGTTCGGTCGTAGGATAAATTCCGTTCCTGTCAAATTTGTGCCCCAAATACACAACAGAGTCCTGCAACCATTTACATTTTTCTAATTGAACTCTCATTCCCGCTTGACTCAATCTGAACAGCACCTGTTCTATGGCATTAACATGTTCCTCTCGGTTCCTTGCTGTCACGATCACATCATCCAGGTAGCAGCTTACTCCTTCTATCCCAGCTAAAATCATCTCCATAGTCTTCTGGAATTTTGCAGGGGCTGAACTTATTCCAAATGGCATACGGCGATATTGAAAGAAACCTTTATGTGTGGATAATATCAAATATTTCTTAGATTCTTCCTCTACTTCCATCTGTAGATACGCATCTTTTAGATCAATCACAGAAAATTGTTCTCCTCCTGATAGGCGCGAGCTCACTTCCTCAAAAGTTGGAAGGGGATGCTGATCCATCATGATAAACTTGTTAATTGTGACTTTAAAGTCTGCACACAGTCGTATTTTTCCGTTTGCTTTGGGAGAACTAATGGCGACGCCCATTCGATAGGTGTCAAGGCAGGATCAATTTTTTCAATTATGCCTTGGTTTAACAGACGATCCAGTTCCTTTTCAACTGCACATTTCAATGCAAATGGAACTGGCCTTGGTTTAAATACCTTGGAGACCGCCCCCTCTTTCAGTCTAATTTTCATCTTATGTTCTCGTATAGTACCTGTTGTTGGCATAAACAAAACTGAATAACGTTCCAATAAAACTTTAATGTCAGAAGGAATAATAGAATTGGAAATATTTGCTGACGATTGATCTTTTTGTAGTTGAGGTCCAACTGCACATACTTCAGCTCCTGGTGGCAGAGGTAAATTGAATCTGAGAACCCATTCCAAACCAAAGAGTGGAACGTCATGTTTACCTACTACTATGAGCGGGAGACAAATAGTAGTATTAAAAGCCGTGACCTCAACTTGTGTGATTCCCAGAGTTTTCACCTCCAAATTTGTGTAAGCTAATAAATTAGGGAAAGGCTCAAGCGTAGGTCTGCCGATGTATTCCCATGTCCGCTTACTAATGACAGAATGATGAGCTCCTGGATCATAAAGCATCTTTAAAGGTTTCCCATTGATTATTGTATTCAGCATAACTTTAGTACCTTTCTTTGAAATTTGCCGTATTCCCAATTCTGAAGAGGAATCACTGACAGAAGTAGACTCGCTAGGAGACTTATTACTCATATTTTGTATAGCATTTGCATTTCTTACACCGAATTGTTCCGTTGTTATTACTGCCTTGTTATTTCTTAAACAAACTGTAGAAAAATGATTTTTTCTATTGCATAGGTTACATACTTTACCGAAAGCTGGACACTTCTCATTACTATTATGCTGCCTCTTGCCACATTTGAAACAATGTTTGCCACGAACTAACACAAATTTTCTTTCTCCTTTGGATGTCTTGCTTGGTCTCACTTGATTAGTGTTGGGAAACAAACGTCTTTCGGTCATTTCTGACAATTTTTGTTGCTCCTTGTGTCCTTGTTCTAGTTTCCGAGCTAGTGATTCCACTTGTGCAAGGGTATGTCCATTTCCAGGGAAAGTTTTTAGAAACTCATACTGCCAGTCTGCATTTGCGATTCCTACTATCACCTGGTCTCTAACCCTTTCTGAGAGAGATGAGCCATACTCACACTTCCCTGCAAGAGCTCTCAAATCACTGATAAACCTTCCAACGTCCTCATTTTCTGCTCTCTTCCTTAGCATGAATGCAACTCGGTTTGTTGTTACAGTGTTTTCCTTCACGTAATAGTTATTCAACACTTGCAATATATCTCTGTAAGCCTGGTTTCCGACACTATCTGGACGAAAATGGTCAATCAGCATTCGAAATGTTTGTGCCCCTACTTTAGTCAACAGTAGATCCCTTTTGTCTTCATCCTCATGAATTCGAGCTATTTTCAACTCTAACTCGAAATAAGGCAGGTAGTACTCCCAGGATTCCTCCTCCGGATCAAATAGTCTGATGTTGACTTTAGGTAAGTTTCTAACTTCCTCTTGAGGTAGCTCAGCATCACCCCCTTCATCGATTTGTGATCGTCTTCTTCTAGGCTTTTTTTTTTTTTATCCTCGTCGCCAATGTGGCATCTTCAATATAATGCTAACATTTATGAATAATGTGAACTAGATGACGACAAAATAAGAATGAATATATTTCATGGTTTGTCGCAACCAAACAACACAACCAACATGTGGGTAACAATGTAAACTAATAATTACTATTGTGTAACAACCTTCTCCTTAATTCTACAAAAATTCGCAAAAGGTAGTGGTTGTCAGCGTTCAGTATCATCATCAGGAGGCTGGCCGGAGTACTCAGATTCTGACGTACAACTGTACTTGGATGTCCGCTCTTGTTAAGTGCAGAACGGCCAGTATAGTGTGGATGTTTGGTGTTGTTTAATTTCGTTAATTTCCTTTCGGTTAGACTATGTACCATAGACTATGAGTTTAATAATCATGGACCAGTGATCTGCGTTGAACTGCTATCCAGTACAGAAATAATAGACCTTCGTGTAGTAATTTGGAGTGATTTGTATTTAATATTTTATTGATTTGGTTTGTATTATAAGTACTTTTTTCCTATGAAATGTCTTCTGTTTCTTGATTAGATGTTGATGGAAGGAAAGCCAGAAGACCTGAGCATGGGAGAAGGTTTGATAACACAATTTTCGAAAGGCATGTTTGTTGAAGATGATCAAGATCCAAGAGAAATTGATATGGATTATCCTATCTACAAACCTCTCACTCCAGGTATGTGTTCTATTAAATGTATTGTACTTTTCCCAGGCAAAAATAATGGTTGTCGGCAAAAATGTTGGGGTCGGTTTCGGTTTCCAAACTCGAGTCACTCGTTAGTTAGGAAGAGTCCAACTGCGATCTAATGAAACTCTGAGAAAATAGATTATTTGCTCATAAATGGGACACACGTGTTATAACCGTGCGGTGGCAGCAGCTTTGGATATTTTCTCTATATTTTCTAAATGGTTCGTCCGATTTTGATGAAATTATCATTGAACAATCCTCAAAATCTTCTGGTTAGATAGTAAAAATCTGAACTCAATGCGACCAACGAAAAGTGCCCCGTTTTCTCTCAAAATACTTAAGCTATCAATCCAAAATGTTGACAGCACAATCAGCATACACAGTGAAGCAAATATGGCAGCAAACTTTGTTGAAAAGTTTACAGAAAAAAGTTATGAGGGTTTCAATTTTAGTAATATTGTGAATTTTCACTTGCGTCCAAGTTTCATAGCGTCATTCCGCAAAAATACCTGCCATAATTAAAGGCCCAGAACATCATCTAAAAATTTGGTCCTAATCGGATTAGTAAGTTCCTGAGAAAAAGGAGCTAATGTACTAGAAAATTAGATTTACCGGAGAGCAGAATGAATTAAAAAACCGTCTGCCTAGTTGGGTGGGCAGTACAGCTTCTTCATACATTGTAACAAGGACGTATAGAATTAGTTGAAGAACAAAGTACGAGTCGAAATGATTGATAAGTCGACTTTATAAGAAATTAACGTTTGCGCATGCACACAGACTACTATTACTCCAACGGCAATGAAATTTATAGGAAAACGTCAAGGAGCTAAATCGCACAATCCTTGAAAATTTCATAAAAATTGTGTATTTGTCTCGGAGTTTTGTCTGTGTCGATCAATTTTAGTTTTGCACATGCACTCCTTCAATCGCAATATAATTCATGGGGAATTTTCCTAGACATATTATATCGATCTACTCCCCGAGTTTGAACGAAATTGGACTAATAGATGATAAGAAATCGACGTTATAATAAATTAACGTTTGTGCATGCGCACGGGCTACTATTGATACTACGGCTTTAAAAATTATGGTGGACGGTGTAGGGCAACAATTTTTTCGACTTCAATTAAGAACTCAGTTTCCCTACTTTCGGTTGTGAGGAAGCAAAAACGCGGTGGAGTTAAGGCAGTCAGGTTTATCGATATTTGAATGGCTGTTTCCAGCCAATGGAATTGCTTTATAAACTCTCAATGGTACACCATTGATATTTATCGGATACAAAACATCGATTAGCTTCCAAACCTCAAAGAATGATAGTCTGCGTGAAAGTTTCCTTGAGTTTTTTTTTTTCTATCAGCTCGAGCATTATTCCTTCTAAAGCGCTCCCGAGCAGCCCCTTGCACTAGTGACTCTCTAGGTTCCAATCCAAATTTAGAGCACTTCTACTCATCGGATTTTGAAATTTCTTTTGTTTGAAATTTCCAGAATTGAATCTATTTACACATTTTGGAGAAAAAAATTGTTTGAGGGTTAAGGCCGAAAATTGACATGTTTACCCTTAAGTAAAAACTTTTTCGAACATTTTTTCTTTGATATTGCAGACAGTATTCGAGCCCGGCTGGAAGAATTAACCAAGGAACTAGCTGATATCAAAGTGAGGAGAGACCAGCAAGAACTGGAAGTATCTCACATTGAAAACCATGCCTTAAGACAAAGGTTTCAGGATATTTTGGAGTCTTTGCTTCAACAACAGTTAGATAAAGAACAAGAGGTTGGTACTTGTATAACACGTCCCTTGTCTGACGTATGGATTATCCCACAAATTAATACTCTACACCCACATATCTTCCATATTAAAATTGTCTTTTTTTTGTAGCAAGAATTAAAGATAAACAAAATTAGGTAGTTACAAAAATAATTTGTTTCTTCTTTCCAGTTTCAAGAACTTTCAGAGCTGCTTAGTCTACAAGAACAAAATGCAAGCAGTTCCATGGGCTTCATGTCACGATCTGCGAATTGAATCACATTATTTGAATATGGTTTGATTTGTGTCAAAACCCTATTTTATTCCGCTATGCAAGTGATTTTGTACGTGAACGATGCATTGGTTTGGTTCAAAGTATATTCTGATGGTATTGAATTTCGTCATTTCTTATTACATTCTGGACCTATCATTTAGCTGTGTGGCTGTACTTAACAATAATTTAAGTAGGTATTAAGGAAAGTAAAATGAAACCGGACATGATTGGAAATAGGGCTATACAGAAATTCAGTTACAAACGTTGAAAATAATATTTTAAGAAGTTCCATGAAAACTTATAATACCCTCCTCGGAAAAAGCACTAAGATATGATCTCTTGGGAGGTATCTTGTAGTGGTTGTGTGAAGGTGTCTGTCTGTCCGGACAAAGTATCTCTGTTGTGCTTGCCAAACATTTTTTTCGTTCACTTAGAACGTTAATCTGCCGTGCGGCTATTTGTTCCTCAAAACCCCAGTTGTAGTTAATAAATCGTGAACAATATTCTTGGACCTCACTCAGCAAGTTGAGATTTGAATAAGACTATCACTAGGATTATTACGTCAAGCATAAATTGACAAGGAATTGGCGGCGTCTTATTTGTTATAATCAGATGGATGCAGGCGTCTTCCAGTCAATATTTTTTGAAGAATCAGTTTATTAGTTGGTGCTGAGATACTGATTGTAGGGTGCTCTTGATGAAGCTACTGGGTGCCATAAGTTGGCGCTTGGAGTAAATTAGGGGCACCAAACTCACACTCTGCACATCAGAGGATATTTAAGTACTTTTCGCTTGTCTCGCCTCTATTCATCCTAAACAGCAAGGAGTCAGTGTTAAGTTTGGAACTTTATTTGCACCCATTCCAAGTTCTTATTTCATAACATAAGTAATTTCAAAATATTTATAAATTATAATGTAAGTAAATATTATATTCCTTCAAAAATTCCTTACAACGATGAAAATTAAGGACAGTAGTGCGAAGCCTGGAAACAAATGTTTTATAATTTAACCAATTTGGATTAAGGAAATTAGTGTGCAACATTACAACCTGTGTTTTGTACCACTAACAATTTAGGTACTATAAAGATAAAGAACTGAGGAAAGTTGTCAAGAGCTGTACACCCACATCACTAGAAAGGGTTGCAATGTATTTTATTATTTTTTTTAAGCAGAATATTTTTCAGAAAAATCGTGTTTACTTACCAAAGATTTGAACTTTATAAATAGTTGTTTACCAAATAGGGCACGAATTGCATATTAAAATCCCGGGAAAAAGAGAAGAAATTCTTATTCTGCTGGGAAAGTCTTTAAGATATATTATTAACACCTAACTGTTACAATTTGTTACTAGCTGAAAATGTACATATCTCTTTTAGTCTATTCCAGACTTTTATTTAGAGTCCTGTATGATAACCTAGCCTAGCCCTAGGAAAACCCCCTCTCTGGTGGAAAGCGATACTCAAAGGAGGGCAGATTATTATTATTGTTTTCAGGGTCCAAGGAGGGTCACTTTTCTCTCCGCCACACCAAACCAGTGGTTTATTGTGTGGAATATGATCCTGTTTCCGATCTATAGCCCATATTCTCGTAACATCACTAGCCCAAGACTGCACTATGTCTGTAAATCACAACTCAACCTATTTTTCACAAGAAGTTTGCCGTCTTAACCTAATATGTGGTTATAAAGCCATTTTTCAACAACTGCTGATGCAGCTGGAGATTATACCGTCAGATGCTGGTTTGGAAGATTGAGCTGGGTATTCATCCCTGTTGTAGGTGTGCTCCCAGTGGCACAAGTGATCAAAAGGTAATGTACTTTCTATGGTTCCCCGCAAGCTCCTTTCTGTAGTAGGTACTCTCTTCCACCACTCCAGTGTCCCATAGAAGAGAGTATTACAGGTGAAAATGGTGAAAATCGAGCGTACCATCTTTTGTGTAAGTTTCTACAACAGGCTCTTTCTGTGCACACTAGTGCACCTTTCCCTCGAATATAGATTGTCTTAACACGTCCAGTGCAGACCTTTCCCGTACACCTACCCCACCAGGCGGGACAATTTTTTTCTAATGAAGCCCCTAGATAGTTTTTGATGATTTTGACCCATCAGTCATCTTCAAAAATATAGATCCCTATCTAAATTCAGGCTGTATCACTCTTGCATTTTTCTAAGGTCAGCTGTGAATGTTGAAGAAAAATAAGTGCAAAAACTGCGCATTCTGACGGAATGCAGTTTTATTAAATCTTTCAGGTTTGGGCTCCAAGGGGTTTTTCCATTGAATTGTTACCTTCCCAAGGGTTATGTTTTAGCATTTTTCTTGTTGGGGACAAAAATCAGAACATGTTCTAATTTTCCCAAGTGAATTTAAAAATTCTACGCCAGAATGTGCAATGGTCAAAAAAGCTGACCTTGGAAAGAAGCACTTTGCCTATCTGAATAGATGTTCTTCTTCAAGGATGAACTAGTTTTCAATAGGAGATACTGGTTGACGTGAAACTTCGGACGTAGGTACCTATGAACAGATGACAGCCAGTAAAATAGACATTCTGAGATTTATATAATCACAAATTTATACCAATCATGAAGTACCTAATTACTACATCTTGATAATTCAAGATAAAACAGGAAAAATGGGTAGTGAGAAGACAAAACGTGAAAAGCGATGGCTTGATACTTGATTTGAAGATGGTAAATAAAATGTGAAAAACAGCATGGAACTTCAATCGACCCATTCTAGAGGTAGTTTTGACTGAAAAACTGAATTGGGACCATTCTGTCAGGCTGGAAGAAGAAAATGTGGCTTGAATTCAAACCACCTGGGGGTCCCGCTGGAAGTCACGCCAGGTAAGCGTGAGCAGGTGAGCATAGGACATGTTAAGCTGAGAGTTCCGCAATAACTTTTATTTTTCAGTACGAAATTCTCCTAAAAGGCGAAAGGTGGAAAACATGTAAAAATGAAAAAATAAATAAATAAAAATAATAATAATAACTCCCCAAGAAAGTGGGAAGGATGCCCTGGTTTACTGGATGCCAGCCCTTGGGATCAATGAACAGGAGGAGGTGAGGGGAGGCAGGGATGAAAGGAAGAGCCCCGAGGAAGCGGGTGGTGATACCACGGAGTACTTCTGCCACGATGCCTAACTCTAGAACTTTTTCCACACTCCATGCCATGACATTGTTGCAGCTGTAACCTTTATGTTGTTTGTTGCCACCCTCTTTAGCTCGGATGCTGCAAATCACAGATCATTTCTATCATATTTACTCATGTTAAGGGGCCCCTATACGGTCAGTAGTTATAACATTCCCTTATCAGAATGACATTAATAATGATAGTCTATGGTAGACAAAGTTTGAATGATGGGCAGTAATGATCAGGATCCGGATTTTCTGATCTCGGCACCGTCATTACTGAAACTGGAGGGGATGATGTCATTAGTAATGATGGTTTAAGGTTCACTGCTTCATTACTCAGCTACTCGGGCTGATTTGTTTTTCCCCTTTCGATTTTTTGATTCTATGCATCTTGAAACGTATACCAACTAATTTTGAGGGGAGGGTAAAATTTATTCGATTTTTCTTGGTTGATTACAAATATTGTTTATTGAAAACGATAAATCAAAATTTAAATATAACCTATTTGTAGTTTTCTCTTTCTTGTGAACTATCGAACTAAACGCCGTCGCACTAACACTTTTTCGATCTTTCTCTTTTGAAAATTTGTTCCTTTATCTTTTTCATATGGACACCTAAATATGTTCATCTATGAAAATTCCATTCGATAACAATTGTGAATATGATCAAGTAACTTAAGTGAAATGCGTTAAGTAGGTATCCTGATTACAAAAATGTGGTAGCATTATCTTATTGTTTTTTGCATTGTATTAATCTGTTGGCCACCCTGTATATGTTCCGCATTTATCTGGGTTCACCACCAAACCACACCTAGCTAGCTGCTCAGCAGCTCATCATTGGGGGCAGTGACGGATTAATAGAATTTCGTGGCTGGGGGCGGTCCTCTACCGGGAGTACCCCCCCCCCCCCCCCCGAGAATTTTTTTGAAAAAAGACCTTGAAAAACTAGCAATTTTAGAGGTTATATACCCACACTTTATATCAGGTACCTATGTAAAAATTAACATGAAAAACATAATTTTTATTTGCACAAATTTTAGCTTGGTTACCAAACATCCATGTACACACAAAAAATAAATAAATAATAAAATGATTATAGGTAATTAATTTGCTGGCTAAACTATATCGACAAAGGCAGGAATTAAACATAAAACGCTGGAGAACTTTAGTCCTCGTGATGTAATATTATTTATAAATTATACTTTTATCAATATTGTAAACACAGGATTAAATATGTAGGCCTGTCGGCCTGACCACGAACTCCGAGAGCGGACGGCCGGAGGGAGCGGTTGAATCGAGCGCCAGCGGGCCTTCGCCGCACTACGTCACTGGGCCCCTCCCTGGCGGATCAGTATAAGAGCGCCACGAGGCCCTCTCCTCGCCCCAGTCTGTAATTGACAATTGTTCAAGAGTGATATCGAAACCCAGTTGTGGTGACGCGAATTCGTGACAGTGCCGATTTTTTATCAAGTCAGTATTGGATTAACGTTAATATCCTAGACAATACGCAAATCGCGACAGATCCCGTGACGGTACAGAATTCCCGTGAACATTTGGACATTCCCAGTGGAGCCCAATCAGCAGAGTCGTAACGGTACTGTACCGCCATCATTATATCTTGTCACAATAGCTTGATTAATCCGGGTCTTCAACCCTTTCAGGTGTTTGGAGTTTTCCTGCCCTTCAGGCACACCGTTCAAGAGTACTGATCCGTACCTAGGAGCTAACCTACCCAAAGCCATATTCTCTACATTTTGCTTTACATTGATCGTTGTATTAACAACCATAATTCTATACCGTTTGCTTTTCCTTGATCGTTGTATTAATCACCATATTCTATACATTTCACCATTCATTGATCGTTGTATTAATCCTTTATGTGTTATTTTCGGTTCATTATATTGAGTCTATGTGAGTACATGGTGTTGAGTCTTATTATACCTGCATTTCCTGGTTCTGAGGTTTCATGTCTGGCTTAGCTACCGTTGATCAAGTATTAGTATTTCTATTGAGCCCTGAAGAGCAGTCCTTATTGATTAATTCAAGCTTTAAACTATTCTTTAGTTAGATCATTCATTCATAGCCCAGTGGGAGCTTACAAATAATAATACACTCTTTATTATTTCAATTTATTTTAGAAGTAAACAACCATTTAATAAACACGATGGAATTAAACGAACAAAGTACATTTTTGATTGAAGATGAAAATACAAATAAAATATTACCTTGTTAAACATTTTTTGTCTATTAAGTAGGTAGGTACCTACTGGTAAATGTGAAACAGTGAATTTAAACTTCAATCGAAAAACACTGGTTGCAATCAGATAAGAAAACACGATTCGTTTCTTTCTTCTTCGCAACAGTAGGTAGGTTGATTATGTATTATGTGTAACGGCCCAAAAATATTTGATACCTCGACAGGAGTTCGAACTCGCGTCGTCACAACTACGAGAAATTATTATTTTCCCGGAGTTGCAACACTCTAACGACCAGAGCTATGAGGCCAGGGTGACCAAACCTCTTCGACTGTGAGAGTTATTTTCCTGGAGCGTAACATTTCCCCGGAGTCAAATACCAGCCGTCTCGGCTGGTTTGGGGTCGGACGAATGACTAAGTGAAACTGCAGGCCGCTGGCTCAGCAGATGCTCGCTGGAACAAGTCAGCAGTCGAGCGAGGTCATTGTCGCGGTGTGTTTTGACTCAAGTGAGTGAGGAAATGAAAGGCATAACAACAGGAAATGTGATGTTTACAGTCTTTTGGCTCGAGAGGGATTTAATCAATTATTGTTTCGTATGATTTTCGGGTCCTATTTCGACTGCGCCACTGTAACGGGCTAAAAATATTTGCTACCTCGACAGGAGTTCGAACTCGCGTCGTCACAACTACGAGAAGTTATTATTAATTTCTCGAAGTTGCAACGCTCTAACGACCAGAGCTAAGAGGCCAGGGTTACCAAACCTCTTTGACTGTGAGAGTTATTTTCCTGGAGGGTAATATTTCCCCGGAGTCAAATACCAGCCGTCTCGGCTGGTTTGGGGTCGGACGAATGACGAAGTGTAACTGCAGGCCGCTGGCTCAGCAGATGCTCGCTGGAACGAGTCAGCAGTCGAGCGAGGTCATTGTCGCGGTGTGTTTTGACTCAAGTGAGTGAGGAAATGAAAGGCATAACAACAGGAAATGTGATGTTTACAGTCTTTTGGCTCGAGAGGGATTTAATCAATTATTGTTTCGTATGATTTTCGACTGCGCCACTGTAACGGGCTAAAAATATTTGCTACCTCGACAGGAGTTCAAACTCGCGTCGTCACAACTACGAGAAATTATTATTAATTTCTCGAAGTTGCAACGCTCTAACGACCAGAGCTAAGAGGCCAGGGTTACCAAACCTCTTTGACTGTGAGAGTTACCTATTTTCCTGGAGGGTAATATATGGCTATTGATTATGTTGTTACCGTTACCAAAAGCGGTAAACGAGAGAAATTCAGTAGGATCCTACCGTAATTTGTTAAATAAACTGATGAACACAAACGTATCCCTATTAATTAACATTGTATTCCTTACCTGCTGCCTTATGTTCTTTAAAGAAGAAAGATGTTATCTTCCATGCTCGTTTCTTGACGGGGCTAAACTCAAACACTAAAAAAAACTTTAGTTCGCATTTAACATGAAGTTTGGTTTCTACTGCTCATCTACTCACAAAAGGGCGACGATGGACGACACGGACTCAACACCAACCACCGTTTCCAACCTGCTTTGATGCTTTTTATAGTTTACTTTAAGGTGTAGTATTAAAGTTATAGTCTAGTATTGTACAGCTGGGCGCCTCTTATTAAGAGTAAGATCCCACCAGGGGACAAAAGTTCTTTTGAACTTGAGCCTTGGTGGGCAAATTATTTGATTTTTTGAAGTCCTTGATTAAATTAGTTCTAATTTAGTGACCTTGAAAATGATTTTTCCCCCAAGCACTTCTGGGAATCTCGGAGTTTACCAAAGAAAATTCTGACACTACCCACGTAAATCTCCGATTGATACCCCGTAACACCTACGCAGTTTGTGGGCCTACTAAAATTCAAACGAACAAATCAGTAAATTGGCCATTACAGATTAGTTAAACTGGTACCTATCATCCCAGTTTCCCCACAGTATAAAGTTCCTTCATCTATATACTCGTATTTTTGTCAACCTACAAGTGCGACGGCGTGATTCTATTCTGACGTTCCCTCACAAGAATTTTTTTCTTCTGCCTCCCGGGAGGGCCCCCCCCCCCCCCCCCCTTTAATCCGTCCCTGATTGGGGGTGATCTGCAAGCTCTCACAGACTTCCCTCAAGGACTTGTGCAGGGATGAACAGAGTTGATTACTGTATGACTTAAATAACAGCATCTGCCCATCTAACAACTCGGGGCACATTATTTTCAATGATCCATGATGATATAAGAAAATCATATATAACCTAACCCTTAGAAACACTGAAACCCTTAGAAACGTCCTCTCCCTGGCAGACACTATTCCTCAAAAACTTGAGACTTGATTTCCAAATACTGGTTGGTTGAGGGTCTACTCTAACAGTTCAGCTGTCTGTGCAACTTGGAATGGTGGAGCTGGTGTTTTCTCTGATGCTGAGACTGTTGCATGGCTTGCGGGGAGCTTTGATGGCGAGATTATAGAGGCTGTTCTGGCCTTCGAACATATTAGGAGCCCAAATCGACCATAAGCTGGCATACTTTGACTTGCAGGCAGCCATTGATCACCACAGCTTCAACTCAGAATATGGCTCCCTGGATGTTGTCCAGAGACAGAAATAGATCGAGGAGCTGTGTGGGTGATGAGATGTTTATTGCTCTGCTTTGCATTTATTTCCACCAGAATATTAATATTTGTTGGTAGGCTTTAGGTTTTCACCGTTGGGTTTATGAGGGGGAGAATAAGCAGCTTCTCCTTTTTATAGTTTATTACTTGCTAAGCGCTTTCGCCCATAGGGCCTCGTCAGAGCTGTAAATGTAAAGGCACTCCAAGTACAGGTTTCCTGTACTTGGAGTGCCTTTACATTTACAGCTCTGACGAGGCCCTATGGGCGAAAGCGCTTAGCAAGTAATAAACTATAAAAAGGAGAAGCTGCTTATTCTCCCCCTCATAAACCCAACGGCCAGAATATTAATGTAGTGAACGTGCACACTTTCTTATAAAAAAAAAAAAAAAAATAAAAAAAAAAGAATATCGGGATGGATGAGCCAGCAGCTTCAGTTAATCAAACCACAAAGAGATTAGAAAGAGTGTAGAGGAAAGGGTGTAGGAGTCCCATTGCAGAGCTGCAGATTGTAGAATATGGGCTATTTTGCTTCAAACTGGAAATCATCTGCCTGCACAGCTGCCACGGAAAGAGCCTGTTGCAAGTTGTAAAAGCCACCATTATCTCTGAATGTCCATTTTTCCAAGATATGGGTGCACAGGCGGCTTCCTTTGCTAATTGACAACAGATATGAATATGACGACGGACGCTCGTAAGCCACCCCCGGGGACCCCGTCGCAGCGACGGACGTGGGGAAACCACCCCGGAGGACCAGCTCAGCTATCATACTCGCAGATACTGAGAAAACAATGTGCGAGCCAATGAGATTACACAGTCGAATTAACGAAATTAAGCGGACCAATCAGGAGGCGGCAGGGGGCGGCCACCTCCCTATAATTACCCCGCTCGGAGCCCTCCGAATTCATTCCACTCTCCGCTCTCGACGACTACACTCAGAAGTACGAAGATTTCTACACGCTCTACGCTGACGAACCTTCTGCATCCCGAGTTCATCTCAAGAACGGCTTCCTACTGCTTTCTACAAGGCCTACCTTCTCTCCACACAGATCTCGCATTGGCATCTACGAGTCCAGTGATTATTCATCCTGCTCATTGCCCAACGTAGTTCATCTGTCAGGACGCCACCCGGTACATCTATCGATATTCTCTTTAGATCGTACGCCCGCTGGGACGTTCCTAGTCGTGTCGCCCGGGTTTCGTAGCACTAGGCTCGTCACCGACCGCTGTGGGCACGCCGGTAAATTACTCAGCTCATACGCTCTAATTTACCGTCCAAGGAAGTCTTTTTCAAGACTACAAGGTAGGACCCTGACATACGAGCAAAGGAAAGAAGCTCTGTCAAGCGAGTCCACCTTCTAAACCCTCTATTTCTATACATAGAGGCATCGAAACGAGGTAATAACTCGGATATTTCGATGGAACGTCGGCCGTCCTATTTCCTCGTGCAAGGGGAGGTAGACGACGGCGCAGCCGGGCCTCTTAGCCCCCGCAGCGCTACCTACACGACCACCTATTTTACTGTCCTCAAGTTAAGCCTCGATGATTCCAACTGGTTGACAATTTCTAAATTTTATTGGGCACAATACCATTATTTGTGTATAATGACCTAGGTAATTTTAAATGGAGTAGGGAAAAACCCTACTTTTCAGTCCGAAGTCTTTCACGTATCCAGGGGCGGCCGGTGAGGGGGGGCATCGGGACATTGCCCCAGTACATTTGGGAAAAAAGTAACAAACTGGAACGAAGACTTTACAAACAAAACTCATCGTTTCAAATTAGAATGAAAAGCGGTCTGTAGCTCCATGCTGTGGCTCCAAGGTGGATGCTAGAAGGAATAGGTTTACGCTCCATCCAAGGAGGTTTAAGATCCATCTACCAGTGAAAAAGTACGTAGATTGCCCTAAAATATCACTCTATCAAGAGAGAAATTTCGTCTATTCAGGTTAGACTGTGAAGGGAAATAGAGGGCAAGAAACGGGAAATAAAGGGCAAGGAACGGGAAAAAGAGGTCATAACGGGAAATTACTGATCATTTTCGAGGCCATGCCCCAGGCAGGG
This sequence comes from Adelphocoris suturalis, assembly GCA_030762985.1. Lineage (NCBI taxonomy): Eukaryota > Metazoa > Arthropoda > Insecta > Hemiptera > Miridae > Adelphocoris > Adelphocoris suturalis. The sequence continues at coordinate 139,670,721 of CM061041.1, read as the reverse complement.
TTTCCACTTTTCTAAAGACCGTAGAATGAAATTTACGTCATGAATGGCTTCCACTAGAGGAGTTTCGGTTTATTCCATTAGCCTAACTGATTCCATGTTCATAGTAATGTTTTGTTGTCTCTGCAAGTAATACCTATGTGATGTTTCTTTCGTTCGGTTAATCCCAAGAATTTACTCTAAAGTAAAGTCCGTATTATAGCGTTGTGTTATAAGTACCTATTTTTATTCAGTCCTAAGTTGTTGAATACGTCTTTTGTAATAAAGTCCTTTGTATTGTCGGTCGAGTTGAAGTGCGTTGTTCTATGTCTAGAGCTACATAACCCTTTTCCGTCGGTAGTTACGAACGATAGTTACAAAAAGAAATTTTGGCATCCCTTGTGGGGAATGAAGAAAAAGCAAGGATCACTTTAAATAGAATTCGCACCGAATGACGACGTTTATCGACGGATTTACTAAGTTGAAGTTTAGTCAGGTACTTACTGATTTTGACATTTTCATGTCTTTGCTTTGGCACATAAACTGAAAAATCGTCACGAAAACTTGCTCACTCGATACCAATATATAAAATAGACTCACTGTATTGCGTAGAGAACAATCAACTAGTTTCTTTATGTCTTTGCTATGGCACATAAACTAAAAAAAGTCACGGAAAATTGCTCACAAAAATATTTTGATGATTTCCGCTTACAACCGAGTCGTTGCTAGGGAAATGGTACTTCGTCGTTTTTCAACCCACAAAATTCGTTGACCGCTCTCGATTTATCCAACCATATTATGTTAACTACTGCGAAGTGCGTGGCCAACAAGCTGAGTTATGAGCAAGGTTATTTGAATAATTGTGTACACTCAGGTGATCATTCTCAATAATTGATTGATATTGTGAACATGATTGCCACCGCTTGTTAATTTCTGATGATTTCATTGAGCTGGTGTTTCGATGATTTGATTCATAGCAGGTGATCCAAATATTGCGAGAACGGTTTGATTTGTGAAGCGGTGGTTAAATCATTTTAATAGTTAATTTATATGCTTTACACTCTAGGAAGCTGTAATTTCGTATGTAGCCTCTTAAGGACATTTACTTGACGATGCCCAGAGTCCGGATCAGATGAGTGGCTCTTGAAGCAAATTTCTATGTTTTACACTCTAGGAAGCTGTAATTTCGTATGTAGTCTCTTTAGCACATTTTCGTGACGATGCCCAGGGTCCGGATCAGCTGAGTGGCTCTTAGAGCTTGCATACGAGTCTGCAGGGGGGTAGGTGATGTAGCCTGGCTCGAATTCAATAAAGTACCCACGGGAGTCGGAACATGTGGAATTTTGTGTTGATTTACTGGAGACCCTCCGGTTAACTGACTTTCGTCTACTGCCGGAGGGCCCCATCAGCACAGTAGATGGGGGAGGGGGGACTGCTGCCTACTTACTAGCGAGTTCACTACCCCCACGAGTCCAACCTCATTGGAACAAAAACGATCGCGAATTCAATTAAGTACCCACGGGTGGGCGGTTTCTCTTATGGCCCATTTAATTGATCTGTATGCCCCGCCGTGCAATGCACGCTTGAGATCTGCCTAGTAATAAATATAATAAGAAAACACACATGAAAATGTCCCAATGTGTTGTAGACTCGTATGCAAGCATTTGTCATATGTAATGGCCTCTACGAAGACCAGGTTGGAAAGTTTCTTTTGATTATTTAGTTGATATTTTTCTTCTTCATATCCAATAACATCAAAAAACGGCTAGTGTGTAGGACAGTATTTACCCGGCTCTACAATACTTTGTAACCCTTGTTTGATGTTCAACCTATTGACGCTACCGCCATTACAGCGATGTTCTAGGTCTTAGAAAATAAGTATGGAGAGCTTACTTCCTTGAATGAGTTAATAAGTGAGGAACTTTGTAGAATATTGATCATTCTGGATATGTTGCATTAAAGAAAAAGGTTATACATAAGTGAGTAGTGGTTGTGGGGTTAGACAACGTTTCTATAACCTTTTGAAATATCCGATTTTTAATTGACGTCTGACGTCACATTCTATCATTTCATCATAATTTAATCCGAGTTCCTTAATATTCCTTCAGAATTATTTCTCCTAAGTAGTTCACTAGTGCAATACAATTGAAGCCTTGATAATTTTTAGAACTTTTAATAGAAATATAGTCCATTCTAAATTTTTTAGATACTTAGTAAGTAGGTACTATAAGATAGTATTTTAATTTAATTTATTTATCTAATTAATTTATATTTAATTTATCAATAATATTTAATGATAATGATTGATTATTATTTAGTGGCCATATTCTTACATAACAGTTGCCCAAGGCATGACATGACCCAAGTGGGATTTATGTATCATGTGTTTAGGTCAAAGTTAATTCACACTGAAAACAAAACTAATGGAAGAAAAACCTCAATGCTCTTCTTGACTGTCAAATAGGTAAATATTTTTGTGCCCCACTCCTTTTGCAGACCACCGGCCGCCACTGCACGTATCAACTAATTGACTTTTGGTCAGGTCACATAGCCATTTGACATTTGACAAAGAGCGTTAGGTATTTAACGAGGGGGCAATATGAGAATGAAGAAAGAAGCATAGAGGTGGGTCGGAAGATCACGCATGGTGACCACTCAGCTTCATAGCTACGGTCAGAAAACAAACATAACAATCACACTGCTTATCTACGCGCCCTTTTATGATAACGCTTGCTTACGTTATCGAATGGCATACAACACAACGTCCGTTTCTGTTCAAATTTAAAATCTCAGAGTGAAATTCAATCTGAATCCTTCGTTCTGTTATCATACATCATGTTTATATCCTTTTATTTGATCTCGAAATGACACTTGTTAATACTTAAATTGGTTATTGTTGAAGAAAACTGCACGGAAGAAGTGAACAGAAGTGACAGCCGGACACGTTGTTATTTTCAATTAGATTTGCTCCTCCACACCATTATTAAAATTAAAAATTAAATTAAAACTATTTAATTAAAAATTAAATTAAAAGAGGGATTAACCCTCTTGTCCTCCTGTACAGTATTTGTGTTTTTACTATCAAATTTTCTCACTGAACTACCCAATGGCTAATTCTTCATTTTCACAACGAAAGAAGAAGAGAAGATCCAGTTTATTCGTTGACCGACCACCAAGTAGGTATCACCTATGGCTACACTACCTTTTCCTGTACCTTACACTTGGTTTGTTCGGACCCCAGGACCAGCCCAGGGTAGAACTACATTTTGAAAAGGGAGGGAATAGAACCGTCCATAATCGAGTCCTGGACTGATATCAGTTATAATAAAACTATAGATATCTGAGAATGGGTTTTTGAAAAATACTCAGAATTTCGGGAATAGATAAATGTTTATGTCTTCTAGCCAGAACTATGTTTCAAAACGAATAAAGGCTCTGACACACAGAACGCGATCTGTCGCGGCGGGCAGCGATCCCGTGATCTCCTTGGCGATCGGTGATGCAGCTACACCACATGCAACGCGATATCTGTGTGAGCGATCCAGTATTGTACATCAGGGGTGCTCAAACTTGAACTGCTGGCGATCTACCTCAATATTTTTAGACTACTTACGATCGACTCTGAGAGGCTGCAAGTATGTGTGATGCAGGGTTGTCGTACATACACGATACACCCTACCTACCTAGGTAGGGTGTACCGTAGCATATATAGATATTAGCTTTCCGCACAATTTACATTATTTTAGTCAAGGTTTGGGTTAGGTTTACTTAAGTTCTTCTCTACAATATCAATGAAAAAACTCCTAGTTATTCGAAATTGCGAGTTTATTCGTTGTTACAAAACTAAAGAGTTACATATGGTGTTAAACTCAACTAAGGAGTGACTTTGGATGTTGAAGCGTGGCACTGCATGTCCTCAGCATACTTTTCATAAGATGGTGCGTAACCAGTGAGTGCCAATCGCAAGCATGATGACATATGATCGTCAGTTAGTCGATTGCGATATTTTGACTTAATTATCTTCATTTCACACAAGTAAGTTGACCCAAACATTGCCGTCAGTTGAAGGGCGATTTGCCTTAGATTCGGATATTTATCTTCAGATATAAAACACCAGAATCGCAGTTGTAATATTGCCATCAGTCTCAAGAACCTAAAATATGTATTTACCCATGTAAGTTTATAACTTAGATACAATAGGTACCTAGGTTTAGGAATGTAGAACGGTAAAGGAACAAATGCAAGTTAAAATAACAATTAGTATACTTGATAATCAATAAGTTAAAACATGAAAGAATTAGATCAAACGTTTGGATAACCAAAAAATAATAATAAAATGACCACGTTTCAGTCTACATACAATGAGTTCGGAAACTGATACCTCTTAGTACCACCCAAAAAACCAAGAGGAGGGGTGAGTTTACTCATTATTTGGTCAATGCCGATTGTGACCGGAGTTTTCCGTTCATTCGAAAACAGTTTTAAGCCTTTTGCAGGCAATTAAGGGCAGAACTTCTGCTTCATCATCAGAAATTATTTTCAAAATTTGACATGCTTGCTTTCTGGTCGTATTATCTGATTTCTTCCTATTACTACTAAGAGCAATCACAAAATCACCAACTTTAATCAAACCAGCATCAGAAATATCTTGCTCAAAAGGGGCTTCTTCCAGAATAGAGGCTTCTTCCAAAACAGGAGCTGCTCCCAAAACAGGGGCTTCTTCCAGAACAGGAGCTTCTTCCAGGAGCTCTTGCTGCAGCTGCAACTGGGGTCCCTTGGCGGACGTCGTCCATTGCTCTTTGAACATCTTCTGGCTTGTTCTTGGATGCTCGTTTTGAGGAGGCATTGTGGCACTTAAATTATTTTTAAAATCCTTCAGTGTCATCATAGGCTAGGAGGATATTCAGAAACCCTCACAACGTTATCCAATAATGTGTTATGGCAAATCATTCAAGTATTACTATGCTTATCCGAGGTGGTGCAAGATTAGAAATGACATGTCGGAATTAGGAACAGAACCTGTTGGTATTAAGAACACACTTTTTTCACTTGGAATAAATGATGTCGAAATTAGGTTCCTGTTAGAAGAAATCAATGAATCAACCACAGAACAAAACCTCCACCAGAAATTTGTATCAGAAGCTGTAGCTTTGAGATGTATATCTGATATAATCAGCACCAACTCATTTTCAACAGAACATGAGTTCATATTAAACTGACTTGCTACTTCAGTAGCTAATTCCTCAATGTTTTTACATGAAAAAGGATAACTCATAAATGATGCTATATTTGCCAATTTACTGCAATCATAAAAACGCATTTCGAATTGTCCCAAAATATTTGATAATTCACCCTCATACGAATCATAATTCAACTGAGGAATCCTTGCTTTCAAAGACGGGAAATGTTTCAGATCCTTTCTTTTCAGTTGATCTGTCATAAGTTGCAATTTACTTTTGAATGCGTTTACTGCGCTAATCATCTCAATAATAGTTTTTCCTTTACCTTGAAGCTCCAAGTTAATGGTGTTTGAGTGCATTGTGATGTCAGTCAAAAATGCCAAATCAGTCAGCCATTTTTCGTTTTTCAACATCTTTTTCTTTGACAAGTACCGCGCGTTCCTTTGATAAAGCCGCCTTTTGCCTCAAGCAGTGTTATTACGTAATAAATTTTTGTAAGTAGTTCAGTTACCTACTTATTAAAAATTTTTTTCTTCTCGAGATCTACTCAAAAAGCACTCGCGATCGACTGGTCGATCGCGATCGACCGTTTGAGCACCCCTGTTGTATATTATCAACAAGTTCGTATGGTTCTATAGAAAAAAATGAGTAGTTCTGACGAAGAGGAACTCTTGCTTCTTTTCGCGTTAGTACAGAGTACCAGCACAAGAAGACGATTTTGGGTGCACCCAATAAATCAAAAAAGAGAAGAACTTGGTGAATACCACCGTCTGTGTCGTGAACTACAGTCTCATGAAGACAGGTTTTTTTCATATTTTCGTATGTCGAGGCAAAGTTTTGAGGAGCTACATGAAGTACTGCGACCCAGGATTGAGCGGATCACTACGAATTGGAGAAGACCTATTGAAACAGGCGAAAGATTAGCAGTAACTTTGAGGTAAGCAAAAAATATCTACTTGTATCTATGTAGTTCGAACGAAATTATTTATTTCAATTTGACAGGTTAAATTACAAATGTGTTATGGAATTATTTTTCGCTAATTAACTGAAAATCGGACCCATAACTTTCATATAATTCACGAGCATTTCCAAACGAAGAATTGGCTGAAGAATAGGGAATGGAGTTCAAGTTCTGGTAAGTAGGGGACGTATCGCCTGATGCAAATGCCGTTGTTGAGGAATGTGAAGAGTCCGAGTGAAGTGGTGAATGGGGTGTGGATAGCACAGGACTTTGAATGTGTGCTTCTAGCTCTCTCATTTCGGTTCGTGCAAAGAGTGTAGCCAATTCCATTTTCAACATTGCTTGAGTAGCAGGCTGGAATTTTCTGAACGAGTCAGCATAACTTAGAAATAAATGGTCTATGCCATCGTACTCACGTTTAGCAGTCTTGTTATTGAAATAACGAATGATTTTGTCAACCTCTGTAATGTGGGACGTGTCTTTGGCTGTAGGTGCAGCTTTTCGTTTTTGCGGTGGTGGAGGACCCATGTTTGGAGAAACTGGAGTTTCTTGTGTTTTGTTTTCCTCACTTTCACGTTCAAGTTCTTGATCTTCACTTTCAAGTGATACAGAATCTTCGATTTCAGCAGTTTGTATATTGCTGGTTGCGGGACGCATTTGAAGTGTATCATCCAAAAATTGCATGTATTCACTCCATGGCCAATTCTGATACTTTTTGGCCTGTCCCGTTTTACCTTTTACGCTTTTCTTAAATCTCAGATAACAATCTCGTAAATTTTTCCATTTACCCTTAGCTGCATCACCTGAAAAAATTTGGAAAAATAAAAAAATTATTTATGTATACATAAATAATGGTTCAGAAATAAGTGGTGTACAAAAAAATTTAACTAAAATAATAGAACTAAAATAAAAAAGCGGATGAATGGATGTTGCTGAATACTCAGGATTTGAAAATCTTCAACCATTTCTTTCATTTTTATTATTTCTTATTTTATACGGTTAATTTTAATTTTATCAATCTTTTCAGGTATACAGGCGACAGTCACCAGACGATCGCTTTTTCGTTTCGCCTCGGACGTTCAACTGTTTCCAAAATTGTGAGAGAAGTCTGTCGAGAAATATGGAATCTGTTACAGCCAATTTATTTGCCTCCTCCCACAACACAGCTGTGGAAAAAAGCTGAGGAAGGTTTTTCATCTTTATGGGGTTTTCCAAACTGTATTGGAAGCATGGATGGAAAGCACATCAAATTAAAATGTCCCAAGAAGAGTGGATCCAAGTTCTTTTGTTACAAAAATCATTTTTCACAAGTTCTTCTGGCGGTAGTAGACCCATTCTACAAGTTTATGGTAGTTGATGTTGGAAGTTACGGACGACACAGTGATAGTGCTATTTTTGAGAATTCAGCTTTCTACCGGCAGTACATTTTTGAAAAAACAATTCTCCCCCCAAAACCACTTCCTGGCACAGATACCCCAGTTCCTCATGTTATTGTTGGTGATGAAGGCTTTGCACTTCAACCTTACCTAATGAGACCGTATCCCAAAGCCGCTATGATCTCCGATCCAAGAAAAAAAAGTTTCAATGCACAGCTCAGTCGAGCACGTCGTGTAGTTGAAAACGCGTTTGGTATATTGGCTATGAAATGGCGTGTATTTTTAAGGCCAATCGAAACAGATGAATCAACTGCAGAATGCATAGTTAAAGCAGCTTGTTGTTTGCATAACTACATTATGATAAAGAATGATGGTGAACAACATTCACGTAATGAGGAAATGGAAGAAGTCTCAAGGCCTATGGAAGCTTTGGAACGAACATTGCCTACCAATCGAAGATCAACAACTACTGCAATTCAAATCCGTGAACAGTTTGCTGATTATTTTGCTGCTCGATAATAAATTGTTTTTATATTTAAATTAGGTAACACAGTAATGTTTTTTTAACAAACTGTTGAAACAACATTATTTTGAAGTGTAGAAAAGGAAATAGGTACAAACAACCTGTGTGAAACATAAAAAGATATTTGTACTTACTAGTGATGTTCAGCTCTTGTCCAATCACGGCCCATGCTTCTGCCTTTTTCACAACATTTTTGTAGTGATGGTGTGATGTGTCATACAAATACACGTATTTTCTCACTTTTTCAATAAAAGCTCACTTATTTCATCCCCCATCTTGAAACTGGATCGCCGGATCGCGTTATAATTTTGTAGTTTTGTACAAGTGTATCGCCTGTCGCCGCGATCAAGACTGGATCGCTTTGACAGATCGCGCTGTGTGTGACAGGGATGATGCAATGTTGCATCTTACAACCATATCGCCGGATCGTGGCGGTCAGTGATCGCTGCCCGCCGCGACAGATCGCGTTCTGTGTGCCAGAGCCTTAACGGACTGAATTACTGAACTAGCTTACTTGGTACTCTCGTGGTATGGGGTTGAGGAATGCAGAAGAGGGAGGGGATGACGCCCCTTACTGTGTCATAAGCCTTCCGGTTCTACCAACTTGTCTATTCTCAAATAAAATTCTACAAGCTTACGACTTGTCGTTTAATTGATAAGTTATTAATAATGCGGGTTAGAATATTGAGACTTCCTCCGATACGGGGGGGGGGGGGGGGGTTAATAAGATCGTGTCTCATCATCCGATGAGCTGGGGAGAAATTAGTTGTGAATTATTAGGGAACTAACGTACGAGGGTGCCCATCTAAATTGTACTTTTGGAGAAAAACTTGATCTAGGGTGCCCCAAAGAATTGACGAGAATACGAGGGAAGTTGATCAAGCTCCCAAGAATTCCGACGACCCAAGAGAGGATTGGCCAAGAACAAGTCTGTCCGAACGCGCTCGGATGATTCTGATGGGATAACTGAAGTAAAACCTTCCTCATTTCTTATTTCCACAGAATTTCATCTGAGGTGTGGGTAATCCATCAAAGGGGAACATATCCACTTTTTGGAAAAATTCGTATTTTCAACATTATTGTGACTTTGCTTTGGTAAAGCTTGTTGCTTGTAAGGCAAAATTGGTGGTACCTACGTTAGATATATTTGCCCAGGAATGTATCAACAAGAAACAAGCATTTAACTAGTATGCTTGTAGAGCTTCAGTCACCTTAATTTCGGATTATTCATCATTATATAACACATTCTTTCATGGACTGGATGGATTACGTAGAAACTGAAATCTGACATGTGCATTCCAGGATCTTGAGTCAGCATAACTGACTGAATCACCAACAGACTTGGTGTCGTTTACATAATAGGTGGTTTTGACGACAACATAAATGGATTTGAATTGAAAATTTCTTGTGGTTTCTTCACCTTTGTTTTCCTCATGACTTGTTCAAGCAAATATTTGCATGTGTATCTATCTTTCACAGATTTGTAAAGGCCCATTTACCCTGAGCGCGCATTGTTTGCAAACAGGGTTTGTGAACGGTCACGAACATGGTGCGCATGCTGTGTAAACACTCATCCGCGCTGAGCAATGTTAGTCAACAGAACAGCTCCGTCGACTTCGGGTTTTCCGAGAATGCTCATGTTCTTTGCGCGAGAACAACTGTTTGGTTGGCCATGCGTGGGCAGTGTAAACACACCCTCCTTTTTGGCGTTTGCGAACGTTCTGCATGGCATGGCGCGACCTGTTTGCAGATGTTTGCGAACGTTGCGCGCTCAGTGTACATGGGCCTTAACGAGTACAGAATCATCAGTAAAATACATCGACTGTGCTGCTGTGTGAGAATCATTGAGATATAAACTAAAGGTCCTTGCACACTAGGGAGGAACAGGACGTGGAACAGCCACGGGACGTATTCTTTTCGTTTAGCTGAGTTTTTGAATGGAGAGGTGCAGACTAATGGTGGTACGGGGGTGACAGCATGAGCCAGGTAAAGGATGGGATACACCGTGATGGCTCTCAAAGCGAAAAATACCTCATCCTGGCACAGGACGTTCTCCTTCCACCTTCCAAATTTTACTTCACCATTCACTGACCTACCGCTTCCCGTGAAGAAAGGGAGTTGAAGAATATTCTGCCCCTGCACTTTGTAATGTGTAGAGGGGCATCGGACGGGACGACTGCTGCGTCTGGTATCCTACGACCTTCCTGCGGTGTTCCCCGTCCTGTCCCTACCTTGTGTGTGAGGACGTTTACTGGGATGTCCTTAGAAAGTTTAGAGGGATCAAAACCTCAAGCGACACACAAGTTACAGGGTTGGGTGTGTTTGATTTTGAGCGTGCTCGTTTGAGGGTCCTTGAATAATTGGCTTTTGATGGGCTCTGTTACAGGTTCAATTAACGATTCTAGAGATTCTTCAACTACTTCATCTGCCAGCTGTGAGGGGCAGCTTTCAAAGTAAGTTGCTGACTTCAGACGGTTTTATCATTAGGAACTATAACATCGGTTCCCAAAGCTAGCATGAAATGAGAAATATGTTCATATCGGTGAACATAGTACATGTTAATGATCAAGAGGGGGAGGGCTTAAAACTTCTCAAAACGTCTATGGGGTTACTTGATATTTAATGTGTGTGTTGTTTTTTGTGTGTGTGTGTGTGTGTGTTTTAGCGAATTTTCGTCGAAAGTGAAGCTATTGCATATGAAGACTTATGAGAGTTACCTATCCTAGGTATATAGGTATATGTTCCCTCCATTCTTCCGAGTTGGAAGCGTTGCCTCAGGATTTACGTCTTTTTTCACGCTGAATGAAATGGTATCACAGATCTTTCCAACACCATTAGGCCTGCCGCAAATTGAACCCAGCACACGCACAGCCCACGCCGACCCCATCCCCAACCCACGACCATGGGCTGGGTCGGGTACCGCATATTGAACCCAGTCGTGTGCCACGAGGGCAATTCTGACTTGAGATGGGGATAAAAGGGGAAAACAGTTTTATGATTTTCCTAGGTCAATAATTATTGTAATACATAATTAAAATATAAATAAATATGAAATATGTAGGTATTATGAGTAACCATGTAATGTAACACGAGCAATGAATTGTTTTAACATTTTTTTCAAGTAACTAATAATAATAATGATATAATAAAAAGTGTGTGCTTACCATCCGTTTCCAATTCAGTCCCAATTTTTTCCCAAAGCTCATCTTTTAGTTTTGTACTCATGTAGTTCGCATCAGATGTGTCGTACAGCACAGGATGGTCCCTGACAAGCTCAATTAACTTCTCATCCATTTTTGGTCATTCCAACGCACCCACGACCCACGAAAACTGTGCGGCACATACAAACGGACCCACGCGTGGAGAGCAACTGAGTGGGATAGCCGTGGGCTGGGTTCAATATGCGGTACCTAATGCAAAACTGTGATTCACATTCCTACCCACGCGTGGGTCGGACGTGGGCTGTGCGTGTGCTGGGTTCAATTTGCGGCGGGCCTTATAACCGAGGTTCACTCTTTACCCAAATGAGTGTTAATCAATTTTCAACCTCCTCTCACAATTTGTTGGTTTATGTTTCAAGATGCGTGGAGTCCAAACTTGAATCCAGAAATTATTTCACAAAGGGCTTATTATTTCTGTATTAGATAGCCCCTCTATGCAGAATACTTGCCTATAATCTGTCTCTTGCCTATAGTCTATTGTACATTATCCAAGTATATCTGCATAGGCGTAGACGCCTACTAAGGAGAAATTAATGAGTTAAAGTACCTAAATCAGCTTCCTACCCTGTACTAGTCCAACTGTAGGTGACAAACGCTGCAATAACCTCGATTTCGTGAAGTGAGAGTTCCTTTGGAAGTATATCAGCTGATACGATCCTCATAGTGTTCCCACTAGTTAATGTTCTAGCCTTCAAGAGACTGAACGAACGAACGCATCGAAACCCGGATTGTTTCATTCGATTCTTTGGGTTGGTATTTATCAATGACAGCCAAAAACAAACCATACTTATTTCGAAAGTTTTCTTAATCTTGTGATGGATATGAGTAGTTCCTCCTTCTCGATTCTTGCTAATGAGATACCTTGGCATAGTCTGGAAGTTGTTCAATCTCTGGTGTAGCAAGATAATCGCCTCTCCTCTTTGAAGGAGGAACCACTACATTTCCATCACTCTCTTATCATAATTTTTAATATTCTCCCTTTTAATATTTCTACCCTTAAATTCTCTCCTTCAAGGTTGACTGAAATCGATTCCGAGGTTCTAGGGCGCAACTAGACCCCATACGTGATTGTTGACCCAAGTTTTGTAAACTTTGGTCCAGTAGTTTTGGAGACAAGGTCTGAACAGCGTTCGGCAGACGGTCGGATTTTTTTTTTTTTTTTTTTCAATTTGATTTTTGGATTCTACGCACCGTGAAACGTAAACCAACAAATTTTGAGGGGAGGGGGGTTAACAAATCATTGTTTGTTTGTCAGTTACATAGCAAATGTCCTTTACAGCGCCAGGACCCCACAATTTTAGAGAGAAAATAAATGAATACATTTTTCGGACGTTTTGTTTTAATAAAATTTTTTGCCTTCCGATTGTTCCTAAAAATTTATGTTAGCACCTTAATCTGATAAGAAATGCAAGTGATACACTCTGTTTATATTTCAATTTTGTACCTTAAATAGGTAATACTAATTTCGTAATTAGATATGAAACATGTGTACCTACAGTATATTTTGTCTTTAAATCCCCCATTACTTTTCAGTTACATCCAACAACTGAAGGGCTGTAAGCGAAGTTGGAAAGTTCATGAAAAACAATTGAAATCACTGCTGAATTCTACTGAAACCCTGTGAGTAAATTATAGTACTATGGTTTCAAATTATTTCTAATCTCCTAATACATTTTCGTTGGTGCGAATAGAACCTGGGGAACATTGTGTTTATGAATACACTTAATGATACTGATGCAGTCAAGTCAGCCAAGGAAAAAGTGTCACCTAAGTAGAATAGTATCTCAGGTATTGATTTAATACGAAATAATTGATCTATTAAGCTAAAATCATCATACTTTGAGCGTTACCCATGGGTTTGATAAAGGTGCTTCTATTTTTAGATGGAGTTAGATTTCATCCCAACGCGTTTTACACCAACCTCACTTTCCTACGATAAGTAGTTTTCTTTTTATGATTTGTCAGTTCGGAGTACTGGTGACGTCATACTGGGCAAGGGGGTCTCGCCAAGGCGGAAGCGGTGCTTTGACTTCACTGGTGAACGAAACTTGAAAAATCGAAGAAAAAAAGACTATTCATCGTGTGGTTGTGTTCATCAGTGTGGTTGCGTCAAACGTATTTGCGCAATCTATTTTCATTTAAAAAGTATAAAATGAATGGGTCGGTATTGCTCATTAGGTTGCTCGCACTGGGAGAAATTTTATTTACCTCGATTTAGGTCTTCGAGTTCAGTCATCTCTGAAATTACATCGACGCATTAGAGAGTTCCTAGTAGATCCGTAAAACACAATACATCGTGTGGTGAAAATCCGGTGCCGTAACTCTGAGGCAATGAGTTACAGTGACGCATCCTTCCGTACAGATACGTTAATGGATTGCAATCCATAACCTCCTTCCATGGGCTCAAATAACCTCCTAGGGATAATTTCCTTCTTCTATGGATTTAGCGTTACAAATAGATCCGTTAAGGACTTAACGTGACTCTAAGGTGCGGTAAAGTCTCTCGTTTTACCGCATGCTGTATTGAGACCGACGGATCTCCAGGAACTCTCTATTGAAGTCGCCTCACGACGCACTCTGGGAAAAACGGCCACTCTAGGTGGACATTGCTCATAACTTCTAGACAAATCGTACAAACCACTTGAAGTACGAGGGTAAGGAGTGACGCGAATGCTGTTGGCTGCAGCAGCGGCTGTGACAGTAGTAAGCGTCCATTATGTGACTTCCTTGAAACTTCGCCAAACGGACCCGTGTTTGTGATGGTTTAATATGTTTTTCGGGATGCTGAATCTAATGAAACCACTTTCAGAGCTCTAACTCTCAGCCTAATCAACATTACAGATTATTAACTTTCGGAAAATTCGAAAATCCACTTTTTATTGCTGTTGAAATTGAAGTTGAAAATCATATTCGCCAGCTGCATCAGAAACTGCACCTAAGTACGGTCGTGAGCAACTCACATCGAACAGCTCCTTTTTTGAGAAAGCCATTTGCAAGAAAAAATGCGAAACAATTTAAAAATTAAGACAATAATTTTCAATTTTTCTTAAAAAGTTGATTTTTTATGCAGTTGAATAATTTCTAAACTTAATTGCCAAGCCTTAAGGCTCTGTATGGTTATGAATTTTAGCATGGAACATGCTTTAGCCTTGAGTTGACTGCCCGAAAACGTTACGGGAGATGGGTGACGCGGACGTGTCACCAAATTTTCTTATGATTTTCACGTGCAACCAAGCTGTTGGTGGGGAAATGAAACTTCTTTAGTTTTCATCGCACAAAAATCGTTCTTCTATTTATGTCGTAGTTTTATATTTATTAGTAAACAATGTCGCTTGTTTTGTTGTCACTTAGTTGAGGAGTTAATTTTGGTTACAGTAATTGTAGACGCGTACCATAACAGAAAATTACCTACCTAGGTGTTTCCTTCTTTCTTTCGATTAGTAAAATTTTAGCAGAAGGCTCAAAGCGGAAAGCAACCGGGGGAGGGGGGGGGGGGGGGGGCAGAGCCGGTCCTAGGCGCATGCGAACCAAGCGGCCGCTTGGGGCGCCGGTCAGGAGGGGGCGCCCTCGGCTAACTAGCTTGGGCACCGATTCAATTTTAAAAGATTTTGCGAAGTTGAAAGCCAGAAAAATACATTTTTAAATTTATTGAACTAATTTATTAATTTATTATAGTATTGAATAAATTGGTTTGTTTTTTGTGGTAATTATTGAAGGAATTGAATTTATTTATCTATATGTTGCCTGGTACCTTTACCCTCACTACTGTAAAAAACCGCAAGCTCATTTTATTTGGCCACTCTTCTGTCACAATGTGTCATTCACTATCTGCTCAACTCTTAGAAACATGTGACCTCAAGTTCATTTAACAATCGAAATATTTACTGGAAATGTTCATACATTATTAGCAAATGGCGAAGGAATCTTTTTCGAGATCCGAAACTCTTGTTCGAAACCCGAAATCGGTCTCGTCTCGTTTTTTCAGGCGACGGTCTCGTCTTGGTCTCATGTGATGCATTAAACATAATAAGTCGCTTGTATTTTTGGATTTCATTTCTATCTCTTAAAAATACGAATCGTAAAAAGTTTGCCTTTTTTTGGCTTCCAATATAATAGGGGGGGGGGGGGGCAACCAGCCCTTCCGCATGGGTAACAAAAATGGCTCGGACCGGCTCTGGGGGGGGGGGGGGGGGGTTCCTTGCGAGGCCTGATGGGCCGAGTTTTTTGTATACTCTCTACATAATATAGTTTGAAACTAGACCACTGACATGGTAAACAAACCCGAACAAAAAAGTGGGTTTTCACAAATTTTAGAGACCAAAATCGTTGTTGATTTTCCGGGTACTCTGAGGTATTTAAAAATCTTATAAGTGGTAGCATACCTTCTACTTACCTTCATAAACACGTCGTTCAGTTGTCTCTGTTCTCTTATAAGGCACAGAGTCCTAAACTTTGTGTTCCTGAACCAGTTAAATGTTTTTGAGATGTAGGTGTTCCTTCATAAGTAGTGATTCTCTGGAAAAAGAATACACTTTGTTTCAACACACTTTACTCCTGATAAAACGTCTGAAGGTTACTATGGTGTATCAGGAATAAAACACACTAAATTGAGAGATATAGAGGTTGACTGGTTGAAAGCTGTATTTCGAATGATCGAACATGTTCGAGCCTAAATATATGATAACGTGATAAGGCAGGTTAACCAACTTGATATAACTTAATATTGTAAACTTCTGTGAACAAGATTTCCGTATAATAACTTTAAATACATAACAATATCCCTCTGGCTAATTTATTTTCTCTAATGAACGAAATGAAACCTAAATTGAAATTAAAATAAATAGCACCTAAGTGAAGTGAATATAGTACATTAAAATGAATTCACATTTTAAATTTAAAATTATAATATGAAAATAAATTGCATACTTCATACATACTTCGAAAGCCGTTCATACAGTTGCGATTAGAGAGTTGAGATATAGTTGTGAAATACATAATTATAAAGCTGATTTGATTTGATGAATTGTATGCAGAATAATTGAGATTGTAGAATAATTGAGATTGAATGGTTGAATTAGAGATAAGATTCACTGATTAAGGTTTGATTAAATAGTTGATTACTGAGTTCATACACTGAAATTAAAGGTTGAGTCTCTGAGGTTTGGTTCGGTTTCTGGCGGGAAGTATTCTTCTGGGTTGGTATGCTTCTTTTTGTGGAACAGGTGCATTCGAGGAAGAAGCTTTTGTCGATAGTGGAGAAACTGGAGGTATCGACTTTTTAGTTTGAACAGTTTCTTCAGTTGACGTCATACTCTTGTGCGAGTTGGCCTTGGGACTTGTCTGTGTCAAATTCAAGCTCTGACGGAAACTCTTTCTTGGCTGCGGAGGAGGCGGTACGTTCTGGGATTCCTCTCTGGGTCGTTGGATCATTGGAGTAATTTTAGGTAGAATTTTTGAATGGTTGAAAAGTTGCTGAGGTTCCTCTTGATTAGATTGATAGGTTTGAAGGTTTACATGGCAGGGTCGAAGCTGATTGAAATGGCGTTTTAAAATGTAGCCATCATCGAGTTGAACAGTGTAATATAGTCGGCTCTTTGATTACACCATATTTCCACGGAGCTCCCACATAGTTCTTTGATTGAACACGTTGACCAACACGGTAGTATCGAGGAGTATCTGGAAGTTTGTTTTCCAATTTAAACTTGCGTTTTTGATGGGGCTTGATGAGATCGAGTTTGGTCCGAATGTTCCGGCCTAGCATTTTCTCGGCTGGAGTTTCACCGCATGCCAAAGGGGTTGCTCGATAGCGGCATAGTAATTCGAGAAGTGCATCATCTACGTTTCGAGCTTTGTCATCTGTCATCATGCTTTTCAGCTTCCGTTTGATCGTCTGACAGTATCTCTCAACTTGACCATTGGTGGCAGGATGTCCTGGTGGGGAGAAACGCTGCTGGATTCCCAGTTGTTTGCAAAATTGGATGAATTCCACAGATTTAAAAATTGAGGCGTTGTCACTCACCAATATTTCTGGAAACCCGAAGCGGCTGAACAACATCTTGAGGTAACGTATTGTAATTGAAGTTGAGGGAGCTGACTTGAGAACAAATACTTCTGGCCATTTCGTTTTGGCATCTACCACAATGAAGAAATACCGGTTCAGAAAAGGGGCAGCATAATCCATATGGATACGTTGCCAAGGATTTGCCGGGGGTTCCCACTTGTGCACAGGAGCCTTAGTTGGGCTTGATTTGACCTCACAGCATGGCTTGCAACTCTTTACAATCTCCTCTATATCCCGATCTATGCCTTTCCAGAAGCAGTAGTTTCTCGCTAAAGCCTTCATCCTTACAATTCCAACATGAGTTGAATGCAGCTCTTCCAAAATCTGGGGTTGGAGTGATTTTGGAACTACAACACGATTTCCTCGGAGTATCACACCATCTCTGAGGGAGAACTCAGGGTCTAGGGTTTCTCCAGATAACAGTTGCTCCAACATTTCACTCAGAGTAGAGTCTTTCTTTGTTTCACGAGCAATATCCTTTGATGCTAAGGAATCAGTCGAAATATGGTTGATGGTGTAACCTTGGTTGACGTAGTCATCATCTGTCTCTTTTTCTTTGTTGCTGTCCAAAGGAAGAGGATTTCTGGAGAAAAAATCAGCGTTGGCGTTTAAGCTGCCTTTCTTGTACCTGATGTTGTAGTCAAATCCACTGAGAAACTGTGCGTATCGGAGAAGTCTGGTGGCAGTTACTGATGGTAGTTGCTTTTGTGGGTCCAGGATTCGGGCGATTGGCATGTTGTCAACAAAAAGTGTGAACTTTCGTCCGAAAAGCATGTTGAATAGGCGTTTACAGGACCAGTAGACTGCTGTGGCCTCTTTGTCAAGGTGCGAATAGTTCATTTCGGCTTTAGACAGTGATCTTGATATGAACATGACTGGGCGTTCATCACCATCAGGCATTTGATGAGAAAGGACTCCAGCTAATCCATATGGAGAGGCATCTGTGGCTAGAATGATAGGATAACGAGGATTGAATGGTGTCAGTACCCTCTCACTTGCTATTTCAGCCTTAGCTTTTTCAAATGCTTCAGCGCACTGAGAATTCCAATAGAATTTCACTCCTGATCTGAGAAGTCTGTTGAGGGGATACAACAAGGTTGAAGCGTCAGGTATGAATTTCTTGTAATAGTTCACAAGTCCAAGAAATTGTCGAGTTTCTTCTACATTTGTTGGTGGCTTCATTTCAAGAATAGCCTTGACTTTCGACTGTGACTTATGAAGCCCTTGCGAACTGATGTGGTGTCCCAGGTAGCTAATCTTCTTTTGGAAAAATTTACACTTGGATGGATTGAGATGGATATTGTTCTGACGGAGACGGTCAAGCAGTTTACAGACTCGCTCCACACAATCTTGAATGCTATTTCCTCTAACTATTACATCATCGTAATATGCGCAAACTCCATTCATATCGGCAATTAATCCGTCCATAAATTGTTGAAATAAGTTTGGTGCACATTTTATTCCAAAGAAGAGCCTTTTTACCTTATAAGCCCCCATGTGAGTAGATAATGTGAGAGCTTTAGCACTTTCTTCACACACTTGTAGATGTAGAAATGCTTTATGAATGTCAAAGCTGCAATAAACGTTTCCCCCTTCCACTTTTTCGAAAATATCTTCTATGATAGGAATGGGGTAACGTGAGTCGTGAAGTTGACTATTACATGTGATTTTATAGTCAGCACAAATTCGGATTCGCCCATTTGGTTTAGGTATGACAACCAAGGGAGTGCCCCACTCTGAGATGTCAACCTTTTCAATAATGCCCTCTGATTCTAATTTGACAAGTTCTTGTTCAACTTGTGACTTCAGTGCATGAGGAACTGGGCGAGCCTTAAAATAAATTGGTTGAACATTGTCCTTGAATTTCAAAGATACTTGATAGTTAGGCACCATTCCAACTTTTTCCTGAAAAACATCTGAGTAATCATGTAATAGTTTCTTAGCCACCTGATCAGCATTATTGAAAGCAGTTTTATTTTATATTTTTGAAACCTGATGAATTGAGTCAAAGTCGATTTTCAAGGATCGTATCCAGTCCCGGCCCAAAATAGGTACTCTGTTGATTTTTACAATGTACAATTTCCCCATACAGCTACGATTGCTATCGCTGTAGGAAATGTTGACATCAGCGAGGCCTATTGGACTAAATATTTGACCTGTGAATGATCGTAACAGCAGCGATGTTTTCTGAAGTGGGGTCTTGATATTAAATTTAAGAAAATCTGAATTACTCATTAGGCTGTACTTACAACCGCTGTCGCATTCGAATGTACAGATCTTGCCTTCGATGTTGACGTCCACCAACATTCTGTCATCATTGGGGTTAGCCAGAACCTCGCCGATGTGATTCATTGACATCTCACTAAAAATTTCTGATCCTGAATCTTCATACTCCGTGTCTGTTAACTGACTTCCAAAATCACTACTGTAACTGAGTTCTTCACCAAAATCAACTGTGTTAACATTATTCGTTGATTTATTAAACTTAGATTTTATGCAGACTTTATCGATGTGTCCCCTGGATCTACATTTCCGGCATTTGAGCTTCTTGGAGAATCGGCATTTGCGACTAGTATGATATTTTGATCCACAATGTAGACAAATTCCAGAGAGACCTAAACGACCGAGGTCTACAGAGCCAGTGTTCTGACCGTAGGATCGATTTTTACCTTCTTTATTAGGATTCAGATCATTTTTATCACTGAATCGTCGAAAATTCCTACTTGAAACTCGCTTATTCCTACGGTGTTGATGCGAGATTTTATTGACTTGGTTAGAACTGTTAAAGCTACGGTAAGATTCCTTGTTGTCTATTTTTGATGCTTCAATGGAAATCGCAGTGTCAAAACATTTATCGTAAGATGAATCTGCCTGTTGCAAAATTTTCTCTCGAATATCCGAATCTTTAAGACCTCGAATGAATTGCGCTCTTAAAACGAGCTCTGTGATTGGTTGTTTACATGGACCAGCGTTTGCGCAACCACAATTGAACTGAGCCATTTCAATTTTTGTTTGAGAGATGCAACGAATTCGGAAATAGATTCACCCTCCAATTGGACACGGGAGAAAAATTTGTGTTGTTCGGTTAGATAATTTCGAGAAGGACTGGTATGTTTATCAAGCAAAGAGATTGTATGTTTTCGTGTTAGGTGAATCAGGAGCACACAGATTGCTCAGCAGCTCAAAGTACTTGGGACCCACACAATTTATCAAAACTTTGACCTTCCCATGCTTAACTTCCTCGTCTTCTCCTACAAGACCTTTTAATTCGAAATAATTGTCGAGTCTAGATTTATAATTTTGAAAAGTCTCCAACGAATCATCGTATCGATCAAAACTAGAAGTAATTTGTTGAAGGACCGACTTGACTGACCTGGAAATCGGAGGTCCACCTGGCGATTGGACGATGTCCGTGGTCATTTCCGCATTTTCCCGAGTCGTAATTCAAAGAAAAATAAACTTAAAATAAAGTAAACTCGTCGCCACTTTATGGTGTATCAGGAATAAAACACACTAAATTGAGAGATGTAGAGGTTGACTGGTTGAAAGCTGTATTTCGAATGATCGAACATGTTTGAGCCTAAATATATGATAACGTGATAAGGCAGGTTAACCAACTTGATATAACTTAATATTGTAAACTTCTGTGAACAAGATTTCCGTATAATAACTTTAAATACATAACAGTTACATATTTAGGTCGTATATTGTAATGAGAAGACAAAAGATCGACTTCAACGTATTATGATGGGCAAGATCAAATGTAGCTTTGTGTTGGATGAAGAAGGTTCTTGGCTATAGCTAATAGCTATGTCTACACTTCTGCGTTTTTCTTTTCAACTTTCTTTTCAACTTTCGTTTCGTCTTGCTTTTAACGCATGCTGTTCCAAGCAAGTTTTTGACGCATGCTGCAACGTTGTCCACATTTATGCGTCATATGTATGCTTCAAGCAGGATTGTTTGAGCCAAAATGGACGACGCAGTGGTGTTAGCTGGTATTAGTGCAGCTTGTAAGGATTTATACGCAAACCACGGTGTCTCGTACTTTTCATCTGCCCCAGCGCCACTTTTTTTCACTAACATTTTTTGCTGCTCTTTCGAAAAATAGGACCGCAGGTTTTTAATTTTTGTTTTCACACCTTTTACTGTCATGTTGTATTTCTTGCCTAATGCTTCGTAAGCATCATTCCGTTTGTTTTTGTTTGTATAGGACTTATCACTTGTGTCCCACAGCACAGGATGACACCTGTAGTCTTCAATAAAGTTCAATGTTACTTTATCTGAACTCATGTTAAACAGTAAATACACAACAGTAATAAATAACTTCACACAATCGAAAACTACACATACACACTTAGTAAACGCAAAACAAAAAATATATTCGACACAGCTGACTGAGCAAAATCGCACAGGCTATCGCAAGACGATCGACACTTGTCATTCTGCGTGCGATGCAGCATGCGAGTACGAAATATGGCGGATTTCTCTGAAAAAAGGAATGCCACACCGCATGCGTCACGTGCTTTATCGCATGCGCTTTGCAGCATGCGTCAAACGCACGCAAAATCGACCAAGTGTGGACATACTGAATGTCTGTCCATGGATTTGTATTTTTACAGTGGCTTTTTCCCATTTGTTCTGTGCCATGCACTTGTAAGATCATGAAAATTTAGTGGAGTAGCCGCCAACGTTTGGTACTGCTTCTTGTTCCCTCATATTGCGTGTTTTGAGTGCTCTGGAAAACGGAGATTGGGCTACAATGAAGCTTTATGACCTTTCTAAAGCCTTCGACTTGGTTCCTCACGATTTGTTGGTGCGCAAACTGGCGCACTATGGTTTCTCTTCATCTGCCTTGAGGTTCTTCGATTCCTCCCTGAAGGGATGGCAACAAACTGTTTCTTACAATGGTAAGAGTTCTGATGCTGCCTCCATCACATGTGGCGTTAAACAAGGTTCAGTTCTTGGCCCTTGTCTCTTCATTTTATTTATTAATGATCTAGCTTTTCAGTTTGGCACCTCAAATAAAAATGTTTATTTGTTTGCCGACGATATAACTGCTTTGACAGTCGGTTCCTCTGACTCTGTCCACTCTGGTGAAGTTTATTTATCCGCCACTATTGAAAAATGGTGTGAGGCAAATGGCTTAATGCTCAACGTAAGCAAAACTCAACATCTTGATTTCCATTGGAATGGCCGTCGGACTTCTTCTGTTAATTTTCTTGGTTTGATAATCGATAACCGTCTGTCTTGGGTTAACCATGTTGAACAGCTTCTGTCAAAATTGGCCTCTGTGAATTTTATGCTACGTCGCTTGAGCATGTCTGTTTCATTTGAGGTACTTAAGTCTGTATATTTTGCTTGTTTCATGAGTAGAGTCGCCTATTGCATTATCCTTTGGGGAAATTCTGGCTGTTCCAATCTGGTATTTAAGGCACAAAAGACAGCTATAAGAACGATTTTCAACCTAGGTTTCAGACAAAGCTGTAGAGGCCTTTTTGTCAAACTCGGCACGCTTACTGTCCCTAGCCTTTATATCCTGAATTGCCTCTTGTATGTCAAAGAAAATCTGGGCACCTTTACAAAAGGATCTGACGTACATAGCCATTTCACAAGAACTAGAAATAAATTATGCCCGCCAACTTCGTCTGACTACTTCACTGCTTGGTAGCCCTAATCAAGTGGGGCCTCGCCTGTTTGACCACTTGCCGGCTTCTATGAAATTACTTCCAAGTAAGGCCTTCAAGAAGAATGTTAAGAATCTATTAATACAAGCTGAACTTTATAGTGTGAACGACTTTTTTAAAATGTCCTTTTAAGGCATATCATCGATGACCATTATACCTACCATTTTATGATTCAAGTTATTTATTTATTTATGTGTTTATTGTGTAGATTTTCTTGTCAGCAGCTGAGGAATTTTATAAATGTACTCGTGCTAGCTTTTTATATAATTTTTCTGTGATACAATTGTTGATAATATTATTGTTAACCATTAGTTATATTATTCTTCTTATTTTCATTTTTGTGCGTTTGATATTTTGTATCTGGACAATATAAGTTGCATGTTTGACTGCATCTCGAAATGACAATTGTCACAAATAATTATCATGTTTTGACAAATCAATAAATGAATCTAAATCTAAAAAAAAAAAAAAATAAATAAAAAATAAATAAATAAACGGCACTGATGAAGTAGCAACTTAATAAGCCAACGGGTTGCTCCTTCAGGTTTATGCAGCCAAGAGAGGAGCCACCTAAGCCAGGGAGGTTCACTCACTTGTGATACTTTCCCTAGGAGTGAATGCACCAGGTGGTCCAGTTTTATCAGCTAGTAGAAGATGGTTCGGTCCCTGTTGGTGGTTGAGTTTGGGGTGAAGAAGGAGCCAAGCATAATCTCGAGTGAGTGAGCTCTGAAGTGATACTTCTGTGAACCTTGCTTGAATGCAATCATTTTCTTTCATTTGCTCAAATCATTTTCCTTGCTGTTGTCCTATGAGCTCTTGATGTAGGTCATCACTCACTCTAGCTGCTTAACCTGGTGGGTTCTGCATTGCAAGAATGAAAATCCTTAACTTCGAGGATGTTACATGGAGGTGGTAGGTACGTTAATTGATATTTTACTTGTTGTAATTGATTAGGAGAGTACTCTGCTAGTTAGCCTAAAATAGGTCCTGCCCCTTTTTAGGTAGCTTGAATCAGCAGACTTCTTACCATCTATTGATAAAGTGATTAGCCATTACATTAGTCATTTTTTCTCCTTAATCAATTAAAAATATGGACCTATGCACTAAGTATACAGCTATTATTGTTCAATTGACATTTACATTTCAATGATTTAGAGTTCCTCAGAGTCAGTGTGTAATGACTTTTTTTTTTTTTTTTTTTTTTTAATTTATTAAGCCACTGAAGCCGTAATGGCCTATTGTAGCTGGAGAAGAAGGCTGTACCTCTTCCCCAGCCCAGACACTAGGTCTGCCTGATACCGACAGCCCTGCCAAACCAAGCACTATCTGCCTGGTTCCGGCACTACTACCAGCCATCAGGCACTGTCTGGGACCCGAGTGCTCTACACTCGGTAAGTTACTGGGTCCCAGCCCCAGTCTGGCTTGGCGCCATATCGCCAATGCCAGCCACAGCTGGGAAGTCAATCCTTCCCCACCACGTTTTGGCAAAAGCGAGGAGAGTCTTAATCTCCCCCATCTTAATGTCATGGGGATCGATGGAGGTTCTGCCCCAATTCAAGAAGCAATTTCTTGCCAACATAGGGCAATGGCAGACCACATGACTCGCCGTCTCGTCTTCCGCCCCACAGAAGTGGCAGAGAGTGGAGTCTGATTTGCCCATTTTATGGAGATGGTATCCAAGTGGGCAGTGCCCAGTTAAGAGCTCCACAACCATACGTAGCTCCCTTCTCCCCAGGCTGAGCAGCTCCTTAGCTCTCTTCCTAGAGAAGTGAATAAATTGTTTTGCCACCTTAATTTGGTGAGCTCTCCGAGGAGAAAGCTCTCCATAGTGGCCAGAAAAGGTTCTAGGCCCACAGGGAGAGTAGCAGCACCCTTCCTAGCAAGAGCGTCAGCTTGTTCATTCCCCTCCACCCCCTGGCGCCCTGGGCACCACAGCAAGGTAACCTTATTGTTCCTGGCAAGGGTCTTGAGGTTAGTCAAGCATTCCCACACCAGCTTCGACGAAATGGTGAAAGAAGCTAGTGCCTTCAAGGCTGATTGACTATCTGATAAAATGTAGATTTTTGCTCCATTCACTTGACGACTCACCAGTCTGTCAGCGCAGGAGCTTATGGCATATATTTCTGCCTGGAAAATGGTGACGACTGTTCCCAGAGATTCTGAAATCTCCGTTCGTGGGCTGAAAATACCCGATCCAGCCCTACCATTCATGACAGAGCCATCTGTATAGAACACTATAGCCCCACGTTCGAATTGGGGCCTCCCTTCTGACCAAATTGATCTACTGTGAATGTAGACCTTGAAGGGGAGATCAAAGTTCCGTGTCTCCGCCATGTGATCGGAAACACTGAGCGCTGACTCATCCACTGCAACCTCCTTCAAGATGGCATGGTGAGTACGACCAGATTCCCGCTTTAAAAAGCCATTCCTCCACAACCTCACTCCCTGCAGGAAGGCAACCTTCCTCACATGGATGTGCAGAGGAGGAAGGTCCAGAAGGACCTCCAGTGCAGCTGTAGGACTCGTGTGCATGGAGCCTGTAACCCCAATGCACACCATCCTTTGCAGCCTTGCTAGCTGACTCACAGCCGTTGCCTGGCTGACCTTTGTCCACCAGACAAGGGCCCCGTAGGTCAGCATCGGTCTGACCACTGTGGTATATAACCACATGGTCATCTTTGGGCTCAAATCCCATGTCTTCCCTAACATGCGTCGGCCCGACGCCATAACAAAGATGGCCATATCCACGGCCCTCTTAATGTGAGGCGTCCAGGTTAACTTCTGATCAAAGGTGACTCCCAGGTATCTGGCCCTGGTGCAGAAGGGAAGTTGCCTGCCTCTCAGACAGACCACCTGCATGTCAACCTTCCGTCTTCTGGTGAACGGAAGAAGGGTCACTTTATCGAGGTTCACATATAGCCCCTCCTCCGTGCACCATTGCTCTACGACATCCAACGCCATCTGCATCCGTTTGCAGACTGTCTCCTCGAACTTGCCCCTGACAATGACCACAATGTCGTCAGCATATCCTACCACCTCAAAGCCATTGTCTTTGAGTTTTTGTAGGAGGCTATCTACCACGAGTAGCCATAACAGAGGGGAGAGCACACTGCCCTGCAGACATCCCCTACTTGGAATGGCACTGACGATTGCTTCCCCCAACTCCGAGGATACAACCCTGCCCTTCAGCATGGTATGTATCCATTTGGTGATCTGCGGATCGACCTCTCGATCCTCTGCTGCCTTATTGATTGAGTCATATGACGTATTGTCAAATGCTCCACCTATATCCATAAAGCAGCAGAGAGCTACTTCTTTGGCCTCCAGACTCCTGTCAATCAACACCGTTAGTTCATTCAGAGCAGTCTCAGTAGATTTCCCCCTCTGATACGCGTGTTGTGCCGCCTGGAGTGGTATCTGGGTTAATTGCTCTTCCCTGATCACAAGGTTCACAATCTTCTCCATGGTTTCTCTGCGAAGGAGACCCAGGTCCCTGTTCCACCATGGAACAGACCTGTTCATTTTGATAGTCTTGGCTGGGCAGCTTAGCTCGTTTCTTCACTGAATGGCTGCCCAAACGAGTTCATTAACTCGGTCAAGATCTCTTGTTGTCTGGATATTAGTGTCCAGGTCCTCCAGCTCATAAGCTAGAAGAGTGTTGAACAGAGTCCAATTAGTGTGCTTAGGACTCCGATATGTCTCAGTGAAGCAGTTCAGATGCTCCAGCCGGAACCCAGTAATCCGATGGTCCGACAATGAAGCCTCTTCCGACACATGCCACCCTGTGACCCTATTTGCATAGAAACTACTCGCCACAGTGATATCCAAAATCTCACTCCTTGCCCGAGTAACAAAAGTAGGCTCATTGCCCCTATTCAAAACCGCACGATTTTCCGCCATCAGAAACTGGACAATAGACTCACCTCTTTTGTTGATGTCGTTGCATCCCCACAGCAGATGATGACCATTGGCGTCACATCCAATGATGAGATGCAGCCGTTGTCTCTGGCAGTGTGACACTAGCTGCCGCACCATCACCAGAGACGGCTCCTCCTCATCCCCTGGAAAGTAAGCTGAGGCTACAACACATCTTCCTCCCTTGCTGTCCTCAAGCAATATAGTCGAGAGGTCTCTGGAACAGAACTCAGGTATGGTCAAAAACTTGACTAGGCTATTTACTAGAATGGCCGATCTTGGCCTATCCTTGCCACGGTGGAAAATTACCTTTCTGTTGTGTGCAGATAGTCCATCACATTGCCCTCAGTGGCCCACGGCTCCTGGATGAGGGCAATGTGGTGGTCTTCTGATGTGAACTTGTGGCTCAGGACCGCCGACGCGCCCCTTGCCCTGTGCAAGTTCACTTGAAGAAATTTTAGGTGTGTTTTATTCTTTTTTTTTTTTTTTTAATCAAGAGTGGTGGGAGGCACTTACTACTTGCTGCCTCTTGGGCGTAAATGGGGGGCGTTCCCCCTTTCCCCTACGGCCCGACGCAAGTGGAGGGCGGAACTCCTTTTTGCCGGAGCCCCCCCCCCCCCCCCCCCCCCGTCGTCCTTCAGGGAAATTTTGAGGCCCTACCGCCTCCGCACTCCGCTTGAAGTGCCACCTCCATCCCCCCCTCCGGCTGCCCGGGCGCCTGTCGGCACCGTCCTAACCAGATCCGGTAGGAGGCGAAATGGGCCCGATTGCCCCAGTGGAGGGCCCTGTGCCCCCACCTTGGAACCCAGGGACGCAGGCTCCCCTTCTCCTCCCCTAGCGGGCGTCCCAGACTCTTGTGCTGGCATGCCCTGTGCAGGCCCAACCAGCACCGCCTGGGACACGGCTCCCGCCGGAGGCACTGCTGCCTCCGTCTTAGGAAGCCCTCCCTGGGGATCCACCGCCTGTGCTGAAGACCCCGGAGGCACCTTCTTGACCCTAATCGTCCCCTGTCCCAAGCGGACATGGACACCAGGGTTCCCCTCCAGAGTCTTCGCCGACTCCTCATCCACAATCAGATTTAACAGGACGTTAGGTCCTGTGTCCGTCCGATTGAGGATCGTCCAGCTCCCTGGCTTTAGGCTCCTGTTCTGCCTTTCCAGCAGCTGGAGTATGCCCTCGCTAGTCTCTCAAGCACAACCCGGGAGGAAGGCCGTGGCAGTCCTTGGCCTGGGAAGTTGCCGGCCCTCTGCCACATAGAGCCTCACACCCTCCCACGGCGCGCAAGAGACAACGAGTTCTCTCAGCCAGGCCACCGTGTCGTCGTCTGCACAAGTCAGACACAGCCAACCCCTCCGGCAGCTGGCTGAGAGAAAGGCGGGTTTTGGCCCGTCTAGTGGCAGATCCCTGATCCCCTGGACAATGGAGTCCTGGATCAAATCCATTTGCTCACTCGTCAGTAGGAAGCTGGGGAATTCACGATGGAGAATCCCAACCCTCCTACCAGTCAGGGCTTGGGAAAAGGATTTTCCTGCCCCCTGCCTGACTGCCGGACCACCTGTCGAGAACGAATTCCCCGGGGGATGGTCCACCTTACGCCTCTTCACATCCTCCAGAGTTGTACCCCCAGAGGAACGAGGGCGCTTACTATTGTCAGGCTCGCGCGGCACAGAGTTTTCCACTGCAAGCCTGGCATCTGCTGGTGCCATCCCTCCTGCAACCAAGCGGTTGAATCGTCTCCTCTGGCCTGAGGTGAACTTAATTCTGCCCTCAAGCCCAGAGGATTGTTCCTAAGAAGGGGTTTCTTGGCTTACGCCCATCCCCTCCCCCAGAGGCCTATTGCCTCCGTCAGGCACCGACTCAGAGGGCACTTGCTGCACTATGCGTCGGGCCTCCTCTATCCCAATTCCTTGGGATAGAAGTTTCTTTAGGTGCGCCTTCTGCTTGCTGTTCAAGGCCACCCAGCCCGTACAACGAACAGCACCAGCAGTACCTGTACCTTGTGTGAGGCACTCGCTGAGACCGCCTCCGACAACACACCCACCCCTGCCTCTTTCTGCCCCTGCATCTCATGCGAGACTAGCGCAGGGGCAGACGGCTGGGGGGACATGTCGGAAGGCCCTTGGCATGCAGCACCTGCCTCCACCTCCATAGACTCCAAGCTCATACTGACGGCTCTAAAGTCATCAGTGATGCTCAGTGGGGAGGCCCTAGCGGCCTCGCCACCGGGAGAGAGGGGTGAGCTCAACTACAGCTCATCCTCTGACTCCAGGCTGGGGAAATTTATTTGTAATATCTTTTTATCATCCATACAGGTTTGATAAAACGCCGGAAAAACAGTCACCCCCTACAGAGCCGGGTTACTGGGGGAAGGCTATTACTACTGGGGGTCGCCTGGTACCCAGAGCCTCCATACTAACGACCAGACTCCCCTCTGGCCACGCATCCCTCGGCGTACGCTACGTACCACCTTGGATTGGGGGTTGTCGTTTGGTCAAGAGAAGGGCTAGGGGCTTTTACGCCCACCCTCCTCCAGTCCGGGGGGCACTGTGCGGAGGCGACAACCCCCACCCCCCGTGTAATGACTTAGTAGTGAGATATTTGAGTGGTGACAGACCTGCACAAGGAGCTGCCTCCATTCTGTTCTTTTCTGGGTGACAAGCTTCCAATTGCGAACTTTCTCGCAGTCCTTCTCGACCCCTTCCAACTAAAGAAGACCCAGTCTCCCTCTCAGTCACCTACCTCCGGGATTACACCTTAGGAAACTGTGTGGTGTTTCTGTATCAGACATTCTGGCAACATGGCCATCTGAGCTCCCCACATTCATAGATCCAATTACTCATTGGTCACCATATAGCTGGTAGATTTCATCATTGAATCAAGCATGCCAACGATTCCCATCTCATAGGTCCATATATTCTCTGTATGATTTTGCGCTCGAATACATTAAGAGCTTTGATTGTTGAGGCAGACAATGTCTGAGCCATATGTTGGAACAGGTTGCATTAGCATTTTGCACCTTTCAACCCAAGTTTTCACTTTAGGGATTAAGCAAGCTGTCCACTTTCCTCTACTCTCCTCTGTTTATCTTTGGTTCCATTTTGGCATGGTTTCATCTCTTTCTTCCTTCTTCTCTGTTTTAGGTGCGCCTTCTTCCTTTCTCTGATTGATTCTTGGTCCCTTCGCTTCTCTTCTCTGGACTGCTTCCATTTTCCACCTATATTTCTGGAAGTTCTACTCTTTTGCTCACACCTTTGCTTTGTAAAGCATGACCTCCACTGTCCTCATGAGGAGCCTTCACACATTGGCCATCCGTCTGCTAAGCCTTCCGAATAGTGGCCTTATCAGCCACTCCGCATATGTGGCTGATACTATGACTGTCCAGAGGGTAATGAAGTTGTCCATGTCTGGTCAAGGTTGGCAAAATAAATACTATGTGTAGTGTGCTATTCTGGAAGAAGTCAACAGCATTGACCAAAACTTCAGGGTTGGGAATAGGGTTTTCACAACAGACCAACTACAAGTTTCACTTGTATCTATTTCATTCATTTTTCTCTACTTACTTTCGCCTACCACGATTACCATGGGGACTCTTTTGGCATTCCCCTCCTCCTTCCATATTTTATTGACCCACTTAAATTGTCCAAAATCATCATTATAGGAAAGGAAGTCCGGCAAATGTCAGTGAACCACTATCAGTGACGTCACCCACCAAGGAGTGATACCTTATCTTGTCTGTCTTCTTCTTGTTCTACCTCCTTCCCTTCCTCCATGCCTAGTGGCCTGCATGGAGGTAACATATATATATGTTATAGTAAGCATTTGTAAGAAGTACTTCTTCAGAAGTACATTTTAAATTTTCATTAAAAAATTTAAAAAATGTCATCCTTTTTTTTCAGTGATGCACAATGTAAGATGCACGGTGAAGTTAAAAATAACTACTTGGATTACCTCAGCGAAGATGATAAGAAATTTATGAAAGAGATGTCGCCATTGCTTGAAGGTTCCACCAACGACATGAAAATACAGACCCTCAAGGAAAATGTACAACTACTGGTTGCTACCTACGAAGAATGTAAAAAGCATGCTACCCTTCTCTTCGAGAACATCAATGACGCTCATAGATTTTGCGTGTCCAAGAAATTCACTGAGTTTAGTTCAGCAGGTGACTCAAATCTACCGGAACTTGACTTGGGTGACTTTCGGGTTGGTGGAAATGTTCTTCCAGTCCTCGAGTATGACTCGGAGCTTTCAGATTTTGATGAATGAAACTTAAAAATAGCTTTTCAAAATTGATTTATTGCTTTTTTATACTTATTTGTAATAAAGTATTTGGCTTTTATATTTCAAAAACTATTTTATATTTAATTTATATTTTTCCAAAATAGAGCTTAGAACATTGTTAACAAATTTTAAGGAAGTTAAGTTTTATTTAAGTTAGTTTCAAGTATAAAGTTAGTTACATACCACTTTTGGGTACGTACCTAAGTAGTTTTTAGCATCATGGGGGGGGGGGGGGGGGGGGCTAGTGTCCCAGAGGACTCCAGTCTATGACATTTCCCTGAAAAGGATATTAATAGGAGCACTTTATGTGCTTGATCCTTCTTAATTCAGAATCATCAAACCTTCTTAATGAGAGTTGCAAGCAAAAAAATAGTTCCAGGAAGGCATTTGGAAATGCACTCACTCGTTTAATTATTTATTATTTAGTAGGATCAACATGTGATCTATCATATTGATATCTATCACATGCATGAACCAAAATATTGTGATAGTATTATACTAGACGTTCAACAGCACGTCCAACCCCCCATCACCAGTGCCATCTAGATCCAATTCTTCTTCATGTTTGACTTCCGTAACACCATTTTAGGCGTAAATCTGATCTGTTTGTCCAACTAATCTGTATTTTGCTAAGAGGATTGATTTAGGATAGGATATTTTTTCCATTTTTGAGATGCGAGCATCCAGACCACATATACTATAAAAACTATACAATCACTATAAACACTATACTATAACTATAAAAATCAGTCTTATCTATTACGTAGGCCTGTTTCATTACAGAGGCCAATTATGGTTTATGAGGAGGCCGGTTTATTATACGGAGGCTGGTGGTGGGGGGTATGACGGTGCTCTTGAACGCCAAGTTTGTATTATCAAACTGAATGTTTAACGAATAGGTATGAAATTATTATAAAATAACAAAAACAAATGTTCCGAGTTATTACCACATTTCTATAATTTTTGTAAACTAGAGAAATAGAGAGTATTCATCGTCACCTCGTGGTGTCATTTGGAGCCCTAATGTATATTTTGTTTTTGCGAAGGAGGTGAGTGTTTAATTTTGTTTCACCACAATTATTGTCGTATATCTTCATTGTTTTGTTCTCCTAGCTATACTTTTTTTCTCGTAGAATCCATTCCTGGTATCAGTTTTCACAAATTATTGAAAATAAAATGTGAAAGTCCAATTGTCAGTTACTGGTGACTGAAACAGCGCCAACCCCAGTAATTGGCAGATCTGTCAATTAAGTTTTCTTGTATTTCGTTGCTTGGAAACTTTTGTTAGCGTCCAGTATGGCTTCGAACTTGAATGGTTACGGCAGGAGCGCTAGAGGTAGAAACGTAGATTATGTATAGTAGATACGCGGTAGTTGACACTTCTTTCCCTGTTGATGGGTTTATTAAATAATAAAACGGACGATATTTTTCATAAAAACAAACAATTCAGAGATTTGATTATCCTAAACAAATCCTAACTAAAATTGGAGAAACATCAAAAATCTTAAAATTCTACTTTACTACAAACAAACCAAAACACTTGGTGAAATATTCGTGTTTCTCCCTACAAAGAGGTTTCGTTAATATATCTGAAAGCATTTTATCAGTGGGTAGATGCTTGAGTACAATGTTCCTATTGCTGACATGTGATCTTATAAAATGATCTAACATCAATATGCTTCGACCTTTGGCTCGCAACAGAATTTTTTGCAAGATGTATTGCGCCCATATTATCGCAAAAGATAGTTGTCGGAAATTAGTAACAATTTGGCTCAATCTCATTCATTTACAATTTTAACCACAAAGCTTCTTGTACAGTGTATGACAATGCAATGTATTCACTTTCAACAGTTGAAAGTGCGACAGTACCTTGTTTCTTAGTACTCCAAGAAATTAAACCATTCATAAATTTGAAACAACTTCCAGTTATTGAATGTCTATCATTAACTTGATTTGCCCAGTCGGCATCACTATAGCATTCTATTAATTCATTATTTCCATCCTTGGAAAATTCCAATTTAAAATTTGAAGTCCCTCTCAAATATCTTAAAATCCTTTTGATTTTAACCCAATGACTCTTTTTAGGATTCTTGCAAAATTTACTAACATGATTTACTGAAAAACATATGTCAGGTCTAGAAATTTGACAAAGATACAATAAACTTCCTACCGCTTCCTGGTATGGCACTGTAGAGGTTCAGTCCTCGTCATCTTCGGGTTCTTTATGTCCGTGTTCCATGGGGGTCAATACGGGTTTTGACTCTGCCATGTTAAATCGCTCCAAGATTTTCTCAGTGTAGGCAGATTGGTCGATCCACAGCTTCCCAGCTGCTTCGTCCCGAGTGATATTCATTCCAAGGCAGTTTTTTGCTTCGCCCAGGTCAGTCATGTCAAATTTTGTTTGAAGTTCACTCTTCAGTTTAGTCTTCAATGACTCCTTATTTGTGAAGATCAGCAAATCGTCAACATATACTGCTACAATAATACAGCCACTGTCTGTGCATTTATAATATATACATGGGTCGGCTTCTGACTGAGTGAGTGACTGTTCTGTCAATGATTGATGGAGAGTTTGATTCCAACACCTTCCACTCTGTTTTAGCCCATACATGGCCTTCCTCAGTCGCCAGACACGATTTTTGCGCTGCTCTGCTGCTTCTGGGGGTGTCATATAAATCTCTTCCTCCAAATCACCGTGCAGATACGCGGTTTTGACGTCCATATGGTAGACTTTGAGATTTGATTTCACAGCAAGCGCGAATAGGTATCTTAGTGAAGTGTATTTTATGACAGGAGAGAAGGTCTCTTCATAGTCGATGCCCGCACGCTGATTGCATCCTTTTTCCACCAACCTTGCTTTGAAACGAGGATTGGCATTTTCCGGGTTTTTAACTTTAAATATCCATTTTGCTCGTAAAGGTTTCTTATCAGCAGGCAATTTAACCCATTCATAAGTATTATTCTTCATGAACGAGTTCAGTTCATCCTCCATTGCCAATTTCCACTCCTTGGAATAGGAACCTGCAAGATGGTTCTTCAATGGGGTTTAACGCTGCTAGGTAAGTGACATAGTCCTTCATGTCCTTTGGTTTCGGCACACGACTTGATCGCTGAACCTGTAGGTCAGGTGACTTCTCCTGAGCCATACTGCTGTCAAGATTTGAATCGCAAGAGTTTAAATCTTGGGCTGAGTTTTCAATATCAGAGTCACTCCGATTGCTGGATTCTGATTCCAAACTGTTGTCAGAATCTGATTCTGTAGAGTCATGAGAATCTTCGTTTCTGGGGTTTGCATCTTGGAGGGCTGGCTGCTTATCTGCATCCAAGATTCCTGACGTAGGAGGTACTACTGGAGATCGAGGGTCTTCATTGCGAGGCTTATATCTTTCTTGGCTCGATGATTCAAGAAAAACGACAATCAACAACATCAATCGGTATCCTTTAACTTCTTCTGAATACCCAACAAAAATGTACTTTGCCGATTTCGGATCCCATTTTTTCCGAAGTTCCTTGGGAATTTGTGCCATAGCTCGGCAACCAAAAATTCTCAAATGAGAAAGATCAGGTTTCTCACCAAACCAAGCCTCATACGGAGTTCTCCCAACTACGGCCTTCGTTGGCGCACGATTGTTGAGGTAGACTGCTGTAGATACAGCTTCTGCCCAATAGCTTTTGGGCAATCCAGCATCCTGCAACGGGCCTTCTGGACGATGGACCGATTGGCTCTCTCGGCCACGCCGTTCTGCTGAGGCGAGTACCTGACTGTCATCTGATGTATGATTCCTGCCGAATTCAGCGCTGCCTTGAACCTGGAGCTGACAAACTCCTTCCCATTGTTGGATCTCACGCACTTGATTTTCTTCCCGGTCTGTGTTTCGACTAGAGCACGAAATTCAGCGAAAATTTCATTCACTTGGCTCTTTTCTGAAAGAAAATATACAAGTGTATAGCGTGAATAATCATCGATGAGAGTAAAGAAATATTTACTATCACCAATGGATGGATTCTCCATAGGTCCGCATAAATCCATGTGCCATAGATCCATTATTTCACTAGCTCGGCTCTTACTGGCTCTAAAAGGTATACGTGCATGCTTACCTAGTTGGCAAATTTCACAAGGATCATCATTAATAGGAATTTTCTCAATGCCAGTACACATTGTCTCAATTAGGTTCATCCCCTTCCTGGATAGGTGACCTAAGCACCAATGCATTAAGTAATGGTTGTCTTCAGCATAATATGTAGGTACTATCACACTATCCTTAATCGTGGTATCAAGCTTATAGATTCCATTAGTCCTACTAGCTGTGGCTAAAACTTCACCATTTGGGTCAATGACCTTCCCCATATCCTTGGTAAATATGACAGAATGTCCCTTATCTGTAATCTTACCAACTGACAGAAGATTCGCACCAATACCTGGCACATAGTGTACATCATGAGCTATGACACTGTCAGTTTGTCCATTTACAACCAAAGGTATGTTGGTGATACCAACGGCCTGAGCAGACAATTTCGTGTTATCTATAGTTGTTATGTTTAAATTTGAATCTCCAGATATGTTGTCTAAAATTCCTATGTCATTGACTAAGTGGGTACTACATCCCGAGTCGAGAAAAAAATCTGCACTGTTACTAGTGCCACTGGTACTAGGCATTTAAGCAAAGAATGCTTTTCCTTTACCTTGATTCAAGTTGTCTGAGGCATTTGGCTTATTGTTACCATGCGATTCCCTCTACGGCATTGTGAGGCGAAGTGTCCTTTTTTATGACACGCATAACATTCAACATTTTGTTTCGATTTGCCTTTTATGCCCTTCCCCTGGGAGTACAATGCGGTCTCACCACTGGGTCTCTGCACGGGATTCTTCACATCCTGAAGTATTTTGACTTTTACAGAATCTCCTGTGATTGGAATGCCTGAGCTTTCCAAGCCCATAATCATTGGCTTATATTCTTCGGAAAGTCCAGCCAATAGAATAGTCCCAAGCCATTCGTCACTGACTTTGAATGAAATGTCATTTAATCTCTGTGACGTCGATATTATCTTGTTCACATAATCTTCCACTGAAGTTCAATTTTCGAGTCTGGTCGTAATCAACGATCTCAAAAGACCTACCCTTCTGGTAAGACCATTATCTTTAAACGCTATCTTCAAATTGTCCCATGCCTCCTTGGCTGTAGATGCGTTCTCAGTGTGTGGGAACACAACAGGATCAACTATAAGCACTATTTTAGAAAGTGCCTTACGGTTCTTCGCAAGAATAGCCAGTTCTGCCGGCGTTGGATCGGCAACTGCACCTTCTGTCTTGACAGGCACGTTGACAGATCCGTCAACAACGCACCACAGATCGTCCAGACTCAAAAATGACTTTGCTGCGAATTTCCACGAAGCGTAATTTTGCCTCCCGAGAAGTTTCTCGACCGGAGGAGAATTCATAGACGTCATAATGAATGAAAGACTGCGAAATATTCGAACAGTTTCAAACCTAACCTCACGGGGCACTCTGGGGAAACCGACGAAATTCACGATTTTCGCAATGTTTTACCCGATGTATACTTTATTTTGACAGAAAACAGTGTGAACGCGCACTGGAGCCGATAACCTGATGGGTTTATTAAATAATAAAACGGATGACGTCGGATTCATAACACA
This sequence comes from Adelphocoris suturalis, assembly GCA_030762985.1. Lineage (NCBI taxonomy): Eukaryota > Metazoa > Arthropoda > Insecta > Hemiptera > Miridae > Adelphocoris > Adelphocoris suturalis. The sequence continues at coordinate 139,633,888 of CM061041.1, read as the reverse complement.
TTATAATTCGCACGCACAATATACAACAACGGAAGACATTTTGCGGAAGGTGTGACGTCAGAACATAAAAGCCACTAGGCTACATGGGACAACTTCGTACATGGAACAATCACCACCTATCCGCCAGTACGTACATCATTCGCGGGGTTATTCAAAAATGTCGATCACAACAAAAACACCCCAACACCTGTAGATGTATTTTGCATCACCTTTTTCGCTCTACAATTCGTTCCCTTCACCAACATCCTTATCAATACTGGTCAAAAATGAAATATATTAGTAATCAATTAGATTATTATAAAAGTTTCACATCCACGTATGAGCGAATTCCCGTAAGTTATATTTCTTTACGCTACATTGTTTTGAAATTCAAACACTGAGTGCAATGAAATTGTTATCTTCCAATTTTATGGCAAGGAAATCATTTCTAAATTATAAGGAATTTAGGTGCCCCCCCCCCCCCCCCCCCCCAGAGGTGCAATGGGGGCCTAAATCCTCATAAAAAGGTAGAGGAGGTAAAGAGGCATCCCGTCAGAGAGATACCACCCCTAGTCATAGCTTTTAATGAGCCATGTTCGGGGAAGGTTGATATTCCTGTCACCAGAAAACCATCCGACGCCAAACCAGCTGTCTAAAACGATCGAGAACAGCGCGTCTTTCCCATTGATTCCTCAACGGGACGCCGATAACGCTATCTCTGGAGCTCTGACGGGACCTTGATGGACCTCTCAGGAGGTAACTCTGTTACACTCCTCCCCTTAAAGACATACTTGATTGAAGATCAAGTATGGTAGTTGGGTGGAATAGTGAATAGCTGAGAACTAATGCTCATTCAATCATAAATAGCTGCATTGGCGTTTTGGATGGGGGAATAGAAATTAAAACTGGATTGTCAATGAAGCTTCATAAGAAGTATCTTCATTAAACAATCGGGACAAAACGGATGCTCAACTATGGAGACTTATACCTTAGGAAATCAAAATATATATAGAAATTAATTTGCCCAACATTGGGGACTTTTAAATTAAATTGCCCAACTATGGGGACTTAAATGGTGCACTAACCTGGTAATTGACATATAGCAATACTCAGGTGGCATAAAATTGAAAGAAAATAATATAAAATGAATTTGCCCAACTTGGGGGACTTAAATTGTGCACTCAGGTGGCATAAAATTGAAAGAAAATATGGTATATAAAATATAAAAAGGGAATAAGAGAGAAATTATAATTCAAAGACCAATGAAATTATTTATATACCAAAGGGTGATAATGGGAATTCCTTCTGGAACCCCGGGCCATGTTTCTTCTGAAACATTAACGCCCCAAAAAATAGTGGATTGGACTACTAGGCGTCAGCCGTGCATAATCCAAACCACGCTCTGCTACCATATAAGGAATTTAGGTGCCCCCCCCCCCCCCCAGAGGTGCAATGGGGGCCTAAATCCTCATAAAAAGGTAGAGGAGGTAAAGAGGCATCCCGTCAGAGAGATACCACCCCTAGTCATAGCTTTTAATGAGCCATGTTCGGGGAAGGTTGATATTCCTGTCACCAGAAAACCATCCGACGCCAAACCAGCTGTCTAAAACGATCGAGAACAGCGCGTCTTTCCCATTGATTCCTCAACGGGACGCCGACAACGCTATCTCTGGAGCTCTGACGGGAGCTTGATGGACCTCTCAGGAGGTAACTCTGTTACAAAATACACACATCAAAAAAAGTTTTGCATCACCCTGATTCATTCTGAAATATGCACAGGAAACATTTGGGGCTTGGATTTCTGAAAAGTGTATCTAATCACTAAATAAAAACCATGGAAAAAACTTTTTTTGGATAATTTTCTTTATTTACAAAAAATTTTTCTCAAAAAAAAGGCAAAAACTGAAAAATTCACTTTTCTAAAAATTGTAAAAAAAAAAAATTAAGAAATCACTTCAGTAGTCTGTATTAGCCCCCCTGGCCCTAATTAAGGCTTGTACACGATTGGGCATGCGTACAATCAAGCGATTGATGGCATTTTGATCCAGGTTCCTCCACTCTTCAACAGCAGCTGCCCGTAACTCCTGTACAGTGGTGGGAACGTCGGCTTTGTACTGCTCTATGGAGCATATCCCAAGCGTGCTCGATCGGGTTCATGTCGGGAGAGAAGGGTGGCCACTCCATCCTTTCGATGCTTGCCTCGTGTAGGTACTCTTCCACAATCCTTGCTTGGTGAGGGCGAGCATTGTCATCAACAAGAATGAAATCTCCATCGTGATTCTGGGCTATGGGTGTCACTACCGGCTGCAGAATATCTCTCAAGTACACCTGAGCATTCATGGTACCATTTATGGGCATAAGTTCAGTACGGAAGTTGTGCTTAATCCCTGCCCAAAACATCACTGAGCCACCGTGTTGTTGAGCTCGGATAGTAGGGTACTGCAAACGACTAGGACTTCCTGGAACTCTCCATACCCTAACTCGTCCACTGTCTGGCACTAGAGCAAGGCGTGTTTCATCGCAGAAGAGACAATTTCTCCACTCGGTCAAGTACCAATTTTCGTGGTTTCTTGCCCATTGTAGGCGCTGTCGTTTACGTTGATTATTCAATGGTGGGCATCGAAGGGGCCTCTTCTAGACCTAAGATTAGCGTCATGGAGACGGTTACGGACAGTTTGATCGCTTACTCTAGTTCCTGTACTCAGCTGAAGCTGTCGGCGAACATCCCCTGCTGTAGAATTCGGACTTCGCTTGGCACCAAGGACGAGAAAACGGTCTTCATTGGGTGTAGTTTTTCGGGGTCTTCCACTCCGAGGTCTATCATCAACAGAACCAGTAGCCCAAAATCTTTGCCAACATCTCTACATCACTTTGCCCGATATTCAATCGTTGAGCGATTTGGCGTGAGGACATCCCTTCTTCGCTCAACGCGACAATCCGGTAACGCTTCCTCGGTGACAAAACGTTTCGATTCATCATAAAGGTGCACGTGGAGAGATTTACTGTGCGAACTCCCTGTACGAACTCCAGTAATGACGATGAGCCCATTTCAACAGCTTATCTCTTATCATGTTTCCTGTACATATTTCAGAATGAATCAGGGTGATGCAAAACTTTTTTTGATGTGTGTAATATGTGTATATTTCTGCAATTCTTGAAAAGATTCAGGATTTTTCGCTTTTTTTCCAGCTGTTCTACATTTCAGCAAATGTAATTGTAATTGTACATTTTTCAGCATAATTTTGTGCAAAAATTGTAATGTTTTATTTCATTGTTAATAAACTTCTTTTGAATAAAATTCTGCTAAAAATACGAATTTAACGATTTTTAGCCGATTTTAGCAATGTTTAGTGATTTTTCTGGCACTTATTTTTTCAAGTTTGACCAATTTAATTTATTTAAAAAGTACTGGCCAACGATCTCATCCTTTTATTGGGAAAGCTTGGTTTTTTGGTGCAGGAACGGCATTTTTATCTTAATCCTAAGAAAAGTCCAGTCATGCAGCATGACCCCATGAGCGAATTTTTGAAGAAATCTTCGACATTTCAGTCGCTATTGTTCGTGTAGAGAAATTTAGTTTATCATTTTGATAGAAAAACATGGAATCAAATTATTAAAAATAATTAGGAGGTACTCATACTTTATCATTATTAAACTAATCTTGTAGATTTAAAGACAAATGTAGGTAAATATTCATAGATTTCGATGTCCAATGTGGTCAGTATTGAAGGCAGTTGAAATCTTAACAGTATCCTATCATAACATCATCAAATCTTGACATAAAATAAAATAACATACCGACGTCATATGAAAGAAACGTATTTCCACAGCCAATTGATGATGAGGCTTTATATTACGAGTGATATAAAGTCAGTTGCATTCGAATCTAGTATCCTACAGCAAGAAACTGACAGACAAACTCAGTCTCTGTGCATCTATTGACAGCCTAAATTATGGGGAAGTGTCACTTGGCTTTGCTACTATTTGATAATTATATCCAATATCGAACATATTGGTTATTGAGGTACATACCTATCCCATTAGGCTATAGTATCATGTAAGGTAGCAGTAGGTAACTAGAAGTTTTAGTACAATGCTGATCGATTCACTCACCTAATCAACGAAGTGCAGGGAACACTAAGTGGAGTTGTTTTGTTTTGTTTTTTGAATTGCTTGGTCTTGTAATGAACTATGAAGGAGATGTGCGGTTTCTACTAGGATCGATGGGAAGAACATACGGGAGCTACATTGGAGTAGGTATGTATTCTTCAATTTCAATATTCAGAGTGACCTGGAACTAGTTTAGGAAACGGGATCGAAAGTTGCAAGTAGGTAAATCTACATCGCAACTTTCGATTCCACGTTATGGTTCATGATGTAAACAGATCCAATAACTCAATCTTCAAGAATGAAGGTTTCCATAGATATGTTGTGTGATGAATTTTGATATTAAACACGATTTTCCACCATAATGACAATCCGGTTACTTCTTGAACCATGGACGTATTGCTGTGGGGGTCGTTTCCTGGTTTGTATACCGGTGGATCACCTGCCTACTTTGAGTTGAAAGAACTCAAAGCCTACCTTTGCTCATTGAGTCCCCTCTACTGAACTTTTCTCTTAAAGAAAGTTGGCTGGAAGTTATTTGTTTCAAGTTAAGGTAATATTAACGATAGTTGAGTATGTTTGAGTTTGGTTAATGCAACGCCAATTCAAGGATTTTTGAATCCAGCAGATAATCATCAATAGCAGAGGCGTAGTCATATGACCGGTTTTTTTAAAATCTGAAAAATTATAAAATAACAAGTATTTGATTAAAACAGGATATTGTAAACGTTCATACGATGATGTGGCTTCGAATGAAATACTAAAACATTTTAGCAAAATGTTAGGTCATACACTCAAGCAGTAAAATTCAACTAACAGTTCTCCATTGGGAATGCGCAGAAACGAATAAAGAAGTAAGAACCGTACAATTTCAATACAGTAGAACCTCGGTTAACCGAAATAAAGGGGGGAGAGCCGTCCCGGATACCCGATTTTTCGGTTAAAATGTTATATGCTAAAAATACCCTATTGACATGGTGTGTAGGGAAAATGAATTAACAAACAATATCTATATAATACAGTGTTTTATAATGTCATAAAAAATGTTATAATGGGTTATAAAATTCTGTAAACTTAACAGCTGAAGTTACTACAGCATTGTACATTACATTTTACAGAAATAAGTGATTTTTGTTTGCTTTTTCATCACGTAGGCACTGTTTATGGAGAAAGAGGCTCGGCCGGCGCGTGTTTACATATTACGTACTTATAATTTATTTACGGAACCGTTTCGGTTGACCCGGGTTTCGGGTTCTACTGTAAATATGTTCCCTCTAATTGGGGTTCGTAGATATTAGTTCAAACGGAATCAATCTCTGTTCTTGAATTATCTTTAAAAAGTGTCGTCGCATCGTCAAAGTTAAAAATTTCTTTTGGCCTGGTTGTTTATCGAGCTTATACTTCAAATCAGAGGGGTTAAATCCCAATGCAAGTGACACAGCATTGGCAGCAGAAAACACACCACACGCGTCGTTGTCTGGTTGTTGCTGACATTTTTCGAAAACTATGTCGCTCTCTCTGAGATTTGGATATCTTCTATTGATAAGTACCTTCTCCTCATCTGGCAAATACTTTGATAACGAATCATATATTCTTAATTTTTCCCCATCATAGTACATGCAATGAAAATGATTTATGGTGGCAAGCCCCCCCAAGATTAGAATTTCACGATTAGTTGTAGTGAGCTCTACTAGCTCTGGACATTGTAACATAACACATTCAAGGGTATCAAAAGTTGTTGTATTTTTTATAATTTTCAATATTTCGTCGATAGCTCTATCATTAATCCAAGAATCATTCGGTAAAATATTCTCTTCGATTTCTTTCATTATTGATTCCCTTGACAATCGATATTGTTCAGCACGATCTAAAATTATTTGTGAATCATGAATTGAAATTACTTCTTCTGCCAAAGATTCTTCAATTCTTCTATCACTCTCGGAATTATTGGGAAAATTTAATTTATCTCTCACGTTTGAGGTTTCTATGATACTGTAGTGGATTTATATATGTTTGACTTGGTGTAGGTAGACCAAGTGGGACATTTATATTCTGGTTATGCGGGTTAGTCCCTGTGTTGTTTCTGTAAGGAATGTGAGCGAAATCGCCAAGGTCAGCTTGCTTGGCGGGAGGAACTTGAGGATAGTTCGTGTAGCAGCCGCGTGGAGTTCTGGGCTCGCTTAGTGGGTGCTGGGTTCGATCTGTTTGGTGCTGAGCCGTTGTGTAATATTCCGGCCTAAGATTTATATCTGTAGGGGGAATATACTGGGCTTGGTTGAGGTACTGAAAAGTATCCTTTGTTTTAAGCACGTTGGGAGTGTGTTTGACACTCGGATCGGCCGGGTAGCCTTGCGTAGAATATCGTGGATATTCAGATATCTTTGTCGAATCGTGATGATTGACTTCAGAGCGGGTCTGAAAGGTATCCTCGAACTTTTGTGTGTGTGAGGCTTGTCCTAACGTTTCCTTCATGAATACGTTAGGTAGTAAGGCGATCTCTTCGCGAGAATCGAGCCCTTGTCCGTCGCTAGGAACAGCGGACGAGTCGAGTAGCGGGTAGGGAGCGCTGCGTGGGCTAGGGCTCCCGGCCGCGCCGTGTTCTGCTTCCTCTTGCATGAGGAAGTAGGACGGGCGGCGCTCCATCGATGTACCCGAGTTTGTTAACTCGTTTTTAATACCTCTCCGTATAGGATGCAGGATTTGGAAGGTGGACTCGCTTGACAGAGCTTCTTTCCTTTGCTTGGATGTCAGGGTCCTACCTTGTAGCCTTGAAAAAGGCTTCCTTGGACGATAAATTAGAGCGGATGAGCTGAGTAATTTATCGGCGTGCCCCAGCGGTCGGTGACGAGCTTAATGCTACGAAACCCGGGCGACACGTCTCGGAACGTCCCAGCGGGCGTACGATCTAATGAGAATATCAATAGATGTACCGGGTGGCGTCCTGACAGAAGAACTACGTTGGGCAATGAGCAGGATAAATAATCACTGGACTCGTAGATGCCAATGCGAGATCTGTGAGGAGAGAAGATATGCCTTGTAGAAAGCAGTAGAAAGCCGTTCTGAGAGGAACTCGTGAGCAGAAGGGTCGTCAGCGTAGAGCGTGTAGAATCTTCGTACTGTAGAGTGTAGTCGTCGAGAGCGGTGAGTGTAGAATAGCAGCGATTTTTTGTTTGAGTTTTCTCATTCAAGGCGACTTCTTTCAAGATCGGCATAGCTCTTTACTTTATCTTTGTAGATATATTTGTGTTTGACCCGTATTCCGATATCCCAAGACTCGAGGAATGGTATACCGAGGATCGCTAGATCAACTTTAGTGATCATGAAATCGGTGGTCATGTCTCCGAGGCCGATGTTAATTGTCGTGTCAGCACGCCCTAGTGTGTCTATAGGGGCGCCGTTAGCTGCTGTGAGCTTGACGTTGGACTTACGAATTTTTAAGCCCAATTTTTTGGTGACATTGTGGGGCAGGATGTTCACTTCTGCTCCCGTGTCAATGAGAAATTCAGTGCCATTTAGTTTGCACTTGAAAAAAAGCCTTTTATATTCTTTAGTCTGCCGGTGTATAGGCTCAGATACACTGGCAGTTATTCGTTTTCCGAACTCTCTGCGTCTGAGGTTGGAACGGTACTTTCTTGTATCGATCTATGAGTATTCTCGCTTGAAACCAAGGTTTTAGGCTGGCTGATAGGCGCTGCCTTTTTGATAGGTTTGGAGGCGGTATTTGCCTTCCAAGTGCAGTATTCTGGGTCTGCACACTTGCGAGTTTCGCTACCGAAACGAGCGTGGTTCCGGCAGACGTAGGCCGTTGGTTTGTGAGGCTTACTCTCTACTTGCTGAGGTTTGAACTCAGCTTTTTGTGAGAGGGCCTTTTTGAAACCAGTCTTCGTAGGTTTCGAAGTAGATTCTACTCCTCGTATGTTGAGAGAGGGGTTCGCTGTTTTGTACGCGTGTAGCGTATCAGCTAGGTCGAGCCGGGCATTCGTGGTAAGCTGTGCTGCGACCATGCCTCGGGCTTCGATAGGCAGAGTTTCGATCCACTTTTGAGTGATCAGAGCCTCTGAGAAGTACCCAACAGCCTTAGAGTACATTTCATGGTACTTGGTGCTGGGTTTTTTGGCGAGAGATGCGGGGTCCTCGAGCGCGAGGAGCCTGTCCTGTAAGGACAACCCGTATTCTCGTTGTAGGCGCTGTTTGGCCTCTTCGTAAGGTGCGTGGGGTGCCGTGAGGTAAGCTGAGTCAATAGCTTCCCGCATTTCCTCCGGTACCCACTTGTAGATAGCTGAGAAACATTCGTTCTGCGTTCTCAGGTTTTTTCGCACGCAGTATTGATCGAACTCGGCGAGTGCACGATCGATATTCTTCTTTTGGAAGATAGGTCTTTGGTAATCTCCCATTTCCTCCAAAAGTGCTCGAAAGCCACTTTGTGTAGAGGGTGGTTGTGTGAGATGTGGGGCGTATAAGCCCGGCGGGGGTCGCACGCCCGCAGTGGTTCCCTGAAATCCACTAGCTTCATAAGAGGGAACGAAATGCTCCGTGTTAAGCCTGTTCAAAGGCGGGGTCACCATTTGTAGTGGATTTATATATGTTTGACTTGGTGTAGGTAGACCAAGTGGGACATTTATATTCTGGTTATGCGGGTTAGTCCCTGTGGTGTTTCTGTAAGGAATGTGAGCGAAATCGCCAAGGTCAGCTTGCTTGGCGGGAGGAACTTGAGGATAGTTCGTGTAGCAGCCGCGTGGAGCACTGGGCTCGCTTAGTGGGTGCTGGGTTCGATCTGTTTGGTGCTGAGCCGTTGTGTAATATTCCGGCCTAAGATTTATATCTGTAGGGGGAATATACTGGGCTTGGTTGAGGTACTGAAAAGTATCCTTTGTTTTAAGCACGTTGGGAGTGTGTTTGACACTCGGATCGGCCGGGTAGCCTTGCGTAGAATATCGTGGATATTCAGATATCTTTGTCGAATCGTGATGATTGACTTCAGAGCGGGTCTGAAAGGTATCCTCGAACTTTTGTGTGTGTGAGGCTTGTCCTAACGTTTCCTTCATGAATACGTTAGGTAGTAAGGCGATCTCTTCGCGAGAATCGAGCCCTTGTCCGTCGCTAGGAACAGCGGACGAGTCGAGTAGCGGGTAGGGAGCGCTGCGTGGGCTAGGGCTCTCGGCCGCGCCGTGTTCTGCTTCCTCTTGCATGAGGAAGTAGGACGGGCGGCGCTCCATCGATGTACCCGAGTTTGTTAACTCGTTTTTAATACCTCTCCGTATAGGATGCAGGATTTGGAAGGTGGACTCGCTTGACAGAGCTTCTTTCCTTTGCTTGGATGTCAGGGTCCTACCTTGTAGCCTTGAAAAAGGCTTCCTTGGACGATAAATTAGAGCGGATGAGCTGAGTAATTTATCGGCGTGCCCCAGCGGTCGGTGACGAGCTTAATGCTACGAAACCCGGGCGACACGTCTCGGAACGTCCCAGCGGGCGTACGATCTAATGAGAATATCAATAGATGTACCGGGTGGCGTCCTGACAGAAGAACTACGTTGGGCAATGAGCAGGATAAATAATCACTGGACTCGTAGATGCCAATGCGAGATCTGTGAGGAGAGAAGATATGCCTTGTAGAAAGCAGTAGAAAGCCGTTCTGAGAGGAACTCGTGAGCAGAAGGGTCGTCAGCGTAGAGCGTGTAGAATCTTCGTACTGTAGAGTGTAGTCGTCGAGAGCGGTGAGTGGAATGAATTTCGGAGGGCTCCGAGCGGGGTAATTATAGGGAGGTGGCCGCCTCCTGATTGGTCCGCTTAATTTCATTAGTTCACCTGTGTTTTCTTATTGGCTCGCACATTGTTTTCTCAGAATCTGCGAGTATGATAGCTGAGTTGGTCCTTTGGGGGTGTCTTCCCCGCGTCCGTCGCTGCGACGGGGTCCCCGGAGGTGGCTTCCGTGCGTCCGTTGCGGGGACAGGGACCTTGAGGTGTCTTCCCTGCGTCCGTTGTTCAGACGGGGTCCTCGGGTGGCTTCCCTGCGTCCGTTGTTTAGACGGGATCCCCGGGGGTGTCTTCCCTGCGTCCGTTGCTGAGACGGGGTCCCCGGGGTGGCTGCTGGACCAGAGGTGGTTGCTTGCCGCCTCCTGGTTGGTTCGCCTATTGTCTCTCGTGCAATCATTGTTTCTGATTGGTGAGTAGGCTTGCTAGAACTGTCCTTGTTAGTTTTAGAGGACATTTGATTGTCTGTTTGAGTTTTCTCATTCAAGGCGACTTCTTTCGAGATACTTGTCGCGTCTCTCTCGCCCAGTAAGTGTTTAGGGAGGTCGCCTTGTATGTTATTTGATAATATTTCACTTTTGAGAGAGAATTTCGTATTTTCTCTCTGGTGAAATATTTTGTTTGACGGAGTTATAACTCGACGTCTTATAAGCATTTGTGTGCCATGTCTACCTCTTTTTGGTAGCCCTGAAAAGGGCTGTTGAAAAGAGGGGGTGGTTTTCACCACAGATACCATCATATTTATTCTCAGGGATATCTAACGATGTTATGCTCTTGCTGCTTGCTGCCTCACATTGTTGCCTAATGAAATCCTCTTGCATGATATTCAAGTTATAGTCAAGATTTGTTTGGGGATGATCAATTATTCCTATGCTTGTTATGCATATAATTGGTTTGTGATAGGAGAAATAACTCTCATAATAACAAGCTAATATATTTGAGTTATTACTAAAACATAGGTCGATTTGAGTGAGCAAGTTGGTTGATGGTTGATTAGGCAACAAATTTCGTAAACCCTCCGATTTGAAGAATTCATTGAGTTAGAGTTTATTTCCTTCATTCAGGAAGTCATTATTAAAATCTCCTAGGATTAAAATTGTGTCTCCAGTGGTTTTTACAATTGATGAAAGGGCTTCTTGTAATTTAGGTATCAAAATCAACATTGGGGTTGATGGTGGTTTGTAAACTCCACAAATAAAAGTGTTCCGTACTTTAATAAAAGCTATATTACATGCAAGCCCTTTATTTTCTTCGTTAAAATCATATAGTAATTCGACTTGACCAGCTAGTTCATTTTTGGTGTATATCATCAAGCCATATGCATGTGATTGGGATCGGTTAACGTCAGATCGATAAACAACAGTATAACCAGGGAGGTCCATGGTTTCATGGATGTGGAGCCATGTTTCTACTAATATAATTACTTTAGCCGCATTAAAGCAATTGTCATGTTTAATGTCTAAAAAATGTTTTCTAAGTGAATTTACGTTGTGGAATATGATTGAAAACATTCCAGGATAATCTTGCAAGAAGTTTAATTTAAAATTTACCGGTTTTTCATTGAGTCTTTTTTCAATTTCTGTAACGACTACGTTATTTTTATCGAGTGGTCCGGGATTTTTGAAAGTTCCTAGAATAGTTAATCCGATCAAGCTAGTTGAACGGCTGAAGGCTACGTACATTTCGGTTCTGCGCATTCCTTTCCTCAACGTGACAACTACAGAATCGTAGGTGCCCCCTTGGCTTTTGTAAATGGTTATGGCTTCCGCTGGAACAACGGGGAATTGCCTTCTCATAACCATGATCGGAGAATTTTGCCGCGGTCGAATGTTTCGAGAAACCAATTCTAAAGGGGTAAACATGTGATCTATGCCTAACCGCTTAGCTGCTATTCTTGAACCTCTACGTGTTTCGCGGCCTACTTTTTCATCATCAAAAAGCAACCATAAACGGACGACTTGGTTGTTCTCTGAAGTTTCCACGAATTTTAAGATTCCAACAGCTCCATTTACAAGGCCATCTGAGGTTTTCACATTTATAGTGACCTTGTACCTGATACCAACACATAGTTTTATATGGGATGGAAGCCCATAAGTGTTGGACGTTTTCATGGATTTTTTCATATAATCGAGGGTTGATGTTCGTTGAGCATCTGAAACTTTTCCAATGACACGATCGATAGCATCAAACCCTCTTATCTCACCTTTTTTCTTGCAAATAAAAACTGATTTATTATAAGTATCAACTTCTTCATTCGTTCTAAAGTGTCTGAGTGACTTGGAATTGGGAATAGCATTTTTTACAACACGGCTTTCAAACATTTGAACTTCAGCCGACGTTAAACAACCCATGGCCAAATTATTGAGAGCGGTAGCGAAAGGAGCATCACCCTTTTGCCTCATAATTTCCGTTAGCTTGTAAAAGCTGAACATCTCCCAAAGAGGATTCCCCATAAGGTGACTGTAAGGATTAGCAGTGTTATTAGAGAAAATGTATCCATCACCTACAGGGGCCAGTTGATTAAAATCACCAAATAAAATTACGGATATTCCAGCAAATGGAACGCTGGTTCTAAAAATTTGTTTCATACGAGCATCAACTCTTGCAAACATTTTTGTGCCAATCATGCTCACCTCATCCATTATAATTAACTTGACGTCCTTTAGTTTACTAAATAAAGTATTTGATACGCTGGAACTCAATGGAGGTATGTCATAGCTTGCTTGATTCAATGGTGAAGTAAAGATTGAGTGCAGTGTAACTCCTCTTATGTTGAATGCTGCTTTTCCAGTGGGTGCGCACAATAAAACTCGGAGAGCCTCCAACTCCACACCTGCTGGTGAGTTGAAAAATCGGACTATAGATTGTTCAAGGGCCTCAATCAGTCTTGATTTCCCAACCCCCGCACTGCCCAATACGCATTCGTAAATAGGACCGGCCTGTGTTTTCAAAGTATGCAAGACATGGTAGTGATACCGCTGTTGTTTGTCATTCAAAGATCTGACCACCTCAAGGTAACGTTCTTCAGGGAGCACATGGGGAACAGGAACGTATTCGTCTTCACTTTTCTCGTTTCCCAATCCACATCCCACGTCGTAGAATATGTCTCCCTCGTCAGTTCTATCTCTTATCACTTCGTATCGGTGTTCAAGGTCTGCCGAGATATCGACAACCTCTTCGACTTCTTGGTTCAATATTTCATTTTCATTATGTTCTTTGATGGCTTCATCGATGAAATCATCAGTTCCTTGTTCATTTAAGGAGTTAAAAATGTATAGATTCCGATTTTTTAAAATCACTTCCTTATTCTTGTTGAATTTGTCCTTGACGTCGACAGAAATCAGTTCACTTTCTTCGTTAACCCATGGCAAGAACAGCATCAACTGTTCGCGGTAAAAATCGTGTTCATGAGTTTCTATATTAAAACGAACAAATCGGATGATTTTGGACTTTTTTCTCTTAGAAATAAAACAATCTCCATTCTTCAACTTGAAAACATTTGAGGACTCCACGTTGTTATCATCGTGATCTGAATCGATGTCTGAACGGTCGTTTGTTCGTTTTGAGGAACTTCTATTTTTTGTGTAATTGTACCATGCAACAAAATCTGCGAGACTTAAATCTTTCAAAGCATCAGGACGATTTATATAGTGATCAATGTTGGATTTGGCAAATACATCCGTTGAATCACTAGAAAGCTTCTGGAGTTCTGATTTGAATAAAAGAACGCAAACCCTCCTTTCCGGAGGACCCGTATTAATGAATTCTACAGTTCTTGTGCACTGTGAAAGTGGTAGTGGTAGAATATAGTAGACCGCTTCTTGAGAAGAAAATTCGCTTGAATCTAAAAATTTGTTCGCCATAAATTTCAATTTTTCTCTAATTGAAAGATCTCCTCTTGCAACCTCCTCATTTGCTTCGCGAAGGACTTTCGAGATCCCACGTTTTGTTTTGTTTATATAATTGAGTACGTAAACAGCAACAGAGTACGTGTCTGTGATGAATTGTATATCCATGTTCGCTCGATGAAGGTTAAGAATATCAAGATTATACGCATTCATTTTGACGTCGCAAGGGAGTCGTTTGAGAAAAAAAGTCGGACGCTTAAGTGAATTTCGTATTGCTGCAATGTAGTCCTCTTGGGAAATATCCAAATGTTTGAGAAAACTATCAAAATTGTTGTCTTCGATTGGCAATTTTTTACTAAGATCTTTATAAATGCCATCCAAATATTCTTTAATTTCACTGATGGTTTGATTCATTTTTTTCTTTTGCTCGCAACTTACTTCCTCTTTGCCGAATGGCGTTAAAATTTTAGTTTCAGGCATGGGGTAAAATGGTATTCCGAAGCGGCAAAAACTTTTTTTTGTTTTTGGATTTTTTTTCTTGCAAGTGAATGTATGTTTATGGATCTGGAAAGCTGACATTTCATCGCTTAATTGGTCCGATGAACATGAGATGAACTTGTCGATGAATTTCTCGCACGTTTTAACGCTATTTTCATTGTCTTTTTCAAGAGTGGGAGCATTTCGAAGCCAAAGAAGTGAATGAATGTGTGGGGAGCCTCTTTGTTGGAACTCAGCTCGGTAGTAATAGTCTACTACTTCATGCTCATAAAATATCCCGTGTTTCTTTGTGGTAAACAGCTTTATCATTTCCTTAATTCTAAAATTGAAGTATCGGGCACATGTTACAGGATCAGAACTTATCAAACGAACTTTTTCCCGATAGTTCACTGCTACTGACGCTTCCTCGGTAATGTCCTCATTATCGACAATTTTTTTTAAAAGCACTAGGAGCTCAGGCCACTGGGTCTCAGCAGGAGAAAGGGTAACAAATAATGTTGGGGATCCCAATTGACGGATCATGGAAAAAATTTCTGACTGTTTTTGCCCCCAAAACGCTGGTGAACCTCTATCCGGAAGGAAATGTCGGTACCCACTATCATGGATGTGGAATGACTTGATAAGTTCCTCTGAGAGACAAAAACCCGCAGTTGGACTTTGTTGTTTTCCTTTCAGTTTTTTCAGGCAAAGTATACTGGAACTGATTTTCATACCCCTCAATTTCGTAGCACAATAAAATAACTTGCTTGGTTCCGAGGCACATCTTCTATCGTATCGCAATAATTCTGAATTGATGAATTTTTGATAACATATGATCTGGCTTTGGTCGCAAGTGACCCCCGTAAATTCGAATAAAACTCAATGCTTCTGCATGAATATCTAAAAACAATGGCAAGGGGCTGAATCCTTCCCCTGGGGTAAAAACCAATGCGTCTGGATTATGGTTTGACATCAACAGTGTAGATTCAATAGGCACGTTGACTGGCTCAGGATCGTCTTCTTCGAAGTCAGAGTCATGGACTAGGTCGCTTGTGTCACTGTTCTCACAGCGGAATCCACTCTCAGTTTCCTCAAATTTGTCCCAATTCAATAATATTGGTATCCTCTTAGGATCTATGGAGACATCAGCCTCTTTGAACGCTGGACAATTGTTCAAATCTTTCAAGGCTTCTGCTATTGCGTGTGGTCTAATCGTTTCCTTTTGTACGACTGATTTGAACGACTTCTTTTTCTTGAGAGCAATGGGAATCACAGCAGTTTCATTGAACGTACGCGGAAGAATTTTAATGTTATCCATAACATCACAAGGTACATTCACCACTCGTCCCTGAATTGAAAACTGCTGATCTATATGAGACAAACGTAATTGCATAAAAGGAATTCTGGGACTTACGAAACGTTCTTCAAGCGAAGTCAAGCTACTCACTGAATTCGGTACCACGGGGAAACGTAAATTATCATAAGCTGCTAATGATAACGGTGGAACTCTCATTTTTTTAAGGTAACCATTGCAGGTGCCACACACTCCATCAACTCCAAAACCAGGTTTACAGAGATTATTAATCTCACATCAGGTTTACAGAGATTATTAATAAAATTTGTTGAATGGGATTCAATTGGCTTACTATTACTTTTGAAAAATTTGATTGAATGTTTAAAAAACAACCGTCCACAACACGAGCACGTGTAATTAGGGCCGGTCTTAACAACACTCTCATAGTTTGTTAGTAGCTTTGAACGTAAACTATTGAATCTTTTGGTGTTGCATTGTCTAACTCTTTTTAAAACATTGCGTCTTCGTTCCTTTCTAATTAAAATTTGTTTCTTTGAAGAGCTTAGGCGTGAGTTAGTTCTAATACGATCAACAATAGTTTCTGTACGTTTTTTATAACGTCTCCTTTGCGCTTGTGAATTCATCTTGGCCTGTTTAATGCGTTTTTTGGGATTGGTCAATCGTCTTTTTTGAACCGTTTTATTAATTTCTCTATGTTTTTCAAGCTGCTCGGGGTCGGCCAACCGTTTTTTCTGAACCGTTTTATTAATTTCTCTATGTTTCTCAAGTTGCTCAGGGTCGGCCAATCGTTTTTTCTGAACCGTTTTATTAATTTCTCTATGTTTTTCAAGTTGCTCGGGGTCGGCCAACCGTTTTTTTTTTTGAACCGTTTTAATAATTTCTCTATGTTTTTCAAGTTGCTCGGGGTCGGTCAACCTTTTTTTTTTTGAACCGTTCTATTAATTTCTCTATGTTTTTCAAGTTGCTCAGAGTCGGCCAATCGTCTTTTTTGAACCGTTTTATTAATTTCTCTATGTTTTTCAAGCTGCTCGGGGTCGGCCAACCGTTTTTTCTGAACCGTTTTATTAATTTCTCTATGTTTCTCAAGTTGCTCAGGGTCGGCCAATCGTTTTTTCTGAACCGTTTTATTAATTTCTCTATGTTTTTCAAGTTGCTCGGGGTCGGCCAACCGTTTTTTTTTTTTTTTTTTTTTTTTTTTTTGAACCGTTTTAATAATTTCTCTATGTTTTTCAAGTTGCTCGGGGTCGGTCAACCTTTTTTTTTTTGAACCGTTCTATTAATTTCTCTATGTTTTTCAAGTTGCTCAGAGTCGGCCAATCGTTTTTTCTGAACCATTTTATTAATTTCTCAATGTTTTTCAAGTTGCTCGGGGTCGGCCAACCGCTTTTTTTGAACCGTTTTAATAATTTCTCTACGTTTTTCAAGTTGCTCGGGATCGGCCAACCTTTTTTTTTTGAACCGTTCTATTAATTTCTCTATGTTTTTCAAGTTTTTCAGGGTTCGCCAATCTTTTTTTTTGGGATAAGCTGTTGATTAGCCTGATATCAATACGTACCTCTTCATTCCGTCTCCGAATATTTTGGGATCTTGCATTGAGCTGTCGTATTTTATTTAGTTCTGACTCACTTTTGACAGAACAATCTTTTCTGGCACGGTCATGTGCCTTAACCATGGCCGCACTCTTTTTTCTTAGACGAGGCATAATCTGCAATATTGATATTTATTTATGAATAAGAAGGCACCTCAATTGAAGTATTATAAGTTTTACTCGATAAGAGAAATTTTACTTGATTAGGTATTAGACAGGTTAGTAGGTCCCCTTAATTAGTTCTGGAACGTGATTTCTACTAAATATATAGGTATTGAATCGTTTAGAGGTTTACACCCAGTTACTGTAGAAGTGTGCAACCCCCCCCCCCCCCCCCCCCCCCGAGGTAATACACTATGGGATAATTAATTCACTTTAGAATATGCTTACCAGCAGTTGTCTTCCGATATTCTTTATCCAAATTTGAGAGAGCCGTTGAAAAATAAATCTACTATATGAAAAAAAAAAAAAAAAAGAGTGATAGATCGTGAGAGATAGAAAATAGTCAATCGGAATTCGTAAATAGAACTTAAAAGCAGGACGTGTGAAAAAGAAATTTTCAACACTACTTGAACTCGTCAGACACAAAAATGAATTTTTTGAACCTAAATTGAACGAAAATGTGCAATTTAAACTAATACAAGACGAGGATCGAATAGGAATACAGAAAGCAGCAGTTTGAAGTCGGAACTTTACGAATACACGAGAAAATCGCAACTCAACGTGAACTAAATCAATTTCGTAAAACCTGAAACTGAATACCTACGATTGTAAATAAATTAAACAAGAATTAGGTATAAAATAACTTAAATAAAGGTACAAAACTATAAATTTATAAATAATAGTTATAATACAAATCAAGGAAAAAAGTGAGAAATTTTCCTTTCGATTAACACGAAGTTGTCAAATCGGGAGAAAGTAAAGTTTCACTCCAGCGAAAACTCAAACGATTTCCCTCAACTTGATTAACGAAGAACTGATAACAAAAAAACTAGAACTTTTCAATATCTAAACACTATCACTATCAACAAGGAGAACACGATAAGTTTATAAGCGAGTGAACTCCGTCAAACTGATCAAAAACGAAATTGAATTGTTTAAACGTAAAACGAACGAAAACTATTAGGTATAATACGATAAACAGATAGAAATGCAGAAAGCCGAAGTTTGGTGCCCAAATGTGAAAAGTAAACCAGGAATCCGCAACTCAATGTGAACTGAAACAACTTCGCAGAAACTGAAACTGAATAAGAATGTAAATAGATTGAACAAAAAACTATAAAATAATTGTAAACGCTATAACTTTACGAGTAATAGTTGTAATACAAATCAAGGAAAAAGTGAATTCGGGGAAGGTTAACGTGTGAGGTAGCAAAATCGGGAAAAAAGTTATGTTTCCACTCCAGCGAAAACTCAAACAACTTCTCTTAACTTGATAAACGAAGAACTAATCACAAAAACACGAACTTTTCAATATCTGACACACAATAAAGAAGGTGAAAACTATAACTTTATAGGCGAGTGAACCACCGTCGAACTCTCAAGGAAGTGTGATTAGGCAGTCGATGCGGGGCAAGAATAACGCGTCTTGCATAGCGAAGGTATTGAAACGATGGGTGGATAGATTGATAGGACCTACTAGAGATATTACCCGGTTGGTGAATCCGTTACCGAATAGGTACCAATATGATGTACTGATGGTACTTCCGATAGTTTTCCTGGCACACGATTTATTTCTCAATTAAATTGGATAAGTAAGAGTGATATGATATTACAACATAATAAAATTACAAACTTCAGTTCTAGCCACTAATCGCATAGGTACCCTTCCTATCGCCTTTCATACTTGAGATTTTGTAGTACCTAATAGGTAGTTTGTTAATCCATGTTGACATAAGTATTGTATTCATGTTTTTTTCATTTCGAACGCCATCTAATTGAATTGTGGGTTACCAATCATTTTACATCACAATACCAATACCCCTGAAGAATGTGATTTTTGTAATAAGTAGGTAGGTACCTACTAACAAAGCTTTTTACGGTATATTATTCCCTATTGGAATAATACACCTTTGTAATCGTATAGAAAAAAATTTGATTTGCCCCTAGGGTCTAGTTGGTCCTAACATCTCGGCAGCCAAATCCCCCCACCTCCTGGGGAGGGGGGGGGGGTAAAAATAGGTAAGAAAATAATGGTTTTTTGGAGCTGGTCGAGTGGGATGTCGTTGACCATTGATTATGAACGCTGATTCGATTTAAATGGGTGTCATATAAGTCGGTGAACTCCTAGGGGGTGGGGGTGGAGCTAAAAATAAGTATGAAAATAATATTTTTTTGGAACTGGTTGAGTATGGTGTCGTTTTCCATGTAATTCGGAACTCTGATTCGATTTAAATGGGTGCCATTTCAGCACAAGTGAGAAAATCCATTGTTACAGCTTTAAATGTAGGGATTGTTTGTGTGTGTGTGAAATAATTGTATAGTTCAATATTTACTTCTACTTCAATCTACTTCTACTTCTATCTACTACTTCCATAAAGGAAGGTTTCTGTCTGTCTGTCTGTGTGGCATGCCCTATACGCGTCTAAACGGCTGAACGGATTTTCACGATTCCTTTCCCCAAATAATCAGTACACTTGAGTGCACATTTTAGGCTTAATCAAAATTCCGTGCGCATGCGCGAAGGGTAAGTTTGTTTTTTGACTGATGACCCCCAATTTTTATTCCGGAATCGGATTCTTCGTTCAATTTTGCGTCCAAAACATCCGCCACTTTTGATCTGCGCATGCGAAAACGTGCGCTACGTTGAATTCGGCCTAGCAGAGCGAGGCTTAGGAATTTACGTTACTGACGGCCGAGTGGAGGGAGGCCTTGAAATTAACGTTACTGACGGCCGAGCGAAGCGAGTAGCTAGTACGTACATAAATAGAACTTCTTCATAATTTCATGGCTGATATTTTCTAAGCCACAGTCAGTATTAAAGCTACATCAAGTCCTAAAACAGTTGAGCGTAAAACATTAAAGAGAGCGACCGAGAGAATCGGAGGACGGAATATTTCACAGAGTAAACACATCAGTTGTGATTACTTTTTTTTTTTTTTTAACAAGCCCCTTCTACCTACGTTTTAAACAACATGGTTCTAGGAGGTTATACAGGGATACTTCCATAAGAGTAGTTCAATCTGAATTTGGACTATGTTTCATGCAAATATTACCGATTTTCACAACTAGCGAACGGCATTATTTCGATTTTTGACTGATTTTTCAACTTTGAAATTTTTGAAAACTTGATACATATTCTTATAGGAAATTTTACGCTGATTCCGAATATACCACATATTAGTATGCTGAAAAAATTATTTCGCACAACAAATCGCAAAAAACAGGCTATTTTGAAATTTTTGACTACATTTTTGAAAATTTCAACCCGAAGATGTAATCCGATCATGCTGGCCAACGAACTTGAACTTTCGTTTTGTGTCCTTAACATTTTAAAATTTGTTTGAAGTTTCTAGCACAATTCTACGGACAGTTATCGTCTGGAATGACACATACATATATACTTTTTTTTTTTTTTTTTTTTTATTATTTTTTTTTTTATTTTATAAACCTCCCCTCAAAGACGGAGGGGGCACGCCATTAAAATGAAAAATAAACAAATAAAATAAAAAAGTGGGGAGGACGCCCAGGTTTACCCGACGCCGGCTCTAGGGATAAGGGAAGTTGTAGGACGAGGAGGAAGAATGGGATGAAAGGAAGTGCCCCTATAAAATGACCACCAGTTCAAGTAAGAACCCCTCAGGACGCGGGTGGTGATACCACGGAGTACTCCTGCCGAGATGCCCAACTCGAGTAACTCCGTGGCGCTTTTCCCGCACCACACCCCGTGCCATGACACGGTCGCAGCCATAACCTTGATGTTATTAGGTGCCACTCCTTTTAGCTCAGATATCGCCTGTCGCAGATCATTTCTATCATATTTACTTTTCTTAGCCCGCCAGGTCTGCTCCATGTCCACGCTGCCACTGACAACCTGGACACTCAGGATTATGGCAGACCCATCGGGCTTGACAGCAACGATATCCGGCTTCTTGCCCCGGTCACTCGGCATGTGATATAGTCTCTCTCTCTCAACAGCCCAACCGCTGGATGACAAAGCGCCTGCTATCTGCTTGGCAACCGCATCGTGTCGGAGAATGCGGCCACCGTGGGTACGAGGACACTGCTGCACCACATGATACAGATTCTCATTTTTACCCCGACAGGCACGGCAAAGGGTGTCTACTGTCCCGCGACTACTCCTCGAACATCTCACCGAGGTGGCCAAAGTGGCCACCCGGACGGCGTGAAAATGACGGTAGTCGCGGGCCCCAATGCCCTCTGAAGCCCATTCCACCCACTGGGAAGAAATGGGGGATTCAGAGCACTGTCGGAGTTCTTTACCATCTACTGACTCATGTATCGCTCAGCGAACTCAGCAGCTGAGCTGGGTTTGGGAGCAGTTGGTGTTGCTCGGTCGCACCACAACAACTGCTGCTTGACAAAGTCAAAGTCAGCAGCAGTGCGGGCAACTTCCCAGCTCGAGCCCCTAAGGGCGAGCAGGCGCTGGCGGCGTAACGATGGGATACTGGCTGAGAGAGAGACAATACCGAGCCCACTGGCCTTGACCGGTGCATGGACATAGGCACTTGGGACACCAGGTGGAAAGCCTAGCCAAGAGCGCACAGCAGAGCGAACTTCACGATCTAACTCTAGCAGCCTCCCCGCAGTAAGTCTACCAAAGACTAACCCATAGGTCAGCTTTGGCAGTAAGTACGTGCGAAGGAGGCGCAGCTTCTGCTGTGGCTTCAATGGAGCCTTGGTGATACGAGCTAGTGCTCCACCAAGGTCCACACGGCTTGCGGCAATGGTGGCCACACCCATGAAGTCAACTCCAAGGTACCGCCAAACCTCCAACATGGATCGGGAGGGGATGGGTGACTGTCCTATGACAAAACACTCCTCATCCACCACCTTCACCTGATGCTGGCGACCCGACGGGACCAAGGAGACTGACCCACACTTATCCGGGTTAACCACCAAACCACACCTGGCTAGCTGCTCAGCAAAGGCATTGAGGGCAATCTGCAAGCCCTCACGGGTTTCGGCGAGTAGGATTACATCATCGGCAAAAGCCAGTGCACCTACTCGCACCCCAGGGGCGAGATCGAACCCTATTTCAGCTGGCAGCTTACCCAAGGCCGTGTCCACGACCAGGTTAAAGAGGAGTGGCGACAGAGGATCCCCCTGGCGTACCCCGCGCCCAATGACAACATCCCCCGACATCTCACCTCGTGCCTCGAGGACCGTCACGCCTTCGTGGTACAGGCGAGCAACATACTCAATTAAACGAGCAGGTGCCCCGACACCACGAAGACAATCGGTCAGGGCAAAATGGCTAACGGTGTCAAAGGCCTTAGCGACGTCCAGAGCGGCAAGATGGAGTTGCCGTTTCTTAATACGGGCCAGCGAAATGACAGTTTGGAGAACTGTAAGGTTCTCTGCTGTGCCATCTGCTGGCCGAAATGCTCTCTGGACGTCACCCATGACACTAGCAGCTTGGAGGCGAGATGCCAGAATCTTTTGGAAATGGCGGAAGACTACAGACGATATAGATATCGGGCGGTAGCCTCCAGGCCCTTTTTTTGGGATGAAAATTGTCCGGGCGCGGGTCAACGCTTTCGGGGGTCTTCCCGATAGAAGGAGTAAGTTGAGGATGAGCAGCTTAACTGTTTTTGGAGTCTTGTTCCAACGTCGGGCAGAAACACCATCAGGTCCAGCAGAAGTGGAGTTCTTGACACGGCACTTATGTGCCTCGTCATGAAACACCGGCGTGCTTATGATGCCACGCAAGGAATCCCTGGTGGAAGTTGGGGGTACCACTGGCTCACCAGGGTTGTGGCTGGGAGCACTCAAGAGTGGCTCCCAAAAGTCCACAAACTCCTGGAGAGGGGGCAAAACTTGCTCATCCCCAGCTCCTTCCAGTACCTCCGTAGCCACACGAGCCGGATGCTTCCTCCACAACTTCTGGACCCGCTGATATTCCCGCCTTCTTGCTTGTTTTGCTGCTCTGCGACCTCCACGAGGCTCCAAAGTAGGAGGAACTGCTCCCTGATGCCCCGTCACGGTCGCTTCCTCAACCCGTGGGAAGATCCTCTGTATGTAGGCTGCGACCTCGTCCTCCAAGCCTTCAGGCCTCTCAACAGCCCGCCTCACCAGATCCTGCAGGTAGGCACTCTCATAACCATCAATACGGCCTACCTGCTCCCCGAGCCTTAACACTTCAGTCTTCAAGAAGACCGGAGGTCCCGGGGGAGGATTGCTGAATGGCGGGCTGTTGCCCCACGCCTGTAGGAGATGCGGGAGAGGCCCCAAGGCTATTTGTCAGGATCGCCTCCTGGACAAGCTGCTTATAGTGGGGCCTCAGGCGAAGAGATTGGATGGCAGAAAGCGTGCGCATGGGAAAACGTTGTTACAAAAATACATTAATATGGCGTACCCCATTGCGCACAGCCTCTGCCTCCTCCGCTGCCATTCGCCGCAAATCCTCAGAAGCATACCTGGGCCGCTCTCGCTCTATGTCAATTGCAGCGTTGGCCTCCGCGGGATGCTTCTGCCAGACGTGGGCACTGAGGCCACGCTTGGAACTGAAGGCTCTCTCACAATGGGCACACTGGTGGGCATTATTCAGGGCAGAGGAGGAGGATGAAGGGTAGGATGAAGAGGATGAAGATGAGGGGGAGGATGACCGACGCCCCTGCCTGGGGCGCCCCCGAGCGCCTACCCTTGAACCCCGCGTGCCAATGGGCAGGCGGGGGTTATGAGGCTGGTCGTGATTATTATCCATAACTGAGGAAGCGCCTGTAGAAGGGTCGGGAGACTCGTTGACACGAGCCTCCCCCCTAATCGCCGGCGGGTCATTCTGCCACCCTCTGTTCACCCAGAGGGTGCCCGGGTTGCGCGACGGGGACGCATGACCATGACTTGGGTAGGGATATGAAGGAGCTCCGAAGAGATAAAAACACCGACAGTTACCCTACCCCAGCAACCCAAACATACATACATATATACATACATACATACATACATACATACATAAAAAAATGCGTTAAACTTCAGAATATGATTCAGAATAGCCTGAAACCGATTTCTGCATAAAATTTTTTCAAAAATTCACATTCTACAAATTTTGAGGCGAGAGCAATAGCTTAATTTTCTTCAAAAATTCGCTAAAAGTTGCCAACTGTCTGGAATGACACACTCATTTTTATTTTTTATTTATAAAAGCCCTCAAAGGTGGAGGGGGGGACACCATTAAACGAAACGAAGTCAATGCCAAGGTACCTCCAAAGCACTCCTCAGCCACCGCCTTCACAAAAACGTCTATTTCCACAAAAAATAAAGATTTATATATTTTTATTTTATTTTTATATTATTTTACTTGAAATCCTCCTGATGCTCAGTTTCAAGGAAAATGAAGGTAAGTCTACATTTGCGAAACATCTTAAGGAAGCCGATCATAGTTATAATTGTGATTTGACAGAAAGACAATTTGTAGAATTTCTTCAGTTTTGTCCAAAGGGGTATGTTGAATGTACTTTAAAAATTCGAAATTATCAAAAGTGACAGATCTGGTAAATGTTTAAATAAGGATATCCCTCAATATATTTCACCACAAATAAGTCCATTTCTGTAAAGCTTGGAATTATCCCTTTAAACTTTCGAAACCAGTAATTCTTCCCCTCTTTTCACTTCATCTGATTAGCTGTAATCCCCCTTCACTTTGCTTGCACTTAATTGGTTTTATCTTCAGCCCCCTTTCCATTCTCTCTGAATGGGATTCAATCTCCCTTCACCTGTGAATATAAAAGCTGTGTCCTTTCGGGTGACTACGCGAAGCTCCCGGTCCGAAGTGAAAGTCATTTGCGCTGTACTCGGTGCTCCCCGGCAAGTTCTAGCAAGCGTACGCGAAGCGTCCCGTGCCGAGAGAATGGGTGTACGTGATGCTCCCCGTCGAACTCTCAGGTGGTTCAGGAGGTATTCTGCGGTTGGATACTTGGAGTTTGGATAACTTTCCTGTATGGAGAGTACATCCACTATACCTTCATTGGTGACAGTGCATTGTATCCCCCCAAGATGTAGGCCAGCCGGGTGGGTGACTGCACACTGAGTATCACAAACATATGCGAGAGTTTTCATGCACAATTCAAGGACAATTTCATAGGCATCCACCCAAATATATTTGTCTTTTTTGATGCTTTGGTCAAATACCAAACTGATGTTTACATCAAGATAAATACAGAGGAGGGGACTTATAGGCGAAGTAGCTCAATTAACAAGAACGTGTGGTTGGAGAAACTGATTGAGAAGTACGATTCGCACACCATCACCCTTATCCAATTTTATACAAATTGTTTCATGTAAATACCAACCAAAATTTGATGTTTGACGACTGACGTAATTTCTCTTTTGACGACGCTCACGATATTATTCTGTGACATAATTAAATTAACTTTGTTGTAATATACTATAATTATTCATGCATGATGTTTTGTTCACCAAGCTCCCTAATGATCTACCCTGATCTACCATGCAGTTTATTTAAGATGAAATTGAATTTTGCACGGGGATCTTCGCGTACACGAAGAGAAAGGAGGCGGGGAGCTTCGCGTACATGAGGAGAACGGAGGCGGGGAGCTTCGCACACACGAAGAGAAAGTAAGCGGGGAGCTTCACGTATAAAAAATCGTAGATGGGGAGCTTCGCGTATGCTCCCGTCCTTTCTGATGGGTCTTCAGTTATTGTTCGTTACTGATGATGGCCTAACCGTCGAAATCGAATTGTAACTCTTTATTTTTAGTGGAAATAGACAACGTTTTTTCACTAACTTCCGTTTTGAAATGGGTTTCCACAACTTTGTTGCGAACGATTTAGTGATGGGGCACATATAGACGTGAAAACACAGGCGTGCCTGGTAAATAAAGTTCATATAAAATAATCCTTTTATTTGTAAAATGAAGGTATAAAAGAATGTAAGGTTCACAACAATTGTAACGACTTAATCAATGTCCATGACATCCTAATAGACGACCGAATTCTGAACTTCATCCTGGATCTAGTAGGTGTCTGTGAGTAAGAAGGTTATGGCCAGTGGCTACCCGATTGACCACTATTCGGTCCCTGCTTGGAAGGTGGGTCACAAAAAGATCAACCGGGCAAAGGCCCTGAAGGACTCCACGCAGACCAGTGACCTCACCCTGCCACTGCACAAGCCATATGGAATTGACTTTATACTGCATGTAGGAGATTTTATCCTCAATGTGCACAGGCAACATGTCGATGGAGTCATCACCAATGGCTCTTCTTGCTAGGGCATCAGCACACTCATTGCCGTGAATTCCCACATGACTTGGCACCCACATAAAATTTATGTTTTTGCCCTATGTTGTGGCTCGATGTAGGCTCGACGCAGGCTTTGAAACGGAAGTTAGTGAAAGACGTTGTCTATTTCCACGAAAAATAAAGAGTTACAATGTTAAATCGATTTTGACTGTTAGGCCATCATCAGTAACAAACAATAACTGAAGACACATTAGAAAGGACACAGCTTATATAGAGACAGGTGAAGGGAGATTGAATCCCATTGGTCGAGAGAAAGGAAAGGGGGCAGGAGGTACAACCAATCAAGTGCATACAAAGTCACACACACATTTTACATTTTAATTTATAAACTCCACTTTTATCCTGCACACTAATTTTATCCTTAACGGATCCTAGTAATGCTTTAAGACTATTTTTATTTTTAAAACCTACTTTATAACCTCTCGATGATAGAATTTTGCCAATTTTATCAGAAATTTTCCCATAATAAGGTAAACTTATCCATTGCTTTTCTTCTAAAGTTACATCTTCCCGAGCCAGATTGGACACTTTTTCCCTACTCTTTTTCCTAAGAACCTTATCCCATATGGTATCAACGATGTTATGGTATAACATTGTAACTCTTTATTTTTCGTGGAAATAGACAACGTCTTTCACTAACTTCCGTTTTATAATGGGTTTCCACAACTTCGTCGCGAGTGATCTAGTTCGTCGCAGGCTTTGTATTAGGGGGTCATATGAATATGACCCTAATCGCCTTGGAAGTCTCAAATAAGAGTCATATTGGGGGGGGGGGGATAATTTTATTTGTTTTTTTTCTCTTGTTTTAATTCTCACCAAAATTATATACGATCCATTCATAGGGACTTTCCTGTAATGCATGTATTACTTACCATTATGCATCTACACAAGCTTTCATGAGGTTGATCATTGGTATGTTAATATTTTTGCGGTAAGTGCGGGAAAAAGTCACGCCTCGCCTCTGACTCCAACAATGGGGACTCGTCGTGAGACTCGAAAGGGCTAGGAACTAACCCTCACAAACCCTTCAACTGAATCGTATATAACACTATGATTTTGGGCGTAACAAGGAATTGGAGCTGACAGAAATTGATTAGCGAGGTCAGAAACACAAAAAGCAAGTGAATATTTTAATTTTGGAAGACTTTTTTTGTGTGTATCCTATTCGGCAGAGAGGAAGCAAATCAAGATCCAGCCCACTTCCGTGGACCTGCAAGACAGTGCGGTCCTGCGGGTCTGGAGTATTGTCAGCGCCGCACGCGCATCATAATGCCGCACCGAAATAACGCTGTGATAATTATATTATCGTAACATTAATTTGCGAATTATAGACGAAAATTAAGCTTTTGAAATGTGTAAAAAAGGCTGCAAATTAATACATAATGGTTTTTTAGGACGTCCATCAGAAGCAGGGTCACACAGGCAATGCTTCGTAGAATGCAAGGCAGAAGCCAAGCAGTAGAAAAAAAACCTCTTCCTCACACATTGTAACATGGACGTTAGAATTAGTTGAAGAATAAAGTACGAGTCGAAATGATTGATAAGTCAACTTTATAAGGAATTAACGTTTGCGCATGCGCACAGACTACTAATACTCCAAAGGCAATGCTATTTGTAAGGGAAGGTCTACGAGCTAAACCGCGCAATCCTTGAAAATTTCATAAAAATCGGTCCATTAGTCTCTGAGTATTATCTGTGTTCATCAATTTTAGTCCAACAATTGCGCATGCGCTATACTTTTTATTTTATTTATTTATTTTTTTAAATAATTTAAGCCGTGTCTCAGCCGGAAGGGTCATTAGCGGCAATCAAAAAGGGGGGTGTCAGAAGGACACTGCAACGGGCACGATTCTAAAGGGAGCCATGCTGACTGTCCGTCACACGGAGTGCCATCACGAACTCAACTGGCAGATCAGAGGGGGAGAAATAATAATAACAACCCGCAAAACGAGACATCGCCGCACTCTGCCTCAAGGGATACAGCGATGGCCGCTTTGTAGCCCCTTCAGCGGATAAAAATACCCCGTAATAAAAACTAAACTGCGACTAGATGATCCTTACAAATACATAAATATTATCGATAAATATATAATGATAAATACTATACATCTTAGTTAAATAAAGGTATTACTAGATGTAAATAAATAAATAAATAAATATATCACAGTTTGTTGTAAAGCTCAGTGGCTTTCAAGTACACCAACAGGGACTGGAACTTGTCTGGTCCGACAGAACATCCACCCACTGAGGGAGTGAATGCTGGACCCTGAGGTCCATGAGGGCTGGGCAATCCTCCAAAAAGTGGCGGATAGACAAATCTCCCACACACAACATCACGAGCACTGGATCTAGCAGGTGTCTGTGAGTAAGACGGATATGGCCAGTGGCTACCCGATTGACCACTATTCGGTCCCTCCTTGGAAGGTGGGTCACGAAACGATCAACCGGGCAAAGGTCCTGAAGGACCCCACGCAGACCAGTGACCTCGCCGTGCTATTGCTTGAGCCAGATGGAATTGGCTTTATGCTGCATGTAGGAGATTTGATCCTCAATGCGCATAGGCAACATGGAGTCATCACCAATGGCTCTCCTTGCTAGGGCATCAGCAGACTCATTGCTGTGAATACCTGCATGGCTTGGCACCCACATATAAGTTATGTTTGTGCCTAATGTTGTGGCTCGGTGAGGTGAAACATGCTGGCTTTGTATTAGGGGATTAGGTACATGAGTATGTGTCCCTAATCCCCTCGATAGTACTCGGTGAGTCACTACAGATCACATAATTTCCAACTCCCAATAGCTGGCAGTGTCGAACAACATACACTCCTGCTTAAAATTAGTGCACCACACGTGTGTGTGTGTGTGTGTGTGTGTTTTCTTCGTTTGTCCCCTTGTTTCTTCCCTTACCAACTATCAACCAAAACTTGATTAGAGGCATGGATCGAAGGCTCCAAGCCCTCATCCGAGCTAGAGGAGTTAATAACAAGTATTGAAAAGCAAAACTGGTATACTTTTTTCCAAATTTACAATTTTTATAATTTCACCACACGGTACATTTTTCTTTAATTTTATTATAAACGTATTTTCTTCATGAATTTTCACCTTTTTTTGGTTACCTTATTCCTTTCGTGTTTGGAAACAATGTGTGCAAACGGATAAAAGCTTGATAAGGGAAAAAAGAAGGGGACAAACGAAGTAATGGATAGTGGTGCTTTAATTTTGAGCAGGAGTATATTATTATTACTTTATTTTCTATTTTATTTTTATTACTCCACAAATGGCGATATAATTCATCGGGAATTTTTCTCGAACATATATCCATCTACTCCCCGAGTCGAAATCGAACTAATAGATGACAAGAAATCGACGTTATAATAAATCAACGTTTGTGCATGCGCACAGACTACTGTTTATGCTACGGCAATGAAAGTTATAGGGGACCGTCAAGTAGCTATCCCACACAATCCCTGAAAATTTCATCAATATCGTTCCATTAGACTCGGAGTTTTGCTTGTGTCAATCGACATTAGTTTTGCGCTTGCGCAATGGTTATTACTCTACCAATCGCGAAATAATTTGTAGGGCATTTTTCTAGAACATATACCCAATGACCTACCGAGTTTGAATGGAATCGGATATCAACAGATGATGAGAAATCGACGTTATGAGAAATTCACTTTTGTGCATGCGCACAGGTTATTGTTGATTCGACGGCTTTGGAAATCATGGAGGACCGTCCAACAACTAACTTGCACAATATCTGAAACTTTCATCGGGATCGGACTGAAACTTGGTATAATTTTGGGCGTGACAAGGATTTACAACAGACAGACATCAGACAAACACGGAACCAAAATTGATCAGCAAGCTCTGAAACGCAAAAAGCTAGTGAAAATTTTGATAATGGAGGTAACGCTAACTAATAGCAGAAGCTAATAGAAATAAGATGAATAGAGAAGGAAAATTACAAAACATGAATATGCTTTAGCCTAGACCGTCAAGTATCGATCAGCCATCGATCCAGGAACGTTAATTATTATCGATCGGTGGCGTTGAACCATCGATGAGGCAGCTCTATGCGAATACTGTCCAGGCACCAATTTTTAAATCAATAAAACGGACGAAACAAAATGTAAAATGGCTATATTTCCAAGTAAATCCAAGAAAATTTTCAATGAATCAAACATAGCAACTTTGGTCAATGACTAGAGCGATTTTGCACTCCGAAGCGATTTTGCAATATCTTCGACAAATAAAGACGATGGGCCGCCTAAAAGACAGAATCCAAAGCTCCAACACGAGAGCTCCCTAACGGACAAACGGGAAATACAGCTCCCAAGGAAAAGCAGACGACTGAGAATCACAGAGAATAATTCTCATCGTTTCGAGCTCCCTAAAAACGGAACAGAGAAGGAAACGTCCTCACAAAGGATAATTCCAGATCGAGAGGGATTATCAAAACTAAATAAAAACGATAGATCTAAGTATTATCGTTTACTATACACCCCCAAGGACAAGGGCAAACAAGCCAGACGCGCTCTTTGCAGAGGGGGCGGAAGATCGCATTTCACATTCCGCCCACCGAGCGCGACCGATCAAATCGGATACTTGGATGCTGCGGACGCATCTCGAAAACTAACCATTAGGAAGCAAAGCGGTCCAGCCAATTAGGGGCAGCCTAATCAAATCGGGAGCGGCGCTCCAATTTCAATACGGACCGTTAGGAGACCAATAGTTCCAGCCAATCAGAGACAGCTTCCGGGTATAAATATAGGATGCACGAGCCCGTCGAGCTCATTACCATTCTCCACACAGATCTGACAACTCTTCTCTCCTCGACGACAAAGTTTCTACATGATCTGATTTCCAATTCTCTACACAGCTGATGACTCTTCTCTCTGTGACGAAGTTTCTACACGCTCCGAGGCAATCTCTCTCTCTCATCACAAGACTCCTGGTAACTTCGAGCCCAGTACTACTCATTACCAGTGTTCTTCAGTCAGGATACCACCCGGTTCAAAAGATCCTCGATCTTTTCGAACGTCCGCTGGGATATCCGAGCCGGGTCGCCCGGATCAAGCTGACTTATTCACTTGGTCGACCGCTGGGGCCCGCCAGGTGATCGAATTTCTCATACGAATCGATCAACTGCTCAAGGGAGTTCTTCTTAGAACTAGTAGGAGGACCCTCGCCGATATACAACGCATATATATATATATATATATATATATATATATATATATATATATATATATATATATATATATATATATATATATATATCGCAAAGCGAGTCCCCTACCTTACGAGTGTCCTTGTGAGGACAACTCAGAGTACTCTGTCGACCACGACAAGTGAGTCCCTGAACATTCCTAGTTCTTTTACAGAACCAAAAAATAAGCGAAACAAACAAATTCGCAAACGATGGAACGAAGCCCATCGTTTCACCCCTTTAACGGGGTGGAAAGCCCGAGCGAGGTCGGCAGACAGACCAGCGGGGTGGGCCGGGCGGGTGGAAGTCACGCGACCGCCCCCCGCATTCCAAGCGATGCACGTGACGCTGTTCAATCGAGCTCGCGGTCTAGCCGTCCTGAGCCGCTTGAAGCCCTCACAACCAACTCCGCGAAGGACGTTGGCTACGCTCATACACCTGAGACGCGATCAGATCGAGCTGAGGACATGATACGCTCTTCTATATCTTCTACAGATATACACAGTCCCGTCAAACACATTCAAACCCTTTCAGAAGGGAATAATGAAGATTTACTGACTAAAACGGAAATTTCTCCGCAGCTATCCGCCGGATACGCAGCCGATACAAGTGCCATGCACCCGTCGCATGCACATAAAGGTACTTTTCAGTACCCCAAACAGACTACCTCAACTCATTATAAAAATATACAGTTGAGACCTGAATACTCCCCAATAAGGGAATATCATGCTGAGCAACCACGAGAAGCCCGGTTTGAGGCGAACTCATCCTACAGCCCAAATATACACTACCAAGAAAGGTTTGACGATACTCAAGTTGATAAGAGTACTTTTCCATACCTTCCATCGGGGTACGACCAAGGTCATAACCCGCATAACCAAACTCTAGGTACTTTTCATGACATACCACTTGGTCTCCCGACTCCGAGTCAAACATATAGAAATCCACTACACTGTATCCTGTATTTTATTTTGTGGTAATTGGCGCACAATGTGTAACATAAAAGAAATTGTAATCAGTGTAAAAGTGAGTGCTAAAGTTACGAGTTATGAACCTCTTGGGGAGATACATCCTCATAGGTATACAAACACGATTGGATTGGAAGTGGTAAGTCAATGATAAGCCTAGTGCTCCCAAGTTCATGAGCATTTTCATATAGCAAGACAGATTTAGTTTGGTAAGAATGTTTTTTTTTTTTTTTTGTGTTCACCAAGAGAAGGGTTAATTACCTTAATTTATAGATTGTAAGGTTATGCTGTAAAAATAATACAGTGTGCCTGCTCTTCCCTATTTATTTCCCTACATGATTACGTTCATTTTCTCTCGGTAGATAGGTAGGTATAATACATAGGAGTAGATAGATAGGTCGGTACATAGGTCTCAAATTCAAATTAATTCTAAAGTGATTGTTTTCGCTCTTTCATTTTTCAATAATGAACCTTTGTAATCGACTAACCTTGTAACCTTTAAGTGGGACACTCTTTATAGGTGCTACAATGCCCTCTTTGTGACTAGTAGTACCCACCATAGGTACAATAGGATAGTTACATATATATATATATATATATATATATATATATATATATATATATATATATATATATATATAATTTTTTACTGTTGTTGTTGCCCCTCCATGATAAACGGCTTTGCTACGCCACTGTCTACAGTTATTTATTGAAAGTTTCCTACTACCTAGTTGTGTGATATGGAAAATCTTATTGGTGACAACGACGTAGAATGGGAATCTTCGTCTGAATAGCAACAAAATATAAAATCAAACAGTAAAATATTATTCTCAATCGCAACTAAAGAGTTATTTGTAAAGCTATTAACATTAAAAATTAAGAACGACGGTCGACTTCGAGATCGATTTTAATTCTTCCCGCGACCACCACATTCTCCCACAAAATCATAAGCTGGAGGCAAGAAAAGATTGAGCATGGATTTCTTATTCCTGTTGGAAGGTTTGTTCCCAATGAATATTTTTCATTTTTCAACCTGTTTGTTGTCTTGCAGGCCATCTCTTTACGGTTCAGGTTCTTTATTCATACATGAAATGTTTACCTATTCAATGGATGGCGCGAGCCCACCAAGCAGGTTACAGCTGTTGGAGGCTATGCGTCGGTTAACTTTAGTCAAACCCGTTCGCAGTACGGATTTGGTTACAAACGGTTTGAAATTAGGTGTTGGTCACGCATGCGCACTAAACCAATCACAATCCTGGTCGCCAACGGTTGGTAACCGTTTCCAACCGGCACTGCGAACAAAGCTTATATCTGTAGTATCTGTGGGGACTGTATTACCCACGCCATTTTGCCCCTACACAAACCTAATAAAAATTTCTTCATTTCTAAGAGCGTCTCAAGTCGCTAGGCAACCGGATTCGTATAATAATAATAGTAGTTGTGTTTTACTAATTACATTCTTTAATTAAAGATGATTACAGTCTTTAAGACTTATCTTTAAAACTTATCTTTACTTACTGATTACAGTCTTTAAGACTTATCTTTAAAACTTATCTTTACTTACTGATTACAGTCTTTAAGACTTATCTTAAAAAGACTTATCTTTAAAGGTGAATTACAGTCTTAATTACATTATTTAATTAGGCACTGAAGTTGGAAGCGTAAAATTATTAATTTTGATTGTATCCATTCAACAAAATTCTGCATCCTCTATAATTTATGGAGGGGCTCTGCCCACCCTGCCCCTCCTCAAACTACGCCACTGGTGACGTTTCATTTCAAAAATTTTTTAGTGCTGAACGCGATGGTGAACCCAGAATCGCGATATTTTAATCCGTTCTCGGATTAGAGCTGATAACGACGAAGAAGCACAATTCATTCTGTTTTGGCTCAAGTCGGAGCTTGATATCGCTGCTCTTTTGTTTGAGAAAAAACAAAAAGAATCTGGAGCATCCTATCTCCATTAGGTACCAAATCATGAGATATAATATGAACTTTGTCCAATTGATCTGGGGTCTTATGCGCCTACAAGAAAAAGTTATCCCTTAATTCTTTTGAGGTGTGTATAATCGATTTGAGACCTGTAACTACCACCCTGGATGCTGAAGACGTCTTGGTTTATTATTTCCAATAACAAGGTTTTGTAATCTTATAGGGGAAAAAATTTATTTTCTCTCAAACTTTGTCACTTTATGTTTCAAGGTGCGTAGAATCCAAAACTGCAATGTCCGTCCGCCGTCCAGGCCATAAGAGGACTTTAACTTGTTGAGAAAAATACGGCCTTTCCCACATGGACTCCACTTGGTGTCTGGTTGGTCCTAGAATCCAGCCAGCCCGATCGCTTCAGACGCATCAATGCTATGAACCAAAAATGGGTCAAAAACAGGTTTTTTTCCCGCATATTTTTCCTCACACATAGGTTTTTCTATTTCTATTGATTTCCACGTACCTACAACCTATGTGTTACTAGTGAAGTGTAACTCCCTTAGTTTTCAAAGCAGGAAAATCGTTCGCCACTTTTTGAAATGCTCTCATTTTGTCACATCATCTCATGATCCCTAATCCATTGTAATGTCAAGAAAGCTGATTTATTACGCTAAGTTATAAACTAATATTGCTAAGTAACCATAATGAACTAATAATGTGAAAAGAAGGCACTAGGTACCTACATGTAGGTATACTATTAAGTAGAAGGTACTTGTAAGCAGTAGTTACTACACTATAGCAATTATTGGGTCTTTTATAATCAGCTGAGTGAGCTAAAATCTCTCCTGTTCATCCTAGGAAATTGAGATTTGATAGGGAGACTCTCTCGGACACTAAGAGACTATTGCAATTATTGGCTCTTTCCCAATCAGTAGAGTGAGCAAAATTCTCTAGGAAGTTGAAATTTGATAGGGATTTTTCTTTTGTTTCTTTTGGTAGGTGACATCGTCCAGTTATATTTCGATAATGTACCTTAGACTCAGTTTGATAGATAATTTGTTTTAGACCAGTGTTCTGCGGTGAAGAGCAATCTACTGCAGGTTTACTACGTACGGGGCTTAATATGATAGATATCATCCCAAAGAATCGAAAGAAACCACCCAGTTAGCTGTAACTTCATAGGTTTGCTCTCCTCCCTAAGGACCAGATCTTTAACAGGGAAAAAAAATCAACATGGGATGTATCGCCACAGGTGAAACATTGTAAAAATTACCTAATAAACTATGACGATCGTACGTATCAGCTGGTATAATTCCAAAGGAATTCAGATTATTATAACTTTTGCCACCTATAAATGGAGCTGTGAAGCGTAGGTATGTGATTTATTTTATATTATTAATTTTCAGTTGGTGGGACAGCTTGTGTTAAATTCAGAAGACTAGTAAAATGTAAGTGTTTTTAATTTAATTTCTCCTCAGTAGACGTCGATGCCACTGCACATTCATTTAGATAATGAATAATAGACTTCGTTTAATTAAAGGGCTATCTAATACATAAATAATAAACCTTTGTGTAATAATTTGCAGAGTTTTTTCGAAAACTTTTATTTTTACTTTGCTCCTCCTAAAACACATTAGTCGAAGCACTGTGCATCGTAGTGATAACTTGGAGCATGAGTTGGCTTGGAAGGTTGGAGCCGGCCGGCATCAATTTCTGCGAATGGTTAAGACTTTTTGAAACATGTACACAGGTGGTATCGATTTCTCGGTACGATATCAAGTTTTCCGTGACTTCTTCGTTATTATTTCAATTTTTCATGGCTGAAAATGTGGATAAACAAAATATTCCTACACGTACTATTTATTGAAATGTACCGTAGTTTCCTGTGTTTATGGCTTACTAAAAGCCTATAATTTGTTCACTATTCACTTTCTACTTTTTCAACTAAATCAATAAATTTGCACGAGAAAAATCCTCATTCACCTATGAAGTTAAAACAAACAAAACGGTATTTTCACGTACAACCGCTTTGTTGCGAGTGTATGTAGATAGTGTAGCTCTGTTGATTGTCATCCCAAGAAAATCGTTCACCACTCGTTGGAACGCTCTCAATTTATCTCAAAACATCTCGCTCTCATATTAATCCTCCCTTTACGGGATTAAGGCGTATTTATCTTTCCTCGGACTAGGTATTATTTATTACTAGGTACTCAATTTACTCACTTCATTCTTAATTACCTCAGTTGGCAATTGGAAAGATAAGATACGTACTAAGGAAAGACATATCCATGACCTTTTGTTTCTCCCATTAAGGGAGAAATTTCAACATTTCACTTTCCTCTTCTTCTGATCATCTTGGCTTGGGCTGATGTACAATGATGCACTGCTCGGGTTTTCACCTGGTGGGTCTCCACGTCTATGTAGATATACATATGGATGATGATGTACCACGGGGTCCATTTAAAAATCACCTATATATACCAGTAATCTGCGCAAAATACTACAGAACAAATAAACTTTTGGGTAATAATTTTCAGAGTTTTAATTTCAAATATGTTTTAGGGAAATCGACAATATTATACTAACTGAATGACTAGAACACGCCAATTCTTCTAAATTGAACAATTTCATTTAATTTTTTGCATAATATCTCCTACACTTAGATTTCATACTCTATCTTTATTTACCATTTTCCTCAACCATAGCAACCAGCTATGGAATCATAACATAATTTCAGAGTATACATTTATGTTACGGATACGAAGAAGCTATGTGGCACACCCCGATTTGGCAGATGTTTTTGAGTTTCTCCTCGTCAAACCCATCTTAATCAACTGCAGAAAGTTCAAAACGCATTATTAAAAATATTATATAACAAGCCCTTCAGATACCCTACTACAAAATTGTATTCGGACCTGAATGTTTGTAAAGTAAAAAATATTTTTCTAATGGAATCATGTGTGCAAGTTTTTAGGTCTGGTATCAATAGTGATCACATATCCCGGTTATCGAGCTCTAGAACAACAGCTAGGGTAAACGTTCAATCGCGGACACTCGCATAGTCACGGACACCCTTCGACTCCAAAGCCGAAAATCTTGGATAAAACCACTTCACTATTATCATGCATCGTTTCCAAGCCACCGTTGCGTCCTAGAAACCCTACAGAATCCACCGAAACCATTTTAAAAAGTGTCAGATGTCATCAGACGTTTTAGGGATTCATTTTCCAACTTGCTGCCAGGAGACGAAAATTGGAGGAGATATTCAGCTGAAAGGTGAGTTTGTGAACCCGCTGAACATTACGATTTACTGACTTAGTGCTTATTCCTTTGCATTCTAACTGTTTTACGGTCGCGTATGATACTTGTTCTTCGATTTCCGTATAAAAATCAAGAGAAAAAACGCTTCTGGATGAAAAAAAAAAAAAAAAAAAAAAAAAAAACCGGGGTGTCAGCCATTGTAAAATTTTTTCGTGTTATGATATAATGACGGACATTGAATATGGCGAAAAATACAGTGACGGACAGGGTGTCTGTCATTGTCACAACCGATATTTCGTCTAATGTTCAAAGACGGACATCCCATTCCCCTCATGGCTGGATGATCATTATAACGGACGTCAATGACTCCCCAGAGTCGAATAAAACTATTTATTCTGTCATTTTCTCAATGGGTCTGCTGAAAAGGAGTTTTCCACATATTCGAAAGAAAGAACCATTCAAAAAATACTCACTACCAGTTTATTCTGGCAGTGTGAAAAATTGTAAATTTGTGGAAATATGTTGATAATTGAAACATGAAGGTTCAGAAATAATTAAATTAATGATAAATATCTAATTTCCTAACGTAAGTGAGGCCTGTACCTCGATTCAGCCTGCATTTGAGTGTCCACACCAGTGCATCTGACTCTTCCGTCTAACTTACAATTTATTTTGGGTCTTTTTACTGGCCATTGTAAGAATAGACTGGGAAAACCTGAGTTCTGTATTCAATTTACGTAGGTATCTACCTATATCTAATCTCATGGATCTTTTTACAGTATGGTAAAAAGAAAGAAGAACAAAACACCACCCAAAAAACGGCTAAACGGAAGAAACAGTACTACCCAGAAGAACAAGTGGAAGAAGCTCTGAAGGATTGCATTTTGGGTGAGAAGTCCCGAACTGCTCAGGACAATACGTTGAGGAGCAGCAAAATACTATCATGTAGGGACTTTGAAGATATTGTACGAGATGATGTTTTGAATGACATTAAAAATGTGAACGTGCAAGGGACCCATATTAACACCCTCCGAAAAATCTATGCAGCTTTTCTGCGCCAAAGACAATCATCTGTTGAGTTTCTGCCCCAAAATTCTGATGAAATCTTGAATAGCTTTTCACCAATAATTGTTGATTCAACTGACTGTGACTTATCACAAATACGTGACATGGATTTAGGCGTTTTAGGCGCTCTTTCCGAGAACGAATCGTTGAATTTCAAAATTGCTCCAGATGATCGGCTTGTTTTAGTTGGAAATTGTGTTGCCTCCAACTTGCCTGGTACACCAACTGCAACTTCACGTTTGGCAGAAACTGCACCCCCGTCACCACCGACTCTCAAGCTCGCTCAAGAGAGCAAGAAAGACGCTGCCTCTAAGCAAGAAGTCCCTCAATCCACAATTCACGAAACCCGTTCTGAAGTAACTCCTGAGAACAATAAAAATATGGATTCGCCCGGACGAAGAGTGAGAAAGCTGCTAACTTGGCCCACCACACCTACAAGGAAAGGGAAGAGAAACGTGAAGAGCATGCCACATTTTACAAGCTCACAAAAATACCGAGAAGAATTGGAAAATGAAAAGATTGAAAAAGAAGAGAAGAAAATAGCATTGGAACAGAAGAAAGCAGAAAGAGAACTGAAGAAAAATGAAAAAACCTTAAGAAAGAAAACATTAAACCTGCTAAGAAATCGAAGGCACTAAAGGCGGTTTTTGGAACCAAATTTACTAGTCAATCCAAAGCTCAACCTGCAGATCATCGAACGGTACTTCGTCCGATTCGTGAACCATCAACAAGTAAAACTCAACAAGCCACACCTGGAGATCTCTGTACTAGTCTAGAAGAAGAGGATGAGGTGGTAAGAGGGCTATGTTTTAGATGTGCATCCACCATCGGTGTTGAGAATCCTGGATTTAAATGCGATATATGTATGTGAGAAGAAATTTCATTTGAAATGCAATTTACCACTGATTTCAACCAGGAAAGTGGACTTGAAAGTTTGTGATACCTGTGATATAGATTTGAGATGATCCAAACCCATTGAAAGTTCCTTCTATTTTAATTTTACCTTCCTTTCTAATCATTAAATGAAAATAAATTATGTTTTATGAGATTTTTAAAGCGATGAGAATTTTTTGATTGTATACCTTATTATATTATAATATATAATTCACAAAATATTGGTGTTGTAACGTTATTCTATCATCATAGGATTACTATTTCAAGTTATTGTCACTATTCAGAGGGGTGTCCGTGATTGTCGAAAATGGGGTGTCGGTCATTCTCAAGGTTATTGAGAGGGGTGTCTGCGATTGTCGAAAATGTGTGTCCGTCATTGTCAAGGGAGTGTCGGCCACTGAATTTATTGACTTTTTTCAAAACAGTTAGAAAAAAATGAACAAGAAAAAGTGAATAGAGTGGTTGTGAGGGCAATTTTAAGCCAGGATTTTGAGGAAGGGGTGTCCGCGATTGAACGTTTACCAAATCCGGTCGGAATAGTGAAAGGATTCAGTAGGTATCTACAGTTCGCGCTTCCTCTTCCAGCGTAAATTCCGATTCCGGTCATCCTAGATCGGGACTCAGTTCGTGGTTGTCTCGAGTCGTTCATTTAGTGTTGGCCATGTATAGTAAATAAATTGTTTAATCCGTCAAATCTCTATTATTTATAAGAATGAAACTCCGTCTGTCTGTTTGTTTGTCGTGTCTATGCACGGCCAAACGGCTGAGTGGGCCGGATCTACGAGTGGGGGGATCTTCTTGGGATTTTCCAAAAGTGGGAGCGAGCGAATTTAAAATTGTTTAATCCCACCCGAACCATGGGCCGTAGGGCGGGAGGGGGGTCGAAGTAAGAATTAATGTGCGCTTTTTCCACTTCCCCGCATCCTCTACCCCTCTAAACGGCCGTCGCAAATTCCGGAAAAATACCGGTTTCGTAGGTTTTCCTACGAGGAAGACGACGGCGCGATTGGATCGCGAAAAAAGTATCGGGAAATGCGTCAAAAACAGGACAGGCAGATGCAGCCCTCATTCGTCAAATGGCAGCAAGTATATTACAACTCACACAAGCAATGGAACGTCAACAAGGCACGCCTAGTACACCAAATGACGTAAAATTCGAACCATTTAAGGAAGATGAAGAATCTTTTGACTCGTATGTCAAACATCTCGAGTTACATTTCTCCCTAGTGGGGACCACAGAAGATAACAAAGCCAAACTATTTACTCATTTCCTTCCACCAAAACGATTTGAGGAACTGAACCATTACTTGTATCCTGGGGATTATTCAAGTAAGTCTTATCAGGGACTTGTAGTAGTAATGAAGGAACTACTGAATCCTAAACCATTGGTGATGACAGCTAGATACCAGTTAGGCTGTCGGCGCCATGAAAAATGTGATAAATTTCTCATAGAACTTAAAAAATTGGCCATTCTATGTCAATATACAGCCGATCAACTCGAACTTGTTCTATTAGAGAGATTTGTGTTTGGCCTTCATGATAAGAACATTCTAAACCGAATCCTTGAGGTCCCCTTTGATCAATTGAACTTAACCAAGGCAAAAGAGATCGCTGTTTCCTTGGAAGCTGCCTCACAAGGACTGTCAACGGAACTGAACCAAACAGAAACCGTCCATAAAGTCACAGAAGGGAGTACTTCTAAGAGAGGTACAGGAACCAGTGATCACAAGCATCAAGAACCTAAGAATATTAATTCAGGAAAAGTACAGTGCTACTGCTGTGGTGAATGGAACCACTTCGCTAATTCATGTAAAAAAGAGGTTAGGTGTGATTATTGTGCAAGAGATAATAGGTTTCGAAGTTTTCTGCCGAAAGAAGAAACGAGATTCGGATAAAAAGAAACAAAAGAGTAATAACAAATCTAAGATACACCAAATCGAAGAACTAGAAGAATGGCCAATTAATGTTATCAGGACCCAAAATGGCAATGATGGTTCAGAACCACACATCATTACAGCCAAGCTAAATGGTCAAGAGGTACAGTTTGAACTGGACAATGGCTCCAAGAAAACAATTATAAATGAAATTACTTACGATAAATTGAAGGGTTCACCCACAAAAAGACTCTCCAAATCCCAGTATTATTTACGAACATACTCTGGAGATATACTTAGTAAAACCACTGGGAGTCTGGAAACCAGTTGATGTTTCATGTAATGGTAAGAAAGAAGTACTCGAAGTAGTGGTGGTACCCAGCAACAGAGATAATATATTTGGTCGTGACTGGTTGTATGCTTTTGGGATTAAAATTGATTACACCAACACTAACCCTCTATCTGATGTCAAGGCTCTGAATTTGGAGAAGTCAGTTGAAATCAAGATTCAGAATTTGTTGGCGAAGTACGAGAAAGTGTTTCACGACAGCCTTGGAGAGGTTTTCATTTCGTCCATATCCTTGAAACTGAAGGAAAATGCAAAACCACAATTCCGTAACCCACGACCCGTTCCCTTTGCTCTCAGAGCCAGAATTGATGAAGAACTGGACCGCTTAGAGAAGAACGGAGTTCTTGAAAGGTAACCAGTTCCCAGTGGGCCACACCAATAGTTCCAGTGGTCAAACCAACAGGCGCTGTACGAATTTGTGCCGACTACTCCTGCACTTTGAATCCAGCCCTAGAAGATGCTATTCATCCACTCGCTCGCAGTGAAGAACTGTTTGCCAAAATAAATAAAGGTAAACACTTAACTAAATTAGATATTAAAACTGCATACCTACATCTACGAGTTGATGAGATATCAAGCATGCTCCAGACCATCAACACGCACCGAGGACTATACAAATGTAAGCGCTTGATGTTTGGTGTCAAAACTGCACCAGCACTATGGAATCAGTTCATAGAGAAACTACTTTCACTGATTCCTGGTGTTTGCGTTTTCTTTGATGATATCATGATCACAGGTGAGGATGAGATATCCCATTTAACTCATATTGAAGCAGTACTAGAGAGATTAGCAAAAGTCAATCTCAGGCTGAATATGGCAAAGTGTAAATTTTTCCAGACTACAGTGGAATACCTTGGCCTGAAATTTACAGAAAAAGGAATTCTACCAACTGATGAAAAAACGAAAGCACTACTTGAAATTCCACGACCAAGTAACGCAAAAGAAGTGAAAGCATTTCTTGGGTTGGTGACTTTTTATGGCCGATTTGTACCCCATCTCGCAATACTCGCTTACCCACTCAATGCTCTCCTTGCAAAAGGTACCAAGTTCAATTGGTCTCAAGCTTGTGAAAGATTGTTCCATGGAATACGGAACGCACTAACTGAAGCTGACACAGTAGCTCATCACCAACCAGAACTACCTCTTGTGTTGTCTGTGGATGCGTCACCAGAGGGATTGGAGCTGTTCTATCCCACTTGATCAATGGAATAGAACGACCTATATCATTTGCCTCAAAAACCCTTACCAAGACCCAAAGAAGATACTCACATATAGACAAGGAGGCCCTAGCAATTCGGTGGGGAGTAGAAAATTTTTTTTTCTATCTGTGTGGACAGCGATTCACGCTTTATACTGACCATCAACCTTTGGTCCACATTTTCAAACCCAGGAAAGGACTAAGTGCTATGACTGCGACAAGACTTGTCAGGTATGCACTCTATCTTCAGTCTTTCCAATTTGATTTCAAGTATCGGCGTACAGACCATCATGGAAATGCAGATGCACTCTCACGTTTTCCTTCCAAATCAGAAGATTTAGAGATTCCAGATCATCTAAACTGAGTGTCTTTTTGAGGAATTAAAACAGCTTTCGACACTCAAACCAGAAGCACTTCAGCAAGCCATCTTGGAGGATACGACCATGAGACTACTCAGGAATGAATTATTCAAATGCAAACGCCCCTCGCCAAACTACTCAATTGAGGATGGTGTGGTTTACCGGGATCACCGAGTATGTATACCACTCAAATTCAGGCAAGATTTGTTAGAGGAATTACACAGAGGCCACCTAGGAATTGTAAAAATGAAGATGTTGGCAAGATCGTACGCTTACTGGCCAGGTATAAATGTTGATATTGAGAGGTATGTACTTGCTTGCAAAATATGCCAAAATAACGCACACGACCCAAAAAAGGCAGATGTCCACCCATGGAAACCTTCAGGAACACCATGGAACCGTATCCATGTAGATTACGCTGGGCCTCACCATGGTAAAACCTATTTTGCGGTGGTCGACGCTTTCTCAAAGAGGCCTGAGATCTTCCTCACGTCTTCAATGACTTCAAGTGAAACAATCAGGAAGTTGAGTTACTTTTTTGGTTGGTATGGTTACCCAGAAACGCTAGTCTCAGATAATGGACCCTGTTTTACCAGTGATGAGTTCAAAAACTTCCTGGCTGCAAACAATATTGAGCACATCACCACTGCGCCATACCACCCATCTTCCAACGGACAAGCAGAACGTCACGTTCAAAATTTGAAAGACGCCCTTAACAAGATGACTGACTCCAGTAGCAACCGCCTGACAATAGAAAAAGCCTTGATTGAAATCCTGTTTGCGTATCGCAGGGCACCCAATGTCACGACAGGTGAAAGTCCTGCTTATTTGTTCTTGGGTCGTCAGATACAATCCAAATTGGACCTCTTAACCACCAAGGCACCAACCACATCCATGTGCCGGGAGTTCGATATTGGTGAGGCAGTACTCTAACGTAACTACTCGGGAGAACCAACTTGGATACCAGGGGTGGTGACATCAAGGAATGGGAAGGTAAATTACATCATTTCCAGTGGTGGTCGAACAACTCATCGTCATGTGGATCAAATGCAACGGACATCCATAACGCATGATAGAGCCC
This sequence comes from Adelphocoris suturalis, assembly GCA_030762985.1. Taxonomy (NCBI): domain Eukaryota; kingdom Metazoa; phylum Arthropoda; class Insecta; order Hemiptera; family Miridae; genus Adelphocoris; species Adelphocoris suturalis. The sequence continues at coordinate 139,589,195 of CM061041.1, read as the reverse complement.
CTAACTTGGCACCAACAACACAGCAAGTGGGAACACCAAGTAATTGGTTACCAACACCAGCAGCCCCGCCAGATCCACAACAAAGAGGGAAAGAAGAACAGGCAATTCCAGTAGACATTTTTGGTCATGATCAGTTCCCAGGATCCCCTCATCCACCACAGTCACGGTCATCAGAAGAATTTGCCCAGGATATGCCAAAGAGGTCCACACCACAAACACCAGCCGTTGAAACTACGCTGAGAAGAACAGGACGCCTCCGACATCCTCCTAATCGCCTAAATTTGTAATATGCATGTTAAATATTTCAAAATAATTTATAAATTTTGCAAATTCTACTACTTAGTATGCAATTTTTACAGGAAGGAGGTGTCATGGATGTTAGTTACATCCATGAAGGAAGGTTTGAGAACCTTTTGTGAGAGTTATAATGACCAGTATTAATTATCGAATATTTGAGTATTGCTAGTTCCTATTATTTGTACAATAAATAACGTTTATAGCAAAGAGAGTTTCCGTTCAATACATATTATACCCTATGTCTAATATTTCGCTGCCACGATGCCATACTGAATTTTATCGGCGAAATTCATACGTTTGAGCAATGAAATTTTTCTATGACCACAAAGTTAATCCCTTTGACTTTGGCTCCACTGATTCTCTTAAAAAACATTTATTTCATATTTTGCGAAATGACTTATAATTTTTATGTATATGTAATTTTATGAAGTGGGTATAATTTTAATTTTATGTTCTTCATTCGTGATTTATTTTGGCGAAAAGCTTGATTTTTTTTATTTTTTTTTGTTAACACCTTTTTTGAATATCTATATCTATAAAAGAGGATGTATGTATATATATATATATATATGTATATATGTATGTATGTTACCTATTGACTCCGAAACCGCTCGACAGATTGTAATGAAACTTTCAGGTATTATTAGGCATGATTCAAGGATTGTTCCTGTAAAGTTTGGTGCAAATCCGTTCAAAGGGCTCTGACCCAGAGGGCATAAAAGGGTGCAGTGTCAGGTTTTAGAAATTTATTGTTTACAAAATTAACTACCCAAGCCAAGACCGAAGGCAGAGTGAGGAGGAGGAGGAGGAGGAGGAGGAGGGAGGAGGAGGGAGTGAGGAGGAGGAGTGAGGGAGGAGGAGGATGAGGAGGAGGAGGAGGATGAGGGAGGAGGAGAAGGGAGGAGGAGGAGTGAGGTAGGAGGAGGATGAGGATGAGGGGGAGGAGGAGGGAGGAGGATGAGGAGGAGGAGAAGAAGGAGGGAAGAGGAGGAGGATGAGGAGGAGGAGGGAGGAGGGATTATGTCTATTTATTTACTTATTTTTTAATATGTTTTTCGGATTCTACGCATCATGAAACATAAAGCAACGAATTCGGTATGTTGAAAAATGATTTTAATTAGTCGATTACTAAAGTTTATTATTGAAAAATGAACCAACATTTATCCAGCGAGAAATTTGGGCGCAGCAACGCGGGCGGGGGGAACGCTAGTTATTAATAATTGAGGTGTACGCAACGTCAGGACTCCACCTGGGAACTCAAGTTCATCTGAACTTAAACCTAGGTGGGCAAACTGTACTCTTGAATTTTCAAATTTAGTTCTTTATTTAATTCTTACTTTATTATTTAATTCTTACTTTACTAATGCACATTTTCTTTTCTCATTTTGTACATGTAACCAAAGTTTTATATTTTTTGACAATAAATAAATAAATAAATAAAAACGAGTGGCAGCCAATAACATCAAGGTCATGGCTGCGACCGTGTCATGGCGCGGGGTGTGGTGCGGGAAAAGCGCCACGGAGTTACTCGAGTTGGGCATCTCGGCGGGAGTGCTCCGTGGTATCACCACTCGCGTCCTCGGGGCTCTTATCTCAACTGGTGGTCTTATCATACGGGCACTTCCTTTCATCCCTCTCTTCTTCCTCCAGCGACTTCCTTCATCCCCCCTCCCCTGCCACCTCCGCCTTTGAGGGGAGATTTGTAAAAAAAAAAAAAAAAAAAAGTGTTTGTCCTTCCAGGCGATGACTTTTTTTAGGATTGTGATAAAAATTCCGTTCTTGCGCCAAAAAATCAAGGTTTCCAAACGAAAGGACGAGTTCGTTGGCCAGCATTTTTTGAGCACATTAAATTGGTATCATTCCTAAAAAGTGCAGAAAGTATCACTAAAAATATCAAAATACTGCTAAAAATCCTTAAATTTATATTTTTAGGAGAATATTGCTCAAATAACTTTTATTGACTATAAAATAGAACATTCGAGAATTTTCGTACGAAACTATGATGAAAAATGTAGGTACTTAAATTCCAATAAAATGTGCTAAAAAATCGATAAAACTGTTAAAAAGTTGAAAATAACTACAAAATCTTTTTTTGAGTAGCAGATCAATATTTGGAAAAAGTTGTTTGCTATAAAATTGGTAACTAACAATTTCACTCAGTCCTAAATTTTCAAAACAGTGTTACGATAATTTACGAAAATTCGCTCATACGATCATGCTGCATGACTGGAACTTTTTTTTAATTTGCCGAACCACCCGAGTCAGCTGAATGAGCTCTTAACTCTAATTTCTATGATATTTATCATACAAAGCTGTTAAACTTTTCTTATTTTATTAAAATAAAAATGAAATAAAATCAGAGCGTAGGTAGGTAATTATTCTATCATGATTCACAAACTAACAACATTAAAAAAAGTAGGCACTTCAAACTACAATTAAGATCTGTATAATTATTGGAATAATAATAATACTGCTTCGTTCAAGGGTTGGACTCCCTCCCGAAATTCTCATTCCGTAATTTTTTGACATGGATATGTCTTTTGGCTGGGGGTCAAGGAATTTTTCGCGAAACTTTTTTTCCCGATCGACACTTTTTTTTCTCAACACAAAATGCAACGCTCCAGCACTTTTTCTATTGATTTTTACGTACAACCAATGCATTACTAGCGAAATGTAACTCCCTTAGTTGGTACCTGTAGGTGTTGTGTTGGTACCAGTAGGTACCTACTGGTAAGCAATAGGTACTAGACATATCCATGATCTTTTGTTTTTCCCATCAAGGGAGAAATTAAAATGCTTGTTTCCCCTAAAAGATTGCAAAGGCTTATTATTGGAAATTCAGTTGGATGTGCTTTCTTCGATGCATCCAACAATCATCACGAACAGTATAGTTTACCGCAGATGACCTCCAGCTTTAATGCAGAAGTGATCGCGATAGTCAGAGCGATCGAATATGTTGTAAGCTCCGGGATGAATGACTATGCTTACCTTGTATGTACCGAGTTTCTTAGTACTCTACAGTTACTATCAACATGCAACATCCAGAGAGTTAAAAATGGTATCTTTTAAAAGAAAATGTGCTCAAAATTTGGTTCATTACATGAGAACTGGTCTCCATTTTTTCTAGAGACACCTCATATTGGAGATTTATTAGTGCTGAACACGATGGTGAAGCCAGAAGTGCGATATTTTATTCCGTTCTCGGATTGGGCTGTAAAATGTTCTTAAATTTCATAAAAATCTGTCATTTTGGTCCGTTTTAACTGTCAATATATATTTCAGCCTAGTAATATTATAAGAAGATCTTCGTTAATTTTCTCTTTCCTCAGCAAAATTTGCCTCTTAAGATCCTTAAATTGATTTTTCATGCATTTGTTTATTCTATTTTTAGTTATTGTATTCCCTTGGGGGGGGGGGGGGGGGGGGGGGGGGGTACCGTACTTCGTTTAGTAGACTTGAACTTTCTATGAAATCGATCATTCGACTGATTATTAGATCAGGTTATTTTAGCCATACTAAACCTCTCTTTCTTAAATTTGGTGTTCTCCCTCCTAAGCTTATATTTGTTAATAGGATACCTACTCCAATACTTCCATAAAAATCATTTTCCTCTTGTTTCTTTCTGTTATAGTGTGACCAGAGACGGAATAAAGGGGGGGGGGGGGCCCCCCCCCCCCCCCCCCCGAGAGGCAGAAGAAAAAAATTCTTGCCAGGGAATGCACAAAAAAGAAGCACACCACACAGTGTTTCGACTAATGTGTTTCAGGTAGAAAAAAGTAATAATAAAAGTTCTAACAAAAAAAAAAAAAAAAAAAAAGTACCGGTGTGTCAAGTCTCGAAACTAAAAGCATTCTTTACAGAATTTAATGCAGAATTACCCGTTTATTCTGCAAATCTCTGCAAACATTGATTTTTCTTAATTTTTGGTAGCAATTTGCATAATTTGAAACAATGAGTTTTATTTAAAAATGACCGTGAAACTTGAAAGCCGAGTAACATACCGTCATTTATGCCTTCCCAGTTTCTAATATAATATAAAATTTACATTACGTGGGTTTTGATAAAATTAATGCAAATTACCATCCATTAGATTAAAATCACCTTATTATTATTTTTAGCTAACTTCATCAATGAAATGATTAGGCCTCAAAATGATTTTTTCTTCTCGTTTTATCTTATTTCTAGTAGCTTCTTCTATTTCTAGTTAGGGCCATAGAACCGCAATATTCATTACTATCGATTTTCGTGGTTTCGGAATTTTTCAAACCAAAACTCCCAGGATTGAAAACTGCGCTATCAAGTATGTACGAACTAAATCACTCGCGACGAAGTTGTGGAAACCCATTTCAATACGGATGTTAGTGAAAAACGTTGTCTATTTCCACGAAAAATAAAGAGTTACAATGTTAAATCGATTTCGACGGTTAGGCCAACATCAGTAACAAACAATAACTCCTTATTGTTATTGTTTGTTACTGATGATGGCATAATCGTCGAAATTGATTTAACATTGTAACTCTTTATTTTTCGTGGAAATAGACAACGTTTTTCACTAACTTCACAACGGATGATGTTGTGGCTTGGTATTTATTGTCTACTAGCTGTGCCTGCTCGCTTCGCTCGCTCGTATAAGGCATTAAGGCATTAATCTATAAATAATATTACATCACGAGGACTGAAGTTATTATGTAGTATTGTTTTATATCTCCAGCGTTTTATGTTTCATTCCCTGCATTTTGCAATATAATTTTGCCAAATAAGACATACCTATAATACTACCTAAACATACCTATAATCATTTCATTTTTTTATTTACCCATTAATTTTTTGTGTGTGTGTACATGGACATTTGGTAACCAAGCTAATATTTGTGCAAATAAAAATCGTGTTTTTCATGTTAATTTTTACATAATATAAAGTGTAGGTCTAAATCCTCTAATACTGCTCGTTTGTCAAGGTCTTTTTCAAGAAAACGTCCGGTGGGGTGGGGGGGGGGGGGGGGGGGGCTCTTCCCGGTAGAGGACTCCCCCCCCCCCCACCCACGAAATTCTATTAATCCGTCACAGAATAATTTTTTGGCTCCTCGACTGTTCAATGAACTTCTGGCACCCCTTAGATCAATACAAACTTTTTCCAAATTTAAATTTGAGTTAAAAATTTATTTAAAAAAACAATACCTACCTACTCCGAACATGAAGTTGTGTCCATTCTGAACGTTTTAGATTAATATTGATTCACTTTTTCTCAAATTGTACTTATCTCCCGTATTTTTTAGTTAACTGAATTTTTCCTGCTCTATTTTTCTGTTCTTTTAGCCTTTCCTTAGAGTTTATAGTTCCACTTCCTTAAATTACTTTTAATGCTAACAATTTGATATTATATGTTCACTTTTTTTATATTGGAAGATTGTTTTAATTATTTAATTAACAACTCCTGATCTTCGGACAATTTATTAAAATTATGAAAATCAGAAACAGCCATTATTTTTTTAAATATTATTTTTGTATGGATAGTAGGTATATAATACTACATCCTAATAAATTGTGTACTGCAAATTCTATATTGATTAAAATTGCAAATGAAGGCTTAAAAAAAAAAAAAAATTATATATATATATATATATATATATATATATATCCTCGTCCTGTTTTAATTGAAAAATCTTCAATTCATTTTATATTCCCTCATTATGAAAGTCACCATTCAACCCAGTGTGAAAAATACGAATGAAAAACACTTGTAGAGGTTTTCCAAAAATCAGTCGTTTTGCAAGACTGCGGTGCGGCGCCGGCGAGGACCGCGTCACAGGGAATTTCGGCAGAAAAGGGGGCGCTCGGGCTGCCACGGCGGCGACCGGGCGCCCCGCGATGTTTGGATCGCGAAAACGGTCCGCGGGGGCGGCGGCGGGCGGCTCATGGGCGGCGGAGGGGCGCCCTCCCGCCCCCGCTCACCGACCCCTCCGCGGCGGTGGGGAGCCAACTCCCTTTCCCCCCCTTTTCTGTGACGTCACGGCAGAGCTCCCCAGCCCGCCTCGCCAGAGGTCATTGACACCAAAGCCCATGTACACTACACATTTACCTGCAAGATTTGCAACGTCGTGTTGTTTTAGCAAGTGAACGTCTCCCCCCCACTACCGATTTTCGTTGAAAAAGTGATGTTTTTTAATCGGCGTTAGTGTTTTTACACGTTCATGCAATGGGATAGTGTGCGCGAAGTGCGCGTAAAAAAATATTAAAAAAAAAATATACTTAAAATACCAAAGTGTTTTGATCAATTTGTGTGAGGTGGTTAGATCTCAACCCCCAGCCTCTCCGCAAAAATGTAAGTACCACCGTTATAATTTAGCATGACATAATAATTAAAATTTATAGTAATTATTAATCGCAAATTTAAGTACATACATTAAGTTTACGAAATATTCGCATGTGATTTTGAGTCACTAGTGACCTTTGCTCAAGGTTTCGGTGGTAAGGTATGCCGTGGGAGGACGAGAGAAAGTTGAATTGAGGAGGATGTGCGAATAAGAAGTGGTCGGAATGCGATGATGAAGAGGAGGGGGGGTCAAATGAACTGCCGGAGTTCTGTTTTAGCTCAGGGGACCCCCAAGGAACATAACGTACTTTCACTCCAAGGCCCCTGAGATGGGAGAGGGGAGGGTAACCAAAAGCTGTATCCAATGAGAGCCGTATCTCCCGAGAGATGTGAGAGCAGTATCTCCTGGTAGCGTTTTTCAAACTAACCGTACAACCGCGAGAATGCCTCAAGTTATTCTCTTCGTTTCGTTCGCCACACCCGTGGTTTTGATTTTCCGAAATCATTGGAAGGACAAGGGAAAGTTATGACTGCGGAATGAACAAAATTGTCAACAAATTGAAAACACACCTCACACACCAGAGAAAATCATGCTACGAGTATGTTTGTCTGTCTGATATTTTGTCTGTAGAAGGTTAAAAAACATTCTGACCTCCAGGCATTACATACAGACAATCGTATACATATACACTCCTTTTCCAAATAAAATCCAGTTTTTCTAATGAAATACAAGGTTTTCCATTTGAAATTATATGAAATCAGTTTGAAAATATAGCTAATTGTTGGCTATTATCCCAAATCCACACAGAAAGAAGGCAGAAATTTGATTTTTGGAAAAAAAGGAAAAAAAGCGAGTAAACAATCGCTTTATGTATCGCTTTTAACGATTCTCAACATTCACATGGCAAAATAAATCGATACAGTTCACGAGGTTCCGCAAGTAGAAGTGGGCAAGTAATAGTTTGTCACTTCATTACCTATATTGTTCTCAATTTTCCTTTGTCAATAAAAATCTTTCGAAAACGTTAGGTAGTGTTGCTAAAAAAATGTTCTCGAAAAAAACCTTAATTTGAAATAAAAACTTTTAAATTCAATGTAAAACCTTGAATTTGATTCTGAAAAGGTATAGTATATAGACCAGAGTGAAGTCCCATAAAAATCATAATCAAATTTGCACACTGCTTCTTTCAATTTTTCTCTAAAGTCAAAAAATAAAAAAACGAAAGCAAAATATAAATTATATGTTACCAATTTAATCTTTTTGTGTGTGCAAAAAATTATATCTAATTCCCCACTACTCAATGCCAACATAGTTTCATTACAATTAAATAGGTAGTTACTGTTTGTTACAGAACAGAAGATGAATTCGTAGAATGTTCTTTTCGTGTTCAAAAACTTCTCGAATTTCAAGGTGCACACAAAATAGGAGTACATTTAGCTAAAAATGCCGAAAATTAATACGAATTTTTGAGTTCATAATCGTATTTAATATTAATTGAAGACATGCCGTAAGTAGCGTTTGACCGAACTGTTCTAGAACATTTTCCTTAAATTCTATCAAAAGAGCTGATAGCAGCACAAAATATTACAAATTGTCATTATGGTAGAATGTTATTTTTAGGGCTTAATAAAAAAGCAGATTTGATTTAGGTCAGGTTCAAATTCATCTCGAACCAATCCGTGGAGCCTCTCTGCTTGGAATCTGTAATAATACAAGATGCTGATATACAATGATCATAGGCCTAGTATAGTTCAGCTCAGCTTCCATTCCCCAGATCGGTAGAATCCACAGCTAGCAAAATTGAGTGATTGACGATTTAATGAATATCACAAAATCCCAATGGTAGGTGGTACCTACCTATATTATTCTAAACTCTTTCATCCACAATGAACTCCATATTTCAACTTCCTCAATCATGTTTCCACCTCTAGAAAATAAAATACCAGTTTTTCACTGATTTTGTTAGCGAATTTTCTTACATAATAATAAAACGCCAGGTAGGTATTTGAAATGGCATGCAATCCTAAAAAAGTTCCAGTCATGCAGCATGATCGTATGAGCGACTTTTCGTAAATGATCGTACTATATTATGTTACATTGTTTTGAAAATTAAGGACTTTGAGTGAAAAGAAATTGTTAACTACCAATTTCATGGCAAAAAACTCGTTCTAAATAATAATATGCTATTCAAAATGAGATATTGGATTTTAAACTTTTTTTGCAGTTTTTATCGATTTTGTAGCACAATTTAATGAAATTTAAGTACATTTTTCTGCACATTTTTTACATATATTTTGTAATGTTCTATTTTATAGTTCTTAAACGTTATTTGAGCAACGATCTGCCAAAAAATATAAATTTAACGATTTTTAGTAGTTTTTTGCTATGTTCAGTGATGTTTTCAGCACTTAAAAAAAAAAAAAAAAAAAAAAAAAAAAAAATGTGCTTAAAAAATTCTGGCCAACGAACTCGTTCTTTAGTTTGGAAAGCGTAATTTTTTGGTAAGAACAGGATTTTTATCTCAATCATACCGAGTTATCGTTTGGAAGGACATATATATATGAAAAAGTGTTAAACTCTAGGATTTGTTTCAGAATGTCTCAAGATGGATTTCAATAAAGCAAATTTTCGAAAATTTTGGAGCCACTGCAATAGCTTCATTTTCTATGAAAATTTGCTAAAACTGAAATCATCCAAGAATGTTATAGTTAAACTCCATTTTGGAGCATTCGAAAACGATTCTTGGATTTTATCGAACTTGGATACGTTACTCCAGATGATATTCCTCCGTGGAGTCGGGGGGGGGGGATTGAAATTAAAAAATCTTTTATCAAAAAAGGAAGAAAAACACACAGTTTGCGTAAGCAGAACCAACTTTTCGATTCGGTCAGCTGGAGCTCAGGGTGGAGCCCGTCATTTCTTTCGTCCCTTGATGTCCAGGAAAAGGCTCCCTATCAAATTTCGTTGAAATCAGACGACTAACGTTCAGCATATTCAGCTGATAAGGATGGAGCCTGCAAGGTCATTCGTCTCTTGTTGTCCCAGAGAGGCTCCCTATCAATTTGCAACGACCTCCAGTGAATAGGTGAGATTTTAGCTCACTCAGCTGATCAGGATGGCGCCCCTTACTTTCACTATATATTACCTTTAAAAATGTACTTACTACGAGTGCACTTTCAGAACACAGCAGACATTAGTGCACGCAATGTTGCTGAAAAATTTACTCAGCTTTCATTAAAATGTTCTAAAAAATCGTTGGATACATTCTAAAATTATTCAAAATACCTACAATATATTTTAAAAACAGTTTGCCATAGATCTGATAATTTTAAATTTTAATGGACACAAAGTATGTACTCAAATTTAAAAATTGTTTCACAAAAAACCTACGGGGAAATTTACGAAAACCGCTACCGATTTTCGTAGGTAGAAGTAGACCATTGAATACGATTGGTGAACACATTGAATTTTTAATTACGTGGTATGGAATATCTATAGTAGAGCAGGGTAGGTATAGATTAAAGTAATTGGGAAAAGAAAGATTAAGGGAGGACTATTTTTGCTAAAAATAATACAAATTTAATTATATTGTAACTAAAATTGTAAATACGATGGTAAGAAGTAAGGAAGAACTCCTATTTTATTTTTTCAATCCATTAGGGCAACTATTACTTAGTGTTATAAAATCCATTTCCCATTTGTTAATATATGTGACTTGGTATAAATGGATGACCAAGATGTGACTTGTGCTTGTGACTTAGTAATTGATTGCAACAATATAACTTCAAGCGTAAAGTTTTACGCAGTACCTTACTCTTCTTATCGATGTGTGGAGTTGTAAAATTTAGGTTTTGTATTGTATTGATTCGAGTTCATTTTTGTGATTGAGATATTGTATTGGTGCGACATGAGGGATAACTCAAGGAAGTGTTTTAGGGCCACTTCTCTCTCATCATCTATACAAATCTCCGAAACCTCTGATAAACTGCAGCTCCAGCACATCAGTGATCTTACTGAAAGTGAAGGAAATTCAATAACGTCATTTTCAGATGATACTGCGGTCGTGATTGGGGAAAGTCAATTGTGAGACAGTTTCAGAACTTGGAAGACTCATCAAAAGTTTCCAAGCCTGGACAGTTAAGTGGGCAATCAAGATTAATGAAACGGAATGTACGTGTTGATTAACAATCCTGTTTCTCTCAACAATCTGGTCATCACGTTGTGCCAGTAAGCTTAAATGTCTAAGAATGAAAATCTCTGTTGGAACGTACATTGAAAAATAATATTCAACTAGTAGATCAGTGCTCCCCAAGTGAGTCACATGATAGCACATTTTCTTGTAAGGAGATCCGCGTGAAATAGACGCTTCCTGCGTTGAATAGGAGACAGAATGGCTTTGGAGCTCACTCATGTGTCAGCGGGCCCTGATACATCTTTATTCTCGCCATGTGACAGATTACATCCATACCAAGTTTCATCAAAATCGGACGACAGGAAGTAGCACTTAGAACGATTTTAAGAGGCCATACATACTTATATACATACATACATACACACATACATATATACATCAACGGACAAATTGAACACAATAGCTCATTTTTCCTATTTTTGAAGAAAATAAACTAAAAAGAGAGAGAGAGAGAGGGAGGGAGAGAAAGAGAGAAAGAGAGAGAGAGAGAGAGGAGAGAGATCTAGAATACCATTGCAAGGTACGGAGTCGCACTAATCAGCTGTTGGACCTCAGAGGCTAAATTTCTTTCGCAATCGATCTACGGTACTGAAATCTGAATGTAGCGTCTTTGGGATATCTAGAATACAGCTACAAAGGAGGGAGGCGCACTAACCAGCTGGAGGACCTGTGAGGGTAATTTCTTTGTTAATCGACCTACGGTGCTGAATTTGGAAAAGGAACGCGTTAGAGACATCTAGAATACAATCATTACAAGGTACGGAGGCGTAATGATCAGATGATAGACCTCTGAGGCTAATTTCTTGAGTTATCGCCCTAGGGCGCTGAAATTTGAAGTGAAGCTCCTTTTAGACATATTGAGTACAATTACATTATGGAGGCGCAATGATCAGCTGAGGAACCTCCAAGGGGAATTTCTTCCGTGATTGACCTACAGTACTGACGTTTGAAATGAAGCGCATTTGGGACATATAGAACTCAATTACAAGGTACGGTGTGACATAACGATCAGCTGGATTGGAAGTGTGAAGCTACGAGGTTACGGTTTGGTTAATTTTATGATTAGTTAACAGCAGTAACAACCGGATAAAATGAGAAGAGAAAGTAGTGTGAAGCTTCGCGTTTTAAATGGACTATCAAGTGGCAGATTCCTAAGATCGCCCGATGTTTTCCGCTAGTTGCCGATACGAGTTGAAAATCGAGGATATCGATTTTCGCTTTAAACGAAGCATCCGCCCGAACTGTTTCAGCGGGGCTGGTGTGAATGACCTCTCTTCTCCTATTCGCCGGTCCGGGTGTCACCTGTAGTCCTTTGTGTTGCTTACACGGGGGGGGGGGGGGGGGGGGGGGGGGAGCCCTCGAGTTATGCAACTCTTGATGTGTGAGTTTGTGGCGTGTGAGGAAACAAACCGCCAAGCTGGGTGGGTATATAGCCCCCCCCCCCCCCCCCCCCCCCCTCATCGCCACTATCGCACAGACGCAGAGAGATAATTATGAAAACATTTCGGCAAAACCATTGTAATCAGCACAGTTTAAGGATATTGAGGCTGAGTCAGGATTATAGAAAAGTTCCAGTCATGCAGCACGATCGTATGAGCGAATTTTCGTAAATTATCGAACTATATACGAGTATGTTAATATGTTTCGAAAATTCAAGACTTTAACTGAAAATGAATTATCAACTACCAATTTCATGACCAAAAAACTCGTTCTAAATAATATAAGGTAGTTGAAGAAAGATATTGAGTTTTTATGGATTTTTGCAGTTTTAATAGATATTTTTACAAATATTAATAAAATTTAGGTACGTTTTCAAGCATAATTTTGTGCAAACATTTTTAATGTCCTTGTTAAATCGTTGATAATTTTGTTTTGACTAAAAACTGCTAAAAATTATAAATTTAAAGATTTTTGTCCGTTTTAGCCATTTTTAGTGATTTTTATAGTACTGTTTTTTGAAATTTGACAAATTTAATGAGCTCGTTTCGTTTGAAAAGCTTGATTTTTTGGTGGAAGATCGGGATTTTCATCTCAATTCTTAGGAGAGTTATCGTCTTGAAAGACATATAGACACACACACACACACACGTGTGTGTGTGTGTTTGTGTGTGTGCGTGCGTGCGTGTGTGTGCGCGTGCGCGCGTGTGTGCGCGTGTGTGCGCGTGCGTGCGCGTGCGTGCGTGCGTGTGTGTGTGTGTGTGTGTCATTCCAGACGATCACTCTGATAATTCGATACATCTGAAAAAGCACAAACTTCAGGAACCGTTTCAGAATGCCTCAAAACTGATTTCAATGAAAAAATTTTTCGAAAATTTGTTTTTAAAAAATTTCCGAGCCATTGCAATAGCTTAATTTTTTACGAAAATTCGCTAAAAAATTCTAGTCTTCAACGTCATGTATGTATTTCTATGTATTTTTATTATTTATATTTATAATAGCCGAATTTTATTTAGTATGAGTTTTTTGCCATAGAATTGGGTTTTAAGAATTCCTTTGTACTCAAATTGCTCAAATTTCTATACAAATAAACATATTCCTTTTAATTCGATAGGTAATTTGAGAAAATTCGCACATACAATCATGCTGCATGACTGGAGCTTTTGTTTTACGAATGTATTGTGAAATTCTCGTCGTACTCCTAGTTAGAGCGAAACCATTCAGAACAAGTTCCAGTTCCCAGCTGTGCAGAAAGGTCACCAGGGAGAGGCAGACGCCATTTGACTTTCCTACGACTCTTTCGAGAGATTCGACCTTTGACTCTTCGACCGTAAGGGATTCACGATCATCGATTGGGGTGCATTTCCTCTGTATCTGGATTTCGTAATTCACAAGTTTATATGTATACTTGCCGGTTAATCTTGCGTTGCACGGACCCACATATACGGGTTTGTCGGTGCTTAGACTGCTGAAATAACCATATCCAGACGGTGTTCGTAACTACGGAAGCTACATGCCAAATTTCAACATAAAAGTAGCAAAATTAATAGCATAGAGAGTAGCTTTAGGAGCCACTCAGCTCATCCCTGTCCTTGGCATCGTAAAGTGGAAGTCCTACGGAGGCTACATGCCAAATTACAGCATAGGATGAAAAGCACGGAAATGAGCTGTAGGATTTACTCAGCTGACCACAATATAGGATTGTAATATAGCCTAAATTCCATCCCGGAACTTCCTTTCGTCTCTTATTGTCCTAGAGAGTCACCCTATCAAATTGCAACTTCTTAGGGTGAACAGGAGAGAATTTAGGTCACTCACCTGATCATGAAAGAGCCCATCATTTCAACCGTCTATTAATGTCACAAAGAGTCGCCCTATCAAATGTGAACTTCCTAGGGTTAACAGGATAGCATTTAGCCCACTCAGCTGATTAGGATAGATCCCATAATTTCAATCGTCTCTTAATGTCCCGAGGGGTCACCCTATCAAATTTCAACATCGCAGAGTGAACAGGAGAGAATGTAGCTCACTCACCTGATCATGAAAGAGCCCATCATTCCAACCGTCTATTAATGTCACAAAGAGTCGCCCTATCAAATGTCAACTTCCTAGAGTTAATAGGATAGCGTTTAGCCCACTCAGTTGATTAGGATGGATCCCATAATTTCAATCGTCTCTTAATGGCACCAATTCAAGCACTTGACAATTGTATAGGGCCCCTCCCATGGGCATTGCAGCTTTGGGTTGCGCCCTTTCCTTCTCCTTGGGTTATGCAACCATACCCTATCGCCTTCCTTGAACGTCGGCTCCCTTGACCGGACATCGTACCGTCGCTTCATGTCCTCTGCCCGCACCCTCAGCGTTTCTCTGACTGCTTGATGAGTTCGGTCCAGACGCCTCCTTAAGTCCTCCGCATACTCATGTACGTCTTTCTCCTCCACGTTTGGTCGCCCAACTAGTAATTGCAGCGGAAGTACCAATTCCCGCCCAAACATCAGGTATGCAGGGGTATAGCCGGTGGCTGTGTTCTCTGATGCTCTGTATGCCAGCAACGCGATTGGAAGCTGGACGTCCCAATCCTTTTGGTGATCATTGACCATTTTCGACAGCCACTCGTATAATGTCCGATGAAGACGTTCAACTAGACCATCACTCTGAGGGCGTAAAGGCGTTGTCCGTGTCTTCTTGATCCCCAATGGGGACATGACATCTTGGAAGAGGCCTGACTCGAAGTTAGTCCCCTGATCAGAATGTACTTCCTGGGGGACCCCAAACCGGCTGATCACGTGCTTTACAAGTGCTGTAGCCACAGTCTCTGCCTGCTGGTCTGGTAGTGCAATGGCCTCAGGCCATTTAGTGAAGTAATCAACCACGGTGAGGACATAGCGATTTCCTTGTTCCGTGGTGGGCAGTGGGCCAAACACATCAATTCCAACACGTTGGAAAGGCGAACCACTGGCGTACAACTGGAGTGGAGCCCGAGATGTTTTTTGGCCTCCTCTTCGCTTACCGCAGGTAACACATTGCTGGCTCCATTGATGCACATCACGATGCATCCCCACCCAGTACACCTGTCTCCGAAGTATTGCCAGAGTTCGTTTCTCACCCAGATGAGCTGGCTTAGGGGACCACCATTAGCCTTAGGGGACCGGGGACAAGCAATTGCTTTACCACAAGTTGACCATTCGGACTCTCCCATCTACGATGCACTACCCCATCCTGCAGCTCCAAGGATTGAAACATTGCCCAATAGGCTTTGGTTTCTGCACTGTATTTGGAAACATCCTCCCATGCTGGTCGGCTTCCAGTGTCCAACCACAGTACAATAGGCTGTAGATTTGGATCTTCCAACTGCTGCTCTCTTATCTTGGGCAGATCCAATTCTGCCTGCACTGTCACCGCATATGCCTGTTGTTTTCCACCTTTATCATGATTTGTAAGTGGCCCGCATTCCATGGGACCCCTTTCTCCTGCCTCCTCCCGACGCAAACAGAACTTGCAACCCTGTTCTACACAAGGCCGCCTTGACAGCCCATCAGCATTGCCATGTGTCGACCCACTTCTGTACTGTATATCCAGCTGAAAAGGTGCTAGCTTCTCCAGCCACCGGGCCAACTGCCCATCGACTATCTTGAAGTTCATTAGCCAGCGAAGTGAGGAGTGGTCTGTACGAATTTTCAGTTTCTGCCCATTATCCAGACCATATGGGGCAAATGCTCGCACTGCCTCCACCACACTCAACAACTCCTTTCGTGTGACACAATAGTTGCGTTCAGTCCTAGAGAGACAGCGACTGAAATAGGCAATAACTTTTTCCTTTCCTTCCTGAACCTGTGACAGCACAGCCCCCAAAGCCACATCACTAGCATCAGCATCAATTGTGAATGGGAGTTCTGGTTGTGTGTAAGCTAGCACTGGAGCTTGCTGCATCAGCACCTTCACAGCTTCAAATGACTTGGCACATGTCTCGTCCCACTTTAATTCACCAGGTAGATTCTGGGCTTGATACAATGGCTTCAGTTGATCAGCGAATTTCGGGATGAATGACCGATAATAGGAGCAGAAACTTGTAAATGCCCTTATGTCCCTTGCCGTCTTTGGCACAGGCCATTTATTAACTGCTTCCACCTTCTTCGGGTCCATTGAAATGCCGCGCCTAGTCACTAGGTGCCCCAAATATAAAGCAGTGTGTTTGAGGAATTCACATTTCCGGGCATTCAATTTAAGTCCTGCCTGGCGGAGCAAACTGAAAACTTCGCCCAGGTGAGTCATTTGCTCCTCAAAAGAGTCAGTGTGGATGAGGATGTCATCCAAGTACACTTCCAGTACTCCCTTCTCCCTTAATGGCTTGAGAACCTGTCGCATCAGCCTCTGGAACATGGCAGGCGCATTAGTCAGGCCAAAAGGCATCACTGTGAACTGCCACAGCCCATGGTGCGTACAGAATGCCAACTTTTCGCGTGAACTTGGATGAAGGGGGATCTGCCAGTAGCCGCTTTGGAGATCCAATGTTGTGAACCACTGGCTACCCTTCAATGACTGCAGAGTATCGTCGATCCGAGGTAATGGGTGGGAGTCTTTGACTGTCACAGCATTACAGCGTCACAGCTCCAGTATCAACTATCATCCGACATGGCCTTCCATTCACTGCACCGTGCACCACTATCGAGGGATGATTCATTTGGTATACTGGAAACTGTGCTCTAACACCTAAAATTTGTGGTTGCTGCTCTCCATCAGGCCCCCTTATGCCATCCAGCTTCTGGCCTCCTACACTGGTGGCTACTAGTTTTCCGGCACTAGCCTATGGCAATTCCTCTGGAAATGCCCCTTCTCTCTACACTTCCAGCAGATCAGCTCTTTCTGCTTCTTCTTTAGAAGTTCCCTCACTAGCCGACACAATTGTACGTCTTCTCCAGCCTCCTCTTCCTCTTGCGTCAATCTCCCCCCACCAGAGCCCTCTACCATATCGACAGATCTAGCCCTTGGTAGCATCATGCTCGCTTGTACTGGGGTCAAACGAGCCTCCATTGTGGCAGCTCGAGTGACAGCATCTCGCAATGTGACTGGATCAGATCCGGTGGTCGTACCACATCCACTTTGGTACCACAATCTGGTATGGCTTGAGACTGTAGTTGGAGTTTCATTGATGCCACAGTATTGGAAAGTGCGCTCAACTGTTGGGTTAGGTCTTCGAGCATTGACATAGACACAGTTGTAGGTAGCAACTTCACTACAATATATATACACATATATGTCCTTTCAGACGATAACCAGGCTTTCAAAATCAGGCTTTCCAAACAAAAGAACTTTTAGCAGAATATTGCTCAAATAAAGTTCATTCACTATAAAATAGAACATTTGAAAATTTACTTACAAAATTATGATCAAAAATGTACTTAAATTTGAATAAAATGAGCTAAAAAATCTATAAAACTGCAAAAAAGTTAAAAATACAAAATCTTTATTTGAGTAGCCGATTAATATTCGGAATGAGTTGATTGCTATAAAATTGGTAATTAACAATTTATACACAGTATGTATTTATACTCAGTCCTCAATTTCCAAAACAATGTTACATACCTAATATAGTAAGATAATTTACGAAAATTCGCTCAGACGATCATGCTGCATGACTGGAACTTTTTATATATTGTTCAGCAAATATTAATGAAATTTAAGTAAGTTTTTCGCTATAATTTTGAGCAAAAATGTTTTAATGTCCTAGTTAATTGATGAATTAATTGGTATTCGCTAAGTGTTTTGAGAACTCGACTAAGGAAAATGGAATCTCCAGGCCACCACCAGCAATACAGGGAAGTCGTGCGGGTTTAGCATCACCAGTTTGGGTCGCAGTGTTTTGCCTTCTGGGGTCTTTCCTTCACAAAACAACTCAACTGCTGGAAATGTTCCTAACTGTAACTGCTAATTAATTATTACTTATGTACTAATGGATTGTAATCAAAATATTAAAAAAGGCTCTAAAATCAAAATTTACACTTCCTTTTTCCGTTTCAGAGTTTGTTGATCAATTTTGGTTCTGTGTCTGTCTGTCTGTGGTAAATCCTTGTCACGCCAAAACTGCCAAAACTATACCAAGTTTTTGTCCGATTCCGATGAAATTTTCTTGTATTGTGCGCATTAGCTCCTAAACGGTCTCCCTATCCCTATAACTTTTATTGCCGTCACGTTAATACTAGTCTGTGCGCATGCGCAAACGTTAATTTATTATAACGTCGATTTCTCATCATCTATTGGTCCGATATCGTTCAAACTCGGGGAGTAAATGGGTACATGTTCCAGGAAATGTTCCTATGAATTATATCGCGATTGATGGAGTAATAACTATAGCGCATGCGCAAAACTAAAATTGATCGACACAGACAAAACTCCAAGACTAATGGACTGATCTTTATGAAATTTTCAAGGATTGGTTTCTTGCGGTTTAGCTCCTAGACGTCTCCCTATGAATTTCATTGTCGTTGGATTAATAGTAGTCTATGCGCATGCGCAAACGTTAATTTCTTAAAACGTTAACTTATTAATCATTTTGACTTGTATTTCGTTCTTCGACTAATTCCATGCCGATGTTACAATATGTGAGGACCGTGTGTTACTATACTGCCTACCGAACTTGGCAGACATTTTTCAACTTGTCAATGTTTGAGCTGCTGTTATGGTCCCTAGATGGTAATTTTCAAGAATCAAAGTCCACCATACTAATGGAAAATTTGACGCAGATGCAGATTCTAAAAATGTGGTCAAAGGTTGAAATAAAATGAATTAAAATAAAGAAATTTAAGAAAAAACGCGGTTTTCCTGTTTGAAAGAAAATAAAAAAGTTGAGTCAATAAAATCCTATCCGATTGAGATAAAACTATGTGGTTTGTAGCATTCTACACCTCTTTATATTCAGTTTCGCCTAAATAATTTTTTCCTGCATAAGGTGGTCAGTACTTCAGAGGTCAATTTTAGAGGTAATTTCTGATCAAAAGTACCTACTTCAGTACCTACTTTGTTTTTACGATTAGTTTTTGATTAATTTAATTGTTAAGATATTTACGGGTTTTCGACCTTTTGTCACTAAAACGATCATAACTCTCTTAACATGCTGTGAAAATTCAAATTAGAGGGTACCGTTGAAAAGACCAATAAATTTCCTATAGAATAGATGCCTGATCATATTTAAGAATTAAGGTTTGAGACATGAGGGAGCCCTCTGAAATGCAAATTTTACCTATTTTGGGAAACCTTGAGTTTTTTTGATCGGGAATTGAACTATCCGAACCAATATTTTTTTCAAGACACAAGAACAATAAACACTGCGCCAAAATTTCATCTTTTCAACGGTGTAGTCAGTTTTACTTTTAATCTGCTAATTAGCGCAGGAAAATATGTTTTAATGTTGAACAACATCGTCTTTTCACTGAAATCGGTTTTCTTGAAAAATTACCTTCTATGAAAATACGAGTTTGGGGTCGGTTTTTACAAATATTTATGCTGAATCGAATGGTAACTCTTTCATATCTCCCCAACCCCGTTAAAACCTAGTTTTAACTCACAAATTTGAGTTCATTTGGTATGATGAATTTTATGTTTTTAGGGGTGAAATTAGTAAGCTAAAGTGTAAAAGTCGGTAGTAACGGGGTTGTGCATATATACAAGTGTTACCGTTTGATTTAGTGTAAAAAATACATAGAAAGTTACCCCAAACTCATATTTTTATAAAACAACAAAGAAAACCCTCGATTTCAGTGAAAAAACGATATTCTTCGACATTAAAACATGGGTTCCCAGCCCTAATTAGCAGAGTAAAAGTGAAATTCTCTACATCGTTGAAAAAGTGAGATTTTGGTGGAGTTTTTGCCGTTTTTGTGTCTTGAAAAAATATTGATTTTTATTGTTTAATTCCTGATTGAAAAAACTCAGGGTTTCCCACATTCAGTGTTGGGCATAATCTTATCGTCGAATACGAATACGATTGTGATCGCGATAATTATTCATTGATTCTGAGTCAACTGCGATTATATTCGTATTCGTGTAATCGTATTCGTCTATCGGCGATTACATGAATACAACCCATATAAATGCGTCACGGTCATAAATTTCAATAGGGCGTCCCTCTTGTAATATGCGAAGCTTTACTAATATTACCTAGCTTCAGAGGGACGCCCTTAAAGCGAATTCAACGATTGGAGCCCAGCCTATTTGTCTCAAATGTATTTTAATAGGTCGCCCATCTGAAGCTAGGTAATATTAGCAAGGCTTCGCGTATTATAGGAGGGACGCCCTATTGAAATTGATGACTGTGACGCATTTTTATGGGTTGTACTCGTGTAATCGCCGACAGACGAATACCATTACACGAATACGATTACTCGAATACGAATATAGTCGCAGTTGACTCAGAATCAACGAATAATTATCGCGATTACAATCGTATTCGTATTTGACTATAAGATTATGCCCAACACTGCCCAAATTACGAAAATTTTGCTTTTCAGATGGCATTTACATGTCTTAATCCCTAATTCTTAAGAAAGCTCAGGCATTCATCCGAAAATGTATTTCCCTTTACAGCAGTATCCTCTGATTTGAATTCACACAGCCAATTAAGAGAGCTATGATCGTTTTAGTAACAATAGGTCGAAAACAAGAAAAAACCTTAAATAATGAAATTGGCGTTTAAAAAAAATTTCAAACAGGTACTTTTGATCAGAAATGAGCTCTAGAATCGTTCCTCCAAGTACTGACCACCATAATGCCGTACTAGGACAGGGTGGCCCCCAGCTGGAAAAGTCAGGGAAAACCTGGAATTGTCAGAGAATTCTTTGCGTCGGGAAAAGTCAGGGAATGTTGCGAAATCCACCAAATTTCAGGGAATTTTTTTAATGAAAACTTGGTGTAATAATTTAAAGTATATTATTACCCCTAAACAATCAAACTTCAATAGCGTAGTTTATCATACTAGGTACATATTATTTCATAGGAGAGTTACACGAATGACAAAAATAATTATCAAGAGTTGTGTTTAAACTGTTCAAAAGAAACAACGACACACGCACATAAAAAGTGAATGGATATGCCATTGACTTCCCTGGAAATTACCTAGAGTAAACCATTTGTGAGAAAAATCAACTGAGTATTGAACTAGAGAAAAAACCCAGCAGAGTAGTGGATTGATCCAGTAAGAGTCCCAAAACTAGTTTGTATACATAAGCTAGGACTTATCAGGAGAGTTAAGAAGGGGGAAATTGGCCCATTGGAATGTGAAGTCATGTGTTATAAATTCACAGAGCAACTTTCCAACGAACGATTTTTGTGGGATGGGAAATCAAGAAGTTATAACCTCTCTGGTAACGATTCGTAGTAGGTGAAAAAAAGCGTGACATTTTTTGTTGTCGGACGAAAATTTTGAATTACAGTGAAACTTGGATAATTCGAACCTCAAGGGACCAGCCAAAAACTTCGAATTAACCAAAAATTCAAATTAAAGAATTTTTAATAAATTACAATAAATTATATTTTAACAAACTACAGTACGAAGTAAAGTACATACAGTAACATTGAATACTGTATTGACCAACAGAATATTGAACAATAAATATAAAGACACCTGGAATGGTACTGTATTTAACTGCAACCATAAAAAACAATCTATTGTTAAAAATATATATATATATATATATATATATATATATATATATATATATATATATATATATATATATATATATATATATATATATATATATATATTGGCCTGTTTCCTTGAATTAAGTCTCTCAGCCATTATAAAAGATTCCAACGCATTCAAAGTGTTTAAGTATGAATCACTTACATCAATTTGGCTTTCAAAAAAGCGTATAAGTTCTTGAACGTGATTCATGGTGTCAGCTTCACTCGGCACCGGTACTTCTTCTGCTGATGATCCAGCGATCTCGTCTCCCTATAGGATGGCACTGACTTGCATGCATTTGATCTAACGCAAACCTTTTGCCGAATATCGTTACTAAAACGTATTTCCCAATAAATTTACAATTATTTTGAGTCGCAGCTTAAAATTTATACCTTAATTAGCACGCCGAAAATTCGAATTATCCACAATAAAATTCGAATTATCCACGATTTTTTAGCATTGTTTAAATACAAAATGCTAGGGACCAAAAGAAATATTCGAATTAAAGAAGATTTCGAATTAAAGAAGATTTCGAATTACAGAAGTTCGAATTATCCAGGTTCCACTGTATCTCCAGAGCTAAGAAATCCATGTAAGGAAAAATGTACTTCAACAAATAGCTTCAGATCACAAATTGAGAGATAATAAAATATTAAATAAAAAGTCATGTAGCATGATAGTATGGATGAATTTTCGTAAATTATCGTATTACATTTGGGTTAAATTGTTACGATCTTTGAGCACTTCGAGGGCAATGAAATTGTTAAATATAGGTAGACTACATATAAGAAGTCTGTTTAAAAAAAATTATATAGCATTAAAAGTACAATAAAATGACGAGAAAAAAAATGAATTTGATATTTATTGTCAGGGAAATCTGAAGTTCGGTCAGGGAAAAGTCAGGGAAATTAAAAATTTACATTTGGGGGTCACCCTGTAAGAATTGATCCCGTATCTGACCAAACCCTACTTTTGGGAAAATGCGTCTCTAGGTTTTGAGCGGAATGTTCCTGATATTAGCTCTATTTTACGTTGTCTTGAGCTCCAAAAGCACTCATTCCAAAGGAAATTTCTCGCTGAATCGCGTGATGTGGCTGGAAAACCTTATTTTGGTGAAAAAGTTGCAAAAAAAAAAAAAAAAAAAAAAAAAAAGTGTAGAACGTTTGTACTAGGCGATTTCCTCGTACCTATCAGGTGCACATACGAGTTTTTGTTTAGCAATGAGATTGATACGGTTTTTCTAATACAAAATTAGTACCGCTTTACGCGGCAAAAAATAAAATCATTTTCTCGTATATGCAGGACAATAGGAGAAAAAATTGTGGTTGCCAACCTCCGATAACCGTATCTGATCTGACAAGAGAAAATACATTCGTATGATCAAAATACTGGGAAGAAAGATCGTATCTGCAACTGATTTCGAAATCGCATCCTCGAGTCCAAAAGTACTAAGAATTGAATTCTGATCTGGAGTGTCGCAATTCGTATGTACCTGAATACTTGATAGAGTAAATCGAACCAAAACGTTGTTTTTTTTAATGGTTTAAGCCGCACCTCAACCAGAAGGGTCATTAGCGGCATTGAACTAAATGCTAATTGTCTAAAGGGACACTGAAAGTGGCACGATTCTAAGGGGAGCCATGTTGCTATCCTTGACTAAAAAGGAGCGCCATCATGGACTCCACTGGCATCTCGGAGGGGGAAAAAAATGAGGGGTACAGTGATGACCATTGTTTAACCTACAAAGTGGATTTAAAAAACCCCAAAAATAAAGACACAGCTGCGACAACTAAGACTAGATGTAAAATAGGCTAATATCTATATACATGCTACTATATACAATCAGCAAAGTGAAATAAAACTGCGACTTGATGAATATAAATATATCACAGATCAGAGATATCACAGTTCGTAGTAGAGCTCAGTGGCTCTCAGGTACAACAACAGGGATCGGGCCTTGTGTGGTCCGGATAATACATCAACCCACAGAAGTGGCTGATGCTGGACTTGGAGGTCCACAAGGGCTGGGCAGTCCTCCAGAAAGTGGCGGATGGACTGTTCACCCCCACACACAACATTTCGAGCTTTTGCACTAAGCACTTGTCTGTGAGTAAGACGGGTATGGCCAGTGGCAACCCGGTTGACCACTATTCGATCCCTCCGAGAAGTTGGGTTACGAAAGGGCCCACCGGGCATAGGTACTGCAGGGCAACACGCAGACCAGTGACCTCACCCTGCCATTGCTCATGCCAGATGGAATTGGCTTTATGTTGCATGTAGGAGATTTGATCCTCAATGCGTATCGGCAACATATCGATGGAGTTATCACCAATGAATCTCCCCTCAAGGGCATCTGCACACTCATTGCCATGAATACCCACATGGCTCGGCACCAAAACGTTGTTAATGCTATAATTGTAAGCCGTTTTTGAGGCGTTTCCCGTTGAGATCCGACTTCGAGATTAGCAAAATCGAAAGAAAACACCCCACCAAGCGGTGGGGTGGGGGGTACATTAACTCAGTATGGACGAAAATGCAGATACAGGATCTGTTCTTAGGACGGCAGCATATGCGGGACACCCTGTAAAAAGGGTCTCACGAGTTCTGCACCAGCGGCTTGTCTCCGTCAACAAACAAGTTAATAACTTCCAGTCATGCAGCATGACCGTATTGGCGAATTTTCTTAAATTATCTATCATATTATAATATGTTAAGTAAATTGTATTGAAATTTGAGGAATTTGAGTACAAAGAAATTGTGGAAAATCAATTGTATGCCAAACAACTCATACTAAATAAACTTCGGCGATTCAAAAAAGATTTTGGATTTTTGGACTCTTTTTGCAGTTTTTGTAGATTTTTGAGCAAATACTAATGTAATTAAGGCACGTTTGTCAACATAATTTTGTGCAACAATTGTTTAATGTCCTAGTCAAAGAAATGATCAATTAAACGATTTTTGGCTGTTTTTAGCCACTTTTAATGATTTTTTTTTAGCACGTTTTTGGAATTCGATTAATTTATTTTGCTCAAAACGTGCAGGCCAACGAACTCATCCTTTCATTTGGGAAGCTTGATTTTTTTGGCGCAAGAACGGGATTTTTATCTCAATACTAAGGAGAGTTATCGTCTGAAATTCCAGTCATGCAGCATTATCTTATGAGCGGATTTTCGTAAATTATCGTATCGTATAATGTTAAATTGTTTTCAAATGAGAGCTTAATGAGTGCAAAGAAATGGTTAATTATTAATTTTATGGCAAAAAACATATTTCTAAATAGTAAACTGCGATTCAAAAAAATGTTTTCGATTTTTAGCTTTTTTGCAGTTTTT